>NW_004624734.1:39861700-39939827 GCF_000247695.1 Heterocephalus glaber | reverse complement strand
TTGCTTATTGTAAGTATCTTTGTTGATGTATTTAAAACCCTTATGGAATGATTGCTCCTCACAGGTGTCTTCCAGATATAGCTGGTCTTCAGGTTTTGAGTCTTTAATAGCCCTGAGACTGTCTCATTTTCATTATACCAGGAAGGACAACTAAGTAGATCAGACACAACACCTTAGCCCAAGTGATACAATCAGCAACACAATAGCATTGAGTACCTCTTAGAAAATGACAATTTGTGGTAGTTATTAATCTATCACCTTTATCTGTGTGAATTAGATCAAAATCAAGGACCAACCCAACATGTTTATAGTGAATAAACTCTTCAATACAGCAACTTTACCCTTCTGGATGGGGAGTTAGAAGTAATTGGGGCAGGAGGAATAGGTAGGTAGAAGGATTGAGGAAGGTTAACAGTGAGGCCAGAGGGCACAGGCAAGACAAGGAAAGAGAAAAAAAGAAAAATAAAGAAGAAATAACAATTAGGACCAGAACAGGAGCACAAAGGGAGATGAAGAACAATGTGGGACAGCAATAGAGTGAGGGAGAGTGAGAGAGAGAAAGAAAAGAGAAAAGAAAGGCAAAAGAGAAAAATAAAAATTTTAAAAGAGTAGAAAAAGAAGAAAAACATTTAAAATATGAGCAAAAAAATAGTGGTAATTTTGAAAATAACAAATAAAAGGTAAAAATGAAGGCCCTCCTTCAGGGTATGTCTCTGCTGTCACAATAGACAACGTGGGCAGCAGTGTGCAGATATAAGTCAATGAGTCTCAGTAAGCCAGTCACAGACCCGTGAGATTCAGGCAGATTTCTGGCTGCAAGTCCCAAGGTGAGCTCCCTGTCCTCCTGCAGGGTTGAACTCTGCCAGGTTCTACTGCAGGTTCCAGCTGCCTTTCCCCTGAAGATAGTCCAGGTTCCGATGGGAGGTGAAGATCCCTCCAACTTACCAAGTACGGTGGTCTGGTGTGCCTTTATTGCATAGATTCTCTTCACTTTTCCAGTGGGCTTCAGTTTTCATCAGGGAGCCTGAGAGAGGCCCTCTACCTGTTGTGCACTTCTGCAGCTCAGGACAATGGCTTTTATGTCCCCCTGTGCCTCTGTAGTGTGGGACCAAATGGCTGCACAGCCAAGAGATCAGAGGCCGGTGGAGGGTGCCTGTTGTTGCAGGCGCCCAAGTGGCTATCCTGGCTGCTGGTGGGCATTGCCAGGTGTTCTCACTGTCTCCTGGTTGCAAATGGGCATAGTGAGCTGGCTACTCCACCATTTTATATCTCCTTCTCTATAGTTTAAAATGTCACATATGTAGTTATATTTTTAGTAGCATTGATTAACATTTTAATAATTTTAAGGCATTATTAATTTAATAATAGCCTTTTGTTTTATCTTTTGTAATTAACAATACCAAAAGCTCAATTACCACTGTTGAAGTTTTAATTGTGCCATCACCCAAATTCATATGTTGAATCTTCAATGTGATAATATTTGGAAGCAAGATCTCCAGTAGATAATTAGGTCTTGAACATGGAGCCCTTATGGCAGGTTTGGCAATTTTAGAAGAGACAAAGGAGGGATCTTCTCCTGTGCCTCTCCTTTATGTGAAAACACAGCAAAGAGATGGTCATCACTAAACCAAGAAGAGGGCTCTTGCCAGAACTGACCCTTCTGACATCCTAAACTTGGACTCCTCAATCTCTACAACTAGGAGAAATAAATTTCTATCACTTAAGCCATCTGATCTATGGCATTTTGTCATAGGTGCCTGAGACAATTATCAAGACAATTATCAAGAGACTATGAGCAGGAACAACCTGTCAGCCTTGTCCCACTTTGCCCAATGAGAAGAATTACCTGGAGTACTGGTGTAAAATAAAGATTTGCCAATCACATGCCTGAAGATTCTGGCCCAGTGAGTCTGAATTGTGGCTTTGGGATTCTGTCCTTATCATGAGAACTTTGGTGATTCTAATGGTCAGACAAAATATGATCTAGATCAGAAAGGCTATTCTAGATCAAGCCTTCATTTTGCAAATGAGGCCAAGAGGGATAAAGTGACTTCCAAGTTCTATGATTAGTCAGCCAACAACATTGGAATACAGTGTAGGAGTCCCTGGCGTGCACATTAAATAGGCTGCTATGATTTGGATGCAGTTAGTATATCCTTCAAGGATTTATGTGGGATGACTTGGTCCTTAGTAAAGTGGTGGAACCTTTAAGAAGTGGGACCTGGTGGGAGGTAGTTAGGCCACTGTAGGTGCTGCCCTTGTGAAGAACCAGTGCTGGTCTGGTGGAGTAATTTCATGAGAGCAAGTTGTTATAAAAGAGCAAACCTGCCCCCTGAACCCTCCTTTGAGTTCTTATCTCACTATGTGACCTCTTCTACATGCTCTCCTTCTATAGTGATGCTCTCTTCCACAAGGCCTCCAGCAAAGGCAGAACACCTGGGCCCACCTGACCTTGGACTTTTGGTTTTCCACACTGCAAGCTAAATAGGCCTCTTTTCTTCATAAAAAAAAACCAACTTCAGGTGTTTTGTTATAGCAATAGATATGCCAAATCCCTTAATGTATCAGTCCTTCTATATCCTCCCAGCTTGCTTAGAAGAGCAGAAGGAAGCACTGTGAGTGCTGTGGAGCGAGGCCTGTGGTGTAGGGATCAGATCACATGCAATTGTGCAAGAGGGAGGAGGAATCAATGGTATGCTCTTGTCTCTGCATCTCACATTGTGTCGAGGCAGCAGCTAGGAAAGAAAGTTGAACACAGACAAGGGCAAGGGCAAACTAGCACCCATGGAGCAACTGGAACTCACGCAGACAAACTGGAATCTGCTTGCTCCACCATGTCTCTCAGCAACTACAGCCTTAAGACTGGGGACCCTGCTGAAGAAGCTGGTGCCCTTTGCACAGACAGAGGCACTAATGGTAGCCAGGAACTGGAGAAGCTGAAGGAGGAGTGGGAAAGCTATGGGTGTAGGCTCTGGGTGAGCCAGCAGAGCAGCAGCAGTGTGAGTAGTGCCACATGCCCAGGCTGCACCGACCTCCAGCGCACAGACACAAGACATCGTCATGCCCACAGACTTCTCACATGACCGTCTCTCTCTCAGATCCAAACAGTGAAGAATATTCTGAGAAAGGCAGTTCCAGCTTAGCCAAGCTGACACAGCTCAAAACCACCACATGTTCCTGATGGATTTTATTAGATTGTGGCAAGAACACTCCATTTATTCTTAAAATTCTGCTGGACACCTAGTGGGACCTCTGCACATGTTGGACCCTCTAGAAGTAGGGTCAATCATGATGAAATGTCCTGCATAGCAGGCTCGTTGGTTTGCAGTCACACGTGAGTAAGAAAGCCAAACACAGCTGTGCAGCCCTCTGAGGGCTGAAGGGTCCCCAAGTGACTGCAGCCCACTCCTCACCTCCTTAATTGCTTCTCCATTGGAGCTCCAACGTTGCCAAGTGCACCATTCATTTCATATCCCTCCACACTTCAGATTGTTCACGATCTGAAATCATGTCAAAAAGATTTGAATAAAAGTGGAAAAAATGTTAAGATCGATAGTAAAACCTCTTGAAACTGAGAGTGGAAAAATTGACCCAAACTAACCTGTCACAGTCCTAGCCAAGAGGGTAGTGATTATCACGGGGCCGCAGGGGAGCAAGGCGTTTCTGCCCAGGTGAAGAGGCCGCCAGAAGCCCTCATATTCACCGCACTAGAGACTTTCAAATCCCACTTCAGATCTCGTAATCCCCACCGTTCTCGACAGCGGAAGGTGACATCATTCCTTCCTTTGCCTCGGATGAAGCCCGTGCTGCTTCGTCGGAGCACTATCGTGGTCTAGCAAGCATGTGGCTTCCATGATGACTTAGGAAATCCAGTAGCAGTGGAAAAAACAGAATTTTAAAAGCGATGGTCTCTTTTCCCCCTTTATATATAGATGTCATTCGCTTTGGATGTCAGCAAGGACAGAGCTGTCCTACATCACTGAAGGAATTGTGGAGCGTTTTCAATATTGCTGAAGGGTGGGACCTTTCTGTTGCAGAGAGGTGATGATGACGGCATCATCAAAAGGCAGACGAGGGTTAATTTTGAGAGATTTGCTACCTTAAAAAGCCTATAAAAATAGAAACAGAAAATACAATCAAAGAGCAATGTATAGGCTGACCAAATCTATGTATTGCTGCTATTTACTGGATTTATTTAAAATTCTCTAGTTTCATTCCTAAGACTTTCAAGAAATAGATTTTTTTCTTTTCCATGTTCTCTTTTCATTCTATATCTATCTATTTATACTGATTTATCCGTCTATATCTAGATAGTGGTATAGCAATGTGAAAGTTCTGCTCAGTGTAGAGGTACTTACTCATTCATTCATGCATCAGACACTTCGTGAGAAATTACTATGTGTTGGGCACTGTGCAAAGTGCTGAGTACACAACCCCCGTCCTTGGATCTTACCAGTGTACTGGTGAGAACGGCCTGTTTTAAACAGATAAATTTCAACATGCCAAGTGGAAAGCAGAACAGAGGGACCAGGGCAGGGAGCAACTCGCTGTACTGAGGTACCATTTCCCAGTTGTTTCAGAAGACCACCCTAGTACACACATTTTCTGAGCCGTAAAATACCCTTGACAATCACTTTGAGTTAGCTTTGCGGTCTTGAGTTAATTCAATGGAATGAGGAGCCACCTTGTGTGCCCCCAAATACCCTTATGTCAGAAAGGGAGGGGTGGACAGAAAGAAAGCACAGGCTGTTGGGAAGGCTTGCCTCGCCTGCCAAGGGAATCAGCACATTTAAATTCCCTGGTGCTATTCGTGAATCATGGGGTTGTCACCATTTTGAATGTGTGTGTATTTGTGCATGTGCACGTATGTGTTTGCCAGCTCTCCTAAAGCTCCTTTCTTACCCTGTCTTCTGTCACCTGTTTCATTTTACAATGGGCAGAAGCAATCACCAAGACAAGGAAGAGCCCTGCTTCATTGTCCTTCTCGTAGACTAAACCATCACACTGTGATGTTCCTCTGAACCGTTAGGAAATCTACTTTCCAAGGTCCATAAAATCCCATCCATACCTCAGCAAGGGGAGGGAAATGCAGAGCTGCCAAACTTCACACTCCCCCTGGTGCTCGCTGTGTCTAAATTTAGACCCAAATGCAAACTGGGGTCCTGTGCTCATTTATAGCTGGCAAAAGGCAACTGCTTGGTTTGTGAAAAAGGACTTCATGGCCATCAAGTGTTGTTATAGTGTCACACGGTGATGAGTTTAATGTAAATGAATCCGAGACATCTGGATCAGATTTCCTCTCAAACAAACAGGGCTAGGAAAACTAGTGGGCAAAAAATATCTCCTCACAAAGGCCTTTTGGGGTGTTCCTGAACCCAAACTGTCCGTAAATGGCGGTTTAAGAAGGGGGTTGGGTGGGGTTTCTCTGCTGCTTTCCTTACACTCAAGTCTGCAAGAAATGGGGATGAAGTGCAAAAATCAGAGAGAGTTTTTTCATTTTGGAATTGTTTGTTTGTTTACTGCACTGCTTGGAATTAAGGGCCGAGATGCTCTACGACTGAGCTACGTCCCCAACCCTTTGTATTTTTTTATTTTGAGATAGAATTTCCCTAAATGGCCCAAGCTGGGTTGAACTTGAGATCCCCCTGCCTCAGCCTCCTAGAGTGCTGGGACTATAAGTATGTACCACAGTGCCTGGCCTAGGAACTGTTCATTGAGGCTCTACCCTAAGGCAGCTTTTCTGCTATGATTTGGCAGGTAATACAGGAAACGAGCAGACCCACACCCTGCCTCTGGGAGCTTGCAATTGAGAGACACACATTTGGCAGGCAGGTAACACAGACTCTGATGGCTGGGGTAGGTGCTGCAGGCACTCAAGGCAGCTCTTGTGGGGCACCACTGTGTGGGTGGACTGAGAGGGCGTCTCTGGGAACGTGGCCCGCTAACAGTGTCTGTCTAGCCACACTCTTCAGGGCCAATCTCAGGGCCTGGTACCTTGCAGGACTTTAGGAAATACTTTTTAAGTGAATGGCTTCTCTAAACACATGCAGAGAGTTGGATGGAGAAGGGAGGGTGTTTGGCAGGAGTGAACAGTCCTTGCCCAAGGTAGGGCTGAGAAACAGGTTGGGTGGCTCGGAGACAGGAGGGACAGATGGTGCAGAAGCTGGAAAAAGAATGCTGATGAGGGAGGATCTTGGAAGCACAGTTAAAAGTTTAGGCTTTATCTTAAGGACCCTGGGACAAGCCTGAAGAATTCTGAGCAAAGAAATGACATGATCAGTTTGATCTGGGAATCACTCTTTTGGCCACCTTGTGGGGGCAGATTTGTATGCCATGAAGTTGGAATCCAGGATGCTACTTTCTCGTGGAAATGAGATGTTATGTCTGGCTCAGGGCTGGGACAGAAAGGAATGAAAAGAACTGGACAGGTCTCACGGATGTACAGAAGGCCACTGACTCAGTGGGACTCAGTGCTCACGTGAAAGCAGATAACAGAGATGCTATGCAGGAGCCCATCCTGAGACAGAGTCGTGCGAAACAAACTCACTAAGCACCTGCTCGTCCCTGGAAGCAGCTGGATGGAGAGGGGAAGAAGCTAAATAAAGATGTGACTTTTGCATAAAATCCCACAAAGGGTAGCTTTGGCCTGACCCTCTGAGGAAGCTCTAACACATCTCAAACTGTTTCGTTTACTTATTTACACCACAATTGTTCAATATAGGATGTAAGGCAAACTCTAAGGAAATATCAAACGGAAGATTGCATGAAGATCAAAGAAAACAAAAACAAGAAAAAAGAAAAGAGGGGAGTAATATAAGAAAGAAGCCAGGATTGGGGCTCAGATGAGTTCACATTCTTCATAGGTGAACCACATGCTTGGCTACAATGCAAAAGGGAAATTTGGTCAATTATGTGATTTGTTATTCAGGAAATAAATACCATCTTCAGAAGTGCAACTATTTTTGACACTAGAATAGAGCAAGGATTTCTTTCAGGAATTTCTTTCTTCATGAAGAGGGCACTGTATTATTTTATAAATCCTCCTTTATACCTTCCTTAAGAAAACAGCAACAAGTTTTACATATACTTGCTTTTCGGTTTTTAGTTTTCATCGTTATATCTGCACTGCATGCTGACCACGCTCCCCATGGAGAGAGGCTGCACGCCCACCGCATCTCTCAGTTCTTTCCCATCCTCTCCCTCCTCTCTCCTTCCTCCCATGTCTTGATCTCCTTCCCACAGATCAGCCTCCCACAGCTCCTCAAAACACAGCTCAGCAAGATACACCTGTTGGGAGATGGGTATGTGGGCCCAGTCTTTACCTGCCTTCACCTCATCTATGGGCATATTTTAGAAGGACTCCATAGAGTATTTCTTGAAAAATAGTACACGTCCTCCATCTAGCATCCTTCCTTGAATATTGTTCTTTGCAACAGAATGCTTGCTAACTGTTAACTCACAATGATCTTCAATTTTATATTCTATTCTTTATCTCAATTGTAGTTGCTTTCAGCTGGGTGTGGTAATGCACACCTGTAATCTCAGCACTGAGGGAGGCTGAGGCAGGAAGATGGCAAGTTCAAATCCTGCCTGGGTCACTTAGCAAGCACATGTCTCAAAAATACATCATACATACATACATATATACTTACATACATACATACATACAGCTGGGGATGTAATTTTTAGTAGTGGGTTCAATTGAACCCCTGGGTTCAATCCTCAGTATTGAAAAAAATTGTAGTTACTATTTTCAGTTGAATATAGGCCTACATGCCTTTGTAGGTATTTATTCTGAGGTTAAGTTTGTGAAAATTGTCAGAATATAAATGGAGTCACTTGTGTCAATCTTAAAAAAAAAGTAATATGTTATATACATGTACACAAGAAATGTAAACAGTATGTACTTCAAATGTATACTTATAAAAAATAACAAAAAAATAAAACCATGAATTTGTGAAGGAGGGGACCTCATACGTGTGTATCATATGATCAAACCATACAGTGAATGTTTAAAAAATTTATTACAGTAAAAGACCCTGCCATTAACCCCCTCAAAATACTCCCACGTCCTCCAAACACACTTTTTCCATCATTCTTGCCACTTTCTGAAGCAGTTCTGGGAGTCACTTTTTCTGGGGCTGCCTCAGTGTTCTGAACAGATTCAAAGTACCTACCTTTCATGGTCATTTTGACTTGAAGGAAGAGCCAGGAGTTGTATGGTGCCAGATCTGGTGAATAAGGTGGATAAAAACACACTGTAATGATGTTTTTAATTTGACCAAAAGTACTGTGCGGGATGATCCAAAATTACAGTGAAAGTTAAAATTAAAAATTTTATTAAAGTAATAGACACATTGTTATTATCTCATTCAAAATATTCCCCCTTGCTTCGAACACACTTATCCTGTCATTCTCGGCAATGCATCTTATACTGCAGTAAGTTTTTTTTAACTTAAACATCTACCATATCTTTTGATCCCCTCTTACATGGCTGATAACAAGGATTGTCACAAGAGGGTCTGCCAGAACCACAACCTTACACAAGAAATACTTCTGCAAGGACATATGCCACTTCTGTGATGACATCTGCCCAGCAGCTGCCTGTCCAACTCTGGACTGATGACATCCTTGAATACTGACTGATCCTTGTAGCCAAGGATGGTTGGTTCAAAATAACTATGTAAACCTCCTCATTTTACCTTTTAATGCCTTTGTTTGCACTGAATACGCACACCATTTACTATGGCAGTTGTGTTACCCTTGCAATGTTCATTCCTGATATATTCACTATTTTGGAGAATCTCTTTTATTAGTCTGACAAGTTGAATGCTGGTTTATAAACACTGCCATGTCAAAGGTGTATGTGTGACTCAGTATCCACGCTACCTCTAGCTGAGCCAGGGACGCAGCTGTGGGCAGGGTTTAGTCTCCTCAAAATCTATTTGAAGCTGTTAGTGTATAAGTGAGTGAGCTGCCAAAGTCAAATGTTCTCCCTATAGCACAATTTCAATAGTTTCAGCTCAGAGAAAGAAATCTTGAGGAGGTATATTCAGAAGCCCAGCTCCATAGGCCACTGTAGCAACAATTCTGAAATATCTGTAGCAATAATTCTGAAATAGCAACAATTCTGAAAATGAGAGCAACGTTACTCTCCTGTCTACTCTCCATGGAAAACTAGGTGACTATTGCAGAAGTATTTGGTCTTTGTCCCTAGTTCCTGGCACAGATCTGCTGAGAATCTTGGGATTTCCTGAGTGACAGGAGTGCTATCTGTCATCTCTGGTGAGATCTCTTCATTATACCTGAGCTTATGCTAATTAGGTAATGGAGGGGAAGCTCTTCAGTAATCTCAGGGCAGGACTGGTTTCAAGTCCTGAAACCTTGGGCCCCACTGGCTTACCTCAAGAAAGGAGGAAGGGACTGGAATTGAACTTTGTAACCACTCTTTTGTTGTTGTTGTTGTTGTTGTTGTTATCTGAGACAGGATCTTGCTGTGTAGTCCTGGCTGGCATTGAACACCCTAGGTATCCCAAGCTGGCCTAGAACTTGTGATCCTTCTGCCTCCTCAGTGCTAGGATTTCAGGAGTGCACCACCATCCCCAGTTTATGACAACCCTTTAACAGTGAGATTTATGGAACCCCTAGATTGGTGAATGTATCCACCTGCTGGAAAGAAAGGGCACCCCAACACTGTGAGCACAGAAGGCCTCTGTTCAGGATCCTTTTAGATCTTCCCTTATGTACTACTTCATCTGGCTAAATAATGTGTATCCTTTATAGTAAACTAGTAAAGGTAAGTACAGTATAATGTCTTCCAGAATTCTGTGAGCTGCTTTAGCAAAATACCAAACCTGAGGCTGGAATCATTGAAACCCTTAAACTATAAGCAATTGTAAAGAAGTACAGGTGGCTGGTGACTTGCAGCTGGTCCTGTAGCAAGGACAGTCTTGTGGGAGCGAGGTAACCTGTAGGGTCAGTGCTTAGTAGTATCAGACTTGACTTCAATTGTTAGACATCAAGTTGGTGTTCAGAGAATCTCAGAGAAGCAAGTGGTATAAAATGGGTTGACTTGTTAGGCATGAATCAGTTAAACACTGGGAATGTGTACTGAGAACAACAATCTTAAAATTAGAATAAATAACTGATAGTCTTCTCTCAGTGATTATTAACCAAGAACCAGTGGTCTCTTCCAGCAATTAGTGTAGCATATTAAAACAATGCCATTGATGTGTAAAATAATTTTTATTTTCTTTCCTATTACAGGGCAGGGGACTTAGCTCGGTTTCGCCGTCTGCTACACAAGTGCAAGGACCCGAGTTCGATCCCCAGTACCAAGAAAAAAAAAAGACACATACGTTCTTCCCTATGGATCAGGAATTCATTCAAAAGTGGTCCAGATTTCTAAAAAATATAACTCATAAAAAAGCTGGGCTTGAAAACATGTCTGTTTTACTTAATACTTTTTTCCTGTTTCATAAGGAAAACATTCCTGCAGACCACTTTTTTTTTAGTATTTATATTGCAGGTTCTTCCTGAGGATGAGACTGAGCATCGCGATGCTGGACTCATGTGGGTGATTTAGCCAATAAATAATCCTAAAGAACAGAAAATCAGTAATATTCACTGGGAATCCAGTGTGACTCCTAGTGGATTTCTCTAAGATATGGTGGGGGAAAAATACAGGTTTAACATCCCTAATCTAAAAATCCCAAATCCAAATCATTCCAAAATCCAAAACTTCTTTGAGCTCTGAGTTGACATCATGAGCGCCTCGGACGGAGCCTGAAAGTGGTCCTTCATCTCCTCCTTGCTCCCTTTCTCCTTCGTAGATTAAAGAGTCAAACAGACACATACTGTCCTGGCTGTTTGACTCATGTAGTAGGCTCTGGACAACACAGCCCCAGGAGACAGTTACATTGTGTATCCTTCCCTATTCCCTTACTGCCCATGCCCTGATTAGGGATCATGCTCCCTTCTTCCCAGGCCACTTAGGCCATGTAGCACTATTTGCCCCGCCTTTTCTTCCTGTTTGCCTTCCACTATAAATAAAGAGCGTGTGGTGCTCCAGGCGGCCGTTAGCTCCCTAGGAGCTATGGTTCCACCTGGTCCCAAACTTCAAAAATAATCTTGGTCTCTTCATAGTTTCTTCTTCATCTCCCACTGCTCTCCCTGGCTTTGGACCCTATGCTGTGTGGGTCACGGCACATGAGTGGAAAATTCCACACTGTGAAACTGTGTTCCGTGCACAAAATTATTAAAAATATTGTGGGGCTGGGGATTTAGCTCAGTGGTTCCACAGCCTGCCTCGCAAGCACAAGGTCCTGAGTTTGGTCCCTGGTACCAAAAAAAATTTATATATATAATATATAAATAAATTATATATAATTTATGTTATATAACTGATATATTCGATAATATATAATTTATATTTTATATATAATTATCATAATTTATATGTTATATTTATATATAAAATAAATAAATTATATATATAGCATAAAACTGCACTTAGGCTATATGTGGAAGAGGTATATGAAACAAATGAATTTTGTGTTTAGATTTGGGTGCCATCCCAGAGATGAAATATCTCATCATATATACGCAAATTTTCCGAAATTCAAAAATATATGAATTCTAAAACATTTCTGATCCTAAGCATTTCATGAATGTTCAATCTGTAGCAGGCATTGTTGGAATACTATACCTAAAGGTTGCTATTTCCTTGTATAAAATGTTTGCCTGAGAAACCAAGTCATGTACAGTGGACCCCCGAAATTTGCGGGACTTACGTTCCTTAGAGCACCCGCAAATTTTGAAAAATTGTGAGTTTCAGATATGTGCCGAAAAATGTCTATAAGTGCCTATTTTTATAGTTTAAACCCTAAAAATGCTATGTCCCCCAGTTAGGAAATTTAATTTAGTAAAATACTGTGATAATGAAGCCTTAGTAGATGCAGGGCATTTTGGCAGCACCTTAGGGATCTTAGGGCTTTAAAAAGAACAAAACCGCGCAGCGATAGCTACACGTGGTATAGCAACCTGTTACTATGCAGAAATGCTGGTGCGTCTGCCAGAGATCGGTTTCAGCGCAGCAGCCAATCAGCAGCAAGGAGAACTGAATAACACTCTCAGATTGGCTACTTGCACCCCCCCCCCAAAAAAACAACATTTGCGGAGGATATTCGCATTTCCATGAAATTGTGAACAATTATTAGTTAGTTTCTAAGGGAGAATCCGCCAACAACCGAGGCGGTGAACAACTGAGCCTGCAAACTGAACCGAGACTTCACTGGGCTATACTGTAGTTTGTCAAGCAAACAGCTTAGATACACATATTTGATTAAATAACTGATGTATAATTATTTTGAGAGAATAGCAGCTATAGAATAGCTGCTCTTTCTGCCGATTGATGAAAGGAGAATAAACTTAGAAAGATCTCTTCCTGTGGTGCTTCAATCAATTCAATCAATCAAACATTTTTGGCTTTTGGCGCTGGCAGTTGAACACAGGGCCCTATATACCCTAGGAGGGCAGGTCCACCACTGTGCTGTAACCCTAGTTATTTCAAAATTATCCATAAAGGCCCAGATAGAGAATGATCTGTGACCCAAATAGAATGGGGCCACAAGCCTTAGTATCTGAAAGAGATAACAATTAGCCTTCCAGGAATTAGCTAGGATCCAGGCTTTGTTGGACCAGGTCCACTTTGGGAACCATCTTTACCTGCAGTCAAAATAGCCACGAATGGCACAGTGCTAGCAGGGACTGCTGAGTTTGTCTATGGAAATGGCAAAATTCAATAGAATTACAATTTTTTTGGACATGTCCCCTGTTCCCTAAATCCAAGATATTTTGACCTCTTCCATATAATTCACCCTGTGAAAAATAGCCAGATTTTGTTTTTCATCCTATAAAAGTGCTCTCATAGAATCACTTTCTGGCTTAGAATATGAGTGACTACCAATTTCCTATGATGCTAAGTCCAGATCTCTCTGACTTCCAGCACCCTCTCTAATCCAGTTCTACTACTCATACCTGGCTTTGTTAATTATTATTCCCTTTCTCCTCTGATTTAACATAAATTTTGTTCTTTTGCTCATTCTTCTCCCATAGCACATGTCACTTAAAAATTCACACTTGTCTGTATTATGTCATCTCAATATCAAGGGCAGATCAATTTGGCTCTAATATCTTTTAATATATCAAACTTTTTATCATTTTGTATTGATCTTCAGTCTTTTTTTCTTGGTAATCTATTTGGTATGACAGTAAAACAGCTATACCAGCCTTCTTTTGATTTTTTTTTGCCGGGTAGATATTTTTCTATCTATTACTTGCACCTGTTCTGGGTCCTTATGAATCTCTGTAAACAGCATATAGCTGAATTTCCTTCTTACATTCATTTTGATTACCAGTATATCTTTTTGTATACCACCTTATTTTGTACCTTCTCTTCATCCTGTATCTTCTGTTAACTTTACTTTCCCTCTTTTCTTGCTTTATTTTTGGACAGAATTTCATTTTATTTTCTCCCCTCAACAAGTTTGGATTTGTAAATTATACCCTACATCTTTTTTCTTAGTGGATATTCTAGGTTCCTAATGTACAAGTTTAACCTAAACATAGTAATATAAATATATTAATATTTCCTGAGCAATATATGAAACCAAAAACATTTTAACTCAGTAATGTTTTCCAACTTAGTTACTGTTGTTCAATATTTATTTCTATTTTTCCTTTTAATTTCATAAAAGACACAATATTTAATATAATCCACAATGTTTTTGCTTACCGTTCTTCCTTGTATTTCAGTCCTGTTTCTCCTAAAGTATATTCTTGAATGAGAATCTTTGATATTACACTCTTTATTATTGTTTGACTTTATTGATAGTTTTTTGGTGTATAAAAATTTTAGATTGACTTTACCCCTTGCATACTATACATATTTTACTACTAAGCATTGCTTGCACTTTTATACTTCTTGCCTTTTCTCTCTAGATGTATGCACGATTTTCTCTGTGTCTTCACTGTTCCTTGGTTTCATTATGCTGTGTCTAAGCATGTTTTTCTCTTATTTACATTATTGGAATTCACTGACTTCCTAGATATCAGATTTGGATTTTTCCATAATTCTGGAAATAGTTAAAACTTTTATTAAAGTTGGTAGATGTTCTCAACTTACGTTCCAGTTCCTTGGCCATTTTTCCTCACATTTTCTATCTTTTTGTCTCCTTAGACTAAATTCTAGATATTTTCTTCAAATCTCTTTACCAATTTGCCAATTCTCTTTTATCTGTTCATTCTGCTAGCTAGCAACACATCTGACTTTTATCTTCTAGAAATTCCATTTTTATAATATCCCATTCTTGTTCTTATTTTCAAGTTTTCTCTGAGTTCTTACAGCATATTGAAAATATCTTCTATTCTGTGTATGATTAGCTGGAGTCTTTGTAGTCCTAATTTTGCCCGCTGTCATTCATGACCCCTGATTGTTCATATGCTTTATACTTTTTGACTGTGAGGTTATGTTCTTGGTATTTTATCTGTGAGAATTCTTTGAAACCTAGGTCTCGAGTTGATAACTCCAAAAAAAGACTTGTACTTGCCTTTGTCAATTACCTACAGAAAATTACAACTTTTTTAGTAAGGGTTTTCATTAGTATGTTTTTGATATATAACAAATATATTCATCCTGGGGTATCAGTACATAGATATATAACTTGGAACTATTTTTAACTAAATTCTCCATTTGATGGTTGTAATCCCAAATTGTTTGGTCAAACACCAGTCTAGATGTTGCTGTGAAAATATTTTTAAAGTGATAATCATTTATAATCAGTGGGCTTTAAGTAATGCAGATTACCCTCCACAAAGTGAGTGGGCTTAAAATGAACGGGTTTTTTATTTTCCTGGTGCTGGGGATAGAACCCAGGGCCTTGCATATCCCAGGAAAGCACTCCACCACTAAGCTACATACCCAGCCTGTGAGTAGGAGTTATCTGATCAACTGAAGGCCTTAAAAGCAAAGACTGAGATTTTGCAAGGAAGAAGGTTCTCTGGCTCAGGATTGGCACATAGAAACCCTGTCTGAGTTTCCAGCCTGCTGGCCTGCCCTGTGGATTTCAGATGTGAGACCACAACGTTAACTCTTACTTCATTTTCTACCCTGCTGACCAGCCCTATGGCTTCCAGATTCACCACCTCCACAATCATGTGTGTCAGTTCCTTAAAATAGGTCTTTCCCCTTACATTAAAAATATCCTGTTGGCTCTGTTTCTCTTGAGAACCCTAATGGAGACAGCCAATATTTATAAGCATTTATTAAATAAGCATGTTTATCAGGAATAGCTGTGAGGTAAGTTCTTGCTGTTTAATTATTTGATTTATGTAAGCACATTTCTGAGGCTTGCCTCTCTTTTATTAGATTTTGGCACTTTTTAGTTAAAGGGTACAATTCTGCTTCAGCTTTATTCCTTTTTCCATATAGCCACAGAGCTTGGAGAGACATACTAAATCCAGACCCTGTTCTTCAATCTGTGTCCAATTTTTGTGGAATACAGACAACTTTTGTGCTAGTCTCAGAACTGATTGCTGGTCAGAATTGGTTTGAATTTTAAGATACACCCAGGAGACCTGCCAGGGCCTCTGGGACTCCACAGTCTACTCTGTCCAAGGCTGTAATCTGAAATTCTTTGCAAGTTCTCACACTCTGTTGCCTCATTAAAGGTGCGGTTCAGGGTTTGAAGCATTTTGAAACCATTTCTCTCCACATTTATTTTTGTAACCTAGAGTCTAAGCACCTGCCTCGTTTGTCAGTATATTGGAAAAAAGCCTGAGGATTAAAAAAATTATGAAAATTGAGGGTTACCAAAGAAATAAGAAACAGTGGTGAAGAGGTGAAAGTTATTTGCAGACCTTCTGAAGGATGGGGCATCTTGCAAATCTCACCTCTACTTCCCCAAGCTCTCTGCTCATGCTTACGCCACTCTCCTGCGAAGCTCTTTGCCACTTCTAGGCTCAGGAGAAGCAGGGCTGCCGGAGGGCTGGGGCTTGAGATGTCGCAGGGGTGGTGTGGACTCTCCTCAAAGGTAAAAGTAAAACCCTCAGTTGTTTTTGTGTCACCTGGCATTACAAAATTAAGGTGGATTTTTAAAATAATGATTTACTGTGGCTGTTTCTTTGAGCCAGGCTGGGAATGAAGGCTATTTTGACACTCAAAAGTATGGAACTGGCATACTTTTTGCAAAGCGTGTCTTTCCAGAACCCCAGACATTGTCTTACAGGGTGAGCAATTAAAACATAGGTGTTCATTCATGGCTAAATTTATTACAGCGAAAGACACATTGCCATTACTCCCCTCAAAGTATCCCCCACCCCCACTGCCACCTCAAACACACTTCTCCTATCATTCTTGTCACTTTTTGAAGCAGTTCAGGAAGTCCTCTTTCTTCAGTGTCTTTAGTTGGGCTGTCATGGCTGTCTCGATGTCCTGAATTGATTTGAAAGATTTACCTTTCATGATCATTTTGACTTTGGGGAAGAGCCAGAAATCACGTGGAGCCAGATGTGATAAATAAGGGGGATGAGGACGCACCAAGACATTTTCATGAGCCCGCTCTTCCCCTGGATCAACAGTCACTGTATTTGTAATCATGCCTTACAAAGACACAAGCAAGGACTTCCCGGAACTGCTTCAGGAAGTATGTTTGAAGCGAGGGGGAGTATTTTGAGGGAGATTAATGTGAATGTGTCTTTTGCTGTAATTGTTTTTTTTAATTTGAGCATTCACCTTATATTTAATCATCTCTTACACCTTTATCCAGGGGTTGCTGGAGAGCCACATTTGTAAAAACTCATCAAGTGCTATACTTTAGACTTATGCCTTTTTCTAAAAGTAAACTGTGCCTTTATTTATAAAAAAATATATATAGTCAGAAAAAGAAAAAAGGGACGTTCTAGAGGGCTGAATTGGTCTTTTGCATTTCCCTTAGCACCTAGAGGAGCAGGCCTGAGTCTGTAACCCTAAGTTGCTACCCCCATGCAGCCCTCCCCATACTCTGCTTCTGTGTGTCTTCCTGACCTACCACAGAGCCTCCAGCCTCAGCAGCAACACATCACCTTTTCCTTGTCTCCATGGAGCCTTCTTCATGGGTTCGGGAAACACTTAGGGCAAGGCCTCGGAAGATCATCCTGGGGTTTAAAAGACCGAAGGCATTGCCTTTGTGCTGTGAAATACATGTGCACCCCACATCCACAGAGCTGGCTCAGATCCTGGGCACCTCTGAGCTTTGAAAACGCCTATTTTTCAAGGAACTCCTAGTTTATCAGGCTACAACAGATATTGTAAACCTCATGCAAAGGCAAATATGGGGCCAGCCTTGGAGCCACATGAAGACTGCATTTTGATGTTATCCCCTGTCGATTTCTCTAGTGTGTCTAATGTCAGGTTCATGGTCAGCAAACAAGAAAATGAAACCAGTCTGAGCTGGTCCATTTCATCCCATAGAGTGTTCACCTGGACTTTGCTTTCTCTGCTGTTCTCTACTTCATCCAAACTCTTAGAAGCATTGTCCACTGGAAAATGAAGTTAAAATAACCTGGGTTCTCTCCCAAAAAGAAAATCTTGAAATATTTGAGAAATGGGAAATGCTTTTACCCCCCTCATTGCAATCTTCTTCCGATGCTGTCAACCTCTTCCGCCTTCTCTCATCTTCCAACCTTACATCCTCTTCTTGAACTCTGTGCAGTGCAGAAAGGCTTCTGAGAAGCAAAACAAACATGAGACAGGAAGCATGGCTGCATACCTGCATGCCCACAGCCAGCCCTTCAGCACCTTAAGATTTAGGTAAAATATTCTGCATTGTTAGGATAAGCTTCAGTAAGTAAACACGTTTGCCAAATTCATAAGAACCAAATTAATGCTTTTGCACATTCCGAAGTGACCAGATTCACCTGGTTATGACCCTGATAGCCACAGAATAAAACATTCTCCTCCCCTCCCAAGACTTAAGGTGGGGGGCAGGGGGCAACTTAAGTAGAAGCGAAGCATATGTGTATAGACATGGTTTGGCACCTTTAAAAAGTTAAAAAAATTTAATTGAACCTGGGCTTTTGTTTCTAAGCCCTCAAGGGAAAAATGTGAGCTTGTTTCCTCATTGAAAAAAATATCACAGCATTTGACAGGCTAAATTCTTTGATCCTCAAATGTTGTGGTAATTTCTCCAGAGCTCCCTTCATGTGCTGTCCCTCCTGGCCCCCTCCTAACTGAGGCTTTGTAACCCGATGCTCTATAAAGAGTATTTCCACAAACACATTAAGAGATGCCCTTGCTTATATTAAAGCTGTCCCCCGCTTGCCCTCCTCCCCAGCTCTGTCCCCTCCGGAGGCTTCTACTTGGACGCAAGGCTGGCAGGAAGAAATGGTCCAGCTGTTTTGAATTAGGGGCAATGGGAGGCTTCCTTATAATACATGACTTAATCAGAGTCCCTGAAGTAAACAGTCCAAACTGACTGGCAATGACCAGAAATTGGACTTCATAAACCTCCTCTGGCTTTGGAGCTGAGATGGAATTTCAGTCTCTCATAGGTGTATTATAGGTTATCATGACAAATGAGTAGCTGTTTTTGGATCTCCATGGGAATGAAGTGTGCTGTGTGGTAGTTGTGTATTATTAAGGTTGCCAGATAAAATATAGGATGCCCTGCTGAATTTGAATTTCAGATACATAATAAATACACTTTTAGTGTGAATGTTTCAAATATTGCATGGCAACCACATCATCATTATGGTCCGTCCAGAGTGAAGGGGCCATTGTGTCCTTCACATTAGGTCCTTCCCACTGTGGCAAGCACGCGGAGCTTCTGTAAGACTCCATCTGAAACCCTTGAGTCATTTCTGTTTCTACCGACCCATGATTTCTCTTTGACACCAGTTTCCTGCCACTCTTACCCTAGTGAAGTTAACCTCACAATTAAGCAGGTAGTTTCCGCCCACAGATAACGCCACCCTATAAGCCAGAAGCAACATGCTTAAAATGTTTTTGTTGTATGAGTCGAGCCCTTTATGTCTTAGAGCTTGTTAACTTATTAGTTGTATTACTTGATATTATTCAAAAGAATCACTACCCATCATTATATTTTAAAAAGAAGCATGCAAAAATAACATTTCAGTTGTTATAATTTTCTCTAATAATTTTAGACTTTACAGCAAAGATTTCTTATAAATCATATGTGTCATTGCTTAGGGACCACATGGAAAATGGATCAGGAGAAAGAGGTGGATATGTCAGAGCTGCTGTGGTATAACACAGACAGAGGAATTGGAAGATCTGGGGAGGTTATAAATTTTGAAAGGACTCACTGTGTCCGGCTTGAGAACCTGCTTCCCAGTTGTTCCTGGGGAGGGCTCCAGTGTATCCCTCTCATGAAGGACATGAGAAACGCACTGGTGCAGGGGTAGTGGTGGTTTTGAGCTCAGCAGTTAGTGATGGCAGATGCGGCTGCAGCACTAGAGAACCCTGGGAAGACAGAGAGTCTGGGGAGTTTGTCAACTACTCTGTCTTAGTCTATTTTCTGTTGCTATAGCAAAATACCAAGAGTGTGAAAGGATAAAGAATAGAAACATTTTTGGCTGTATTTTCTGTTGCTATAAAAAGTACCTGAGAGTGGGTAAATGGTAAAGAATAGAAGCATTTTTATCCCATGTTCCGGGCTGGGAAAGCCAGGAGCTGGGTGCCAGCCCTGGCAAGGGTCTTTTGCTGTTATCTCATGGAGTGATCCACGGTGAGACCCATGGTGAGGCGGAGCGAGTAACTTAGAGGCAGCCTGGGCTACTCACAAAGCCACTCCCGGGTGCCCATTAAACAGATGAGTAGATTAATGAGTTCCCTCAAGACTGGCTGTGTTATCATAAGGCTCTAAAAGGTCCCACTTCTCAGTATTGATGCCCCGAGGATCAGCTTTTCAGCACCCTTTCCCCAAACCGAATTGTCCAAGCACAAACTCCAGCTTCCTACTGCACGCGCCCCGCCCCAGGAAGGGCGCTGGACACAGAGAGCTCCTGCCTCTCATCTCGAGAGACTCTCCTTTGCCGGCCAGCAGAGTGCTGCTAGGAGGCGTGCCCCCAGGAAGGGGACTTTGTGGCTCACTCCAGCTACTGGACAAAGCAGAAGGAAAAAACAAGGCGGATGTAGGACATTATCAACCCAGGAGCCCAAAGCAAAGCTGGGTAAAATTTAACATGATATGAGAAAAACAAGAAAGAAGATTAAAATTTAAAAAGGAGAAAACTAAGCAAAGATATATAAATTTAAATTTTAATTATTATTTATTCCTCTTCCCACATTTTATTGTGTTTTCTTGGCAGACATCCCACACTCTGGCAAGGCAGAGGGAGAGGAAGGGGTTGGCAGAATAATGTTACTTTGGAGATTTCAATCTTATTGCCTGGTGCTGTTCATGCCTGGCAGACATTTATAAAAATTACATGCTGCAGTGGCAGGTCATTTTTTTGGAAAAATGAATCTTGAGCTTCAAATTTAGAACAAAGGTGAGGTCTTCAGGTGAGTTTAAAGGAAATGAAATGGAGCAGAGGAAGGCTGTGCCGTCGCGAAGGTGGGGTGTGCATCGGTGGCAGTCAGCTCCGAGTGAGCCGGAGGACGGCCGCTGGTCACCAAGAGGGACAGCCGCTGCCCGATCGCCGGTGGACTGCGGGGCTTTCTTTCCTGGAGCTTGTCTTTGGACGCCCGCCCCTCTGGCTGCCCCACTGAATTGACGTTACGGGCCACAAGCTCAGATAAAGCCCCTGGAGTCGGGCTTGGGTGTCAGATACTGCTAGGAGCTCTGCTTTTTCTTGTCTCTCCTCTTCTTCTTCCTCTCTCTTAATCTTTCTGTTTGCTTCCATTTTCCCTTAGGAGAACGTTGACCTGTCTCACTCCCCCTCACCATCTGCCCGCTTTCCTTTCCTTTCTCTCCTTTACTTTTCAGCTTCTTTGGCGAGGCGAGCAACTTACCAGGGCAACTCCTGTCCGAGACCAGGGTTGCCACTGCCCCTATCCTTCCTGCCTTTATTCTGTAGCTGACATTCTGCTCCCTGGGGATGGATGAGACCCTCCCTGCCCAGGGCACCGTTGCCTTTCAGCAGCTTCTTAGGTGCCCGTTCTTCACGGGGAGACATCACCCCTCCAAACCAAAGCTCCTTCCTTCCCTTTTCCTCCCTCCTCCCTCCCCCCGTCCCTCTTTCTCCCTCCTACACCTTCCTCGAGATTATTTTCTTAAATGTTATCCGATGGGAGAAGGAAGGATTTCGGATGCCTAGTTCCCCAAGAGACTTTGTGCTAAATGGCAGCCTGGGAGAATATTTACAACCCAAATGGTCCCACAGGCTGCCTTCCAGTGTGACTTACTCATTACCTAAGAGGTGCCTAGGGCCCCGATGGAGGGAGTGGCAGTGGCCCAAGTGTTCCCTCCCCAGGCACTGCCTGGTCTTGCCTTTGCCTCTACAGAGTGCTGAAGCCTGCCTTCTGAAAAGTAGGTTGTGTAAAGTGATATTTTCCCCTCTTCTAATCTTGGAAATGTTGACAGACTAGTTCTGAGTCTCTCCATAGACACTGCTCTTTGCTACACAATTTCATATGCTGTATTATGCTTTAATTATGAAATTAGTGCATCGAAGACCATTGAAAATGACTTTTACCTGAGGCAGGAGAACCACAAGTTTGAGCCCAGCCTGGGCAACTTAGGGAAATCTCATCTTAAAATTAAAAGTAAATAAATAAATAAGGCTGGGGATGTAGCTCAGTGTAAAGGTTCTGGGTTTAGTCCCCAATATGAGAGGGGGAAAATGGTTTTCACAAGGAAATATTCTTGAAATGATTCTTGGTTGATCAATATTTTGCTTTAGTTCTGTTACCTTTATTTGATTGCATATACTTTTGTTATTTATTCAGCATGGTACAAAGCAGACTTTTTTGTTGGTAGTATCTTCAAATGTGTGAGTCTTTTAAACTATGTTTTTAGCACAGTAAGTGGCATATTACTTCAAAACTCCCTCATACACATGGATTTAAAAAGATTACAAGCTAGACTCATATTTCCTGTATTAAAATTCTCACACAAAAACACTGTTCTTTCTGGTTTATCAAACAAACTAATGTGTCTCCAGAGAATTTTGAGTTCAGACACGAATAGCTCTGTGGACTTTTCTGTGTGTGAATCATTTGAGCTTTGGATGGGTTTCCTCATGGGGAAACACGATTGCATACCATATTCTACTTCTACCTGAAATGTATCATTGAGATAGTCTTTCAGCAAAGACTGTTAATTCTACAATGGATAAGCAGTGTTTGAGAAAATAAACTCTGCATGGACAAAAAGCTTTCAGCTTCTTCCATATTAGCTATCATCTCAGAAGACCAAAGAGTCCTTTGGAGCTAAGGAAATTTGAACCCTAAAGATTCATCTAATTGATCTATTCCTGTTTTCACATTTTATTCCCAGTGGCCAGTTTCACACCCATAATATTTAGGAGGCTTGGAAAACCTGGGAGAAATTTTCAGCCTGTCAAGATATCCTTTTTTTTTTTTTTAACCCTTTAAACTTCTTTTTAAAGGACCATTGATTCTCATTTTAAATTTTGCACCAACCAGGCCATCTCCTAGCTTTGTCGGATCATCTCAGGGAATTTAACTATGAAATCCAAGTCCCCATCAGAAAAAATGTTTCACGGGCTTTTAGAAATAGAAGAGACTTTGGAGATCACTTAGTCTCACTGTCTAAACATTTCTGACTCAGGAAAGGATCCCTGTAGAAGGAGAAGAAATCCCCAACACAGTGGGGAGACTTCACACAGCAAGCAAAGATCAAATCGTGTCAGCCTTCCCGCTCATTCCAAACACCTTCCACCATCAAGTCCCATAAAATGGCTGACATCAAAGGGACAAAATGAAGGCTGAGGGTTAAAGGTTTGACTTTTGTTTAAAATGAAGTGACAGTGTTTCTCAAATCCATTTCTTTAGCTTCTAGACAAAGTGTCTTGCCTTTGAGACTTCAGCTGTGATGAGCTTAGCACAATTTCCACGGCCTCCAGCCTACAACTTCATCTTTGGCTCCTATCATTTGGCCCAAGTTCAGCTTCTCTCCAACTCAGGCTCTCTTCCCTGGTCTCCTGGGAAGGATTCTGTTGCGTGATCTTTATTGCTCTTTTCCCACACTCCATTATAAAGCATGGTATCGGCCTCCAAATTTATTTATTAGGGCTCAGATCTATAATATACAACCCTCTCTTCCTGTCTGACACAGTGTCTATGCAGCAGAGCGAATGAGAGGCTCTGCTTGTCATTAAACAGTCATGCAAAATAAGCACCTAGAAAGGGAAGGCCAGAGGCTTGCAAAAGAGCTCAGCCTCAGGAGGCCCTGCAGAGCCAAATGGCTTTTTCAAAACTTCACACTCACAACAGGGCAGTCCAGACAGGCAGCCAGAGACAGGTCCTTGTGGGGGAGTGCACTGGCAACGGGCAACCTCATACTCACATGTCTGGTCTTTATTTAGTATGCAGGCTATATTTTAAAATACTAACATATTGCCTAATAAGTCTCCTCTTTGTCACTGTTCTTATTCAATATCTTGAAGCAGGCTATAGACTCAACAGAATTACATTCATGTTGTTCATAACTCAATACAAAAAAGTATATATTGAGAAATCTCTCTCCTGCCCCTCAGTAAACTTTCATATTTTGGAATAGTTTTAGATTTACAGAAATATTGCAAAGATAGTATAAAAATCCCTGTGTAGCACTCATTTGTGGTACTGGGAAAGTCCTTTTGTGGAGCTGGGGATGAACCCAGGGGCCCCTGTGCATGCTAGGCGAGCGCTCGTCCACTGAGCTACCTCCCGAGCCTTCTCCATTATTGTGGTAAATGTATCACGATTAAGAAACAAACACTTATTAGCCTGTTACTATTATTATTTGTATTTCACTGCTTTTCTCATGGATGTCCTTTTCCTGGACCAGGATCCCACAAGGAATCTGTATTCATTGTCATGTCTCTTTGGCTTACCTGGCTGAGAGTTTCCTGGGCTTCCCTTGTTCTTGATGATCTTGACAGTCCTGAGAAGTGCTGGGTTGGGTTTCTTGTAGAATGGCCCTCATAGGGGTTTGGCTGATGTTTCCTCATGATGATATAGGACTATAGGTTTGATGTTGGGGAGACTACAGAGGTGTACTGCTATCTACATCCCAGTCAATGCTGTCCGTGACTTACTGCCCCTGATGTCAGCCTTGAGCACCCAGCCAATGTGTGTCTGCCAGGTTGCTGCACTGTGCAGCTACTCTCTCCACCCCTTTTTCATGTGTGCTCTTTGAAGCAGGTTCCTGGCCACACTTGAGGGGTCCATAGTGCTTCTTCTTCTGTCCTTGGAAGGATGGAACTCCAAGCCTTTGCTAAGGCTGTTCCTCCAGCTGGAACTTTCTCAGGGGAGCTGGAGTCCTGACAGGACTCACATTCTCAGAAGCACATCCTGTACTTACCAGACAACTGTGTTTCATACCCTCATTTTAATCATGCTTTACAGAGTCCTTTGTATCAAAAGCATGCTTGAAGTTGGGGAACACCACAGCCTCTTTTTGACTGGGGAATGCACTCTACATTATATTTCAGGGGCTTTGCACTGCATTTTGTTTTGTTTGGGGGGTTTTTTGGGGTTTTTTTTTTTTTTTTGGTACCAGGGATCAAACTTGGGACCTTGCGCTTGCAAGGCAGGCGCCGGAACCACTGAGCTAAATCCCCAGCCCTGCATTTTGTTTTGAGCTGAGTCCTGAGAAAGAACGTGTGTCTCATGGGATGGTCAGTGGCTGGGGGCAGAGGGATACACACAAAAACTTGTAATCACATGTGTGCTTTGTAGCTCTAGCTCTGGAACTTTCCACTGGGGAGTAAAAATCTTCAAACCTATTTCGGTTTCACCATTGATTCCTGCACTGTGGGCTTGAGAAATTCATTTTGCCTCCTGGAGCCTCAGAACCACCCCCTGCCAAGTGGAAATGACATGAGCCCCCTGCAGAGCATCCTGCTAAATAAACATTTTGTGACCTGAATTGGATGGAATCAAGATGGGCAACTCGTGATGCCCAGGTGGTGTTACACAAAGTCAGTTGAACACAAATCTCCCTTTCTCCCTTTTAAAGGGTTCACAGAGCAAGCAGCATGGTGAGCAGTCTAATATTCATAAATTCTTTGAAGTTCTAAGACAGAGAGTTCTATCAATATCCGCTCTCTTATGGCAGCACGAACACAAAAACGTTTCGCTTTTTATTCATCTTATAAACACGGCAAAACAACTTACTCCAGTGAAAATATATAAATATTCTTGGAAGTTTGGGGTATGGTGGTGCATGCTTGTAATCCTAGCTACTTGGTAGGCTGAAACGGGAAGGTTGCAAGTTTGAGGCCAGCCTGGGCAATGAAGGAAGACCCTGTCTCACAATAATGTGAAAAATGGCTGGGGATGTAGGTCGGTACTCCTTGAGTTCAATTCCCATTACCATAAAAAAATGTTCTTGACAAAAAATAAACATAATCTCCTCAGTGGGAATGTTTTTAATGAGAAGCAAAATACTTAGTACAACTAATATGGCTTGTAGAACTAACTGACAAAACGAAATTCATTTTGCTCAAACCTGGCATTTCCTTTAAGACACTGCTAAAGATTCAGCCCTAGTATATATAGCACAGTCTTAGCTGAGGGTGAATTATACTGTGCTGATCTCCCATACTCAGTTGTTCTTAAAACTAATAGGCATTTATTGGCCTCCATTCTGAGCCAGGCACTGTATAGTTATTCACCCTAAAGAGCAGGAAAAATATTGTTCTAAGTGTCAGCACTACCGTCATGACTCATTAAAATCTTTTAAATACATTTTTCCAGGACCAAAGTATACATTTCCAAGCCAAAGATTATATTATTCCTCAGCCACACCTTCCATCGGGCCATCTTCTCTCAAACACAAACCATCCTGGCCCTGAAGAGAATCAGGAGAGAAAAGTATTTGTGGGATTCTGTGGGCCAATCAAATAAAAAGGATGTGACAACTTGATGTGGGTTTATGATATTTTAATTGAGGTGACAGATAGACTTGTACGGGGCAACTTGTCGTATTCCTTTTCTTGCCTTAATCATAAAAATATGAAGAAAACTAGATGTTGTGGCTGGAACATGGCGTCCTGTGTTCCCTCTCGGCATGATGCCTGGCAGTAGCTGGTAGACAGTGGAGGTTCTCTGAAGACTCCTCGTTCTCTTCATCATCACAATCTGAACAGTCACTCCTCATGCAGACCTAAGCATCACATCAGAGTGCCTTGCCCTATAAGCAGAGTGAGCCACTGGCTGATGACAGGAGAGGTTCCCCAACCAAGAGTGTTCCAGCCACCTCACCCCACCACCTCCCATCCCTGTGGGGCCCCTTTCACCAACAAGTCCTTCTCACCTTTCCTTGGCTGTCACCACCGCTGGGCTTTGTCAACTATAAACTTACTGAGGTGGGTAAAGAGATAGGGTCATCTGGTATCTGCCATGATCAGCCCACATTTGATTTTTGGGTTAATTTAGTCACCTCAAAAAGACTAGATCAAATAAAAGGACAAACGAATTTTTTTTTTTGAGAAGAAAATTTTGGAATGAAAGAATCTAGATTGACTGGAGTGGAGACTATTGGTTAATCATATGGTTCTAAGAGTCGGGTTGCTACTCTTACTAGCTCTGTTACCCTCTACTTTCATAGTTGCTTGATGCCTCAGTTTCTTTATTTACAGAGCAGGGATGATAATAATAATAATGAGTGCCTGCCTCATAAGATTGTAGTTGTGAGGATTAAATGAAATTGTTTGGTTTTTGTGGTTCTGGGGATTGAACCCAGGGCCTTCACACTGATCTACATCATTGGTCCTTTTTTATTTTGAGACAGGATCTCACCAAGTTGATAAATTGCCCAGGCTGGGCTTCAACTTGGAACCCTGCTGCCTCAGCCACTCAGAGTGCAGGCATGCACCACCACATCTGGCTTTAAGCGAGAACATTTTCATGCTATTGCATAAGCATAGTTAGTATATAGTACCAGCTTAATACTACATGTTAAAGAAAGACTTGACCAGCCAGACATTAACCAGGGGCCATGTGGAGGGTATGGAGAAAGATCCCTGAGTAAAATGCATTCAAAAGCAAAGACTCAAAATCATTTCACTAGTAATTTGTTTCTACCCCAAGTGTGAACTACACACTCTTTTTCCTAAACCTTTCTCAAATACCTTCCAGGTTCTTAAAGTATTCATGTATGGGAACATAACATGGTACCTCATTCACATGTACAATTTTATGTTTTGATCTAGTTAAAATAAATTGAATTAAGAAAGCACTTTCCAGAATTCCATTCACAGTCAGCCATGAGGCAGACAGACATCTGCTCTAGCTTCTGAGGGACTCTCCGTGTAACTTGTCCCTCAGGAAGGAGGATGGCTGGATCTTTGGCCTCACAGGCTAGGTGTTGTTCACAGGTTTTCATTCATCGCATAGTGGAGAGGAAGTTAGGATCGGGGCCACACTGGGTTGTTCACTGAAGCAGCTTTGGTGACAAGTAATTTGGCTGTTGAACCCCCAGGAGAGATGAAATGCCTGAGTCTGGTCATTTGTACAAATAAAGGGCAGAGGCAAGGTCAAAAGTTGAAGCCTAGAAGACAGAGAGAAAAGCAATCTTTTAAAGTCTAGACGGCATATTAGCAGCAAGGGCTTGATGTGCTGCACTCTGCTTCTAGGGGCTTTTTGCTGACAGCGGGGAACCTGAGCCTCTCTTCTCCTCCAGCAAGTTTCATTCTGCTGTGTGCTTGGAGCCTACTCATCTCATGGTGCCCTTCAGGAACTCCATCAAAAGCTGTAGCTGAAGTCTGTGGGGTCCTGGGACACAGGAAAGGAAGAATTGGAGACTTTGTGATATCGGGTAGGAGGTGACTCCATCACCAGACACGCATCTGTATTTTAGCCTTCCCAAGACATTTTTTTCCTCCAGTAGCAAATGAGAGATAGATGGATCATCAAACTTTTTCTATGTTTTATTTTCCTAAGGAAAGCAATTTCCAAATGCTTTTTTTTCCTTTTCTATTCAATCATTTAAAAATGATAAAATGGCTTTGATTAGAACATCGGGTACTGGCTGGGACTAGCATAAATTCACCTTTCTGCAAAGCAATTTGGCCACATGTAGCAAAAGGCCATCCAAATGACATATCCTTGACTCAAATTCCACTGCTTGGAATTTATAGGAACAGTAGCATAAATATTTATATAAGAGAACATTCCTCACAGAATAATTAGAGTACCCCCCCCCACACACACGCAATGGAAATAATCTGAATGCTCTGAAGTAAGAAGTGGGTTCAGCGTGATGCAGTGGGAATGCCCCAACCACACAAAAGAATTTCACAGCATTGGCCGGGAAGATTTGCTCAGGAGGGTCAGGTGTGGAGTGCACTGCGAAGGGGCTCTTGAACCAGGAGGTAGACTGCAGCAAAGACCGGCTTCTCCAGGTAAAAAAGGCAGGGAGCCTTCTGGCTGCCTGAACAAATTACGCCTCCCTCAGCGAATACAAAGCCAGGGAACCCGCCCGGACGCGGACTTGCAGGGCCACCTGAGCCAGCAAGCAGCTCTCTCATGGTTTGTGCGCTGGGCTCTGGTGTCGATGGCTCCTCTGAATAGCCCTATTCTGAGCCGGAAGGAGGCTGTTTGATTAGAACAGTTATATAACCGAAATCTGAGCCTGGAGGAAGAAGTTGGCGGGACTGTTGATTGCGCTGGAGAGGGGGATTGAAGAGGAAGCTTCTCCAGAATGAGAGGCTCTCACTTGGAGGCGTCGCCAGAGTACAAAGTGTCCCCTGCACCCCACCCTACCCGTCACTCACAGGGGACCTCGCCCATCCGCAAAAATGGGCTCTCCCTTTGGGGAGAAAAGGGGGCTGTTTCTCCATCAGTGGAGCGAGGCCAGCCTAACGCTCAGAGCCGACCGGAATGGCACATTTCATGGTCACGCCGTGGCCCCACCAACGTTCCAACTCCCTTCTGTTTTTCAAAGCTCAAAAACATTTTCATAAAGGCTTTTTGGGGTGGGAGTTTATTTTTGCAAGAGTGGGTGTGTTTGTTGTCTTTTTTCCTCTTTAAAAACTATTTCTTTTTTTTTCTTTTCTCCTTTCCTGAATTTTAATGGGCCTGAAAGTAGGAGTCTGCCAAGATTTTTCACATTCAGAGAAAAAAAGAGGTACAAGATCTTCCTCTCTCCAAAGCCAACCTAGGGCGCGTTTTCTAGGCCTTTCTCCTACATTCGCGCTGAGGCCCAGCTCAGAGGCTGTGGTGCCAGCCAAGGCTTTGTGCTTCCCGTTCACACGCTTCCTGTTTTGTCTTTCGCCTCATCTGGACCCTGGGGTGGACTCAGTCCTCGTCTTGGAGACTCTGTTATTTCAGTTTTGGGTCTCAGTGTCACTTAATTAGGAAAACAATAATTCCTCAGCAAGGAGGATAAAGTCATGACTCTCTTCCTAGGTTTATATTACATCCCCTAGGATCTACCGAGCGAGGAGCCCAGCTCCCTGAGCTCTGTTTTTCCATCTGTAAAAGGAAAAACTGTAAAGTGTGCCTAGTCCTCAAGTGCAGTAATATCAGAAAGCCATTTGGGAACAGTTCAGGCTGTGTCTGAGTGTCTCAAAAGGTACAGAGAAAGTATCAGATACTTTAAATTGAATTCTTCTTAATATATACTAGTCAAATGTGTTTCGGTCTCTATGTGTAGTAGGAGTGTGTATTCACAAATATACACATTATGGAGGTGAATGCAAAGTCTGCCTCCCCACACATACAAAGGCTTTAGTGAACCCCCTCTTGTATCCAAGCCCTTTCCAGTCCCTACCCCCACCAAAAGGGCCCAGAACCCAGCTCTACTGAGAATTTGATTGTCCAAATTTTATAACATAGAAATCACAATTTTGTTAAAATAAATACTAATAGGTGTGGATCACTACTATAATTGGGGGAAAAGAGTGACTTATTTGCTCAATTCCAGGCTATCTTCTATTAGAAGCTCCACCATCAATTTAATTTAGTATAATTGATTACACCTATTAGCAGGGAACTCTATAGCAAGTCAGAGGCAGGAAAATGCACATTAGCACTGAAGTTTGCAAAGAAGGGCAGTTGTTGCTATGGTCAAGAGTACAAACTCTGGAGAAGACTCCCTGGATGTGTTCCATCCAACACTGGAAAGCCGTGTGGCCTCGGGCAAGTAACAATCTCTCTGTGCCTCAATTTCTTCAACCTCACAATGGGGTTAGTAGCATCTATCTCAGAAGAGCTGTCACAGGATGAAAGCATTCTATGTACATGAGGGGCTCGGAACCGTGTGCTTGGTAACCAGTTAGTAAGTATTAGTGTGTTAATCCAGATAGATCTTTATTTTTCTTGTTCCAAATCTGATGAAATGTAGAGACTTTCTCTCTAGAGAAAATACAAATCTGTGTAGACACAAAATTTGCATACAAGTTCCTAGGCTTCCAAGACTTAGTGATGTCCAGTTGCTGATCCACTTGGTGGAGCCACTTAGGGCAGTGTGGTGTGGTGGCTCAGAGTCCCAGCTTGGACCCAGGCAGACGCCGGTACACCCCTAAGCCACACACTTACTCTGTGACGGGGCAAGTTTCATGACATCTCTAAGCCACTTCATCTCACTGATAAGATGGAATTAATAAGCTTATCTACTCTGGACTTGACCCATTGGTGCAAATGGGTTCTATGAGATCAACTGCCAGGCATTTGTTACAAAGAAATCTCATTGTCATCTGGAAGTGGGGATTATCCACTTCTCCACAGCCCGTTTCCAGCCACTCCCTTCTTCACAAAAGAACTAGAAATTGGCATTTTGGTTCCAAGATTCTGAAAACTGTCTCCTCTAATAAGAATTAGAGGAAAGAGAAACAACAGCAACAGCCAGAAAAATTAAACAAATAATGAGGCAACGCATTTCCAAATATTTAAGAAACTCTTTCTTTACTAAGAGGCCTAAACAAACACTCTAGAGTGATGGAGGTGTAGGAGTGGAAGAGCCCTAGATTTGCTCCTGGGAACTGGATTTTAATCCCATCTCCCACACCTCACCCACCCTAGGCTCAAATCCTCCTTCCCTGCCCCCAGCAACTTTGAACAGTGGGAGCCTGGTCCGCTTAAAAGAACAGGACCTGGCCTTTGGTAGGTGATGCTTTCTTATACCCCACATATGTTGTTTTTCTAAAAAGACCATAAGAAAATACTCTAAAATGTTGATAGTTGTTATCTACGAGAGATGGGGTGTAGATGGTTTTAATTTTCCCTTTTTTGTTTTTCTGCACTTGCTGTAAGTTGTTTTGTAATAAGCATGCATTTTTAAATAATTAATCCAACAATTAGACATTAGTCTATATGCTGGGTACTTAGCTAGGCACTGAGAATACAGCATCCATTACCTCCTGATGCTTACAATCGAGAAGGGAATAAGACACCGAATGAGTAATTATACCAAGAATTAATTGCCTCCAGTGCCAACAGGCTCTACCGAGAAGCCTAGGGGACCCAGAAGCCAAGTGAGACTTGACTGAGGCTGGGAATGGGAAAGCTTTCTTGACCGAGTGATTTTAAAGCTGAAATCTGAAGTTGGAGGAAAGAAAGAAAAAAATATTCCAGGTGGAGAGAATAGCTTGTTCAAAGAGCCTGAGGTGTGGTGAATTCAAGAAACTGAAAGTACACCAGGGTAGCCACAGGCTGGGGGAGGGGACATTCAGATAAGGCAAGGGTCAGGGCACACATAGCCTCATAGATCTTGCTAATGGTTTTCATATCTTATTTTTAAAATTAAGCAGGATATGGCCACATAAAGCTGTACCTGTTTCAGAAAATTAAAAAAGAAAACAACTCATCCTAAATATTAAAATATTGCATAAAACTCTTTTCCCTGAAACATGAGCTTCCTCTATGCAGGGAACTGGGGGTACTGAAACCAGCCCAACACTGCAGCCTGGTTCTGCCACACACTGGAAAGATGAGAGCATGTGGCAGAAGATAGCAGGATCATTTTCTTCCCACAGACCCCGGGAATTGAGGCACGAGGTGGCCACAGGGGCATTCTGTCATGAAACTTCATGTGCCATGGAAATGCAAAACAATGCAATTCCTAGACCAGCTGCTGCGGTCAGAGCACAGCTGGAAAAACGACAGCATCTAGAACCTGACAAATCGGGAGGGTGTATTTCAGCTCAGGGGTGCAAAGCTAGGTCACTGTCATGCAAGTTAACTGTGGTTCACACAGAAGTGAAGACCCAGCTCCCCTGTCCCAATGTGGTGTGTGAGGAACAGCAGCGTGCCAGCCCAGTGTTCACATTTGCTGCAGAGATTCCGAGTTTGCTTCAGTCATACTTTAAGTCCACTGTTCTCCATCATCTTAGGAAAGGACAGTGCCAGAAGCAATTAGCCACTTGGCCAATGAGTAACAGAAGAGATGTTTCCAGCAAATGCTCCTCCACAGTGTTGCTAAGTCAACTGGGCATGGCCTGACCTCCAGGGGATGTGAACGGCAGAGGGAACTGCCAACCCCAGGCCTGCTTCTGGAGAAACTCAGAGATTTAGTGGGCTCTGGAGCCATAGAAACCGGCATCTGGTCATCAACCTTTGCCTGTAACGAACAGTTATTAAATATTCACATCAGGAATTAGGACATGTGTCAGCCCTCTGCTGGTCTTCCAACCTGTTCCCTATTACGCCTCACACTTTATATACCCCCAGTGCAACAAGAAGAAACTTGTGAGCGTTCCATAAAACCTGCCACTGAATCAGGGTGGGTCTTTGAGGCTTATGGTTGTCCTAATAAAAACAAAGAATGTGTAACAGGCTGTAGCCAGCAGACCACCAACTTCTTTATTGTTTAAGTACAAAAGAAAAACTCCGATAAACCTGCTGTACCTGAGGCGCAGCATGTGGTGGCCTCTTAACCCTTAAAGACTGTTCTGCACCGAGCTTCAGGTGACTCCTGTGTCTTCCGTATGATGAGTCTACTAAGTTGTGCACTTAGACAAGAAATACCTACTGAAGGAGTGGTACGAATGACAGATTAGAGCTTGTAAATCAATTTGAAATTTTTTAAGCATAAATTCAAACCAGATCTTTGAGCCAGCTTTTCCTCCAACAACTAGCCTGAGGCAGAGGAGGAGCTGAACCGAAGGAAAGTCAGGCAGATCTAGGACAGGTGAGGAGGTCATCTGTGACTCCAGTATCTTCTTTATTTCTTCCATCCTTGGTCGGCGTGCAGGACTTGATATACTATGCCTGTCGTGGTACACATTCAGGAAAATACCTGTGTCAGCAGAGGAATGGCAGGAAATTCTCCAAAAGAGTTAACTGAGGAGAATTAAATAAATGCAGGAGCTATTTAGTGAGGTGTGGGTGAGTAGCAGGAACAGTGAGGGATAGGAGAGAGCCCAGGGACTGTCACTAGCAGGATCCATTCCCACTCATGACCATAGGGGCCCCTGTGAGAATTCAGCAAAGGAATCTGGCAATGCAGCTACCTGACACCTGTCAGCCTCCTGGGGCAAGAAGCAGGCAGAGAAATACATCAGAGGGGCAAAAAGAAAATAACCAACACAGGCTCCTCCATCGTACCATTCAATCTGTTATCTTTCTCAGATTCATTAGCGTCTAGGTAATAAACATAAAAGAAAAAGTAAGGCTCAGGCAAGTATTTTATTTTTGACCCTTGCACTAAAGAGTTTGCAAGCATCAGTGAGAAGATTCGGGGTGGGGAAGGAAAGGGCTTCCTCTGTTTCCAAAGCCACACCCCGAAACTGGCGGTGTTTGATGTCTTAGTGAGGTGGGGAGAGCTTCCAGGTGAGACAGGATAGACACGATGGACTAGGTCTTCCTCCCAACATCCTTTGATTGATTGGACAAATACCAAGGTCATCTGCAACATGTTTACATGTAAAAGAGACTTTACTCATTAAGCTGTATTAGTTCTCATGAATTCATAAACTTTCGACAAAATCATCTCAGTAATTTTCTGCCTCTGGTCTTTCTCCCCCCAAGTCATGATCTTTCACATAACCTTTACAGTTTTCTAAAAAAAAAAGAAAAAAATCTCAGCTTAAAACCTTGCCATAGTGGGTTATCTGCCATTATTTGCAGCGTAGAGTCCAAACCTCATGAGCTGATTCTCAGCTACTTCTGCAGCCTCTTGTCTTCAATGATCCTCCTTCCTCTTGGGTACCAGCCCTGTCAGTAATTTCATTCATGATTTTGAGGCCAGGAGATCCTTTTCTGGTCTTCTAGCCTCTCTTGTCCACCTGCCTGGGTCCTCCTGGTTATTCTGAGAAGCAGCTCCGGAGTAACACCTGCAGACTCTGGTGCTGAGCTGCCTGCCCTCCCTCCAATACAGATCTCCCCGTGTCACAGTGAAATGCCCTATCTCCCTCCTTCCCTGGGAACACTGTATGAGCAGGAACTGTGTCCACTACCATATTTGATAAGAGTTAGCAATAGAAAATATGTGATGAACTAAATCAAATGATGACTTACCAAAAAGAAAGTGTTCCAAAAGCAAAGTCTCCTAAGGCATAGACTTCCCCAAAACTCTACATGAACATAACCTGTATAAGTACTTAATTATTATCACTCGGTCTCTCTACATCTTTTCTGTGTGCCTCAGCCCCTTCAGAATTTTTGTAAATGGAAAGCCAAAACATTGTGAAAGCTTAATTGAAGAATGGTGGAATGACTGGAAGAAATTGCATGGGAAAAAATTACAGCATCTGGCTCATGGGGACTTTAAGATATGCTCCAGTAGAGGAGGTAAAGTTCACCCCTCACTTTCAAATGACAGCAGAGGACTTTGGGGAGTGTCTGCATTGATAAGCTGCCCTCCCTGCCCTTGTGGGCCTATTTCTCTGCAGTGCTAAAGTGACTTCCAAATACTTCATCGGTGTGGTAGGGACAGGATCATTCACTGTCATTTCGCATTGTGCGGCTACCAAGCACAGTCTTAGAAATGGGAATGTGAACCACAAGTCAAGCACACCTTAGATCTTACAGCCCCACCTCCTGATAGCACTGATTCTCGTCTATCTTCTATGTCCTCTGGCCTGGCTGTGGCCTCAGTGTTCTCTGCGTCCCTGTGATGGTGATGGGGCCAGAGCTCAGGGCGAAGTCCTCCACCCACCAGGGTCACTGGAGAAACTGCATTTGTCCGTTCAACATGTTATCTCTACCATCAAAGCCACCTTGAGTTGGTTTACCCTTTGGAAAACTATTTGCTGCAAATCAAAAGACTGCTGGTCAGAAAAGGATGTCAATGACAGGGAGACCAGAGTCTCCTAAAGAGCTAAGATGTTGTCCGGCACCGCTCAGCCTGCAAAGCGACAAAAGAAGCGCGTGGCTTGTTGGCCAGACCAGAGCGTCACCAGGGGCACCAGGCCAGGGACTGACACGAGGGAAGTCTGTATCTCGGAAGTCCCGGCTCCTTTACCAATGCTCTATGCTGGCACTCAAACTGACTGGCAGATCATTCAGTAGAGCACCACTACCACCACCATCCTGCTAACACAGTATCTTTTCCCCAGAACGTGAAGTTGAAATTCATCTAACTCAACGGCTCAATGTATATGGACAACAAGGAATTGGAAGCCCCATCGTTATAGGCAACATATTTTATTGCACATGGTGTGGCCTAACTCTGGATAAACCACTTGTCCCCATGCAGGTCTCCAACTGAAGAGGCTCCAGCAGAAGCTACAGCCTCCACTGCACAGCTGTGTCTCCCGAGGGCCGTGGCTCAGACACAGCACCCTTCACCAGAGAGCCTGGAAATGGTCCATGCACCTAAGTGCAAGATCCAAACAGAAGATCTGTTCTGCTATTTTGCAGGTAAAGTATTAGCACAACGATGTAAAGCCATGATGAAAACATAGATCACCATTGATCCAGTGAAGCCGGCACTTCCTATGATTCCAAATGCACTCAAAACTTATGTCCCCCTAAAAATTTGCACGAAGATGCTTAATGCAGATTTACTCATAATTGCCACAGCTTAGAAGCAGCTGTCTGTCAGTAGGTGAGCAGATGAACCATGACACATCCAGACAAGGGGCTATTCTTCAGCAATAAAGAGAAATGAGCTTCTGAGCCATGGAAAGACATAAAGGAGTCCTCAGTGCACATTTCTGAGTGACAGAAGCCAATGTGAACAGGCCCCATACTGGATGATTCAAACTATAGGTCATTCTGGGAAAGGCAACACTGCGGAATCTGTAAAAAAAAAATCAGTGTTTCCTGGGGTCTGGATGGGGGGGGGGTGCCGTGACACTGCGCAGAGAGCTATTAGGGCAGTGACACTATTCTGCGTGCCACCACCATCGTGGACAAGTGCTATTATGCATTTGTTCAGTCACAGCCTGCCCAACAAGTGGGAAACCGGATGTACACTGTGGACTCTGGTGAGCGTTATGTAGGTTCGTGGATTTTAACAAACATACCACTCGGGTGGGAAATGTGACCCGAGTTAGGGGAGTGAGGCCAGGCATGTATGGGAGCTGTCTGTACAGTGGCTCAGTTTTGCTGTGGGTCTAAAACTACTTTAAACATAAGGACTAGTTTTTGCGAGTCTAGCACATATATATGTGCTAGCACACACTCACACACATGCACACACACACACACATATATATAAAAATGGGCCTTTTAAGTATCTGACTCATTAAGCATAGTGCTGCATAACTGTAACACCGGCACACAGGAGGCTGAAGCAGGAGGATCAGGCATTCAACACCAGCCTAGACTACATAGTTGAGACTCTATCTCAAAACAAAATAAATACTTGACTTAAATTTAAGCATTCAGCCACTGAGAGGCTTAGAGCTGTCCAAAACGAATGCGGTATCCTTTTAATATGTCTCTGTTGATGCCGCTTCCTCAGATTGCTTCACCTCCCTCTGAACCAGAACCTCACCCCTGCCTTCCTCCCGTATTGAAGCAGAACCTGAACAAGGGCAGCCTGATGCCCACTCAGCCTGCTCTGGGCTCCCAGAAGAGAGCCCTGCAGTGTGGGGAGGTGGGAAGACCGTCTCTCCCGGCACACTTCTCATGAACAATAGACAGGGGTGGCTATGAGTTCAGAAGGACGAAGCTGCCACTGCTGAAGACCAACTCTCACTGAGATTGGACAGTCACCAAGCACACCCCAGGGCGGCGCCACCACTGCTGCCTGGTCACCAAGGCCAGCCTGGACACTGATGAGATACCCGGCTGAGACTGGCCCAGTGGAAACGCACACAGCTTGTCTCTTTTTTCCCAGCCTGATCACAACGCATAAAAAGACATGCAGAAGACACACAGGATTAGCAGCTGAAGTGGAGTTAAAGCTCATTATTTTGCAAAAGGATCGGACGATTAACCCCAGTGAGAAGTTTAAAACACAGACTTGAAGCAAACTGTTCACACACAGTCGTTATTAAAATATCCGTTTCCCAAACATTGCAAGCCCACCTCCCAGACCAGATTCTTTTCCCTTCAGTCTCTCGGGCCTGAATGCCTTTGCTGTTTCTTTACTCTGCAGCCTCAGAGGCTACAAAGGCCCTGGCGGCGTAGACAAGCTACTAGGCCTCTGAAGAGTGTGCTGGGAAAGAGCGACCTCTGCTGGATGAATGGGGATAAACTCGAGCCTCCCAGGACCAACAGACTAAAATGTTTTTAATGTGATGCTTCTAGAGGAGTAGATTGTGTTGTTTCTGCTTTTTAATCTCTCTCTTTTTTTTTTAACTTCATAGAAGTTAAAAAATAACATGTATGTTTTTAAGCCTTCTAGAAACAAAACATGTTAAGTATTTGCCTCTTCAACGACTTGTTGATACTTAAGAGCAGCCTCCCTGCCTGACAGCTGGACCATTTCTTTCCCATCCAGTTGCCCGCCAGGATCCAAGTTACTCGTGCCCAGGCAGGACTGCGAGAAATTGTACAGGAGGGTTCAAGGCCGAGTAACTACGACCCCTGAGGGAAGAGGATGTGTTGGAGATAACAGGTCAACGGGGGTCAAAAAACACTCAAAGAGAACTCGGCATGCCTTGCCAAACCCTCCCGCTTGGCTGCAGTGGAATTTGGGTAGTATCAGAATCGTTGGTCCTTAATTTGGGGTGGGAGTAGCAGTGTGATCGCTTTTGAAAAGAATAAATTCCCTGTACACAGCCTACATCACGACACACTAGAGCCTGTGAAGTCTTTGTCATGCTGTCTCCAGGGAACAACAAAGGCAGAGCTGTGGCTCAGCTCACTCTGTTACACCGCTGTCTCCTCAGAGGTCAGTCATTGACTAGTTAGGCAACTTTGGCAAATTTTCCAAACGTTCTAGCCTCAGTTCCCACCTCCATAATATAGGTTGGGTTATAGTGCTCCCCTCAAAGGATTGTTGGGAGAATTCAATGAAAGAATGAATGTATGGTCAGTGCTGGGAATGGTGGCTGGACTACAGCAGAAGCTCAGTTATCCCAAGGTATAATTATTAAAAGTGAGGCAAACATGCACTTACATCTGCTTCCTTCCTTCCTTCCCTCCCTTCTTTCTTCCTTCATTTCCTTTTTTCCTTCCTAGCTTCCACAAACACTCATAGTGTATGTGCAAAAGTCTGCTAGACACTGAGGAGTACAGGAAGCTGAAAAAGATGTTTCTATTCTCAGGAAGCTTTCAGTCTCTCAGATATTGTACCACTTGCCTATAGGTCAGTAATTCAAAAACAATTTGCTAATACTCCAAAATAATCCCAATTAGTTTTGGCTTAAAATGCTCCAAATTCTTAGGAAAATAAGTAATTTGCATTTACCTGAAAAAATGAATTTATGTCTCTCAAATTTTAGAGGCCAAGACATAGAAACAATCATGATTAAACACATGCTACAAGATTGACAATCTTATATGTAAGTTTTTGAGTGAGAAGTTATTAATGGTTAGCAGTTGGTAGGCAAGTCTTTAAATTTGGGGCAAACATAAAAACAAGTTAATTTTAACCAAAGGACAGGGTCAGAGACCTCCAGGAAATGTTAGATCTCTTTTCTAGAGAAACTCTGGTCTCTTGGTGCAGACGGCCAACCCCCCACTCCCATCATTGCCGAAGCTTCCTTTCCTCCTTTATTTCTCCTTCCCCTGCTCTGCCCTCTCACCGTTCAGGTACAAGAGAGATGATGTTGGGTTGGGTTGCGGTGCAGTTTGAGTGTCCCCTAGGGAGCCACTGTGATTAAAGGCTGGATCCCTAGGGTGGCTCTGGAGGGGTGGTAGATCCTTTAAGATTTAAGATTTGGGGCTTAGTGGGAAACCCTTGGTCACCAGAGGTGTGAATTAGCTCTCAGGTGACTTCTTGGGTTCTTGGGAGAGGAGCCACCCTGGCCACTTTGTCCTTTCTGCTCTGGGTTGGAAAAGTAATGGCCTGCTTGCCCTCTCTGTTGCCATCTGCTTCTGGAGGTGATGCAGCCAGGGGCTGGGCCTCCCACAGAGCTCCCACCATGCTCCTTGGACTCGGAACCTCAAAAACTGTGAGCTAAGTCACAGGTAGCTTGTTTTGTTATGGTGACGTACATCTGATGAACACAGAAAGGCATGCTGACCGGGGATACCTGGGGCAACCCCCTTCACTGTGAGAAACGTGGAATCGTAGGGGAGAAGGCTTCTGAGCCTCAGATTTGAGATCTGTGCTGCTGTCTTCCCTCCAATCCCACCCTAACTTAGTCCTGTCCGTGGAAACCAGTCTGGCTGCGCTGACCAGGTTAAGGTTAGAACAGGGTAAACGCAATTCCTCCCAAACGATTTAGCCAACTGGTTTAGCCAAACCAGTTTCTCAACATTGTTTTTTAACCTCATGGCAGGATTAAGGGAGTGCATTTCTCTTCAATAAACAGATTGTGGACCTCACTTAAACCTAGCAGCAGAGAGGTTAATTGACAGGGTTTGGGTTGTTATTTATATACCCCATAAATACCCAATCGGTCCTGGCCTTTGCATTTGGCCACATCTCAGCAGGGATTACAGATTGAACCTGACACTTGTGCGGCTCCCGGGAGAGGTCTCAAGAGTTGGGAATGCGGCCTTTTGAAGTATGCTTCCACTTCAGTCTCTTCTTGAGGCCAAACTCCAGTAATCACACCTGTCCTCCGTATGAGGGTGGGATGGTGGACGAGGCAATTTTTGTCTTTTTTCCCCAAAGAAGAGATCATCATCATATAAAAAATTGCCTTATAAGAGGCAAGTTCAAATACATATGAAAATAATAATACTCCTTAGCATTTCCACCCCACCTTTCATCTATAGAGCTCAAAGCACTTGGCAAACATTAATTAATTCTCAAAAGCCTTGTGAGGTGAGGAAGGGTATTATCTTTATAATAATATATAAATACCGGCTGGTTCATGAAAGCAGCCACTTAAAAGGGACAATCGTATAGGATCAATTTCAAAAACAGTCTCCTCACCTGGTCTAGACTTAAAACTTTTCGGCAACACATTTGGGAGTGCCAACTTTCCTAATAATATGATACCCTAGAGGGAACATACTGTCCCTTTCAACAGGATTTCTTTAGTAATTTTAGGCAGTCATATCTATTTGGAGAAAATTTTTAATGCTAAAAAATACTGGTTGTGGCTTATTCGATCTAAGTGATGTCAGTCTCTACATGTGAAAGAATGCCCAACTGTCCTCGCCCATAAAGTTTAATAATGAAAAGATGAGATCCTATTTCAAATGCATGCAGATTAGAAGGGGTCGTGACAACTTCAGGATTTTGTGGTGTCTTGAGTCATCATTTTAAACTTCGCGTATATTACAAGTCACAGTTCTGTGACTTGTCAAAATGGGTACCAGTCATCATTTCTGTGAAAGACACGCAGAGCTGGTCAAAGTCCTGGCTTCAATGTACAAAAAAGTGACCTATTTTTGTTTTGGATCCTTCCCTTTCTTTGTCACTGCCTTGACTTCTCCTGGCACACGCGACAGCATCCTTCTTCCTGGCACTAGCCTTAGACCCTCAGTGCCATTCAGCACGTGTCCTGCAGCAGAGCCCACCCTCTGAGGGCCACATTTTACCAGAATTTCTGTGGCACCCAGCACCTTCCTGACTGCAATGCCCATCTATGTAAAGTTTAACTCACTTTTTGGTCCCAAAAGTTAATCCTTCTGGTTAATAGAAATTATACTTTTTCCATGTCTTTAAACTCACTCCTTATCTAGAACGATCTTGCATGCAGGAAACACTGGGTAAACATTAATTTAGGATACACTTTATCCTGTTTCAATGTAGAAATTTCCCCAGACTGTAGCTGAAACCATTGTTTATACTGTTGGTTACATAACGCCTCTACGCTAAATTTTATATATATATTACTCTGGATTTTCTATTTATTGATCCTAATAAGGGAGTTGTTCCACTCAACCACGTAAGAAACCATTTAATGGTGCAGTATCGATCCACTGTGTATATCTGCTTCTCTCAATGGCTTCACTGAGCTCCCTCAAGAGAGAAAACCTGGTTTGGGTCTCGTAACTTTGGTTGAGCCGATGGCCTCTAACCTCCAAAGTGGGATAAACCAGATTCCTTCGCTGTGTTTATGCTGGCCCGCTATGTCTCTTTATGGAGAGAATGGTCCAAATAAAGTGCTCCTCTGTGTATTTTGACAGGAAACACTACTAATATGCTTTCCTTTTGTTGTGTGCCCTGCTCTTTTCTCCCAGTGTTGTTTAAATATTTTCAGTACAATGACATATTTATTAATCCGCTAGTCTCTCAAGGGGCATGCAATGAGAGAAAAGGTGGTTTCTCCAGTGAGAGTTAATAATATTACCAAGATTCATGTAAAAAACGCTGAGACAATCTCTTAAAAATGGAACACATTTATCTAAAACAGCTGGTAAAGAAAGCGCACAGGCCCAGCCAGAGGCAGCAAGGCCAGAGGTCAGGGTTAACACCGATCTCGGTGGAACTTTGAAGCTGACGTTTTACAGATTATATGTGTCTCAGTGCACAGTGGGTATGGCATATAAATTGGACTTAGAGGCCCCTATTTGTTCTCTGCATTTTTATGAGCCCACAGAGCTCTTCTTTGAAGCAGCATACATAGAAAATAAAAACTCATTTTAATATTGTAGAACTATTTACAATAAATCACATTTACATCCTGGCTTTGCCTGAGTATAATCTCTCTCTCTCTCTCTCTCTCTCTCTCTCTCTCTCTCTCTCTCTCTCTCTCATCTATTTTTCAACCTAGGTAGCTTCCCCCCGCCCCCTTTATAGTACTGCAAAGCCAGTTTTTTTTTTCTCCTTGCCTTGACTTAGAAACCCGAGCACAGATGCAGCTCTGCTTAGTACGCAAGGGCACCTTCGTAAGTCATGTGAGGTGATTCAGGCAGAATGAGCTACTTTTTTCCCCCAGGAAAGTCCCCTGATACCATAAAATGCTTGCTCTAGCACAGCACTTCAGCACCAGAAGAAAGCATCTGATTTCAAAGAGATTAAGTTCCACTCTGGAACTAATTATATCATTCATTTTATGGATTTTTTAAGTTGCTAGGTGTTTTAACTGGAGAAGGCTGGTGACCCAGGCAGAAATGGGTCCTGGCAGAAATTCTGCCATGGGCACTTTAGCCACCTAATTAATTTTCAATAAAAGCTCACAATAGTTAATTTGCTCTGGACCCAATGTAAATCAAACTGAGACAAATAGGTTAAAATTAGAAATGTGTGATGGAAACCATGTTTACGGTCAAAATTACCTTTCACCCTGGAAATAACACAGATTGACAGGGAAAGAAAATGAGACCACACAGGCTTTTGTTCAAATAGATTCTTAAGTGAATTAAAAACTAAGGGAAAAACTAGGCCTCCCCCAAATTATTGGGGTTCCATGAAATAATGTTATTTTAATACAAAAGTGTAATTCCGAAGAATGTTGTCTTAAAAATCATAGAATTAACACATTGTTCCCATTATTCGAAGTGCTAGTCTGCCCTTCTTCTTTTTTCCCAAGCTTAACCAAGAGCAGGGTATAATAATAAAAATACTATAAAGTTATTAAATTCCCAGGACTGAATTGGCAGACATACCTACCCAGTGCCACATTCCTTCAGCTCCTACTTTCCAACATCAAATAACCATTTTTACTTTTATGAGAACACAGACATAGATTTCTTATGATTTTATAATGATGCTTCCATCCTCCAATTAAAATACCCAGACAATATAGGTATCTTTGGCCCAGTGGATTGGACAAATATTATTTTTAAGCTTCCCTCCAGCACTTTATATTTGCAAAATATTTTGCGGGCTTTAATCATTTTAAATTGCCTAACTGCCCTTTTCTTCATGTCTTTCTGTTATTGCTCAGGCAACCATTTCATTTTAACCCACAACTTACTTGTGTGATGTGAGGTGAAATCGGCTATTTTTTTTTTAACATATTGGATGGTTAATCTCAGCGATTGTTAGCCCTTTCCTTGTCCTTGCTGAACATGGCGATTTAAAGCATCACTGGATTCTATTTTTATTTCACTTTTGCCAAGTTCATGAAGTGAATTCCTCTTTCCCTCCCAATCTGGTCTTCCTTCCTGCCCCAGGAATGATGCTGGGCTGTAACGTCTTCTAATGCACTATAAATGCAGTGATGAATTGGAAGCAGGCTGGTTTCTTCTGACTGGGAGTCCATTACCCTGTCACAGTGTTCCTTCCCTGTAGCTTAATTTTTATTGTAACAAATGACTAAGTACCAAAAAAATGAAACCATGTGATGGGCCTGTGGAAAGTGGCCTTCCTCTGATGCTAAGTGGAGTCGAGTGACAATTGTTTGCAGCTGCCTTCCATGGGGCTCTGTGCTGACATTCGCTGCCCAAACTGGAGTTATCAAAAGCATTTTCTGGGCATTTATGGAAGATCTTCATTCACATCGACGGACTAATGATACCTAAGTAAATAAAGTGCTTTGCAAAAGAGACACTGTGAAGTGGAAGAGTGGAAGAGACAGATTCACAAACTTACCCGTGCATTAGAATTACCTGGAGGTCTTGTTAAATGCAAGTGTAGGGACTCCACTCGCATCAAAGCCCACACTGACTTCATCAGCTGAGGGCAGACCTGGGGTAGGTGTAGCCCGCTCGTTCTGTGGGAGACTCAGTTATATTCGGAGACACACTCACCTACAGCTTCTGGTGATCAATCTTTTCGATACATGACTATCATACATTTGACTCTTATTTTATAACCAATTTTTTATATGTGTGTGTGAGCTTGGATTTCTAACTAAGAAACTAAGGTATTTTGCTCAAATCAAAATTCCAATTTGAATATGATCTATTCAAAATTGGTTCATTCCCTCTTCATTTGTTTATCATCAACATGTCTGGAAGATTAAAATCATCCTTCTGTTACACATGATAGGAGAATATTAGTCTGGAGTCCAGAAATCCAATAAAGTTGATGTATAAGCGAGTAGAGCCCTTTTCTGTCTTGAAAGCATTATAGATTTCTCCATATTTCCAAATGAGCCTGGGACCCATAGAAAGGAAAGAACCACTGTCCTGAAAGAAGACAAACTCAGTAGTCTTGGCTTCATTAATATGAAATTTCCACATTGAATGGTTAGAAGTATAAGCAGTACAACTAATTCCACAACTAAACAACACAACTGATATTAAGATTATAGCTTTTAGATGATTAACATTTTACAATAAAACAGAACTAATTTTCACTCTTCTGAAATAGAATGATGCCTGATATTTGAAGCTTAATATGTACTGGAACTGAATTGTCCCAGAAACAGGCAAACATCTTTTCTAAGAAACATTTAGGAACAAGGAACAGAACCTCTGCATTTTACCTGTAATAGTTTACATGAGATCTATTTTGGAGGCAGAGTGAGACTGAATTAAACTCTATACTGATGACCACAGAATGTCAGTGCCAATTCAGCCATGTAAGGTAATTTACAGGTAGTAAAAGTCCACCAAGAATAATGAAAACTGTATTGTTTATTGGAGCCTGAGGCTAGTGGATTTCTGGAATATCCCAGGTTCTGCTAAATGTAGGCACACCTGTGAATTCTCATGTAGAAATCTCCAGGCTTTATACTTCCCGTTGGAATGATTTTAGTAAAAATCACAATGAACTTTATCCATTCATGTAATCTATAAGAACAAAGGGGATTATTTTTTAAAGTTTAAAGGTCACTTACTTGAAAAGGCTGGATAAGAATGAAAGGTCAGTTGGGGAAAGAAGCAAAACAATAGGTTTCTGAGTAGGAACACAAATCCTTCCATCTATTGATTTTCACAGAATAATGATAATCTTTTGAGATAATCACTGTTGATGGTTACAAATAATGGAAGACATATCAAAAAAATATCCAGAATTCTGGCTACACCGGAGACGCCTCTGGTAGTGAGACAATGCGCCCCTCAATGGACTGCCAGGTATTTCATTCTAATCAGAAACCATGAGGTGTAAAAGGGATTAAGAGTTCTCAACTCTTTGTCAACTAATTATCTTTAAGTTGTCATCACATTCTAATTGTTATGCTTTTGACAGCCCCACCACTGGGGTGCACAGCCCTGGGGTAACTGGTTCCCAAAACAAAACCCTACAACAACCCAGCATGGCTCACCGGGCTGCGGGTTCACCGAAACCATTTAATTGGTTAACAGAAACAACTGCTGTCACCAGCACACACAGTGCCTACAAACAAACACACTTTCGTGCACAAAGCTTTTAGGGACTTTCATCTTTTTAAAGGCAAGGGGGAAAAAATCAATAAAGTGGCAGCCTGGACAGCAGTGGGGCTGATGAAGCCGCATGGGTGGCTGAGCTGTATGGGAAGCAGATGTCAGAGCTTTCAGACCTGGGCCGGAGATTCCCTGCACAGCCAAATCAACCAGCCAGCAGAAGACAGTCAGCGTCCTTAGGGTTGCCCCTCCCAAATCATTCAGTCTGGCTGTTGGACCCAAGAGCAAAAAGGCCATCCACTCAGCCAGGGAACATATGATTTAGGCTCATATGTCAACCGAGTAGTATTTTTGAAAATGATTCATTTGTGGTCTGAATCAGCAGGCAAGTGCTTTCTTTCTATTCTGGCTTTGTACATTCTACCATCAGACAAGTTCAAATTAATCTGTTGCTATTTACATCCATTATTTTTTTAAATTTCCTTTGTCTGGACCTAGAAATCCTTTGCGAGTTGGCAGAAGCATGGACTTGCTGCAAATGCTTCTTTTCTGGTGTGGTTTCTTAAATGGAATTAGATGTTACAGAGTTAAGGCTCAGGAATGATTCAACTGCTCTGGAGAACTGGCAGTTTCTTCATAAAGATAAGCAGGCATCTGCCCCAGAACTGCAATGCCATGCCTAGGAATTACTCAAGAGAAATCACAGGCTGTCTCCACAAAAATAATCATATAAGAATACCTGTAGCAGCATTGCTCATAATAGCTCCAAACTGGAAACAACCCAAATGTCCATCTGTAGGAGAAAGGAAAGACAAGCAAAGTACATATTAATGCATCAGAATACAAAGGAATAAATTACAGATACGGAACCATGTGAAAGAATCTCAAAAATGCGTTTATCAGAGGAAGCTGGACATAAAAAATTCTATGCATTATGATTCATTTCTATGAAATCTCACAAAGGAACTTTCTGGAATAATGGAAATATTCTGCATCTTGTTTTTAAAGGTGGAGATGTTTATGAATACAACTGACAAAATGCATCAGGCTGAACCACTAAGATCTCCACAATAGTATCATATATAAATCATATCTCAAGGTTTTTAAAAATAAAAAAGATTAAGGATTTGGGTAACCTGGATGAGATGATGCAACAGGAAAAAAAGGATAAGAAAGTCAGGAAATAGGAGAAGTGGAGGAAATTGATGGACTAAGGAGAAGAATATATTTGGATGTATGTAGAAATACCTAGCCAGCTCCCTATTAAGGGCCAAACAGGGCTAATCACTTTAGCATGCAGCATCTCACTTAGTCATCTCTCAGGCCCAAAATGGATTAATCATACTCCTTGGTTCATGATACATTCTTATCTTTGGCCCCCGCGTGGCTCGTTTAAATTAGACAGTTGATTTTGTTCATAATGTGTGCTCACAAGCCCACCACCTAAACGCACATACCTTGACTATAACTATTATCTCCCTTTTGATCCTAACTCCCTCCCATTCCCTACCTTCCTCTCCCTGAGTCATTATCCCAAACCCTGCGCTCATCCCAGCCTTTCTTTTTATATGTATTATTGATGCTGTATGAGCTCATAAACATAGAATTCAGGGTTATTTAGCTTTAACTAATATGTTTTACACAATCTTTGGCGACTTACTTTTTTCCTTAACATTACATTGCTAAGCTTCATATAAATTATTGCTTAACCCTATATTTTTTGGTCTTTATTACAACCCTGAGAAATAGGTATTATCCACACTTATAGGCAATAAAGTTGGGGCTCAGAGAATGTATTAATGTGTCCAAGGACACACAGCCAGGAAGGGGCACAGGCAAAGACTCGAAGCTGAAGCTCAGAACCGAGATGCCATGTGTCTGCTGTCCACAGTGATATCTCTGGCCATAGCCGCTGCTATACACGCATATACGCAAACATAGGTCTCAGCAGGGAGAACAGATTTTAAAATATGAAAGATATCCAGAACCTAGAGAACTGTCCCAGTGCACCTGATAACATAGAGGCTACTGTGCTCTGGTAGAGATGTGTGAACATGTGAATATCACTTTGAGGGTCTGGGCATCTGAAAGTCAGAATGTATAGCCAGGGAATATCTCAGGAAAAGCACCTGAAGGCAGAGTAGAGTGTGTGTGTGTGTGTGTGCGCACGCGTGCGCGCGCCCACATGAATTTGCACACATACGCTCTCTGGAGAATGCCTCAGAACAGCATCCTTATTTAATCCCATATGCTACAGAGCAGGGCAAATGAATAAGCACTGTTTAAGCACGCCCTTCTTCTGCACCTTATAACTGAATGCCAGAGGCTGTGGAAACTGGATCGCCTCTCAAGATCATTACAGTGAAGCAGAATCTCATTAAAAATCAATTGCTTGGGTCCATAAAGTCAGTTTATTTTATCTTCCTGGAGTGCCTGCTGCTAGCAGTTCCACAGGTCCATTGTGTGGCCGTCTTGTCTGTTGAGAACACTGCACAAAACAGCTATTTAAACATTTCCCATTTTTATATTAAACTTTATAATTTTACAGTAGTATAAGTTTACAGGGTTTGCTTCGAAAGCTTTGGGTATCTTGTTACATGTGTTAGAAGTGGCACTGGCAATCCTTGGGTCCCGCTAATTAAACATTTGCCTTTATAAACTAGGTGTTGTCCAGCATGAATGTGCAGATTTAACTGAGTAGCAGGGGCTCCAAAGCTAAGTGCCTGACTGGATCCTTTTCAGCAGTTCCTCATCCATTGCTGTTTTCTCATTGTTGGGCTGTGATCCGACACAAAAACATCAGGCAGAAAATTTGCTTTTTTGGTGACTTTAATTCAAGTGTCTCTAGATAATTCAAGTATCCTAAAAATCAATATGTATTGACCAAATTTTATAAATGGGGAGTTGAAAACACATACAGATTTAGTGACCTGCACAGGTCACACCCTGAATGAACAACAGAGGTGGAAGAAATCAGAGAGGCGACCTTGGCCCATCTGCAATCTTTTAACTTTTCAACCCTCTTCAGTGGGTTTAGGGGCTGCCAATTTCAAAGATCAGTGACCTTTTGGAACAGTGCCTGGTAATGAAACATAGAGCCTTGCATTCCTTAGATTTCAGGTATTGGCATCCACAATCCGTGCTCAGTTTGCATTTTAGAAGAGTCTGTGGTGTAAGGAGAGTAAGAAGGGATAGTGTAGGGTAAGTTGGGCTGGGATTGAAGTAGGAAAAGCTTCAAAATAACTACAGACAGCCTGGTCTTTCCCTACTACATGTGTGAACTAGCTTAAGTGTGTCATTAAAGAATTTTTTAAAAAGGATCCAGGTACAATAGCGCACACCTGTAATCTCAGCCATGCAGGGGACTGAAGCAGGAGGATCTCAAGTTCAAAGCCAGCCTGGGTAAATAAGAGACAGTGTGCCTCAAAATAAAAACTAAAAAGGGTTGGGGATGTAGCTCAGTGGTAGAGCACCCCTGGGTTGACACTGGCATTGGAAGGAATCAAATGTACCAAACACCTCTATATAACCTTTTTCAAATTCTCAGTGGAAAATTACAGGGCTATCACCTGTCATGAAGTCTTGCGATTTTGACAATTTCATTTCTCTCTACGAAATCATGCCTGGAACCCCGTTCTCCAAGATGGACTACTCCATCTGTAAGAAGAAAACTGGTGTTAGAGCAAAGAGGTGCTTGTTCAAATACTTGCTCCGTACCTCTTGCTCTTCTTCGTGGAGACTCATGAGCACATTAACACATTAAGGGCTCCACAAGGTCTGCATGGAAGAAACATTGTTTTAAGTTGTTTGACCATGGTCTTTCCACACACGGCAGCAAACCAGTTACATTCAGCATCTGATGAAAATAGAAATAATCTGCTGAAGACAGTTCTGGGAAACAAGTAATCCTTCAACATTAAAAATAAGAGAAAGGTTCTATGCCCAGTCTACTGTAAAAGATTCCCTGTAAATCCTAAGTCACAGAACTCTACTGCTGGGAAGGAATCCAGTGGCTCAGTCCAAACTTAAAGCTGATTTGAGAGGAGGAAGCACAGAGAATGAACTGACATTATCTAACATGTCACATGGTCAGATAGTGGTGAAAATAGATCATGTGCCATGACTGTCACCTCCCAAGCCAGTGCACATCCTTGTCATCACTCTGCTACTTGGAGTGTCTTTAATATTCCCCTGCCCCAAACACCTGCATGTTTAGAATCATTTTAATGCATAAACAAAACTGAAATGTTGCCCCATGGGCTTTCAGTGCTAATATTTGCCTACAGTGAGGCCAGGCTGGGAAACCAAGACCTAGACAGAACTCCAAAGATGAGCCCTGGGAACTTGAAAAGGAGGTGCTCCAGGAGGGAGAGGAGTTTTAAAGAATATTGTCATAGTTACTTTTCACATTGCTGGGACAAAATACTCGACACCAAAGTTAAAGGAGGAGAGGTTTACTTAGCTCACAGTTTCTGGAGCTTTCAGTCCATAGTTGGCTGGCTCCAAGGCAGGGTGGCATTGCAGAGAAAAACGTTCATGGTGGGCAGAAGGCAGCAAAGTAACAAAGGGTGACCACAGTTCTCTCTCTCCCTTATATCTTATCCAGGCTACTTAGGGCAGATAGTACTCACACTCTTAATCCTAGTGGCCTTGATTCTAGCATTACACCATGAATCAATCCCAGTGTCACACACTCTAGATCCAGACACCTCTGATAAAGCCCCACCTATGAAGGCATGAGGATTTCGGGGGACATCTAGACACAAGCCATAACAAATACTGAAGATTTTGGGAAAGTTACCAGTCCACAAGGTATACTGATGAACAGATCCTGAAGCTGCCAAAAGCAAGCAGGTGAGAAAGTTTTCAAACTCCAGGAGCAATTTGTAGGGGGCAGAAACAGCCTTGTTCCTCACAGGGGGAAATGTAGGGAGAGTTGTTCCTGAGCCTCGTGAATCAGAACTTGACGGGGCTCTGGAATGTGGGTCCACAGAAAAAACAGATGGAGCCTTGTCACAGGAAGGGCAAAAAGAAGAATTGTGTCACTAGAACATGGAACTAAAAGTGGCTTTGTATGCCTAGGTCATCTGTCAACCTGCTAGTCAGCTTATTTGTGCACATTTTATATTGATGGAACTCTAAAATTGGCTCAAGAATCTGTATGCCTTAAAAATAATCTGATTCCCTGAGCTTTCCTGAAATGGACCCAAGAGCTTGAGATGAGATGGGCAGTGGGGAACAAGAAACAATTTTGATGGAAAAACAAAAGTCTTGATTCCTTGGGCAGGGAGGCGGAGGGTGGGGTTGAAACAAGTCTTCAAGCAAGCTGAGCCTAAGCAGACTGGAGGCTTTGTTTGGAACTCTCCCCTGGCAATGTTTTATCGCAGTACAGTTTCCATTCTTGGCTGAGAAATGAGCCCGGGAAGAGGAAGGGCACTGGCTTGGTGTTCACTCTGACACATTTACAATCAGGAAAGACATCTTTTCCCTATAACTTTGAACCACACGAAAGCAGATATTGACTCTGAGTATGTCTGATAGGCTAACTTGATTTCCTGTCAACAGAAATAACTCTGATTTATATTTGGTCATCAACTTCACACACTCTCTGACAACCCACACTGCGAGTGCATGGAGATGTGATGCTCAGAGCCATGATGCGGGCCTCTCCAGCCAGGCTTCCAGTCCAGGAGAGGCCTCAGGGACTGACAAGGCTGCTGTAGTACCCTCACTCTCCTAACTCTCCATCTTCCCAGCGAGGACCATTGCACCGGCTGCAGATGAGCGCCGGGCTGGCTTTGAGCTCCAACCTGATCCTCTCACCTCCCCATCCCGGGTCCCAGCATCTAGGGGAGGATCTTTGAGCTGCTGGCTGTGGGTGGGACTGACCCATGCTGGTGTCTGGCACATTATTTTATTCTTCCAATATTCAGATCCATCAGAGGAGTGAGCGAATTTTAAAACCCCATTTTCTTCTCAAAACTGATGAATGGCACAGGCTGTACAAATGGGGTGGGCACGGCTTTTCAGTTAATGCCACCATTTGTCATCTGGTTGTGAATTCAGAAGCATTTTTTTTTTTTTTGATACCGGGGATCCAACTCGGGACCTTACACTTTCAAGGCAGGTGCCAGAACCACTGAGCTAAATCCCCAGGCCCTCAGAAGTATTCTTCCCACTGCCCTGTTAGATTCTGTATAACTTATTACATTTAAGATGCCATCACTCATAAGACATACCTTTAGTTTATGTGCCACTAAGAAAATATGCTGCCAATTAAAATGGCTTCTTACTCTTAAACTGTTTCACTTCTTTTTTATTTTTAAAACATTTAGATTTATTTAGATAGATTTTTATGTATCATGCTTGTGCACACATGAAAAGGAAAATACATGAAAAGTAAATTGGCTGATGTTTTCCTGAAACTCCTTTATATGGAGTTCTATTCTCCTTAATCCCTGTAGAGACAGAATCTTCAATATTCATTTTATTGAATGTCAGTATTTTGTCCTTCAACATGCGAGGTGACATAGTGCCAACTGTGTCATGACAGTCACCTAGCTGGCAGTGAAGCCTAAGCGCCAGCAATTGTAAGATGCCAAGAATTGGAGACACACCCTGATGTTAGGGATGTTAAAATGTGAGGGGAAAAGTGCAGCTTCCAATGGGAGAAATACAATTTGTTTTGGAATCAAAGTGTGGTACCCCATCCACGTGTACAAACTTTTTAACTGTTTTGCAAAATTTTCTTGTTTCTTCATTTGAACCACCTGAGGAAATTATGCAAAGCTGACAAATCATCCAGACCTAAAGCATTTGCTTAGCCTGAACGGCTGTTTCCACCTAAGCCCTTCCTAGGATCCCAAGAGAACAAACCAATCTTTCGTGCAGGCGGCTAGAGCCTTCCTTTCTCAAGGGAGCAGCCATTGACAGCGTTTCTCAGTCAGCCCAGCAAGCTGCAGGAGGAGTTCATGTAGTTCCCAGGAAAGGCACCTGTCACTATCTATCAGTCTTTCATTTTTAAAAAATGTGATTTCTAATATAAAAAGACATATTTATGTCCATCTTGGAGAGCTGTTTGGTGAGAGGAAGAACAGTAGCAGTCCTTTCCATTTTCGTGCCTGTGCTAACCACAGATCAAGATCGAATAACCTGTGCTTTTCCAACATTAGAGTCAAGAATCTTTCTTTTTCTTTTTTTGGTACTGGGGATCGGACTCAGGACCTTGTGCTTGCGAGGCAGGCAGCGGCACCACTGAGCTAAATCTCTGGCCCGAAAAGGGCTTTTTAGAAGGAAAAAACCCGAATTGGTAGTAACTACTAGAATTAAATGGAAGAAAATATCTCATAGTATTTGAATAAAAATTAAAGATAAACTTCAGTTTCTTGTTTGGTCGATTAATTGGAATGTATTAAAATTCACAGAATTACCATGCATTAATAAGCATTCATATTTTATTTACTCTCAGCAATTCCAATTTTTAGCGCTGGTATTTCACATGCTTTGGGGGGCGTGGGGTACTGGGAATCGAAACCAGCGCTTGCACACTGATCTCAGCTACCTACCCACACCTGTTTTTCATCCTGTTTGCGCCAGACTCCGAGGCACATAGTTAAATGCTGATGTTTCTGTTTCTGTCCAGCAGAGGGCAGTAGTGCACATCTTTAGAAATGGGTTCCCATTCAGGATGGACCTGCATCAACCTGAGAAACTACACTGCATTCTTCCCTGCAGTCAGGCTCAGGTCACGGTCCTTGGCAGAGTTGAGGACCACGAGGTGACTTCAGGGGATTGGGTAGCAGAATTGAAGCCTTCTCGTCCCAGTTTTATGGAATATCCTTCCTCAGCCCTGGGTTGAGGCCCTGTGACAGGCGAAGGAATTCTGTTTCCTGCTCTCTGCTCTGATGAAAGACCATGACGACGAGTCTTCCAGGGGTTAGTCCAGGGGCGGCGTCCTCTAACACAAGAGCCACCAGCCACCCCAGGATTTCTAGAGACTGACCAGCCGTGGGTGTCTCTGTCCCTTTAAACCTTCGACTAAAATGGAGCGCATTGGGCAGTAGTCCACTTAATGTCATTTTTATTATTCCATTTAAAGAAAATGTTAACGTTTTTCCTAAGTTCCTTACAAAGTAACAGATGCTTAGGGATTCGCTGAGCGTGGTGGTGAACGCCTGTAATCTCAAGTGCTTGGGAAACTGAGGCAGGAGGATCTCTGTGATTTTGAGGCCAGTCCAGGCTACCTAGTGAGTTCAATCCCACCCTGAACTATATAGAAAGACCCTGTCTCAATAAATAAATAAATAAATAAAATTAAAAATTATTTTTTAAAAAGAATGAACCAGGGCATGGTGCCCCCCATCTCAGCACTTGGGAGGCTGAGGCAGGAGGGAGGCAAGTTTAACCTGGGGATATAGCTCAGTGTGAAGCCCCTGGGTTCAATCTCCAGTACTAGAAAAAAGAAAGAAAAGAGCCAACATTCTACACATGTGACTTGAGTCTATAGCAGTGCTGGTAACAATGCAGAGGAGCAGAATCTAAAAGTCATGAACGTGTAGTCCTGGAATTCCCTCCATAGCTTGTCGTTGGCATAAACTGCCCAGGGTTTTCTTTTTTCAGTACCAAAGAGTGCTTATAATGCATGGACAGAAACAATAGCCACATGGGCATGAGCAATCTGCCCCCAGGGTAGGAAACGGTAGATTGCTGGTACTGGACGCCCTCACCCTGCCTGCTGTGGGCCCACCTCGGAGACGGTCGTCTGCTGACTTCCATTCTTCCATCCATTCCTTCCATCTGCCTCACTGTCTGTCTCAGCAGTGCTGACATCTCCGACTCCCTGACCAGCTCACCGAGGCTGCAGAGTTCAGCCTGCCTCGAAGGTGGGTTCAAGCTAGGACCCAGCCCACTTCCCCACTCTCCTGGCCCCTGGTCTTTTTTAGAGCTCCTGTTCTTGTTCCTTCACAGGATTGACCTTGATGTTCACAATTAATTAATTATTGTTAGCTCAAAACCTGAGAAAAACCAGCTGAGAGCCTTGAGAACAGTTACTACCTGTGCTGCTTTAGGGTACTTATTCTGTGAGCTCCAGTCCTCATGCTGAATTGCAGATAATAATGTACCTACTTCCTATGATTGTTGTGTGCACTGCAATGTGCCAACATAGGCAAAAAGCTTAAAAAGTCACCTACAAAGTACAAGACAAATGTCAGCTATTTACATTGTTTCTGTTGACTTCACATACCCAGGGGCTTCTGGGGCTTCTCCCTGTCCTCCACTCCCCAACCTTGGACCAATGTTCTTTTCCTCTCCAAACCTGTTTCTGCCTTTGAGGATGGGGATAACATTAAGGTTGTTGTACAGATGAAGGGAGAGCTCAGCCCGCTTGCTCAGTGTGTTGTCCGGCACACTGTACTTGTTCAACAGTGTCATGTAAGCATTTAAACTCAGTTTCATTAGAAAAGTCAACTCCGTTTTAGTGCTCAAACTGTCTACACGTTTCCTAGTGTCTACTGAGAGACTCGCCTGGAAGCCACTGGAAAAGAGCTGGGGGGAAAGAAAGTTTATAAAATCGCCCTTTGGATCTTGCAACTTTTGTTTCATCATTTCGAGGTGCAGGGAGCTTGGGAGGAGGCTGCACCTCAAGCACACCAAGCTCTCCTTCTGAGTCCTTTCTCGGTCACATGGTCACACAGCCTCCTACGCTGGCCAAGGCCGACCATGCAAAGCCATTGCTTAACTTGTTTTCCAGAATCAGAGGAAAGTTTAACATAAGAAAATTTTATAGCTCCTGCCCAGTAACATATATTACTTTTAAAAAATACAAAGAACCTTTCCCTTATCATGCATTATTCTTTTACATGTACAATTTTCCTGACGTATTGAAGTAATATTCCATGGTTTGCTGTGACTTGGCAGTTTATGGCCCTTCTGTGGCAGATCAGACTAAACATAATTCATTCATAGCTACTTAGTGCTTAGGGAAATAAACCCCCAAACTTAAATAACTATAGTGTGACCTCTGTAAAATATTATTTATGGGTTTAAAACTATTATTATGTAGATATCAAGATGTGCCAAATATTATAACCCAAACACCAGCCAGCTAATGGGACAACTATTATTTCACTTCTGTTTGCTTTCCTTTGTGGCTTTTTCTCTACAATGCTATTTTTGTTTAAATGGGTCCTGGGGTAATTACCCAGCAGTGGAAAGCCACATACATTTACATTTTATTATAGAATACCACTGCAGTTTAAAACTCTCCTTTAAAAGAAGAACCCCAAAATGTAGACATTCCATTAACACACTGCAGTTTAATAGGAAAGACATTGACTGCCTTTGAGCAAAAAGAACCTAGTCCACTATTGATGGACTAATGTAACCCACCTGCTATTCATTTCTGCAAATTAGTTTATGGGGAAACTGTGATCGTACATTTAAATTTTCCAGATGGGAACGCTAAGCTTAGAGCTTCCATGCTGTTAAGAGCATATGTGCATTCCCAGCGTGATTTACCCTGAAGTTTACAAATGTTTAGGGTGTCCTCTCCGCATCTCATTTGTTTCCTGAATTACTTCCTATGATTCAACTATCTTCTAGGAAACAAAATGTCAAGTGGGAGTAAAGGAATGAAATCACCAGTTACTGAACTGTCACTGAGCAAATAATGCTTGGGGATCCACCATAGACTGGTGCTGGTATTTGGCACAGGAAACAGTGAAACCAAGGGAGAAAAAATCTCAGCTCCCATGAAATTAACAGTCCAGATATGGAGATGGAAAAGCAAATAATCAATTTTGAGACAGCGGGGTAAGATGAGGCTGAGGACAAGAAGCAGAAAAGCAAGCAGGGCATCAGAAGGCCTCACAGAGGACAAAACACTGAGCCAGGACTTTGGAGAGGATGAGGGAGTAGATCTGGAGGTCAGGTGAGTGAGAGCAGCATGAGCCAGGACAGGAGCAGACGCGGGCTGAGGCCTCTGCCGGCTGCACGGCATTGCTGGAGGTCAGTGGGTGCTGGAGGAAGTGGGTGGAGATTTAGAGGCAGGCCCACTCTGGAACCTCTGCAGGTCCTGCTAAGGAACAGACCCTCCCCCGGGGGGGTGTACCTAGACCCCGCTGACCTTAAGATGAGGGATATCATGGTGAGATTTGTGTCTGGGATCCTTCGTGGTTCTCTAATGGGGAATCCACTGGAGCCCTGTTTAGGAAGTCCTCCAACTTCCAGATGAAAACTACCCAAGCCTCCGCAGGAAGGTGGTAAAGGAGGACCTGCCCCGGAGTGCTTGTAGGATACAGAAGGACCAGGATTTGAGGACAGTGCATGGGGAAAGAAATGAAGTGGGGAGAGAAGCAGGCAGCTCTAGGTTTGGCTGGGTGACTGAGGACAGGAAGGACTACTTCTAAGCAAATGGGACGGGTTTGGAGGAGAGGCCAGTGATTTGATACTGACCACCCAGGACGCAATGATGCCTGCTGGACACCTGGCTGTGTCTAAGGGGCAGCTGGAACTGTAAGTGTGGAGAGAAGACGGGGTCAAAGGAGACTGCCACTGATACGTGTGATGTACAGTGATAGTCTCATAGATTCATGAAAGTGAATACACGAGCTAATTTTCTCCTTTAAGAAAAACTTGAGAAATACTATTATGCAGTTATTCGCAAATTATGTTGAAGAGAGAAGCCTTAATCCCTAAAGACTTACAGCCTCAGGTTTTTTAAAGAATACTACTTACTTTCACTGGCCACATATACCTGTAATCCCAGCACTCAGAAGGCCGAAGGAGGAAGATCTCTGCAAGTTTGAGGCTGGCCTGGGATTAAATACAGTGGACCCTTGACTTATGACCTCAATTGGTTCCTGAGGGCTTGTTGTAACTCAAGATGGTTGTAAGTCAATACAGCTGAGATCTGGATGTTTCCTTGGGTACACGCTATAGATTACGAGTGGCAGATGACTCTCCCATTAATCTAATTAACCCAAGTTGTTTGTATGTCAGGCCAGTCAGAACTTGAGGGTCCACTGTAATGAGTTCCAGGCCAGCCTGGATTACAGACTAAAAACCAAACAGAAAGAATACCACTTACCTTTGGGGAGAGTGAGGCACTGGGGATTGAATCCAGAGCCTTCTCACTGAGCTGTATCCCCAGCCCCCTTTTATTTAAATTATTTTTTCTTCATTTTCATTAGTACATTTTTGCAATACATAGTATTACATTCATTATGCGGAGTTGGTACATGCCCATAACACATCTTAACACATCTTAATTCTTTTTGATGTCCCCTTTCCCTCCTCTCCCTCCTCCCTTCTGCCCCTTTTTAAAAAATTTTTTTGAGACAGAGTCTCAATAAGTCACTATATTGCTCAGGCAGAGCTTGAACTTGTGCTCTGATTCTCCTGTCTCAGCCTCCCAGATTGCTAGGATTACAGGTGTGTGCCACTATGCCTGGCTTGGAATACCACTTACTTTATCAAGTTCTGAACAAACTGAGCACATTGGAAAGGAATACATTTCTACCTCCTTGGTCTTGATGACTTTCTAAAAGCTCATACATTTTGATAGATAAGATTAATAAGATCACGTAGTGTTAAGCACCTTGGACTTTCAGAACAAAGGCCTTTTAGAAGAACAAAGTATCATTATTAATGACATCACTTACAGTTTTCATCGGTAATGTAAGGTTCCATCCACTTTAATGGGAACTTAGTTATGACCTCTGTGCACAGGGCAAGGCTATTAGATGAGGGTCTTGACAGTAATACCTTTTGCTTCTAAGGAAAAAGATAAATCACAGATTGATCAAAAAGACAAGGGAAGGGGTTCAGAAGGTGAGTCACCATCCACTTGCCAAATTTCTCAAAACTTTGTCACCAGTGAGCTGGGCTAGCGCGCTCTGCCTTGCGAGATGGGCTTTCCTATGAACCTTTGCTTTCTGGGCACTTCTCTGACCTAGGAAAATGCCTTCTGTATCTTTCCCTTTTTCTTCCTCTGCTCTGTGCAATCCCTAAACAGTCTGTGTTGGATTTCATGGCCCAACGGGATTTTTCTCTGCCATGTGTGAACTTGGTACATTAAGTAAAGGATGCTGGTGACGGGGTGGACATGTGGAGCACTAATGGGGACCATACAAGGTGGCCAAGTATGGGGAGTACGCACCCTTGAATACACATTATTACTATCAGTGAAGTGTGGAAGAGGGCTGCATGTCTAGCATCAATAATCAGAAAATTGTTAGAAAATTTTGCAAAATCTTTCTGAAGTGCTACTCTCGTGTAAGATCTCTTTGGGACCTTAATGTGTCCAGTCAGATTTGCTAAGACCTTTTTAATGACTCTTTAAAAACAACTCTGTTTTTGTTGGAGGGAATTAAGTGAAATTTTCCTGGGGGAGAAGATAAAGTTAAATTTTGTTTTTAATTTGCCATCTAAGATCAGCCAGCTGTATTTTATGTACAAAAACCATCTGGGATGCAAAGAAATGTCCAGTGAAAATAAAGGAGGAGGGAATTTACTTGTATTACAGTAACTACTGACTTGCATCTGGGGGCGTATAAGGAACTGGTTGATTGTGGCTCTCCCACCAGCTCACCTTTGAGAAGTTACTCAAGATCGCTGAGGTCACCCACGACAGAACAGGGCAGCAGACTGAAAGTGGGGCAGGAAGGCTGCAGTTACATAGTACCCAGCGATGTCTGCTCTCCAGAAAGCTCCAGACTGTTACTGTCCCTCTGATTTTTAACAGCTGAGTCATCAGCAAGTTGCTGATTTGATGATGGAGACATCTGGAGTATCCTTCTTGTTCTTTTACTGTTGGGGCCCTCTCGCTGACCTTAGTACTCTCTCTTGTTTGCGCTTTAATTTCACCAGGTAGGTCAAAGCTCATTTCCAATTTAGCTCCCTTCCTTCTCAGGCTTAGAAGACACGCCTCTGGTTAGGGAACAGGTACCGGAAAACATGGGACTTGCTTTCAACTGGAATCCTGAGACACTAGACAGTATGCTACAAGCCACCGGGGTCATTGCAGGAAAATAGTTCACATTTTCATTTTTAATGTTTCTGCTGCTTTGTTGTCCCAAATACCCAACAATTAACTGAAGTTTACAATTTGAGTAAAACACACAGAGAAGCAATATTACGATCATATTCTTCGATACCTATCAATACCAAAAATTTTTAAATATCAACCACATTTATCAAATTCAAATATTAGTGAGGGTCATCTAATTTGTCTGCATGTCGATGCTGCTACAAGTTCAAATTCTGTTGTAGGAAGTTAATGATGAAAGACTGAGTTCACTTTGAGCCTTATTCTGAAATATTTTCTTATTGCATTATAAATCTGCAATTAACAAATGCGGAAAACAGCTAGTAGTGTTTGTACCTTTAAGATCGCAGTTCAAAAGAACTAAGCAAACATGGTAATAAACCAGAGACAAACATAACCTTTATTCTCTTTTAGAACTGCAGAAAATAAGGTTTGGAGCAGTATTCAATAATTTAATCAGAATACCTTAGGACTTAGGGTCTTATTTGAAATTTTATAGCGACAATTTTTAAAAATATTAGCAAACTATATGCTGCTCTCAAATTACATGATAGAAAATATAGTAAGTACTCTTATTCAACTTAAATCACTCCTAGAAGATCCCAATGAGACAGACCTAAATGACATGCATGTTGTCCATCCACCAATAAATTTCAAAGAATTACAAATGAGTCTAATAAAATCAATGCAAACTAATCAATACAATTTAAGACTAGACCAGTAAAAAAAAAAAACATTCTTCAAAACCTTGCAGTGCCATGGAGAATAAACAGTAGTCAATACAAAAAGCTGTAATAGATAGGAGGCATTAGAGAATTTTGATGAATTAATGAACAACTCTTCGTTTTTAGCAAGTAAACTGGTAAAATGGTAACAACTAAGGGTTTTACTTTTAAGTTCTCTGGCCTTAAAAGGGTTTTTGTATAAAAATATTCTATTACTCTACTTTATACATACTGATTGATTTTAGTCAATCAATAAAATCAATTGATTGGTTTTAACGTTACCTCAAAGGTTCAAATAACCCTAAAATTCTAGTTTACACATAAGATTATATTCCTCGTGATTACTAGAGGAATCATGTAATAAACATGATTACTAGAAACAAACATGTTTCATTTGAGACCATAAATATAAAGACCTTTTATTTCAGGTCTAAGAGATAAGGCATGAATGAAGCCCTTCCTCTTGAACATTAAAAAAAAAAAAAGAAAAAAGAAACCAGACGACAAAAGAGGACAGAGGATTGTCAGGAGACAGAGGTATGACCTCAGGGGATGCCGTCCCCTCTAAGATTCCTCCTAACTCTGGCTTTAAAGTTAAAACATCCCATGGGCCGGGGATTTAGCTCAGTGGTTTCACCGCCTGCTGTGCAAGGACCTGAGTTTGATCCCCGGTACCAAAAAAAAAAAGTTAAAACATCCCCCCTGAGCCAAGCAAACTGGCCTTTTCGAGTTTCTACACAGCATCTGGCAGTCTGTTTTACACCCAAACATTGCATGAGCTGACACAAACCCTGGGGCAAATCCGTTTGCCAACAAGTCTTCTAGGATAGCACCTTTCCCCACGCACTCCACAGACAGAGCTTCCTCTGTTTAGGGCAGAGCCAGACCAACCAAGTCCGACGCGGTACGCTCGCACCGCCCATAGGAACAAACGACTAGCTGACAAAGCGCCCTCGGGTTGAACTCAGATTACTGCTTCTTCGGGCCAAGAGTGCAACCCCCAAATTTGAGGGAATACAGGAAACTCCAGAGGATCTTGTTAAACACGATCTGGAGTGATTCATGCAAGCCTTGGTATGTCAGAAACCTGGGGGTTGGTGCCTCCTAATCTACTGGTAACGTGCATGTTCTCCCCACCTGTTTCTGCAGCGCAACTGTGGGCTGCATTCTCTGTCTCAACCACCCACTGGACCCTACACCCACCCCCCCAAGACCAGCGCTGCTGCCTGACATTAAATAAGAGCATCACCAGGTCTCTCAATCACTTGTCCCATTAGGGTCGAATAGGAGTCTCCAGGGTCCCTCGAACCCTGGAATTCTACATTCTTTAAGAACCTGACATGTCAAGTGCTAAGTCATGAAGCAGATGGAGAATTTGCGAGGTCTCCCTCTGCTCCAAAAGGCCCGGCCCAGCCGGAGAGTCTGGCAGCCCGGCGAGGAAGAGAACTCCTTTCTCTGGGCCCCTCATCCACAACAGTAGGCAAAGTGAGGCGAGCTCGACACTGGGTGAGGGGCGATGCGGGACGCCCTAGGAGCTCTCAAGACCCCGGCAGGAAGCCGGAAGGGTCCGGGGGAGCTGGCCTCACTCCTCGTCGTTGTCGTTGTCGTCGTCCTGGTCCTGGTAGCGAATGTAGACGGCCAGCATGACGAAGCCCACGACGATGCAGAGGGAGCCCACGACCAGGTAGGCGATGCCCAGGAAAGGATTCTTGCCGCCCATCCACGAGACGTTGCTGAACACGAGCAGCTTGTGGCCGCCGAAGGTGCGCACCGGGTAGTTGTAGGCGATGTCCACGCGGTAGGCGCCGCTGGGCAGCCCGGCCGAGTAGTTGCCCTGGCGGATGCGCGCGTACAGCTTTCGGAAGGTGGGCAGCGCCGCCGTGCGCATCCACACCACGAAGTCCTGGTTGACGAAGCCAGTGTTATTGGGGTCGGGGCTCAGCTCGTAGACCGGCCGGGGCCAGTTGGGGGGCGGCGCGGTGCCCTGGAAGGCGAGCGCCAGGCTGCCGTTGACAAGCGGCGGGTTGCGGAACTTGACGTGGTAGTCGGTCCACCAGGCGATGGCGGCGCGGTCCAGCGGCACCTCCACGTAGGGCGCGCCGGGCTGGCGCTGGTGCCACAGCGTGAAGGTGTCGTTGAAGAGGCTGTTGGCGATGGCGCCGCAGGGCGCCACGGGCAGGCCGCGGGCGAACTGGTAGGGGGCGCACTCGTTGGTCGGGTGGCGCAGCGAGTCCGGGAGCCCGCTGAGCTGCGCGTTGTCGCGGGACACGCTGTAGCGCCGGTTGTTCTGGTAGAAGTCCGTCAGCTCGTAGTAGAGGTACACGGGCCCCGGGAAGCGCTCGGCCAGCGTGAAGTGCCAAGCGCACAAGCAGCGGGGCGGCGGCGCGCGGCCCTGGCCCTCGGCGGCGCACACGGTGCAGCTGCCCGCCGCGTCGCCAGTGTAGTCGTGCTCCAGCTCCCGGATGGCGTTGGACGAGTAGTACAGTCCCAGGCCCAGCCCCAGGAAGGCCAGGCCCGCGCAGAAGAAGAGCGGCAGCGCGATGCCGGCCGACAGCAGCGGATGCCAGGCGGGGAGGCGCTGCTGCGTGAACGCGGTGTTGTCGGGCTGTTGCGCGCGCCGCGCCGCTGCGCTCCAGGTCATGGCGGCCCCGGACACTCCGACCGCCGGCCGCTTCCGCCGCGCGCAGGTGAGGCCGCGGCCCCGCCCATTCCGAGGTGCGTGGGGCGGGGCTTCTCCTGCTCACCTGGCCGCTGCGGGCCAGCGTCCTGCTCCCCTCCGCCCCGGGACCGGGCGGCCCCAGGCTCCTGCGGGGTGGCTCCCACCTTGCTCAGGTGCCACCGTCTCTTCCGCCTTCCCCGTGGACTGGCCAGTGTCCCCAAGTTTCAGGCGCTTCAGTATTCAGCAGGTTCCACTGAGAACTGGCAGTGTGGTGCAGGAGGCTTGAAGATCTATGGTCGTGATCGTCTTTATTTAGAAGGAGGCAGGGCTCCAGATCCGTTTATCTTTGTAGGTTAACTTATGGACCCCTTTGCGCTCAACTTTCAGCCACAGTTTGTAGAGCCCAGGGAAGGACGCTAGTAAATCTCTGTCGAATTCGACCCTGCGGCCAAATTCTAGCTTTTTTTTTTTAAAGGGAAAATGATTTTCTGATCAGATGCCCCAGGCTGACTGTATAACTAAGAAAACTGGAAAGTTCTCTAAAAATAAAATGACCCTTAAAAAAGAAACAGACTGTAGGGGAGGGCTACTGGAGGGGAAATGGTCAAAGTATATTATGTTCACATAGGAATTTGCCAAAATGAGATCTAGTGATCTATATAAACAATATGCATGAATAATAAAAGATGTGCAGCTGGGAGAATGGGAAAAGAAAGCAAGAAAAAAGATTGGAGAGTTTCACAGCCTTTAAATATCTCTCTAGCTGGCGGAAAAACCAGTAAGAAGAAAAGTAGACTGTACTATATGTGAGTATTTTTCTTTTCTCGTTACTTGCCTGTCCCAGGTCCTAGTGGACCCAGCAGGTATTGACAGTCAAGGACCTATGGAGTATTTGGCTTAAGGAGGTGAACTGTAAGGTGAGCTATTATATTTCTAATAATTCAGTTATCTCTAAGTATTGTCTAGATCCCTGACTTTTGTATCTAAGTTGGTACAACATTCCTGAGGAGGGTGTGGAACCATTTCACTTTGTTTAAACCCTCCCAGGGAAGTGTGCCTACTTCTGCAGCTCATAAAATGCAAATAACTTAAATATTTTCCTATTCACTTCCACACCTAGTATGCTAATATGTTGTATTCAGGAGTCATTCAAAATCCATTGAAACCTGGAAAGTTAAAATGCTTGTTGAACGATAGGAGTTTTAAAAAGCATCTCCCAGCTGTTCAGCCCTACACTGAGCACAGGAGAGAGGAACATGTTAAGGGTCCTTATGTCAAAGCATTTGGAGTCTGCTGTGGGACATATTACTTAGGAGTAATAAACAAAATAGCCAGTAGTCTCCATATAATCAAGCACCAAATTGTGCTTTACAAGCCTCACACTAAAATTAAAAAGTAGTATTATTTTAATAATAAAAAATTGATTCTACTTTGTTGAGTGAATGCAGGTTGGAAGCTTTAGCTGTTATAGAATACCAAGGGAGACCCAAGTGACTTGAATTCCCTCCACACACACTTGCAGCAGTACTGGGAGGGATCAAACCCAGGACCGTGCACTGAGCTCCATCCCCTGCCCTTTTTTTATTTTGAGACAGGATCTCACTAAATTACTAAGTTGCCTAAGCTGGGCACAGACTTGTAACCCTCCTGCCTCAGCCTCCCAGAGTGCTGGGATGACAGGCTTTCACTGTCAGGCTTAGCATCTCTATTTCTTATATCCCAGGAGAGGAAATTCCAGCATTGTCTGAAAGTTCCCATAGGGTGATCCACTTTCTACTACATCTTTTAAAAAATAAGGTAAATGAATAAACAGTTCTCTTTATCCTGTGGTTGTGTTCCACCTCCCTGCCCTGCTGAATTGCCAGTCTGCTTGATACAGTCTCCAGGAAGCAGTCAAGGTCTCACAGCGTTATCTAGTTGCAGGTCCTAAGTCTACAAACCGCGTGGCCACCACACCCCTGAAAGTGTAAACCCTCCCATCCGGCTTAGAGCTTTTCTTCCCTTGTTACTCTCTCTGGATGACCTAAAGCCACTATTTATTCCACTAATTAAGTTACACCAAGTTCCACAATAAAAAGAGGAGACTGTTTCAAAACAGAATAGGCAGCAGGTTAAGCACGGATGAGGTCTCCGTGAGACAGAAGTGGAGTCCTGGCTTCATTTTAGGAGAGCACTGCTGGGCAGTGATGGAGGAGGCGGCTGGAGTCAGGTGTGGAGAAGGGGAGTCAAGGCGGCCCAGGCCAAACATCTCCTTTTAGAAGTATGCAAGGAGGAGGAGAAGTGGTAATGGGCAGCAGAGCTCATGACCCAGAGGAGAGGCCTCTGTAGATGGCAGAGTTCAGTGCGAGGTCTTGGATGCGTGACAGCAGGCGCAGGCCAGAGGCTGAGGTCCAGAGAGCAGTGCGGTGTCCTCTCACCTCTGAAGTGGGGGGCAGGCAGCACGCATGGATGGGTGCAGAGCTGTCACCTCAGAATTGATTTCTGGCCACACATCATGGCTCATGCTTCCAGTTCCAGCTGTTAGGAGGCCTCTGCCTCTGCAAGAGGATGACTTGAGCCCAGGCATTCAAGGACAGCCCGGGCAATTTAGCAAGACCCGTCTCAAAATAAAAGAATTCCTGCAGAGGAAAAGGTGAGATGAGCCTTGCAGTAGGGAGGATGGTAAATATGGGGCACAGGGAAGATGAGTGGGGGGGATGGGAGGGAGCCCACCAGGTGCCGGCACCTTTGTCCAGAGAGCCCAGCAACTCGGACTCTGAGAAGGTGGGTGACGGAATATACCTGACTCACTGGGGATCCAGGACAGGTGAGTCAAAATGGTACAGGTTCAAGATACTGTATTCCTTAGGGAAGGGAGAGGCTAAAGGGAGGGGCCTTAGGGCGAAGCCAGATACAAAGAATAAGGCAACTAAGAAAGACGGGCCAGTGGCTCACAGCAAAAACAAAGGGAGTAGTAGGCTGGTGATTCCAGTGATGTCTGTCAATGGGCAGGGCATGAGCCCCTTTATGAGTTGGAGGTAAAGACTGTGGAGGTGAAGCAGATGGAGAGCCATAGATCTGTGGGTTCTACATCCTCCTCTTCAGCCAACTTCAGATTGAAATTATTTGAAGAAAAAAAAATGTGTCTGTGCTAAAGGTGTACAGACTTTTAAATTCTCATTTCCTAAACAGTACAGAATAGCAACTACTTGCATAATGTGTGCATTTTCCTAGGTCTCCTAAGACAGCCAGAGATGATCTAAAGTGCACACGTTATGTACATAGGTTATGCAGATAGTGCACTTTTTATATAAGGGACTGAGTGTCTGCAGATGTGAATCCTTTCCTGGTTCTTGGGACCTGTCTCCGAGGACACCAAGGCTAACAGTGTGTCAGATCTCCCCTACCAGCATCGAAGTTCGGAGAGGGTGAGGACTGAGGTACTTCGGTGTGTCCCTCAAAGTTCTCAAAGTTGTGAGATGACATTTCTGACCTCATATCTTTCATTTTATTACACATATTATCATGATATATTAAGCTCTTTAGTACCAATAAAAAATAAGTTACAAACAATTCTTTATTGCATCAGCATCATTGAGTGAACTCAAAGAGAAAGACAAGGCAGCTCTAATCTTAATACTCTTAAAATTGCTTTGCTTTTCTATTTTATCTTCTGGATTTTGTCCATAGATATATTTAATTTTTAGTTGGTTGCAATTATGATAAATTTTCATTCTGTTTGTCAGATTACCTCCTTGTATTCTTTTTTTTGCAGTGCTAGTGATTGAACCCAGGGCCTTGTGCATGCTAGGCAAGCAAGGACTCTACCCTTGAATTACATCTCTAGGCTTTTTTGTAATTTTAAAAATAGTTTCAATGTTTATTGCTCTATAGTATTTAACTGCTTTCCTTTTGTTAGATGTGTAGTTTATTTTCAGTTTGGCAATAATCCAAGGAATATGGTAGTGAATGTCTTCTTGTGTACAATTTTTATTTTAGGTTATTTCGTTAGGATAGATTTATAAGAGCAGGAAAGGGGCTTAAAAATCAAGTCTTTTAAAAACACAAACTGTTGGCCGGGGATTTAGCTCAGTGGTTTTTTCGCTGCCTGCTGCACAAGTGCAAGGCCCCGAGTTTGATCCCTGGTACCAAAAAAAAATAAATAAAATAAATAAAAATACAAACTGCTAATATCTTTTTAACTTCCATTACAATGTATATACTTTGCTATACAAAACTACTAACCAAGGAATAGTTTTTATCTATGCTAATAAACTAGCTCATCCAGGAGAATAGTGCAAGACTGGGGACAGAATGTTGGCCTGGCATTATGGAAGTCCAAATTTTACTCTACACTTGCGAAATAGCTGTGTGAACCTGGCCAAGTTGTTTAATTTTTCTGGCCTTATAATTGCTTACCTGTATGAGTGTGTTTGCCAAAATGATAGTTAATGTCTCTTTCAAAGATTTCTGTTCCTGGCCATCTCGAGAGGTCTTCTTTACTACAACCGGATAAACAGCTAACATCATGCATTGTCTAATTCACACCACAAACCACAGTGGCTGGTATAATTATCATCCAATCAAACTGATGCGGAGCTAAGATTTGAGCTAATGTGGTGGAGACCACCCAGGTTCTCACAGTGGTGAGGAGGAAGGGAAGGAATGGTCGGTTACCTTAATCCAAGTGTCCTGCATTTTTAACCACAACACTGTAATACCTTTGGATTTTTCCCTCTGAAAGAATTCAAAAAGCTTCAAACTTGACCAAGTTCTTATTATTGCAGGTTTTCTCTAACATCCCAAAGAGAATTCTGTTCTACTTAAGCAAGGAGTCCTAGGACATCTGAGTTGCCTTTATTTTTGTTTTTACAAAAGCTTTTGTTTTAAAGCCAATTTTTGTTTGGCATGCCTATTTCTCTTGCTGAAATAAAAATAACTTCACTTGTCTGGCTGTGCTCAGTGTTTGCATATATTTCATTTAATTCGTGACTATTTATCTTTCTGTGAAGAGTAGGGTTTTAATTGGTGTTCCTTTATGCAGGTTTATACTGCTAAAAAGTGTTGCCTGTTACTCTGCCCGTGGGGCAGCTTTTATTTAAAAAGAATCAATTTAAATTGCTTCATAAAATTACAGCATGTGTTCAAGAAGAGTTTTTTTAAAAAAAAATTCATTGTGCCGGGACTTCAATTTTCATTAGAATTGTATTCAGCAGACTTCCTGTTTCAAAAGTTATGGGGTGGTACCCCCTAGTGGAAGATACATAGAAATTGCAGTTAACTAGCACTGTAAGCGCTGGAGGTACAGCCCTCACACAATACTCTCTGCTCCCTGCCCTGGTGTGTTAGGTCTCTGTCACCAACCTACACCAAACAGTGGAACAAGGAGAGGGCAGACTGTGAGTGGGGTTGACTGGGCTGGGCAGTGGGGGCAGTGTAAAGTGGAAAATGGGATGGATGTGACAATACTGTCTTGAATGACAGGCATTTGGATATGGGCTCTCCAGGTCAGAAGGCAGTGGACACAGGGCCTGAAGAAAAGGACTAACTAGCAAAGATGAGGCTGGACTTGAACTGTTCACACAGAGTTTGACTGTAAGGATTGTGTTCTTGAAGTAAGAGAGAGACCCCAGTAAGCAGGGGACAATCTGGGTGATAGCATTGACACACGGGGGGAGGAAGAGCTGTGTAACTGGAGAGAAGAAAGGAGTTTGAATCAAAACAGGCTGCCCAGGTTGGTGGGGAAGAGTATCCTGTAGCCCAGTGTGGGGACCAGAAGAGGGAGGGACACCAGGACAGGATAGTGCCAGGGGAGGGCCATGTGCTCAGCCACCCTGTGCCCAGTGGAGTAAAACGTACTAGCATGGGAATGGCCTCACCTTGGTGGTCACAGACTGGCTTTCCCTTTCACAGTGACATTTGAAACTTCAGAAATTCCTTACTAAGGTATCAGGAGAGGTAAGTAAACATTTAAACATTTCCAGAAAGTGATTAGATCTGAAATAGAATAAATACCAAGGCAACGCCATGTGTTCTATCAGACACAGACGGGGGGGGGGGGCTGACATTCCTGTAGGGAAATGGAGGCACGCAGCAATGATGTGTTGAGATGTTCTTCACTGTGTGATGCCATCAATAGGTGGAATGCACAGCCCGATTGCATTGTCTAGATCGCAGATTCAAAGGTCGCAGTACCTTGGCCCAGCATCCTGGGAACCTGCATGTGTACCCTGTGTTCTGATCGTCATTGACAAGTTACCATTCAGTCTGGGCAGTGTATACCATAGTGGGTTGCAGGGGCACCTGACTTGTCGTTCTGAATAGTAACTGAATTTGTGGTAGTTGTGTTGAACTTTTCAGTTTTCTCTCTGTGGAACATGTACTGTGACATTTCATCAACTTCTAAACCAAAATTCAGGAACTTTAGTGGAACCAAGACCCTAGATGATGCCTTATCCAGTAATTCCCAACCTGACAAGGTAGCAAAATCACTGGGAGGAGGGGTCAGCTCTTAAAATATATATATTCCCATCTGAGCACAGTGGCTCACACCTATAATCCCTGCTACTTGGGAGCTGAGACAGGAGGATCTCTAGTTGGAGGCCAGCTTGGGCAACTGTCTTAAAATTTTTTTTAAAAGCGCAGAGCTGGGGGCCGGGGATTTAGCTCAGTGGTTCCTCCGCCTGCCTTGCAAGCACAAGGATCGGAGTTCGATCCCCAGTACCAAAAAAAAAAAAAAAAAGTGCAGAGCTGGGAATATAGCTCAACACCCCCTGGGCTCCATTCCTGGAACCACAAAAATAAAGTACAACAGAACAACCCACCACTCCCTAGCATCCTAATCTTGCCTTAACTCACATTTGCCTAGGTCTGGCCCCCACAGAGCTTATTCTGAGATTCTGCCCATTGTCCAATTTTGGGAGCCACAAGTCCACACCAGCCTCATATGCTACTGTGGATTCTCTCTGTGATCAGCGTAGGGATTTTGGGGATGCAAGGGACAGAAACATTCGTGCCAGCTCCAGAAACGAGGTTGCTGTTGCTCAGAGAGGGATTCTGAAAGCAAGGTGGAAGGAAATCTATCTGGCTCTCTGAGCTGGAAAGGCAGCCAGCAGGTCCCTCCTTGCTCTGTCCCTGTCTGCTGCTCCCTGGGCCTCGGGCAGCCCATCTTCAGTGAAGATCTTAGTTCTTGCTCCCCTAAATCCTGGCTCCCCTCCTTTGGGTGCTCCAGCTCTGACTCTAGCTTGAGTGCTCTATCATTTTATGACTCCCCCTGCCTCTGGGAGGGATAGATTGATTGACTGATTGATTGATATACTGGGGACTGAACCCAGGGCCTTCACACTAAGCTACATCCCCAGCTGTTTTTACTTTTTTAAGATAGAGACTTACCCGGTTGCCCAGGTGGGACTTGAACTTGTGACCCTACCTCCTCAGTCTTCCAGAGTGCTGGGATTACAGGCGTGTGCCCCTGTGCCTGGGTGGGAGTCATGTTCTTTGGATCAAGAGAAAGATGATCCAGTGTGAGTCCGGGCCTGGGCATGGTCTAATCAGGGGTTGGGTGAGGAAGGTCCATGGCACACACACAGCTGCCTACGTCTACTTCTTCAGCAAGAGTGGAACAGGCTCTCGCAAAGGAGCCCTGAGGTCTGGCTAAGCCCCCCAGGGACATGCTGGCAGGAATACTTTTGTAACTTCCAGCGTGGGCCTGTGGCTGACGCCTTCTGACCAGCAGCTCACCACTTTGTGCGGCCCACTCCTTGTCTGACAGTTTCCTTGGCAACAGCCCTCATGTGTTGCAGGTTCAATCTCTGGCGTAATACAGAATAAGGTTACTCTGCCCCTCTAAGAGGCCTGAAGATGGTTGCCATGTTCATCGAAAGGTCTTTATGCCCAGACCAGCCACACTTAGCCCCTGTCCTCTTCGGATCCAGACCTTCATCATTCTGGTCCCCCTTCTTTGCTCATGGCTTGAGTTGGTAGGTGTCCTTAGTCAAGAATTTGCTTATGCCCAATGGTGTTTTAAAAGGATTGAGGGTGGCTTTAAACTACACAAGCAAACACCACACAAAAATACTTCCCAGCATGAGAATGAAGGTGAAGAGAGTATGTTTTGAGTTACAGGTGGCCTTGCTGGTGCCAGTCTGTTTTTTTTTTAGCTTCCTAGAGGCTAGGAAAGGGGATCAATGGATCCCTGCATTCAGAAGAAAAAACAAACCAACAGCTGAAGAATTTTAATGATTTCTGCTACAAAGAATAGAAAAATGTTCTCCTTGGGGTTCTCTCTGAGACAGTGTTGTGAAATCATTGTACAAAAAAAAAAACTTTAACAACTTTCATTCAATAAATACTGCAGTTTCTCCCATTATAGTAAATGCCAGAGGGATATGTAATTAATGGTGCTTGGTCAAGGCATAATGCAGAAAAGCCATTCTTTCTAAAAAATTTTATTAACACGTATTAATTGTACATACTAGTGGGATTCAGTGTAATATTCCAATGCATACAGGAAATGGTACTGACTCTTAAATGTTCTGTAAGGTATGTGATAAACTACTCACCTTTCCTTACTGTAAGGAGAGGACCTTCTCATGTATCCTTGTAGAATCTTATTATATGACATACTATAAAGTCAGATGTATTTGGGGTTCAATTCTTTTTGTTTTCTTATTTTAGGCTTTATTAATTTGGTGGGTTTGGAACCTAGTAAGTTCCAGTTCTGTCAAAAAAGTGCTCTTGTTGAAGTCACAGATGGCCTCTGATCAGAGTCCTGTGGTTACTCAGTAGTCCTTCACATGCCTTTTCTTTTTTTCTTAATATACTTTTTATTAACACTTATTAATTTTATAAAATATAGAGTTTCAATGTGGTATTTTATACATGTTATTTTCTTACATATATATATATTGGTACCGGGGGTCAAACTCAGGACCTTGCACTTGTGAGGCATGTGGTGGAACCACTGAGCTAAATCCCTGGCCCAGGTATAATATATTTTGATCAAATTCATTACCGCATTTCCTTCCCTTTACCTCTCTCTCCTCCCTTATGCTTTCTTCTTAATAATAGTCTCCCTTCTACTTTCATATCATCTTTTTTAGAGTCCACATATTAGAGAAAACAAGTAATATTTGTCTTTCTGAGTCTAGCTTATTTTGCTTAACATGATTCCATCCATTTTCCTGTGAATGACATCATTTCATTCTTCTTTATGGCCAAATAATACTGTGTTGTGTATATATGCCACATTCCCTTTATCCCTTCATCTGTTGATGGGCACCTAGGCTGGCTGCATATCTTGACTACTGTAAATTGTGCCACGTTAAGCATGGGTATGCTGGTGTCCCCGAGGTATGCAGCAGAACCATGCTATGGAGATCTGGTGATGCAGTTTGTGAATGCCACTCTGGACCTTTGCCTTTGTGTGTGGAGGGGTGCTTGGGAACCCAGCAATGATTTCTGATATGGCTTACATCTAGACGTTCCCTCAAAGCCTCCTGTGCTCATAGGTGGGGTTTTTGGGGAGCGACTGGATCATGGGTGTGCAATACTGAATTAGTCCACTGATTGGTTTAGCATAGTTCTGGGTGTGGGTGATGGACTTACTGAAGAGGGAAGACCTGCTCTGGGTGTGTGTGGCACCAACTCATAGGCTTGTAGCATGGATGGAATAACAAGGGAAAGAAGGAAGTCTCTTCCTGGCTGTCTATCATGCCCTCAGCTCTACCACCCTGCCTTGGAGCCAGCCGACTATGGACTGAAACCTCTACAAACTGTGAGCTAAATAAACCCTTCCTCCTTTAATTTGTAGGCATAGGGTACTTTGTCCCAGCACTGAGGAGAATAACTAAGACATTTTCCAAACTGTGCTCTGGGAATAGGTGGGTGTCCCTTCCCACCACACCATCCCATTCTTCTGACCCCGCGCCTCTAGATAGACACGGTTTGAGCCAAGATTCTATGGTTTAAAAGCCAAGTTTGAAAACTGAATCAGTGTACTGCTGTCCTCTAAGTAATCTTTCATAAATAGGGCTCATTTACAAAAGTTTTCAATCATTAAAGAACGGCAGTGGGTTTAGAAATTAAACATCCTGGTAAATTTCTGGAGCACAAAGCTTTTCTGTTGCCAGGTAAATGCAAAGCCATATGTTTTAATAACAGGTAAGCTAGAGAGGGATTGACAAGTTCTTATTAAATCTGAGGCCGCTAACAAGGACATATGGTAGACAGAAGGCCACTGCCCGGCTTAGAGGTAGGCTAAGGAAGGACCATCTGGCATGTTCAGAGTCTCTCAAAGAAATAATTTGGTGTTTGCTCTAACAAGATGATATACAAAGTGCAGCCTTAATGATTTTAGCATGAAAAAATTTAAATCTCTTAGAACTAAATTCCTATTTAATCCAAAAACAAATCTCAGTAAGTCACTCATAGACATCTAGTTTATACTGAGTATATGTATGTGGGAGTTAATGGTTGGGATTTAGAACTATCGGCCCTTCTCTCTGATAATAATGGCTAGGATCAGCTATCTTAATGTCCTGCTGGTTCTTGGTAACACCACCATGACACTGATGAACCAAAGAAAGCCTGTTTCTTGTAATCAGAACAGCTACTGCATCTTACTCATCAATGAACTGTTATTTTTGACCTTGAAACACAGTGGTATTCAGCGCACGTTTCTTGTAAGTCTTTGGGACTGAGGATGGGAAATCAATATTGAATTGTCTATCTTGTTCTGTAACTGATTTCAGCCTGCAGGGTCAAAGATTGTGGAAAGGTTGATAAAAATCGCAAGCACTCTTGGGCTTTTCCTCTCAGGACTGCCACACAAGCATGACAGACTACAATAATGAGTACTGGTGGAATAGCTGTGCCAGTGGCCAACCTTATGAAGAACATTGGCTGAAGAGTCATAGAACTTACCACCTACCTATCAAGCAGCAAAGTGGCATGCATTTTATTTATTTATTTATTTATTTATTTATTTGGTGACTTTATTTATTTTTTTTCCATTAAGTTTATTGGTACATTTTAAGTATACAATACAGTTACATTCATTATTGGGATCTTGTATCTTTACATGACGTATCTTGGTTCTTATTTTTTCCCCATTCCCCTGCCCTCCCTTCACCCCCTCCACCCTCCCTATTTACAAAGAGTTCATTTCCCTTTTTTTCCTTTTCTCATATTTTTTCTTTTCCCTTCTTTCCTTTCCCCTACCCCTCCCACTTCCCCTATTCCTTTAGACCTTTTCTTCCTATTACACAATATCAATTATACATTTTGATCCTTATTTACACTTTCAGTTTCTCACACCAGAGAAAGTATTTGGTTTTTATACATGAGTGTCCTATTTATTTCACTTAAGAGTATTGCCTCAATGTGCATCCATTCAGCTATAAATGTCTCTAGTTTCTCATTCTTTATGGCTGAATAGTACTCCATTTTATAAAAAAAAAAACCCCAGATCTTCTTTATCCAGTTTCCAGGTGATGGGCAATTGGGCTGCTTCCAAATTTTAGCTACTACAAACTGTGCTGCTATGAACATGGGTGAGCATATATCACTGTGGTATGATTCTTTTAATTCTTTTGGGAAGATACCCAGCAGGGGACTAGCTGGGTCAAATGGGACTTCTAATCCTAGTTCTTTGAGGTATCTCCATATGGATTTCCGCAGTGGTTGCACCAGTCTGCACTCCCACCAACAATGGAGAAGGGTTCCTTTCTCCCCACAGCCCCGCCAGCATTTGTTATTTGTTGATTTCTTGATAGCAGCCATTCTTTCTGGGGTGAGGTGGAATCTCAGCGTTGTTTTCATCTGCATCTCTTGAATGACCAGTGATGTTGAACATTTTTTCATATTTTTTTTTTGCTGCTTTTACTTCTTTGTCTGAGAAATGTCTGTTCATTTCAGATGCCCATTTTTGAATTGGGTCTTTATATTTGGGGGGTCTGATTTTTTTCAGTTCTTTATTCTAGATAGTAGTCCTTTGTCTGAGGAACAGCTGGTAAAATTTCTTTCCCACATTGTAGGTTATCTCTTAGCTCTGTTGGTGGTTTCTCTTGCAGTGCAGAAGCTTTTTAAAAAGATGAGATTGTACTAGTTGCCATGCTACTGAGGATTTGTTCATAAAGTCTTTTCCTATGCCAATGTCTTCAAGAGTTCTACGTAACTTATCTTCCAGCAAGTTTAGTATTTCTGTTTTAATATTTAGATCTTTAGGGCCAGGGGTTTAGCTCAGTGGTGCCGCTGCCTGCCTCATAAGCGCAAGGTCCCGAGTTTGATCCCTGGTATGAAAAAAAAAAATTTAGATATTTAATCCACTTGGATTTTAGTTTAGTGCATGATGAAAGATAGGGGTCTAGTTTTAATCTTTGGCAAGTTCAAATCCAGTTTTTCCAACACCATTTATTAAAGAGGCTATCTTTCTACCAGTGAGGGTGTTTGGCTCCTTTGTCAAAGATGAGGTAGCTGAGTATGTCTGGAGTTGTTTCTGCATCTTTTAATTATTCCACTGATCCTTGGGTCTGTTTTTTTGCCAGCACCATTCTGTTTTTATCACAGTGGCTTTGTAGTATAGTTTCAAGTTGGGGATTGTGATACCCCCTGCCATGTCTCTGTTGCCTAGAATTGCTTTTGCTATTCTAGGTCTCTTCGGGTTACAAATGAATTTTTGGATTGTTTTCTCTAGTTCTATGAAATATACTGTTGGGATTTCAATTGGGATTGCATTGACTCTGTATAGCAGTTTTGGAAGTACGGCAATTTTCACTATATTTGTTCTTTCAACTCAGGAACAAGGGATGTCTTTCGATTTTCTTATATCCTCTTCCATCTCTTTCTTCAGAGTGTTGTAGTTCTCAGCGTAGAGGTCTTTTGCTTCCTTTGTTAAAATGATTTCTAGATATTTCATTTTTTTGGATGCTATTGTGAAAGGGATTGTTTCCCTAATTTCTCTCTCAGTGAGTCTGTTATTTGTGTATAAGAAGGCTATTAATTTTTGAGTGTTGACCTTGTATCCAGCTACTCCACTGAATCTGTCAATTAAGTCTAAAAGTCTTTTGGAGGAGTTTTTTGGGTCTTCTATATAGGGCATCATATCATCAGCAAATAATGACAGTTTAACTTCTTCCTTTCCTATCTTTATTGCTTTTCTTTCTTTCTCTAGTCTAATTGCTGTGGCTAATGTTTCCAAAACTATATTGAATAGGAGTGGTGATAGTGGACATCCTTGTTTTGTTCCTGATTTTAGTGTGAAGGTTTTCAGTTTATGGCCATTTAGTATGATGTTGGCTGTTGGTTTTTCATAGATAGCCTTTATCAAGTTGAGATAAAGACCATCTGTTCCAATTCTCTGCAGGGTTTTTATCATGAATGTGTGTTGGATTTTGTTGAATGCTTTTTCTGCATCTACTGAGATGATCATATGGTTTTTTTCCTCGACTCTGTTAATATACTGTATTACATTTCTTGATTTACATATGTTGAACCATCCTTGCATCCCTGGGATAAATCCAGCTTGGTCAGGGTGTATGATCTTCTTGATGACACTCTCTATACCGTTTGCCAGTATCTTATTGAGGATTTTTACATCTATGTTCATTAGGGAGATTGGCCTGTAGTTCTCTTTTTTTGGTTGGGGCTTTCCTTGGTTTGGGAATCAAAGTAACACTTGCTTCTAAGAATGAATTTAGAAGTATTGTTCCCTTTCCATTTCATTGAAAAGTTTAAAGAGTAGTGGCAATAGTCCTTCTCTAAATGTCTTATAGAATTCAGCAGTGAAGCCATCTGGACCTGGGCTTTTCTTTGTTGGTAAATATTTTATTACATTTTAAATTTCACTCATTGTAATTGGGGTGTTTAGAATTTTTATATCATCTTCATTCAACTTTGTTAATTCATATGTATCTAGAAATCCGTCCATTTTTTTCTGTGTTTTCCATTTTATTAGAGTACAGGATCTTGAAGTAGGTATTGATGATCCTCTGGATTTCTGCTGGATCTGTTGTGAATTCACCTTTTTCATTCCTAATTGCATGGATTTGAGTCTTTTCTTTCCTTTTTTTGATAAGGTTAGCTAAGGGTTTGTCAATTTTATTTATTCTTTTGAAAAACCAACTCTTCTATTTGTTGATTTTTTTGCGTTGTTCTCTTAGTCTCCATTGCACTGATTTCTGTTCTGATCTTTATAATTTCTTTTATTTTCTTTATAATTTGGGTTTGTCTTGCTCTTCTTTTTCTAGGAGCTTAAGATTCACCATTAGGTTGTTTATTTGAGCTTGCTTTGTTTTCCTAGCATGGGCATTCACTGTTATGAATTTCCATCATAGAACTGCTTTCATTGTGTCCCATAAATTCCTGTATGTTGTACTGGCATTATCATTAAATTGTAAAAACTGTCTAATTTCTTCTTTAATTTCCTCTGTGACCCATTGGTTGTTCCAGAGTGTTATTCAATATCCATGTGTTTGTGAAGTTCTTGCAGTTTCTTATGCTATTGATCTCCAGTTTAATCACACTATGGCCTGATAATATACACGGGATAATTTCAATTCCTTTGCATTTACTTAAACATGTTCTGTGAGCTAGTATGTGGTCTATTTTGGAGAATGACTGTGTGCAGCCAAAAAGAATATATATCCTGATTTTGTGGGGTGGAACACTTTGTAGATGTCTGTTAAGTCCATTTGTTCAAAAGCTTGGTTCAGTTCTACAATTTCCTTGTTAATTTTTTGTCTAGATAATCTGTCTATTTGTGACAGTGGGGTATTAAGGTCCCCCACTACAACTGTATTAGTGCTTATTTGGTTTTTCATGTCTACTAATATTTGTTTTGTATAGTTGGGGGCATTAGTATTTGGTGCATATATATTTATGATTGTCATCTCTTCCTCTTGGATTGTTCCCTTCACAAAGATGTAGTGACC
>NW_004624734.1:39831258-39853060 GCF_000247695.1 Heterocephalus glaber | reverse complement strand
TATGTGCACCCATGTTTATAGCGGCCCAGTTTGTAATAATAGCTAAAGCTTGGAAGCAGCCCAAGTGCCCATCAACTGGAAATTGGATAAAGAAAATGTGGGGTTTTTTTTATAAAACGGAGTACCACTCAGCCATAAAGAATGAAAGGCTAGAGTCATTTATAGCTAAATGGATGCATGTCGAGGCCATACTCAAGTGAAATAAATAGGACACAGATGTGTAAATACCGAATAGTTTCACTAGTGTGAGAAACTGATAGTGTAAACAAGAGTTAAAATGATTAAAATGAATAATTGATATTTTGAAATAGGAAAAAAGGTCCAAAGACGAAGGAGTGAAGGGAAGGGAAGGGGAAAGGAAAAGAAGGAAAGGAAAAACTATGAGAAAAGAAAAAAAATGGAAATGAAATCTATGTAAATAGGGAAGGGCGGAGGGGGTGAAGGGTGCACACATAATGGGGGAAAAAAAATAAGAACCAAGATACAACATGTACAGGTACAAGCACCCAATGATAAATGTAAACAAATTGTATACCTAAAATGTACCAATAAAAGAACTAAAAGAAAAAATAATAAGTTGCCTATGATCAGAGCTCACTATTAAAAGTGGTTTGTGGGTGATAATAAGTCCCTGAGTTTTATTCAGTTTGGAGTTTTGTTGTTACTATTCTTGTTTGTTTTTCTTTTTCTTTTTTCAGTGCTGCGGATTAAACCTAGAACCTTGTATATCTGAGGAGAGCACTCTACCACTGAACACTCTATCCCCAGCCCTTTAGCTCAGTTTTGAAAACATGCAAAGTAAGAGATGGTACTGCCAGGTCCTTGACTCTGACCTGCCACACACAGACCAGCTGTCCTCCACCTGGCAGCCAGGATGGCACATATTCCAGACAGCATCCCGCCAGGACTTTTGCACTTCCCCAGGGACAGTTTGGCTGGGACAGCTCTGCTCAGAGCCTGTAGGGAACAGGAAAAGGGATGTTACTAGAACCTCTGCAGTAAGTCCTTAGTCTCTTGTGAGCCACGGCACCACAAGGCAAATTACAGGAAACGTGGGAAAATGAGACTTTGAGAAGAAGCTGAGCTTTGGGTCTGATCTGTGCTGCTCTGGGCGGCAAAGACGACAGCCCCCAGCGTACCGCACCTTTTATTAAGTACATCGGGAGAAACAGATGTAGCAGATGACTTGCAGAGAGTTCAGTACATCCTGCGTAAATAAGATGTAACAATCCAAGAACAATGAGGAACTGAGTAGATGAAGATTTTGTTCCTCCCAGGATGTCTTCAGCTGGTGTAATCTTTTCCTGGAGCATCACAACATCTCCGGATCATTGAGGTCTCAGCTGTGACCAGAGGCCAAAATGGAATTATGTCTCGGAATGCCATAGCTGGGCTGGAGGCAGGAGAACTAGGCCTAATCAAATGGTTTTTCCCTAAAATTATGTAGCATTGCTCCCGACAAGAGCCCACCTGTTAACAGAGGAGGCGACCAAGCTCTTTCCAGGTAACAATACGTCCACACGGAGTCTTACATTTTACAGGGCCAAGGTACCATTTCCAGTTTTCTTTGCTTCTGTTGTCCTGCTAGTCTGGGTCATTGTTTCTTCATTTCTTAATGAATGACTCAAGTGGACACATCAGCAGCCTGCCCTACCTTCGGCCCCTTCTCACGGAGTCAGTGCTTCTCACTCCTAGAAATGGGAAATTTGACAGAGATACTAGATGGATGCCATTTGAAGTTTTATATTTGTGTGAAATTTTATATCAATTTAGGGTCAGAATTTCTATTTATTAAGTTGGTTTATGTTCTGATTCTTTTTTTTTTTTTTTTCCAGCGTTGGGGATTGAATCCAAGGCCTTTGCACTGATCTATACCCCCAGCTCTTTTTAAATTTTTTATTTTGAGGCGAGGAAGGTCTCACTAAGTCTCCTGGATGGGCTCAAGCTTGCAACCCCCCGCCTCAACCTCCCAGAGTGCTGGGGTTACAGGCGTGCTGCACCCCACCCCATTGTTCTGATTTTTTTTTTTTTTTGGCGCCGGGGATTGAACTTGGGTCCTTGAGCTTGCGCAGCAGGCGGTGGAACCACTGAGCTAAATCCCCAGCCCATGTTCTGATTTTTAAATCTAGCATATTAGCCATCCTCCCAGGTTTGTGTCACCCAAAAATTTGACCAATGCACCTCTTCATCAAACTCACTAATAAAAATGTTCACTGTGGTGTAGACTTATTGATGAAATATAAGATGAACATTCAGTACATTGTAGATCTGTTTATTGTCCTGGTGAGATGTCTTGTTATATATCAAAAACTGAAAAAAATCATTGAATATTATGCATTTTATTATATTGTTATTACAAAGTATTTGGGTACATGTAAAAAAAAAGAAATCACATCAGTATTTATCTCTGAGTGATCAGGCTGCCCGCAATTTTTAATTTTCTTTTTAATATCTATATGTATCTTTAAAAGATACATATAGGTTTGCTTTTGTAAACAGAGAACACAAAAAAGAATCTTCTGTTTAGGACTATGGATGCAGCTCAGTGGTACAGCTCTTGTCTAGTGGCCCTGGGTTTGATTGCCAGCACAGCAAAACCAAAAAATAAATATAAAATTATGTTTAAAAAAAGAAAAGATCAAAGAGAGCCCTATGGCACATCCCTAAAGACATTCCTCCAGGTGTGAAACAGTGACTCCAAGACCTCTATGCTGAGCAGAATTACTGGGTGAAATTTTTAAAAACATCTGTTCTGAAGGAGTCACCATGTGATACTGATGTTACCTGTCCCTGGCCAATGTGAGCAGAGTCAATAGCTATGAACATAACCAATTCCTCCGCCTCTTACTAGTGTAGATCTCAGGTAACTTAAGCTTAAGAGGGAAAAACTGCTTTTTTTTTTCCTGAGCTGCACAATGGAACATCAACATCTGTTTTGAAGGACAGCGGTAAGGCTCAAATGGCTCAAACCACCTCAGAAGGGCAGCGATCAAAGAGATCTGGCCTTGAAGAGGCCCCTGAGCTGGGCATCCAGTCTTCGGCTTTCTCTTGGGGTATCACGTGTGACTGCCCCACACAGCAGGTCCATAAAGATGTCCACAGCAGGTCTCCCCACCCTCTCAGTATGCTACACCAGCTCCCATTCTGCCCCAGAGCTGGCTAGCATGTGTGAGCTGCCTTAAATTCATTTGACCCTGAAGCCAAGCTATGTAACTTTCCAAGATAGAACAATAGATACCAGCTTTATTGTTTCACTAGAGTCTAAGATTCATTCAATACTCTGTAATCTCCCAGTCTTGAGGGGTGCAAGGAGAGTGATTGTAATCATTATTTTCCATGCAAAAGATTGCCCACACACTAATCTTGGAGAAATCAAGATTAATCGCATTTATTGATCTTGATTTTACCTCTTTTCAATGAAATTATCATACTTTTTTTTTTTTGAGAAAGCATCTCACTGTGTAGTCCAGATTGGTCTTGAACTCACTATGTATCCCAGGCTGGCTTCAGATTTGCATCAATCCTCCTGCCTCAGCCCCCTGAGTGCTGGGATTACAGGTGTGTGCCACCATGCCTGGTTCTACTTTTCTTCCTGAGCATATTATTTTATCCAACTTGTCTGTTATGGTTTAGATCTAATATGTTCCCTAAAGTCTCATGTGTTCAGAGGAGGGGCTTTTAGAAGGTGATTAGATCATGAGGGATCAGTCCATTGATGACATCAAAATTCCATGGCATGATTGGGAGGTGATAGAAACCTAGGAGGTGTGGCCGAATTGAAGGGAGGGGGGTATGTCATGCCCCTGGCCTCCCTTCCTCTCAGGCGCTCTCTCTCTCTCTCTCTCTCTCTCTCTCCTTGCTGCTCTAAGGTGGGCATCCTTCCTCTGCCACACATGTCAGGTCCTTAGCAATGGCGCCAGCTAATCATGGACAGAACTCTCAGAAACCATGAGCCAAAATAAATCTTCCCTCTTTTAACTTGTTTTTCTCATATTATGTCAGTGATATAAAAAGCTAATACAGTGTCTCTAATGATTGTATGTTTTTTTTAAAAGGTATATAATTTATGGCCTCAGGTTTGTCACGAATTGCTTAGATATAAAATGTGACCCATAGTTACCTGTACAATATGATAACCTGTAATTCATGTGACAATGATTGGAGCAAAGATAAAACTGTCTGCAGGGCTGCTGCTTAAAGAATTTTGAGCCTTGAAATTTATTAGATATTACATTTATCCTTATCATTATTTTGGTTCTGATTTTTTTCCTTCTTGTTTGTTTATGGTTTGTGACCATTAGATGGCACTGTGCATTTCAAATATGAAAACCACTTGAAATCTGCTCTCTAGGCTGTGTGTGGTTACATGCATTATTCAACATTTTAATATTAGTTTCAATGAAGGTAGGAATACTTTACTTTTCATATAAAAGTGCCAGTATTTTGTAGTTTATTAAACAGAAATCCAGAACATAATCCTAGTCCCAAATGAAATTACCTTGCAGAGAGAAACTATTCCTTTCTCAGTGACACAAGAATAATGCTTTTCAGTCTTAGATTTGGGTGTGGGCTCCTGAGCCAAAGGACAGCATACAAGTCCTGTCTCACTTCAGAGCATTCTGCTGCTGATTTTATACTAATATCGATGAGCTTATATTAGCTCAGCCACGTTCCTTCATTTGGAGGTTCTCATCAGCAGAAGCATTTACTTACAAAGATGCATGCCATGTGTGGTGACACATACTTGTGATCCCAGCACTCTGGAAAGCTGAGGCAGGAGGATCAAAAATTTGAGCCCAGGCAGGGCAACTTAACAATTTAGTGAGACCTTGTCTCAAAATAAAATAAAATATAAAATAAATAAGGAAAAGACTGGGGATATAGCTCAGTGTGAAGGCCCTGGGTTCAATCCTGAGTAGCGGTGTGTGTGTGTGTGTGTGTGTGTGTGTGTGTGTATTTTCAAATTATCCAAAGCCTTAACTTTGGAAAAGAATAACATTAATTGGTTTTCCTAGGTATCAGCCCTAGAAGCTGGGCTCTCTCCTCCTCAACTCTCTTCCTTTTTTTTTGGTTGTTTTGTTTGAGGCAGGGTCTCATTATATAGTCTAGGCCACCCTTGAACTTGCTGTGTAGCTCAGGCTGGCCTTGAACTTGCAATTCTCCTGCCTCAGCACTGCAAGTTCTGGAATTGCAGGCACATGCCACCATGCCCTGCTGCCCTCATCTTTAACTAATGAAAAGCGATACTACTAGAGTTTCGTCCCCGGGGTACCACAGCCTTTGCTACGTCAACAGGCTCCTTGTTCCCCTCTATCCCCAGCCTGTCCTCTCCATTCCTCCCAGTGTCCAGGGTTCTCTCCGTGGACACCTTCACCTGCAACCAGGACTCCAGTTACCTGTCAGGGTTGATGTTTCCTAGTCTGGATATTCAGCCCAATATTCAGTTCTTCCACTTGGGAGTCTTTAGGCACTTTTAGGTGTAACTTGTCTAAAATCACTCACCACACCCACCCCAGGGTGTGCCAGCCACCACCCACGCGGTTGCCCCACGACGGGTTCTGAGAGTCGGACACCACCCTCTGCTCCCCCACCCCAACCACGCATCCCTCCCCAGCCAGTCCCACAGTGCACGTGGCTGTCCCTCTTCCAGTTGCTGACCCTCAGCTGCCATCACTTAGGTGAGGAGGGGCTCACGTTCCCCTCACATCCCATTTGTAATGCCATTGGCAGCGTGCTCTTTGTGTCCTATAGATGCCATCTTGGCTCCTGCCGAAACCTCCGTGGCTTCAGTTCCAGAGTCCTCCACTGATCGGGCCCTCCCTCGTCTCCTCTGTCCCGAGACAAGCCTTTCAGCTCCGCAGAGCCTGTGCTCTCGCTAGCCTCCAGGGTCTGCACACAGGTGCCCTGACCAGTTTGTTCCTCTTCACCCCCATTACCTGCAAACCCCTGCTGGAATGCACTTAGCTGTCTCAGCCTGTGGGAAGGGGTTCTTCCTTGCTTCTCCAACGAAGACGGGGCCCTTGGGACCCTTATCACAAGTCTTACCACTGGGCTGTCATTGTTGGGCTGTCCACCTCTCTGACTGTAAAAAAACAGATCCATTCTATTTGCCATAACCCCACCATCCAGCACAGTGCTTAACATCCAGTAAGTGCTCAATAATGCTTGTTGCATGACGAGACTGGGTCCACACTCCTTATGACATGGTGTGTTGTCTTCCCAGCTCATCCCAACAGGGGGAGCCCTGCCCGTGGAGCAGGAAGGTTGTGTGGACGTCCTGCACGGACTTCGGTCTCCCTCAGGACAGGGACAGGGTCCCCATGGGGTCTGCCCCTTTGGTATTCTTCTAAGAAACAGATTTTCCTGCTTCCAAGGGTAATGGGGCAAATTGTGTTCAAGGCAGAAAGATTCTGGCCTGATTTGGGGGCCTAGGCCTTTGTTTGGTTTTTATGTGAAATAACGACTGTTTTAATGTTTGAAAATTATTTTACTTGGCGTTTTGAGGTTTGAAAACTCTAAATATTTTCTTGGTAAAAATGACTCATGCTATCACTTGAGAGGATCGTCAGCCCCATAATACAGCTTCACGTTTTGGGTGTGGGTGAAGTGTGTGTGTGTGTGTGTGTGTGTGTGTGTGTGTTTGTGTGTGTGTGTCCTGACTCCTGTCCCTCCTCTACCCACTGTAGTTCTGGCCTCCTTCAGAAAAACCTCCTTCAGAATTGTCCATTTTTTCTATAGTAATTTTTTCTTGAGCACATACTGTGCGCAACATAGTTGCAAGGAATTTTTAGAAAATTAAGAGATACATGATGTCCAATAGTAAACCATGTATCTTGTACCCAGGGGTTTATATATATTTGAGAATACTACATTCAATCTTTGTTTATCTATTTATTTTTTGGTACTGGGGATCGAACTCAGGACCTTGCACTTGTGAAGCAGGTGGTGGAACCACTTAATCCTTGGCCCTTATTACATTCAATCTTAAATGAGAACTCAGCAATCACAATACAGCTACAGAAATTAACCAACCACATTGTTTCTTCATAAAAGAAAATGTAGTCATAGCTAGGTGTGGTGGCACAGGGCTGTAATCCCAGCTATGTGGGAAGCTGAGGCAGGAGAATTCCAAATTTGAAGCCAGTCTGGGCAATTTAGTAAGACTCTCTCTCAAAATAAAAAAATAACAAGGTCTGGGAGGGCTGGGGATTTGGCTCAGTGGTTTTGTCGCAATCCCCGGTACCAAAAAAAAAAAAGGCTGCGATGTGACTCCTTGCTCTCTGCATTCAATCACCAGTACCATCACACATAGACACATACACAGAAAAGATCAAATATATTTATTCATTCTTAGAAAAGCTGTTTTAAAACATAGATATCATAAATAAAAGGCAAATTTCTGTCCACAGCCTCCCCTGTCTCCTGCTTCTTAGCATAGCATTCCTGTCATGTTTCAAAGGATAAATAATGTTTTCCATACAGTCTGGATATTATCTAACCCGGTGGTGGAGAATCTATGGCACGTATGTTATTTGTTTTTCTTCTAAGACAGAAGATGTTAATGTACGAGTTGTTTTTTCTAAACCAAGGCTTCAGTATTCAGGTTTAATTGCAATGTTGGCCCTTTGTGATAAATAACTGGGCTTTGAGTTGCAGTTTGGGCACTCCTTTCTAAAAGGTTTGCTATCACTGATAACCTTTTGGAAACTGACTAAATTTCAAAGAACCCCTTTCCATATGTAAGTTTTTCTTCCTCTTGTAATCCAAATCCTGTACAGGTGTGCATGCACGCACGTGTGTGTGTGTGTGTGTTTGTGTGTATGTGTTTTTCCTGGTATCTCATTTCCTTACTTCACCTCTAATATAGTTTTCCTTTATGTTTTCTATTTTTTAATTTAATATCAAACTGGAGCATTTTTGAGGATTTCATTTAATATCTGCTATCCAATATTTCTGTTATGTTTTATTTTTCTCCAGAGTCCTCCAGCAGTACAGTATACTGCTACAGAATATGTTTACGTAGATAACAAAAAGGGGACCTTATTTCAAAAGAAAATGTTTAAATACCATTCTGAAGACCAGTACTATATTCAGGCTCAAAGGACCCCTAAATGAAATCATTTGATGAAAAGCATTTATTGAACACTTAGTAAGGCACTGGGAAAATGAGATAAAAGCAAATTCTTTTGTTCAAAGATTACATAGTGTAGAAGAGAATAACTATATATAGATAATCTGGATAGGATATAGGTCTTTTGTAAGGGAGATATACAGGGAGTCCAGGGAACAGAAAGGGAGATGTTGGTAGTTCCACCAGGATCACACTAATCAGTCTCATTCAGGAGTTACAAATTTTATTAATAAGCCAACATTTTATTCCATTTCTCATTTTGCATGTTTTCCATTTTTTCACTTTCTACTCTTAACTATTTCTTTTCTGCTACTTATTTTAGATTTAATTTGTTCAGCTTTTAAAACCTTTTTCTGTAATATAAGGATTTTTATTTCCTGTAAGTACTGTGTAAGTTGTATCTACAAAATTTGATGATTTTAAAAACCATTCGTTAAGCTAGAGTTTCTTTCTAAATTCATTGTGATTCTTCTTTTTTTTTTTTGACTCATCAGTTATTTAGAATAGTGTTATGTAACTTCCAAATATTTGGGAAGTTTTAAGGTATCTATTGAGTAGATTTCCAATTTCATTCTGTTAGGCTCAGAGAACATATTCTATATTTTTCATTCTTTTGAAAAACTTGAGTCATATTTTATACTTCAGCATGTGGTCTGTCTTGACAACTATTCCACAATTCCACGTATGCTTGAAAATAATATGTATTCTGCTGATGATAGGTGAGGTACACGGCGTGATGGACAAAGATGGTGAATGTTAAATTTCAAGAATGTTATTACAGTAAAAGACCCATTGCTATCAATCCCGTCAAAACATTCTCCCTTGTTTCAGACATGTTTACCCCCATGGTTCTTGGCACTTTCTGAAGCAGTTCAGAAAACCCTTTTATGTAGGAGTCTTTAATTGCACTGTTGTGGCTGCCTCCATGTCCTGAATCAGTTCAAACTGTTCACCACTGATGGTCATTTTGACTTTGAGGAAGAGCCAGAAGTTGTACAGTGTCAGATTCTGTGCATAAGGTGGGTGAGGAAACGCTGTAATGTTTTTAGTAGCCTGCCTTTCTGTTCGATGGCACTTAGAAGCAGCATTCACCTTATTGTTTTTTTATCGCCTCCTATAAAGACACAAAGAAGGACTTCTGGAGCTGCTTCAGAAACTGGCAAGTAGCTGGATTTCAGCATGTGCCACCACACCCAGTCAGTGTTCTGTTTTAATTCCTATTTTGGGTTTAAAGTTATAGATCTGTGTATTTTTATTTTTTAGTGGATGCTCTAGGGCAGCATTCTCCAACTAAACTTTCTTCAGTGATGGACGTGCTCTATATAGTCTTTCCAACATGATAGCCACTATCTGTATGTGGCTATTAACACTTTGGGGTATGGCTAATACAACTGGGAAAGTGAAGTTGAAATTTTAAAATTTTACTTTCACATAAATTTGAATTTAGTCCCTTGTCACTAGTGAATGTCACACTGGATAGCACAACCTTATCAGCCTTACCAGCCTTATCAGAGTTAATATTGTACTGCTTTATATAAAATGTTAAGACCCTTACTGTAGCACAATTTTATTAACTCTGTCCTTTTTGTTATTCTTGTGATATATTTTACTTCTACCTGAGTTAAAAGTCCTATGGCACATTTGTGAATAAAAAATCTTATATTTAAAAAAAATTGTAAGAAGCAAAAAAGACTTTCCTTTATATTACACATATATTTACTATTTCCTGTGCTATTTATTCTTTTCATTAGTTTAGGTTTTCTTCTGCTACCATTCCTGTCATCCTAAAAAAGTCTTCGATTCATATTTCTTATAATTTACAATTAATTCTCCCAGCATCATTTATCTAAAGTTGTTCTTTTTGTTTTAGTTTTTAAAAGATATTTTTATTGCATATGGAATTCTTACTTGATAGCTTCTTCCAGCACTTTAATGATATAATTTCATTTCTTCTGTTCTCCATTGTTTCTAACAAGAAGTCAACTGTCATTCGTGGCATTGTTCCTTGTGTGTAAATAACTTTTTCTCTGATTTTTTTTTTTTTTGAAATTTACTCCCTTTGGCTTTCAACCTTTGACTGTGATGCTGCTAGCAGTGTTTTGTTTGTTTTTTGTATTCATTCTGCTTAGGGGTTGTAGATCTTCAATCTTAGGCTTTTTACCAACTTAGAGGAATTTTCAGCCACTATTTCTTCAAATTTTATTTTACCCTTGGCCAGGGATTTAGCTCAGTGGTTTCGCTGCTTGCTACACAAGCACAAGGACCCAAGTTCGATCCCCAGTACCAAAAAAAAAAAAATTTATTTTACCCCTCTTTCTCTTATTTTCTTTTGCAGATTTCAATTTTATATTTATATATCAACTGCTTAGTATTATTGCAGAGTTTACTAAAGCTCTGTTCATATTTTAAAAATATTTTTTCTTTTTTATTCAAACTGGATAGTTTAGTTATTTGCTTTTTATTTCTAACAAAGCCATTTTATTTGTGGATGCTCCACATTTATTTACTTGATATATTCATCTTTTCTTCTGCATTCCTAAATGTATTTATAATAACTCTTAAGACTTAATCTGGTAATTCCAACATCTAAGTCATCTTGGATTCTGCTTCTTCTGACTATTTCTATCCTTGAGTATGGGATACTTTTTCCTGCTTTTTCACATGTCCAGTGTTTTAAAAATTATTGAATATTTTTATAAAGGAGTTACAGACACTAGAGAATCTTATCTTCTTTTAAAGGATGTTGAGGTTATTCTTTCAGCCTATTAAATTACCATCAAATCCTCTTGATCTTGCTGGGCTTTCTATTGCTATTTTAGTTGTGTCCATAATCCTGAAACATGGCCCTTTCTCTGGGTATAGTTCTTAGCCCCCAAGGCAATAGTATTGAACCTATGGCACAGGTGCTATTTTTCTTTTAAGACAAAAGATGTTAACACAGGAGTTGTTTCTTTCTAAACTAAAACCTCAGTATTCAGGTTTAATTGCAGTTTTGGCACTTTGCAATAAGTAAGTGGATTTTGGCTTGCAGTTTGGGTACTCATCTCTAAAAGGTTCATCTCACTGCCCCAAGGTGTGGCTTCTTTAGAGTTTAAGTTTGTCTTAGTCACTTTCCCACCACTGGGACAAAATACCCAACACCAGCAACTTAAAGGAAGAGAGAATTGTTTTGGCTCACAGTTTGTAGTGGTTTCAGTCCATGGTCGGCTGGCTCCAAGGAAGGAGGGGAGTGGTGGAAGGTCCTGGGCCTGGGAAAGCTGTTCATGTCCCTGTGGCCACAGAATGGAGAATGAAGGGAGGGACCAGAGCGGGAGACCTACCCTTTCAGGTCCTGTCTCCAGTGACCTGCCTCTTCTGACCAGACCCTACCTCCCAAAAGCACACTCAGCCACTGAACTCAATAGTGGATGAATCCACTCATGAGTAGTGTCCCCTGTGATCCAACTATCTTCCAAAACCCCATCTCTGAGCCCATGAGAAGTTTGGAGGCCATTCTAGATCTAAATCATAGCACAGTTGGATGCATGACGTGCTTAGGAAGGTCTCTCCTCTTAAGTTAGGTCAGTATCCTGTGCTCTTAACAGGGCACAGCCTTTAATGTCTTGACCCATCTCTCTCATTCAGAGGAACTGTTCTCTGCTGGGCCTCACGATGTGTCTCATCCTGCATGTAGTGGGCCTTGCGGTATGTCTCATTCTGCACGTAGGCTGCAAAGGAACCTTCATGAAGTTTTGCAGCCCTCCTATTCCTCCTTTCTGGTGATTGGCCTCAAACATTCCAGAGATGATAGTCACTCTAACCTTTTATCTGGTCTTTGTAGATCTCTAAGACTTCCATATTTCCTTGCACTCCACTTCTTTTTGGTCTAGCTGAGTCCACAGGCATAAAGCCGAAGAGGATGTGGAGGTCATTTTGTACTTCCTTTCTCTCAAGGATCACAGTCCTTCAATCTTGTTATGAAATGCCTGAGATTAGCAACCTCATTTCTAGTTCTTTTCAGAACACATTAGCACCAGTCAGACTGCATGGCAAGAAGTAAAGAACCTTTTACTTATGTCTTGGCATAGTAAATATACTTTAATAAAGCACTAAAGTACAAATCACATTTTTTTTATACTTTTTTGTATTGAGGGAATCCAGGGCCTCACACATGTTAAGCATACACTCTACCATTGAACTATACCCGCAACCTCAAAAATCTTTCACTTTTATATAAGCCAATGTTCTTGATGATTATATTTTTAATCTAACCTTAATAATTATTAGTTACTGGAGTTTATTTTAATTACTATAATTAACATTGATAGATTATGATTAATAATTAATACAAATATACACCTTTAAGACTCATTGAAGAGTTTGTCAAACAATGAAAAATATTTTTCAAGGCATTAATTCAAATTTGCAGAGGACAAAATATGTTCTGATATGCTTCTATTTTAAAAACAGATGCTCTGTACAAATCTTGTTTACTGGTACAAAATTTAACTTGCTATTTTCTCAAAAATAACAAAAATATTTTTTTTTCACTGTTGATAATATAACTGACACATCAAAGGAAAATGCCAGCAACAAACTGTATTTCTAAGAAAGCAGATATTAATCACTGGCCACACCATAACTGGTATGTTTTCTTTATTGTTTAACAAAGGATATCAAAGCACTATAAATGATAATGCTGTTTATATAAATTGATCGTGATAAGGCCTATTAAGTCAGTAGTTTACTTGAAAGTAGAGCCTGCTCTAGGGAGCCCTGGCCTGGCATTCTAAAGACCCAGGTGATGTGTACTAAACAGCCTGACAAATGCTCAACTTCTGACTCCAGCTTCTTGTCTCTAAAATAAAGGTTTGGTCTTGAGTTCTCTAGCACATCTTCTAACCAACTCAATCTGTCTGTGTTCTTATTTTCACTTTCTGGTTGATCTTCGTATTATATTTCTGTGTTTTTGTCTTTTACCTCAAAATATTTATTCCATAAGTTTCTTTTCATCTCAAAGAAATGATAACTATATTTCTGGGTGTTTATAACAATCCTCAGATAATTATAAAGGGGAAACAATAAACACACATGTGGCTAAATGCCAGGTAATTTTAAACTTTAACAAATGTAACAATTACTCTGTAAGTGTGTAATGCATTGAGCCTCCAATTGCTGTTACAAAAATGGCCTAAACTGAGAGAAACAGCTATGCTTTTTGGTGGAGACATAGATGCTGGAACAATATCACTGCCTGCCATCAGTTATCTCAAACCAAGCCCAAGTTTTTAAAGTCATTTCCTAACTAATGTTAACAAGCCCAGGTGTTTCCTGATTTCAGTTGCTCAGACCCTTGAAAAAAAAAAAAGGCAGGGAAATGTGTAGGATTCCTTTGTGGGCTTCCTCTCTCTGCATCAAGCCCAGCCCTCATCTGAGAGCTCCATGACGGCTTTTCTTTCTCTGCCCATTTAACCGGTGAGCTGGTCTTCTTTCTTCTTTTTGTTACAACTCACTCCAGCTCTTTTTCTTTTGTGCTACTCGAGTTAATTTTTAAGTGTTTTCTTCATATTTCAACATTCAACGTGATTATGTTTGTACTAGGAGCAAGGTCTCTACTGCTGCAGGCTGGGCCCCTCCCTAGCTGTGAGTCTGCCATAGGTCCCCGGGGACCTCTTCCTCACTCCAGAGGGACCTTGGTGTGTGGGGCAGCAAGGGTGAGGGTAGGTGAGCAGTGTGGGCAGGCAGAACTGTAACATTTGCCTAAAGCTGTTGGGGTCTGCAGTGTGCTGTAAGGTCAGCTTCTCATTTAACTGTGCAATACCGGGAGACTCACCCACCCAAGGCCATCCAGCAATATGAGAGGCTGCAAGCCTGAGTCTTTGAATGCTGTGCGCAGGAATCACCTGGGCTCGTTAAACATTGTCAACAATGTCCATTCCTGGGCCATCTGACTCCCCAGGCCACACGAAAGGTCGGGGTCAGAGATCTGAACTGTCCTGCTATCACTTACTGGCTTCCCCAGCTACTGTAAAATTATATTGACTGCATAGTAGGACTTAATTAAATTAGTATTGAAAATAAGCAGAACCTTGATTTATCTACTTAATTCTTCTAGTATCTTCAATAAACATTTGCTAACTTTCTGTGTTCAAAATAAATGCCTCACTTCAGAGTTCTAACACAAGGGCCTGGAAATGTGGGGGATTTTATTGTATATCTTGAAAGTCAAAATTTTGTCTTTTCACGAGAAATATAATTGGAGTTGATGTGAAAATTGTATACTTTGCCAGGATTTCTTGGACAAAAACGTCTTCTTTCGTGCTTTCTAGTATGAACTATATGCTTTTGGAAATAGGGGAAAACTGGCTTTTTCAATATCAAAAAGAGGAAAATATTCGAGTTTCAGCAAAAAAATGACAAGAAATGATTACAATATGAAAGGACGAAAGTCAACCTTATGATATGATGTGCAGTTTTAAAATTTTTAATACAAACTCAAAACCTTGATTATACTGTTAAAACTTTCATTATACAAAAATTATAAAATATAGATAAATGAAAAGAAGAAAAAACCACCGGTAATAATAAACGCTTATGGAATATAGTACTATGTGCCAAGCACTATTCTAAGTGCCTTATGAGTAAAATACCTTCTAAAGTAGATGAAATTACTGAGACACAATGAGGGTAGGTAGACCCTAAATTCAGACAGGGAGGTAGGGACTGGATTCGAGTGGAAGCAATCTGGTTACTGGTTCTCATCACCAGGTAGGCACTACATTGTAATCTATGACCTGTAACACCACTATAACATTTCAAATTTACATCCACATACAACCTGCACATTTCATGAATAGGATCCTGCTGAACTGTAGTTTGATAGCCTGCTTTTCTCACTAACAAGCCATCATGAAAGTCTGTCAACCTACAATGTGGGAAAAAATTTTAGCAGCTGTACCTCAGACAAAGGTCTATTATCTAGAATGTATAAGAAATTGAAAAAAATCAGACCCCCCAATTCAAAAATGGGCATCTGAAATGAACAGACATTTCTTAGACAAAGAAGTAAAAGCAGCAAATAAACATATGAAAAAATGTTCAACATCACCGGTCATTAGAGAGATTCAGATGAAAACAACACTGAGATGCCACCTCACTCCAGAAAGAATGGCTGCTATCAAGATATCAACCAATAACAAATGCTGGCGGGGGTGTGGGGAGAAAGGAACCCCCCATTGTTGGTGGGAGTGCAGACTGGTGCAACCACAGTGGAAATCAGTATGGAGATAACTCAAACAACTAGGATTAGAAGTCCCATTTGACCCAGCTATTCCCCTGCTGGGGATCTTCCCCAAAGAATTAAAAGCATCACACCACAGCGATATATGTGCACCCATGTTTATAGCGGCTCGGTTTGTAATAGCTAAAGCTTGGAAACAGCCGAAGTGCCCATCAACGGAAAACTGGATAAAGAAGATGTGGTTTTTTAATAAAATGCAGTACTACTCAGCCTTAAAGAACGAGAAACTAGAGACATTTATAGCTAAATGGATGGATATTGAGGCCATACTCTTAAGTGAAATAAATAGGACACGTGTAAATACCGAATAGTTTCTCTAGTGTGAGAAACTGAAAGTGTAAATAAGGATGAATATGATTAAAATGAACAACTGATAATTTGAAATAGGAAAAGGTCCAAAGGTGGAGGGGAAATGGGAGGGGAAGGGGAAAGGAAAGAAGGGAAAGGAAAAATTATGAGAAAAGAAAAAAAAATGGAAACGAAATCTAGGTAAACAGGGAAGGGTGGAGGAGGTGAAGGGAGCACAGGCAATGGGGAAAAAAATAAGAACCAAGATTCATCATGTACAGGTACAAGCACCCAATGATAAATATAAAAGTATTGTATACCTAAAATGTACCAATAAAAGAATAAAAAAAATTTTAAAAAAGGATCATGAAAGTCTCTAATGGCTACTGTACTAAATAGTTCTGACCACATCCTCATAAGATACCCACCTTAAAATGAAGCTCTCTCCATCCCCACAGCTTTGAGAAAATACAGCCAAGAAGACTTAAGCAACTTTGATATTAAGATAATTTAAATGGATGGAAACCATTTCATGTATGAAATTTTATCACTAGACGACTGTTCAATCAAAAGCCTGAAGGAGTGGGTAGAGATTCTTATAAATGACCTAAAGGCAATTCCAGAAGACCTTGAAAAGTCAAGTATGAGGCCCGATGACCAGAATGGAATTAATGACTGCACGGTCACTGAGTGAACCAGACAATGTCATCACAAGATGTGGAGAAAACCCAGTAAAGGGTGAAGAGAAAGATGTGATTAGAGCAAACAAGTCATTTTCTTTCCACAGGTTTCTTACACACCCACACCATCTAATAACTTGATTGCCACTAGTGGTTTATAACCACTTGGGTGTTAATGGAACCAAAGTAAATGAGAAAAGTTAATAGAGCAATCTGACCATTAGCTATATTAATAACAGCTTTAGGGAAAATTACTACTTTAAACCATATTCACTTGGCTTCTTTCACTAATACTCTTTAAAATGAGGAGTTATAGTAAGTTCTGCATTTGGAACTCAAGAAACAAAACTAGTGGGAATAGATGACATATTTTTAACATCAAGTTATTATTACAGAAGTGGTCACGAAGATGTTTGGGGGTGACTAAATGCAATAGTTTTGGCTCCCCTAAACTATTTACCTTTTCCTTTTATTGTGTATGAAGTATGTTTAATTGAAAAAAGTATAATCAGGCTTTTATAAAAATGTTTCTCAATAGAATGGCTATAAGATTTTCCAGGGCAATACATGACCAGTAGAAAGGCATTTAGGTAATATAAAGAATTCCAAATGAAAACATGCTAATATCAGTAGGTTCAGGTGGGTGAGTTATATCAAAAAATAAATTAGTCATGGGAGAGATTTGTGTTTGTTCTCCTTATGCACATAAAATGTTTAACCTCACCTGATCTTCCTGTCAGAAAACAGTGGCAGAAATGTTTTATGGAGTCGTTGCTCTTACTCACCAGGCTATGCCCAGGCAGTTGTGAGTATGAGGAATTACTAGCCGATGCTCCTTGCGGGGTATTACTTGTATGCCTGCCCTCCTCTGATCTCAGTCCCTAGAATCTGTCTCACTCAAACGGGTTTTGGAGGCAAATAGTCATTTCAGGCCCTTGCTTCGAGAAGGCTGAGGAAAGGAGAGAAGTCGTGTGTGTTTATGGGATCTGCCTGCCCTCTCAGACTTTCCCCCTTCTGACTTCCTGTCCTCTGCTTCCTATCTCAGTGTAAACTGCTGGGCCCACTCACACCCTGACTGCCTGGGGTGTCAGGAAGGAAGTCCTCACCATTCTCACTGCAGCCCCCCACCCAACCCTTTTGCCTTTAAGACACCAAAACACTTCCCTTTATCCACTAGTTTGCTCAAGAACCTTTCTGGGGTCTTCTTTTTACCAATTCTGCCTAGCACAGTGTGCCCTTTTCTTTATGAGACTTTCTGTGTCTTTCTTCCTACTGAGAAATGTTACCATGCCTGTGATAAATCTAACATTTTGTGTTGCCTTTTTGGAACACTCCTAAGTAGGATGCTGTGGCCCCTCTTCCTGAGATGGACCTTTCTATATTTAGAAGTGGCTATGGAATGGCGCTGCTGACCCCTGCCTTGCATACCACTCTCCTCCTGCTGAGAAGCAGTGGTTTTCAATGTTACTGTGGACTAGTCACTGAGTTGGGGCTGAGGAGTGCATTTTTCAAAAAATGGGTCAAAACTCAGCTCAACCATGAATTAACTATATCATCCAACTGACATGAACTTTCTTCCCTTACGTGTGGAGCAGAGATACGACACTCCCAGGTTGTCAGGAGAATCAAATGCATAATGTTGGTCAAGGGCCTTGTTAACAATGCTGGTGGATGTTCAATAAATTATAATATGGCAGCCAGTGCAACAGCTGAGGTGTCCCATGTGCTTGGCAATGTGTCAAGTGCTTTATGTGAACAGTTTTATCTTCAGAGCCTGTAAATTAACTTATTTATTGTTTGTTTTTGAGTGCAACACTCCAAGAACAGTTTCCACTTACCTGTGTTGTAGTCTGATGTTTATTTAGTACACATATTTTATGTACTCTGTAGCATATTTATATTTCTTTCTCTAGTTCCAAATGTGATTTACTATTTTTGGTTATTATGTATAAGTTTAATAATTGTCCATTGATTTGCAGTTCTATAATTGACGTACACACCCTGCTATTGCTGGACTTCTTCAGCCACAGAACTAATTTCTTACTTTGAAACTTTTGCTGTGTTCTGTCAAGTTGCTCTCCAAAGACTGTGACATTTTACAATCAAATGGAGTCATTTTTGACTTGGTTGTGTTACTCTCCAAATTCTCTAATTCTATTTTAAAGTGGAATAGGAGTTACATGAAATGCTCAAGAAATCATAAAAATGGCAGTGATCCAGTCAAACAACCCATCAATCAATCAAAAAAAAAAAGCAGGAATTGTAGATGGAAAAGTCCAAAGTTATAGTGTGACTAAGATGAGAAACTAGTGGGGACAGGGAATACAAAGCCTCTGAGTCCACAAAGGGATCTATACTTTCGGTTTTAAAGCAGTCAGTACAGATGTATCAGTACTACAATAGTTCCTTTACTGCGTCACAGAAGCCACTAGTGAGCTGGGTGAGATGTAGAGAGAGAGAAGACCCCTTGCTCCTTTGCCTTCCTCCCATGTGAGGGCCAGCTCCGGGTGAAAGTTGTTCCATAGCTAAAGTCTATATTGGCAGATGGTCCCTTCCTACATGAGCCAGGTATGTCTAGTGTCCCCAGGAGCCACCTCGTGACACATGACACAAGCCGGAGACAGCGGAGTCTCCTGGAGATTGATTTACAGGTGCTGGTAGGGAAAAATTCTTGCTCTGCTGGGGCTGCTAAGCTGAGAAAGTGAGAATCGGAGCTGGTGGGCACCATCTTGTCTGGGTATGTGGACAGGGCCAGCTGCACAAAGAGAAAGCAAGGAATGCAGAGAAAGAGAATCGAAACAAAACCTAGACAAGTGACGGGATGTGGGAAGGACGGAGGGAAAATGTACGAGAGCATGAGAAAGCAGCTGGCGAGTACCTCAGGTGGCCTGTATTGTGCCTGTGGCTTTTTGGGAGTTCAAATATCTCACTGTAAATGTGACTTCAGTCAGGCAACTTTGTACAGCAGACTGAGAGCCATAAATGTAGCTGCTTTTTGGTTTAGGTTTTTCTTTTGAGCCAGGGTCTGGCTATGTTGTCCAGGTTGGTGCTGAACTTGTGAGCTCAAGTGAACCTCCTGCCTCAGCCTCCTGAGCGGTGTGACTATAGGCATGTGCCACTGCATTCAGCTCGATGCTTCTTTTTAAACCTTAAACCCACTTCTCCACCTGCACTCTGGATACCACTCTCTCCTGTATTCTAAGAACTGCGTGATCTCCTTATCCAGTCTAAAAACACCCTTCTGCTAGTGTTCATTCCCCTTCCCCGAGGCCCTCGCCTCATGCCAGCTGAGCCTCTAAAGAGCATCTCTGCCATCTCTACTTCCTCATTTTTCACCTTGACTCACTCCAAATGGTCTTCCACTCCCCGCTCTATTGAAACTGATCAAAGATGACCAAGGAGCCATCTGGTGCCAGCTCCACCTGGTGTTCTTCCCCCTTGCTTAATCTCCTAGCCTCATTCCATCTAGCTGAACAATCCTCCATGCTCAAACACTTTTACTCAGGTTTCTACAATGCCTGGGTACCACATTCTTCTGGTTTTCCTTCTACCTTCCTAGATGCTGCTTCTCAGCTCCCTTGGTGGCTTCTCTCCACCTATAAATGGAATTTGAGGACGGCTCCACCCTGGCTCTCTTTTCTCATGCTACCCTTTCTTCCTCTATGTCACCCTAACAGGATTTCATCCACTCTTCTAGCTTTCATTGCTACCTATATAAACTGGTTCTTAAATTTATGTCCTTTGCTCAGAGTGCTCCTCTGAGGGCCACAACCACCTAGCCAGTTGCACAGCTCAGATTTCTACCTAAATGTATCAGAGATACATCAAACTTGACAAGTTTCGGATTGAACTCTTCATCTCCTCCCTCAAATCTTTTCCTCCTTCAATGTTTCTTAACTCTTTCTGGGCTCCCAATGCATGCAGTTGGTCAAGCCACATTCTGCAAGTCATCCTGGGTATTTCCTCTTCCTCATTCCCTCCATTCAACCCATCCCAAGGCCTGTCAGTTCTACCTCTTAAACACTTCTCAAATGAATCTGTCTTCACCTCTATTACCACCACCTAAGTCCCAGTCACTATCTTCCTCCTTTTGCCTTTATTTTTAAAAATTAAAACAATTTTTATTAGTACATGTTTGCAGTACCTAATGATTACATTCGTTGTGGGGAGCTGGTCCATGTGCATAACACATTTTAATCCTTTGTACACCCCCTTCCCCTCTGTTCCCTCCATCTCTGAGTCCCCTTCCCATTTGGCTGTATCCTCCTCACTGGTCTTTCCACACCCATGCTTGTTCTTACTATTGCATTCACTGCACAGGGATTTTTAAATACACAAATCTCCTCCTGACCTTAGTGGCCTCCTGGGACTCCCAGTTGTCCATATTTAAAGACTTTCCCATAAGTCCCCAGTGTAGTCTGTGCGGTCACTTTTTGGCTGATTTTCACACACTTGTCCCTCTTTTCTTACCTCCAGCCACAGAGTCCTCTGCTCCCAAACAGGCCCAATTCCCTTTTGGGCGCTGGGCATGCTGATCATTCTGCTTCACTTCTTCAGGGGACCCTGCCCTAACTTCCCCCATCCAGTGACACTGTTCCAGGGCACCCTGGACTTTTTCTTCATGCGCTATCCACGTGTGTCACCTTCTATTTGTTGTTCCTCTTCCCTGGCTGTCCTGCCTACTGCTTTTCCACCACAGCCCACTCTGGGCTGAGATGCTGGCTGAGGACAGTGAAGATGGAGTGTCTGGTGTAATTTCCCAACCCTGGGGTAGCTACATAGCTGCTAATCATCTGGGCACTGTCTTCTTTTAATAATGCTGAAGCTCAACAGCAGCAAATCTTTCAGCGGTTTTGAAAAACTAGATTCCAGCTTTTGGAGAAGGTAACGGAGTTGACCCAAAAGGTGGACTTGGCTTCTTTCCCTGAAACCTGAGGACCAGACAGAGGCCCCGTGGATGATCAGTAGCGAATTTCACACACCGGGCAGAAAGCTGAAGGTCTTTAGGGTGAAATGCAGTATCCTGCCCCGATCTTTAAGAAAGCCTTGATGTTTCTAAGACAGGCTCACACTTTACTGGTGTGACATTGAGACGTGCCTCAGAGAGCCAGCAGGGCTGATGGCTAGAAAGACAAACCTGCTAAAGAACTCCCAGACAACTAGGACCATGGGAGGAAGTGTAGTTAAGTCTCTTAAGAATGGCCGGGCAAGCTCAGCACACAGCAAAGTAGACCAAAAGGTCCCGCAGGGGACAAAACTGCAGGAGCCTTAGGAAGGCTCAGAAGGCTGCCCACTCGGACAACAGCCCCGAGTGTTCCTACAGGCAATTTCTTAGGCACACCGTCTCAGACCAGCCTGTGTTTGAATATTTTCTGCCCTTGCTAGACAGGCCTGGGTGGACCAGGCACCACCCCGCGGAGGAAG
>NW_004624734.1:39578221-39830353 GCF_000247695.1 Heterocephalus glaber | reverse complement strand
GGCGGAGGCAGGATGGCCGCTCGCGGGGCGCTCGGCAGCCGCTTTCCCCCGGAGCTGCCCGCGCGCCCGCGCCTGCCGCGAGGGCTGGCCTGAGCCCGGCGCCCCGGTCCCCCGCGCGGCCGGCCAAGGCGCCGGAATGTCGTCCGGCACCATGAAGTTCAACGGCTACCTGAGGGTCCGCATCGGCGAGGCCGTGGGGCTGCAGCCCACCCGCTGGTCTCTGCGCCACTCGCTCTTCAAGAAGGGCCACCAGCTGCTGGACCCCTACCTGACGGTGAGCGTTGACCAGGTGCGCGTGGGCCAGACGAGCACCAAGCAGAAGACCAACAAACCCACGTACAACGAGGAGTTCTGCGCTAACGTCACAGACGGCGGCCACCTGGAGCTGGCCGTGTTCCACGAGACGCCCCTGGGCTATGACCACTTCGTGGCCAACTGCACCCTGCAGTTCCAGGAGCTGCTGCGCACGACGGGCACCTCGGACACCTTCGAGGGCTGGGTGAGTAGGGTGTCCCCGCCCCGCGGTGTCCACCCGACCTCTTCTCCCCTTCCATTCTTCGCAGCTCGCCCGGGTCCGCTTCCACGACGCAGCGCAGCGCAGGGAATTCCCTCCAGAGTTTGGCCCTCTTCCGGGCGGCCGCTGCCCTGGTGACACGATGACTGCGGAGAGTGTGTGCGGCGCAGGTGTCCCCAGGACGCCGGCCGGCCCGGGCCCTGCGGGACTGCGGCTCTGGGCTAAAGGAACGGGCAAGGGGGTCACCTCCCTCCACCCAGACTTGGGGTTAGACTCCCAGCTCGGGGCCCATGGGTAAATACTCAGGGAAGGCAGGGAAGGGCTGGTGAGAAAGTGACAGGATTTGAGCAAAGTGCTTCAAGCGCTCCTCAGGAGAAAGCCACACATTCTCGCGAGTATTATTCACAGTGTTTATGGATACATGTTGGTTCAGCCAGCGGATTGCACACGTGTTTCGGCATGCACATCCATTACATCCCAGAGGCACAGAAGCTGCGCTGGCAGGGATCAGAGTGCCTGGGTTCGCACGTTGGCAATTTTTTATTGTGTAGCAGCTTTCCAAGGAGAGGAGGTTTATCTGTGTTTGCAACCAACTCCTTTCGGGAAGTCTGAGATGTGTGAATTCTGTAATGCATGGGCTGAGAAGAGGCGGCGCGGGTCCTTAGCTTAGGGGTCGACCTCTCTCCCCTGCCATCAGCTACGGGCATTCCTGTGCATTAACGTGTAGCTGCGCGCAACTTCTCACTCGCCTCTGCTTTTCCCATAGTTCCCAGGAAGCAGAATCTCTGCTGTAAATAAATCAGAATTTCTAGAGCACTCTCCACAGTTCCAAAATGCGCTTGCCTCTTAATCCTCACACTGACGCAGGTGTTATTCCCCATTTGAGATGATGAAATGATAATTATAACGAAGTGGTCTGGTTTGGCAAATGGAGCGCCAGGATTTGGAGACTCCGAGGAGTTTAATGATTAAAGTTCTGCAAGGAGTCGGTTTTGAACCCAGAGTGAGAATCAGTACTGGAAATCTAAGGAACGCAAAAAGAATTAAGATCTACATGCACTAATTTCCCAGGGTGAAAGTAATTATGTACTGCAAACATGTACTAATAGAAATAAAAATAAAAAGAATTAACCTATTGGGAAAAAAAAAGAACCCATTGGAAATCTGTGAAATTAACAAGTGGTAGAATCAGTGGATAATGATGAAGATTCATTTAGATGTTTGTTTTGTACTATGGGGATTAATAATTCTATGATACATACTGTAATATTACAGATGAATACTGTAAAATTACAGATGACTTGTGGAGCTACCCTTTTCTTTTAAATAAGAAACTGGTCATGACTTTTAACTTTACTCATCAAATTATATTGATTGATTTCCCTTCGGCCTAATTTTTTTGGGTGGAATTTAGAAGCCAACTAGAAAGAAATGACTAAATACAGTAAGAGATGTACATTTTATCTTGTGAATTTCTGGACATGAAGTAGAAGTGAACATAGGTCTCAGAACGGGTTGATTGGATTACTGTCTAATTAGGAGTTGGGTAGGACAAAGCTCTAGAGGAACAAGATCCTGAAGTAAGGTGGTCCAGATTGGCCAAGCACCAGGAGAGGCAAGTCTTTCTGATAGAGTCCATGCCTGTCCTTCTCACTGGTTTGAAAATTTGAATCACCTAGGGCAGTGATGGAGAACCTTTTACTTTCAGTGATAACAAACAACCGGCTGCAGCCTGCATGCCATAGGTTTCCCACCAGTGACCTATGGGCTTTCAGAAATCCTCACTTTTAAAGACTCTGGCTAGGCCACTCTGGCTACACGTCTGTGCTCTCCAAGTGATCCCAGTGTGTAGTGTTGAAACCTTGTGGCTCAGAGAACAGCAGGAGATGAGGCCTGGAAGAGCCCAAGTGTAGGAAACGTGGGTGAGCTGACTGGGAGAGTGTACAGAGCTGCTTGGATAAAGATTTAAATGTAAATTACAGTTCTGTATCTGTAATTGTCTAAACTATTTCTACTTAGATGTATTATATAACCCCCCAATGGTGTTTTGGAAGACACGAGTATTTGATAGGATAAAGTCAGCATTTAAATGATACTGAAATCAATGATTTGTCATGTATTTATATTCAGTTACTCAATTACAGGGCAGATTTGTTTTTAAGGTTCTGGGTGTTCGAAACAGGATTAGGTAGAAAGGATGAGCAGAATATAGTTTCTTTTTTCGTTTCCTTTTTGTTAATAAAATAGTCTTGTTAAAAACTTGAAATATATGGATGTTTATTTTTTAAATTATCACTTATAAATCAAAAGTTGTCTTTGAAGTTTAGGATTATAGGGATACTTATCTTTCTATATTAAGTTGAAATGTACAGTTTATTCAGATGGTTACAAGTGAGTAATTGAATTAACTCTACATTGAATTTGTTTTGCAAGTGGAACTACAAATTGCTGACTTTTCAGAAACCTAGAACTTAGTTTTTGCAAGATCATGAGATGAGGCACTACTGCAGTTTTATTGTAAAACAGAAGATACTTTTATCATTAGAATTAAAAAATTGTTATGCTTTCTTGGTTAAATTACTAAGTATTAAAAAGATAAGCATTAATGTTGATCTTAGTACAAGTTTATCATATTCTCTGCTAAGCCTGAAAGAGGAAGGTTGGGTTATTTTATGTAGTATATATCAAGTATCAAGCACGGGGCCTGATATGGAGTAGACATTCAAATTTGTATTTGCTGCACGTATGTTTTTAAATTCAGTCTACATAAAAGCCAGGAAAGTGGAGAGATACAGCTAAAGGAATTCTTCAAATGGAAATTCATAGCATTAATGCTTAAATTAAAAAAAAAGACCTGAAGTCAAAGTCCCAGCTTTCTACTTTAAAGTAGAAGAGTTAGTTGTCTCAAAGTAAGCAGAATGAAAGGGATTATAAAGATAGCAGAAATCAGTGAAGTAGAAAACAAGAAAAATAATAGAGAAAAGTCAATAAAACAAAAAGCTAGCTTTTGGGGGAAAAATAAGATCGATAAACCTCATGCCAGAATGATCAAAGAAAACAAATATAAAAACAAAACAACAAAGACAGGACACAAATTACCAATGTTAGGAATGATACAATATCACTAGAGGCCCTACTGACATTAAAAAGCTAATAGATGTATACTCTTAACGTTTTCATGCCATTAAATTTCACAATTTGAAATGAACAAATCCCTTGAAAGCTACAACCACCCAAAATCCCTCAAATAATTTGAAATAATTCATATCTATTAAAATAATGGAATTTGTAATTAAAAACCTTCCACATTGGAAACTCAAGGTCCCAGGTGGCTTTACTAGTGACTTCTGTGACACATTTAAGGAACAAGTATTAGCAACTGTGTATAAACTCTTTCAGAAAATAGAAGAGAATGAAAAGCCCCAACTCATTCCCTAAGCTAGTACCCTTATACCAAAACTGATGAGGATATCACAAAAAAGACAGCTACAGACCAGTGCCCTTCATGAAGATAGATGCAGGGATACTTAAATTTTAGTGAATAAAATCCAACAATGTAGCAAATAGTGCATTGTTGTCAAATGGGGTTCATAACTAGGACTGCCAGGTTGATTTAGCATTTATAAACCAGTCAGTGTTCCTTCACATCTGTATGATCATGTGAGCAGATACTAACTCAGCACATTAGAAATTGGAGGGAATTTCTTTTAAGGTGATGGGCAGTTTTGATAAACCTATAGTTATTACCTTAGTGGTAAGAGAGTGGATGATATTCTTTAGACAAGACAAGGATGTGTGCTCTTTTTTTCTTTTTAAACATAGCTCCTGGTCAGTACACTAAAGCAATTTTAAGAGTAAATGTACACAGATTACAAATGAAGAAGTGAAACTGCCTTTTATATCCAGACAAATGATTGCAGAACATTCTAAGGCGCCTACCAAAGGGCTACTAGAACCAACATATAAGTTTAATTGTGTTGTAGGATCCAAGCTCATATACAAAAGTCATATACTAGCAGGGTACAATTGAAAACTGGAATAGAATGCCTTTTATAAGAACATCAGAGATACAGAGTTGGATAAATGTGATAAGAAATTTGTAAGATTTTTTCACTGGAAATGACAAAATCTTGCTGAAATAAAGATCTAAGTCAGTGGAGAGATATACTGTGTTCATGGATAGGAGGATTCAATATTATTAAGAACTCAGTTCTTCCCAAGGTATCAAGTAGATTTAACGCAACACAATTAAAACCTCAGTAAGCTTTGTTAAGTTTTGACAAAGTAATTCTAAAATTTATGTAGAAATTTAAAGGATCTATACTGGTCTAAGGATAATTTTGAAAAACAACAACAAAGAACAAGTTGGAGGATGTACACTGCCTGATTTCATAGTTTACTGTAATATTACCATAGTCAAGGTAAGAGTTGAAGTAAAGAGAATCATGTAGACCAGTGGAATAAAAAAGAATCTAGAAATAGATACAATCAGTTTATTTTTGACAAAGGTACTAAATAGACAACTCAGTGTTGATTTTTTCACCAAGCGGTATTTGAACAACTGGATGGCTAGAAATGTAAGCCTTGGCTCTTACTTCATACCCCATACAAAAATTAATTCAAAATGGCTTTTACACATAGATACAAGAATTTGTAAAATTTCTATATGAAAATATAGGAGAAAATCTTAGTGCCCTTGGGTTCAGCAAAAAAAAAAAAAAAATGAATTCAAAATGGCTATTACACATAGATAAAAGAATTTGTAAAATTAAAATATGAAAATATAGGAGAAAATCTTAGTGCCCTTGGGTTCAGCAAAAAAAAAAAAAAAAAGGCACAAAAAGCCCCAGCTATTAAAAATTGTAACTTCCTCAAAATTAAAAACCATTGCTTTTTAAGGGATACATACAGAGATGAAAACACAAGCCAAAGACCTGGAGAATCAATACTTGCTACATACAAATCAGACAAAGACTTGTAACATGAGTATATAAACAAACTCTTAAATCTTACTCATAGTGAAAAAATAATTAAAAAATGGGCCAAATATTTGAAAAGACACTATCGGCAAATATGTCCCAAATGATTAGTCATTAAGGAAATGTAGCTGAAGACCAAAATGAAATACAGTATCAATATGTTCCCACCAGAAAGGCTAAAATTGGTAAGTCCCATCACGTTGGAAAGGTTATGGAGCAACCGGAACTCTTCTACACAACCATTAGAAAGGTCAGATGGTACAGCCAAGCTGGAAAGCAGTTTGGCAATTTCTTTAACTGTTAAACATGTACTTGACTTACTTACTCTTAAGTATTTACTAAGAGAGATGCAACTGTTTATCTGAAGGCTTGTTCATGAATGTTCATAACCGCTTTGTGATTAGCCTCCAAACTGGATACTCAAAAGACAACCATCATTGAATGTTTAAACAAATTGTGGTATATCCATGCCATGGAATACTATTCAGCAATAAAAAGGAATTGAATAGTTGATGTGTGCAACAACATGGATGAATGTCAAAGTAATTTTGCTGAGTAATTATACTCCACAAAAGAGAATACTGTGTGATTCCATTTATGCAAAATTCTGAAAAACAAATCCATAGTGTCAGGAAGGACACCGGTAGTGGTCTAGGAATAAGGAGTAGAGGTGAGGGAGGGATGGATTACAAAGGAAGCACAAGGGTATTTTGGGGGACAAAAATATATTTTGATTATAATGATGGTTTCAGTTGTGCATGTATGTCAGAGCTTTCAAATAGTTCACTTTAAGAGTGTGCATTTTCTTCTGTGACAATTATACCTCAAGAAAGCTGTAGAGAAAAAAAATAAAGATATATCATTCTTATTTGCTAAAGATGCTAAATAAAATGCTGGCAAATGAGAATTAGATTTGAGCCAAGTTTGACTTCTGAAAACCACATTGCCACTTTAGTGCAGAAAGTATTCATTAGAGTAGGAGTGTAAAAGTATAAAATCACAATAAAACAAATTTATGAAATTAGTTTCAGATTTTTGGATACAGCCCCATTTTCTAAATTGTCGCTGTCAGGCTTTTTTCTCCTTCTTCTTAGAACTTGTTTATTTTGCATAATTTCTTGGACTTCTGAAAACTGAAGTTTTGCCTAAGTTAAAACACTGTTTCCTTCTTCCATGTGTTTGCTGGTGATTCGCTGACTTTCCAAATGGGGACTGGCATGCTCAGTGCTGAGCTCTGGGGACAGAGGAGAGGCTGCGTCATAGAAAGACCTTGGCGCACCCTCAGGAAGGAAGGCCCTGCCTGGCGGACTCCCAGGCCACTTTCCTGTTCAGGCCTCGTGAAGACATTCCGTTCCTGGGTTCTGGAGGGCTGCCTTCTCTTGCTCAGGAAGATACCTGTTTTGTAGTCCCGTCAGGTGCATCAACTAGGTGTTCCCCCAGGCAGTCATTAGTTATCTTTCCCTTAATTCCTGGACCCAAGTGCATGGATTTATGGTACCAGAATTCTTCTCTATATAGGAGTTTGTTCTCGTATTTTATAGTGGAGCTATTTATTCTCACAATTGATTTTTCTCAGAGCCCATTGGTAAGGGGTGTCTAACACCGGCTGAAGAATCCCTGGTGTTTTACGGGAAAATGTGTTTCAGAATCTTGAGGGAGGTCTACATGGACTGTATTAGCTGGATAGTGAGTATCTTCCATTTCATTGTAAGATGCATTTTGCTGCAGTGGGGCTGGCTGCTTTGATCATGCAGGTTTTCACTTAGGCATTTTCCCCTTCAAGAATATTTTCCTAGCCAGGTTATTATCTTGTCATCTTGTTCACACTCATCACTCTCTGAAATCATTATGTTAATCAATTTGTTTATCATATCTTCCTCCAGTAGAGTCTAAACACCTGCAGAACAGGACCACCACTAGAAGCAGTATCCAGTATACAGTAGGCCCTAGATATTGGTCAAAACAATGACATCTTATGTGATGTGGCAGCAATTAAGGTATATATACTTTGGGGTCTCTTTAAATATTTTATTTATCTTTGTAAAAGAAATAAAAGAAAATAATGGGGGAGGCAACCATAATGGCAGCATTCCTATTTTAAATCAGTCAGCAACAGACCAATTTGTACAGGAAGATTGGGCCAGATTTTTATGCCCCTTGAGTGTGGTAATAGATGAAAACACTGTGGGTGGTAAATTCCCTGATTTTTTTTCATTTTAAAAGTGTATGATTTTTAGGCCTGTAATATATGGCAAATTCTTTCACTTGTAATTTTCAAGTCCAGTGTTCAGTTTGGGGCAGAAGCAAGACATAAACGTTTAAGGGTTGCAATTCAGTCTTGCAGAGCTAGTGAGGTTGGTGGGTGGAGTGTGAATTATTTTATCTTATGCAGCTCTTAGTTTTGGTATGGAGGAAGCGTTTAGGATGGTGATTAGTGGGGATGGTAAAGTGCAGTACATTTTTACGAGGTAGCATTTACTTGGAGTAAGAGAGGTGGTTTGGATTTTCAGTAGTCATTTAAAAAATTTTATAAGACGGTCATCATCATGGCCCCCTTGTCTGTTGACAGCTTAGCTCCATTTTATCAGAGTGTGACAAAAATGAGGCCTGAGTCGACACAGTCCCTAACCACTCCTGTCCCCTTTTACTCACTGTATCCACAGTGGTCTTTCTCAGTTCCCAAACTAATAATCGCTTCTTTACTTAAAACTCTTTTGTGACTTCCTGCTGCTCTTAGATAAAACCCCAGATTTTCCAGATGGTTTGTTTTCCACGATCTTGTCCTGATTTCCTCTTGAGCCTTCTATTTCACCTCTGCAGAGTCCACGCTCTGCTCAGGTCACGGTGAGCATCTTTCAGTTCTTCAGATACCACCCTTGACTTTGCTATTTCCTGCCTGTGCTTCAGGTCTTGTTGTAGACATCATTTGCCAGAAAATTTGTTCAGACATACTGGATCTGGGTTTGGGCCTCTGTAGTGTTCCCTCAGCATCTTGAGGTCTGCATTTCGACCCTGCCCTCCACCCCAAAGCAGTGGGTGTATGAATGGATCTGCCTCTCCTGCAAGTGTGTGATCCTGGTCAGAGGGATTCTGAGTACAGAACTGTGTAATGGGTGACTGAGATTTCTCCCCTTTGCTCTTGCAGTAGCTAGTCCATAACAGACGATACATATTCTAGCAGAAATGCCAGACCCTATGTGAATATTCTTCCATCATTGAGTAGGTGCTGGGGACCAGACATTTCCTCCATCCAGGATAATCAAGTGGACAAGACAGACCTGACCCATTCTGTTGTAGCTTTGGTAGTTCCAAGGGGGTGGTAGATTGGAGCTAGAAAACAAACAGAAGCAGCCAGGAAATTACAGAATGGAAATAAGTACTCAGATGTTGGCAAGCAACTGGTTTGAAGCAGGGAGGAACATCTTCCTGCAGGGAAGACAGCTGAGTTTTAAGGACCGCATAGCCCCAGCCTGCTTTCCTGAAATGACTGTGAAAAGTCTTTCCCCCCAAAGAAGAAAAGAAACTTCTGACCTGATGATATTCTCCAGAAAAACATCACAGATGTTCTTTTGAAAGGTAAATGTCTCTGATCCACAGAAATGTTTCCGTCTTTGGAAGGTTTGGGAGGGAACTGAGTTTTAGTGCAGGTGAACAGAACAGGTAACCTGTAAGTACTTTTGATTCCCAGAGGCAGAAAGCAGCAATACCTATTTATACCGTCATGTACTTTAGGTTTCATATGGATCATGAAAGTATCATAGATGCCAAATAGAAGGATCATCTAGCCCAGAACCGCCACAGCAAAAAGCCCAATAGCACTTAGGCCCACAAGCAGCTTCAGGGGTATTCATTTGACACAGATGTTTTTCACATTGAAACTGAAGGCATTGGCCCTCTGGTGCTCCAGTATGCTGTAGACCCCACCACTCCCCAGTATGAACCAACCCTCTGGACCTCCCTGATAGTCCTGGGAGGTTTTTGAGTGTGTAATACTATCACCCAAGCTTTTGTTTTCGGAATATGGAACCAGAGCCCAAGCATTACTGTTGCCTTTGGTCACAGGAAGTGTGACAGGCACATATTTAATATATAGCTATAAAATGCAGATACACTTAGAATTATTTAGATATATATTAATTTGTTTACACATACACACTATATATATATAGATATACATATTTTATATGTGTCGTATATCATATTTTATATATCTTATAATTTCAGAGAGACCTGGCTTTCTAGTAAATATATGGAGAGTTAACTTTTACTGCAAGTTAGTATTGTGTTAATGATCCCATTTAAAAGAATCTATATTTTAGTATATAACTTCTAGCACTGTCTGGGTGGTGTGCTACATGGAAGTCAGGGCAGTGGAATGAAGGTGTGTGACTCTGTCACCTATCAGCTGGGATCATAGGCAAGCTTCTCATCAGGCTCAGCTTTCTGGTTTATGTTATAGGAGACTGCGCTAGAATATCTGAGGATTCTCGCATCACTAATGCCACTGCCCCCAGGTATTAAGCAGTTCTATCATTTCTTCCCTTTTGGGGTAATTGGTTTGGTTAAAGCAGTCAAAATGAATTGTATCTTATCAAAGCTAGTGGCTCCTAAGAATTAATTGGTTCAAGGCTAAATTGCTCAGGCTTGGAAAGGATTTAGCTTGTGTCTAAGTGACTTAACCAGCATGGATGGTAATGTTGGTATTATTTCCTGGGCTTAAAGTCAGCCTTAAGGAAATATGAAGGGTCCTCATTCCAAGTCATGCAGTTGTATTTCTTAATTTATGCTAAGGCACTTCTTCTGTGGGATGAGTGTGAGTTATGTCCTTGTTCCCTCCTGTCAGAGAGACACTGAGAATCCCATTGTTTAAGCTTTTGCTAGAAGCCATTTTCACTAGCATGGTAATTAAAGCTTTGTAATCCCAAAGTGTCTGTAGCCACCAGTCTATATATCCACGTTAGGTGATGACAAATACTATAAATCACTTGTAAGACAGACTTTTTAATTAGATGGAGGCATGAACCCAAGGGCATTGGCTATCATAGTGTTTAAATGCTGTGCTGAAGAATTTTATGAAACAGGAAATTTTTGTTGAGAATTCTGGGATTATCCAGAGAGCTTCGTCAAGATTATTATGTTAGTGTACTTCTGTATAGCAGTAAGTTAAAGCAGTGGTTGCCAAAACACATAAGACTTGCAGTGGGGAGACCACTTAATCGGAGACTCACCGGCAGAGCTTTTATTATAAGCTGCCTTCTTCAAAGTTTCTTTGATTTTGTTTTGCATTTGCACAGCTTTGACCTCACAGGGAGAGAAATGCTTAATAGGTTACTACAGGTGCTTCGTTTGTGTTTGTGGTAAGAAATGAAGAAATTTGCCCGAAGACAAAACCATGATCAGCATGAGCCCCTCGTAATTGCTCTAATAAAATAAATCATTTGGGCCCAGTGTGAACATGTTCCATATCTACCCTGGCATACCTAATTTGAGACCTAGGCCCTGTTCTCCATGAACCTAAACCAAAACCACAAAACTGCATTTTATTTGTAAGTCATATTTATCCGTTGCATTTGTGCAGTACTGTCTCTGACTCTCTTGTAGCATTTAAATATGGGGCTGTGGCCTCTGACCTCACTCTGAGCTTTGGTTTTTCTCTCTTGTGATGTCAGAGGGCTGGGCTGCCTGAGCATTGTGGTCCCTTCCAGAGTCAGAGTCTTGTGGTTCCAGTGATGGATCTGTTAGACACTGGACATTTTGGTTCCTCTTGTCTCCTGGAAATGGATCAGCTTATACTCAGTTTGGTTCTGGGCTCAGAAATTATTTTTTGGAAGAGCACTCCAAAATCATACGTGTTGTTAGCATCATTTCCTACACAGGATGCATGTGTTTATTCACCAGTAGTGGGGCTCTTGGTTGTATATTTCTTTCTTTCATTATGGTATGGAAGAGTTTAGAACAGATTGCAAGTCAAACATGCCTTCCAAAAGCTGTGTCTGAGCCCTGGACTCTTTTATTGATGATGAAAGCTATGGACCCTGTTTCTAGAAAAATACACATATGTATTTTGACCCTATTTTTGGAACAATGTCACCAGATTAGTGGTCCTCTGCAGCCCAACTATGGACTCAGGGCTTCAGGTAAAGAAACCCCAACAGAAAGGTGTGAAAAACGAAGCTTTTATGAATTCCTGACTCCCAGAACATGGTTCTAATATTTTTCTCTGTATTTGAGGACATTTATTCTTCAGTTAATTATGGACATAGTTAACTAGTAAGGAAAGAGAACCTATGCATTTCAAGGAAAAAGCTGTGCTTTACAAAATACATTCTGACTTTGTTCTGGCTCCTGGTGAAATATGCTAGATGATGACCCAGTTTAGGACCTGTTTGGTTGTGTTATTTAAGTATTTTCAAGAGCTTCTATTTTGGAAGGGGTTATTTGAGGTTTAGATAAAAAGTTAAGAAAAACTAGAACAGTTTGAGTGACCTTGACTTTGTGTCTTTGTTAATATAAACTTTTCCCCTGTAAAATAAGGTTGGGCTTCTCTGACCTGTGAACAAGCATCGTGGTGCACTGCTGTGTTAATATAGTTCAAGACAAAATGATGAGATCGAACCCGGTTCTCCTCTGGCCTGGGTCCCTCTGGCCCAGCAAGCATCCTTGCTTCTGTTGCATTCTAGATCACCTGGCCAGCATGTTGGAAAAAATCTGATGGTGGTGGCCATTGAGCTGAATGGAGGAGCATCCGAGCTAGTTAGAGGTAAAGTAGAATCCAGCTCTCTGGACTTCAGCCTGGATTCTTCCCTGACTCTTCTTTAGTAAATAGTGGTGGCATCAGGAAGGCCATCCAATCATTTATAGATATTTATTGAGAACCTACTGTGTGCCCAGCTGTTCTGGGAGTTCCTGTAGGCTAGAGAACACGTGAATGGGGTTCACTGCCCTCAGAGAGCTGCTGTCTTCAAATGGAGAGGTCAATAATAAGCAAGCACGTGATTAAGAAAATGACACATGGTGCACAGGTGCTAAGTGGGGAATTAAAACAGGGAAGATGGTCTAGTGTGACAAGGTGACTGCTTCGCCTAGGATGGTCAGAGAAGAATGTACGGAGAGGGTGGCATTTGGCTGAGAGCTGAGTGCCAAGAGGCACAGAGCCCTGTGAATATCAGAGAAAGGGCACGCCAGGCAGAGGGAAGAGCTTGCTCCATGGGGAAGAAGCTTGGCATGTGGAGTACGTAAGGAGGGGCGTGGCAAGAGTGTAGGCAGGCGGCTTGGGCAGGGCCCAGATCTGCTGCCTCCCAGAAGTGTAAACAGTGAGCTCGTCCCTTTGGTCCCTTTGTCGCTCATGAGGAGGAAAAGGGTGCTCATGCTAGGTAGCTACCTCAGAGGCTTGGTAGATTAGATTTCCTATGTTGAATATGTACTGTACAATACAGGCCCTCAAAAATGGTAGCTTTGGTTGCTTTTAATCTCCCAAGGAAACTGCTCTGTTGGGATGAGCCTTTTGAAAAGAACCATACTGTTTTCCAAGAAAAGACACCCACAAGTTTGAATTTTCCATGTCACCACTTTAGGGTGGCAAGGAGAAAGTTTCCCAGGAGAGGATATAGTTCGGTTGATGCCCCTCAAGTGACATCATAGAGGCCTCTGCTTACCTCTACCCACTTTAGCCCCTGATTTCCAAAGAGAGAATGGAGAGGAGGAAAGAGAAGTAAAAATGACCAAGGGAAATAGGTGTATATACCAATTCCGCAAGAGGAATGTAATTACCGTGTATTGTAAACATACTAATAAAAATAAAAGGGTTTTAAAAAGAGGGTGGAGAAAGAAAACAAAGACTGAAAGTTTATTTTAGAGTTTTGAATTTCTGAAAGATTTAATTTCTACGGACTCGTAAGTATTAAGGGAAAATCCTCATAATTTAGAGGAATAAAATAATTGTATTGCAGTGATGCAGTTGACAGGGCCCTAAGTGTTTGTACTTTTTACCAACTGTGAATTTATGGTTGGGCATGGATAAACATAGGGACAGTGATCCTAAAGAAAATAAAATATCAGTCATTGAGAATAGCTCAATGCAATTGGTTCTTGCTTGCTTCTGAATGTTCTTTTACTTTGTTGATAATTTTGTGGATTAACTCCTCATAATTTTGCCTCCATAATTTTGAATAATTTTAGACAGTGCCTAATTTTCCATCTCCCTGAATATTTCTGACTTTTGTTTCCACATTTATTTGGTATCCATTTAATGTAAAAAGACACATGAGCATTTGCCTGAATTACATCAATTAGGATGCAGAATCCTCAATTATGGGCTAGTAATGTACAAATATAGGCTTTGAGGAATATTCACTGGACAACTACTATAATTATTAGTGGATCATAGTGTGATGGTTGGATGCTAGCCAGATTGAGGTTCAGCTATTACATCTGCCTCTTACTAATAGGGACCATGTAATCCCTGCAAGCCTTGGTTTTTAACGTGCTGCCTCACAGGGCTATGGGCAAATACGGCAAGGACTTAAGTAAACTGTCTAGCATAGTACATGACACATGTCAGCACAGAAAAATTATCATCAGTGTCACCATCACCACCATCACCTTGCCTTCAACACCTAAATATGAAGTCGTGGACCCCGCCCTTTTCTGAAATTAACTTTGAAAACAGTAAGACATTATTCATATAGAATTTAAGAGTGAGAAGAGATTTTTGGATACAGCTTTCTTACTGTGTTTTGCTCTTAAGGGTCTGGAATACAAATCAACAAGATACTTCCGGGTTCTTCCTTATCCTAGAATTACAGGGGTGTGGGGGTAATTTCTGCACACATGGCCACTCTGAGAGATCTTGCAAGAAATGTGGGAAAATTACACTGGAATTACTATATAGCTACCATGTTGGCCAAAGTTAGTAGACAGAAGAGCTTGAAATGGAATCTGTTGGTTTGCTCTTTCAGTGTTAGACAGATAGAGGGTTCTAATAGAGCATTAACTTTCTGTTAGTGCAAACCAAGAAACCAGAAAGAATTAAAGTTGTAATATTTAGTCACAAAGGACTGAAACAGCCCTTTGAAAAGCTGAAGTGGGCACTTTTATTGCTGCAGTCAAAGGATGATTATAAACAGCTTCTTTCAGTTGACATTAAAAGATGTTTCTCTTAAGTTTGAACATCTAATCGTTGGGTGTGAATTGTTCACTCCTGCTTTCAAGGAGGAAAAGTCCAATTTTTTAAAAGTACATCATTTGATGTGGATTTATGGATGAAATAAGGGCACTAGCCATTGTGATTTGGTTTGCACAAAATGTGAAATGCTTTTTTTTTCCCCTAGCTGGACTCCTTTGTCTGTTGACTGGACACTTGTTTTGGGTACTCAGTGTTACACCGTTGATTTTAAATTAGAGGTTTCTGATCTATGTATATTGAATTTTTCAGAAGAAAAGCTTCATTTGCTCTATAGCAAGGTACAGAAGGGTTTGCATTTGATGTTTCGCACAGCCTTGGTTTTGCACGTTCTGAAGTCTTTGCTAGCTCTGTGGCTGTGGGGAGAATATATTGTTTCTGAGACTCCCTGCTGGGTCTCTTCACCTTCTCATGCACATCCTGTCCCTGGGTTGCGGTTGTATTTATTTGCTGGGGAGCTGCTGTTGCAGATGTCTGGGGGTGACTGAGAACGTGTGGGTGTTTGCTTTCACTTTGGCCGCTGACACCCAGGTTTCGGCCCCAAAGTGCTGCTCTCTGTGTGAATGTGGGGACCCTCAGCCCCCACCGTGTACCTGGCAAAGTGCCCTGCAGTGGTGGAGTTCAGGAAGCATTTGTAGAGGAAAGAAATTCCTCATTGTTCTTATCCCTGGAGTCTGAATCAGGATTCAAAAACTGTCACCTGTATCCCTTTTGCCAACAGATTTTCCCTTTGAAATTCACATTTCAGATATAGACATTAGTACATTTTTCTGAGGTATGTATGAATTTCAGAGAAGCCTTAGGACTAGTTCAGAAAGAATGAACATGGCAGTGATTTAAAAAAATTTTTTTAATACATGTTTGTAGTACATAATGATTCTACTCTTCTTGGGGAGTTGGTACCTATACATAATAATCCTAATTCTTGTTACATCCCCTTCCCTTCTCCACCACCCCTCTCCCCTTCCATCTCTTAGTCCTCTTCACGTTTGCAGAAGATCTGTCTCCCTGTTTCCTACTGTCTATCTTTTATTTTGTTTAATGTATTTATACTTTGGGCATCTCATATAAGAGAAACTGTGCAATATTGAAACTTATGTGTCTCACTTAACATTATTTTAAGGTGCATCCATTTTCCTACAAATGACTCAAAGTTATCCTTTTTTATAGCAGAATAATACTCCATTGTATAAAAATACCACATTTTCTTTATTCATTCATTGTTGATGGGCATATAGGCTGCTTCCAAGATTTAGCTGTTAAATGAATTGTGCTGCTAAAAACATGGATATGAATATATCCCTGTAATATGATACCTTTAACTCTGGGGATGATACCTAGAAGGGAACTAGCTGGGTTGAATGGATTTCTGGTTTTAGTTTTTTGAGGAATCCCCTAGTGATTTCCGTAGTGGTTGTACTAGTTTACATTCTCACCAAAATGTAGAAAGGTTCCCATTCCCCAGCAGCATTTGTTATTGTTTGATTTCTTGATGATGGCCATTCTTTCTGGAATAAGATGGTTGTTTTAATTTGCATTTTTCTAATGGCTGGCAATGTTGAACATTTTTTCATGTATTTATTGGCCATTTGTGTTTCTTCTGACAAGTGTCTTTCATTTCAGTTGTCTATTTTTTTTCTTTGTACTGGGGATCGAACTCAGGACTTTGTGCTTGCAAGGCAGGTGCAGTGTCACTGAGCTAAATCCCCAGCCCACAGTTGTCCGTTTTTGATTGAGTCTTTTACTTTGGGGGTTTGATTGTTTTTTTGAGTTCTTTATGTATTCTAGATATTAGTCTTCTGTCTGAGGAGTAGCTGGCAATTTTTTTTTCCATTCTGCAGTTTGTCTTTTTACTCTATTGGTTGTTTATTTTGCTGTGTAGAAGCTTTTTAATTTGATATAATCCCAATTGTTGATTCTTGATGTTATTTCTTGTCAATTGGGCTTCTGTTCAGAAAGTCCTTGCCTATGTCTATGTTTTCAAGAATTTTACCTATTTTGTCTTCCAGCAGGTTTAGTGTTTCTGTGTTAATATTTAGGTCTTTGATCCATTTTTATTTTTCTATTTTTTAAATTTATTTTTTGGTACCAGGGATCGAACTGGGGTCCTTACCCTTGTGCAGCAGGCAGCGAAACCACTGAGCTAAATCCCTGGCCCTGATCCATTTTGATTTTAGTTTAGTACGTGGTCAGAGATACGGGTCTAGATTCAATTTTCTGCGTGTTCTCTCAGAAGCATTCACTAAAGAGACTTTCTTCCATCACATGTTTTTGGTCCCCTTGTCAAAGATCAGGTAGCTGAATGTGCCTGGGATTGTTTCTGTGTCTTCTATTCTGTTCCATTGATCCACATGTCTGTTTTTGGGGTAGTACCTGGCAGAGTGATTTTTATTTCCTTGATTATTTAAGCAAGTGTAGATGGTGCATGAATCCCAGGTTTCATGAGTAAAATGTTAAGTTTAATTTGGGTGTTAAGAGATGGATTTCAAAACAGGACAAACTGAGAGATTAAAGCATCATCTAGTGCACCGGATGTCAGGAATGTATTAACGACAGCCTGCTTTTCCTAAGAACAGGACACCATTAAGGGCTGTGACCTAGATAGAGGTATGACTGTGACCTTGAAGTGATATTTGCCATTTAAACTCATTTTTCTTGAGACACCTTATTATAGAAAAATGAGAGACCCCTGAAGTTCCTTCATTAGCACCCCAGTGTCATTTTACCCTCTGTCTAAAATGTCTCATGGATCATTATTGATCCCTTTTGCTTGGGATTGGGTCCTGTAGAACTTGCATATACATAGTTTTGTTTTAAAACAAAAATAATGATTCTGAAAAATCATTCCTGTCAAGATACGAAATGACTCTTACCATCAGTATTATTTCCATTATCATTTTGAAGGCAAATTACATAGTGCAGCTCTGCTTGAATGGAGCTTCTGGCAAAAGGAAGAAAATGTTTGAGAGTATTGGAAAAGAAGATAATGAAGCCTCACCACTGCAGCTTTCTCTTTAGTGTTTGGCAGGACCCCTTACTTTCTTATTCTTCTACTTGGGCTCCTTTGTAAGGTCTCAGGCTAGAGTCAGGGTTATAATCCAAGAGAACGTGTTTCCCTCCTGGCCCCCAGTTGTTTAGTGGTTCTGAAAGGCAGGAGCCCACAGGTGTGAACTGCCTGCCCCTTTGGCAGCCCTCACTCTGTTTCTGGCACGTCCAGAAGGGCCAGCTTCCTGTGCAGACCCAGAGCCTCCACTGCTCCATGGGGTCTCCTCAGTGTTCTCCCTGGCCAGACCTTCTCTCTCCATGCCTTCACCCTTTCCTGCCCTCCTGACACGTCTCCTTGGAAATACCCCCAACTTACCCAGAGCTTTCAGTCTCCCTAACCCAAGCAGAACAAACCACCCAGCTCTCTCTTGGCCTCATTTTCGTCCTTTTCCATCTGGAGTGCAGTGTCACCTTTGTTTGCTAAGAGAAACTGCCCCAAAGAGCTGCCTGCACATTCCAGCCTTTGGCCCGTTCTTCTCTCCATGTCCACTCTGAGGACATGCTCTGGCAGAGCCTAGGAAGAGCCCATGGTGGAATCATGGCAATTCTTATTTTATCTTGTTGGCTGCTTCCTGCTCCTTTCAGTTCTTTGATCTTTTGGCTGTTTTTCTCCAGTGTATATTGGGATATCTTTCTTTTTCCCCATTTTCTTTCATCATCCTTCAGGCTCCAGGTACCTTAAATAGTGATGTTCCCTGGGTTTTTGTTCTTACATTGTTGCCTTTCTAATTCCAAAAGGTCTTATCTATTTCTATCTATTCTGTGGTCTTCGCCTGTTGCCCACATGCCCAAGTTTGTCTTTCATCTTGCCGCCTGAGCCTGACTACTGCTTCTAGAACAGGTACTGGGGCTTTTACCCTGTCTCCTTGGACTCTTGTAATAGACTCCAAGGGATGGGGAGACCCTGTAGCATTTGCACTTCCTACCTGAGGGACCTGGGGCTTAGGCAGGTCCAAAATCAGGTCACAGGCACTCTAGCTAATCTGCTTCTGTAAAGACCTGTGGACAACCTTGAGGCACCTCCAGGTCAACTAAATACCCTCTTACGCCCTACTCCCGAACTGCTTCTCCACCCATTTTCCCAGTCAGAAGTGGTCTCACCATCATTGAGTCACCTGGGTACCATTGTGGACTTCTCTATTTCCCCCACTCACCCCAAGTTCTGCTGAATTGGCTTGGGGATACTTCTAGGGTCAGTTTCTTTCCTTTCTCCATCAGCACTACCCTCATTCACACCTTTATATCTGTAGATTATTGTGCTAGCCTTGGAACTAAGCTCCCAGAATACTGTCTTCTTCCTCCACTGTGTCCTCTTTAGAGGTGCTGGAGAGGTTGCCTAAAACTCAACCTTACACTCTCCCCTGCTAGGAATCCTTAAAGGCTTCTACCCCCTCTCAAGTTCAGGCTCCTTGGGAAGATTTCCAATAGGCTGGCCCTTGCCTACCTCTCCTATTCCACTTTCCAGCATGCCTGCCCTCCCAGGGCATGAAGTAGGCACAGGTGAGCACGTTTTCTTACCTCTGCTCATGTGTAACTCACTTTATTTTCAGTGCATATCAGAAGAGGAGGGCTGGTACTGCTTTGTAATTTGTGTAGATGACTTACATAATCTTAGAAAAGGTAGGAGTAAAGGAGGTTATAAAGAAAAAAATGTTACTTTCCATGTAACTAGAAACACACCCACAGACAGGCCCAACTGTGCACACACACACCTCAACACATCCATGTTTTGGTTCACAGCATGCACTGGGAACTTGCCATGATGAGCATGTGTAGTGCTCAGGTGAAGAGTTCCTTGCCCTTGGTGGGAGAGGGTAGCACAAACCCGTGATTGTGACATAGGGTGAAGGAGTTTAGGAACAGAAGTGCATGTAAGGATGTTAGGGTTGTACAAGCCTGAGCACTTAGGGAGCCCTTCTTGGAAGAGGTGATGCCCTAGGTCAGTCTTCAGGGAAAGTCAGTATAATCTGGTTTAAGGTGGTACAGACTCCTGTGCTTACTTTTCTTCTTCAAGATTTATATATTTTTTTTGTCATTTTTATTTATCTTGGTCATTTTCCCCACACTAACAATATTTGAGTGCTTGTTAAATGCAAATCCTAGCTGGTTCCCGGTGTTGGCTGGATCTTGCTTCCTGAGAGTAGAGACTTGGTTCCTGTGGGCCCCCAGGAGGTGCTGAGCAAACGTTGCTTGAATTGAATGCCTGGAGGTGAGGTATGAGAAAAGGTTCTCCTTTTTCCTCTGGAGGTGGCAAAAGTCTGTGACAACTGAAACTTGCATGGGCGCCCATGAGGCCCCAAGCCTGGTGATCTGGCTCTGTGGGGCAGTGGGTACCTCCCAAGCAGGGCAGAGCATGGTCAAGGTGTCCCACTCTGCTCTTAACAGGAGTCCCAGACTAATCTGCAGGTGGAGGGAGTGCCCTTTTAAAGCCAACACCAGTAATTAAATGAGAGCAGCAGGATGGCAAAGGTGGAGCTAAATCATTTATTAGCATATAATACCATCAACCTCACTCATATAAATGTAGATCATTGTGGTTTGTCTTTCCCTAACTGCAGAAAAGGCTGAGAGAGCTACCCTTGATTATGAGTTAGTCAGTGAGCACCTGCCTGAAGATCTGAAAACACGAGAATGTGTCATCTTGGTAGGCTTTATCCTTGAATTCATCATGAGTTTGTATTTCCATCTGTGTGAAGTTAGTGCCTGATTTGGTCTGGACTCTGAATTATCAGCCCCAGATCTGCCGCCCTGCTTGGCTTCATCACTCCCTACTGCTGGGGTGGGACCTTTGCTTTTTCAGAGCCCATCTGCACCAGAAGAATTGCACCGTAAGAGTTTCCACAGGAACTCTGCCCTTTGTGAGTGCTGTGGCTGCACAGAAAACCCACAGGGCGGAGGTGTTTTAGCCCTTGTCAGAAATACGGCAGATCTTTCCATCCCCACTGCACATTTTCCAGTGTGTTCTGGTACGCTGTGGTATCTTGAAACCAAGTTGACCGACTGCGGCACCACATGAGAACTGGTAATGATCCGCTGAAGCCTAGCATCTAGAAAGATGGTTTAGTGTTTCTCTCCACCAGCGAACTTAGTGCTGTGCAGAAGAAGCTGCTGTTAAGGTCCAAAAATGGCAGCACCTGGGAAGCTTCCACTCTGGGGAAGGTGATTGTGTCCCCTCAGTTTCTCCAGGATCAACAGCTGTTGTTCCAAATGGGGTTCTTGCACTGGTTGTGCTCACACAGACTTCCCATCTTTGCCTTTTCTTACTGCTTGCTTTTGGGGTGCTGCACAATTACTCAGCTGTTAACTGGACTTCACACTTCCCACCTCACTAGTGTTTGTGGGAGAGCGGTTGTCAGAGTGGTCTGTTTTTTCAGTTAAATCAGAGGAGTGGCTTGGAGGCTGGTATACTGTCAGGAGAAAGAGCTTAATGGAACTCCAGTTAACAAATAAATGAATCTCAAGCAGTAACAACCCAAGTGAGAGACCTTTCAGAGGAATGGCCTTTTGAGCAAGAGTAACCAGCTCACTGAAAAATAAGTCTAGGCTGTAAAGAGAAACTGGTGTTGAAACCACGTGGTTCTCTAGTAAAACTGTAAGAGTATTAGACTCTCCAGAAAAGTAGGTCTTGTGAGATTTTCATTTGCTCTGGACTAGAGAATGGAGTAAGGACTAGAGAATGGAGGATGAAAAAGAGGGTTCTTTATATTTTTACACACAAAACATGTCTACCTTTTTATAATCAAGTGATATTTTAAATGGTATTTATTATGTCTCAGCCTGTGATACTCTGTGAGAAACTAAAAATTCCTTCAAAAATTTAAATGAGCACAGAGATGTTTCAGAAGAGTTTTGTGTGTAACTTTGTTAAAAGGCTGTAATGGGTGGCATTCCATTTGGCACCAGGAAACTAATCTGGATTATTCAGAACAGATTTGTTACACGTTTGTATTGTGTATGTGGAAGTACAGCTTGACCTATTGGCTTTTTCTGGGATCCAGAACCCTGACAGACAGTTCTTACGTGTGAGTCCTGTACCCTCAGAAAGTTGTTATCTTTATACTGCATAGGACTTGTATTTTGTAATGGTGAAATACCCAGTAATGCCATCTCTTCATCCTGAAGTGACATAAGTGTGCCATCGGAACACCATGAAGCTTGTCATTTGACAGACACTGCTTGCTCATGTGCTTGGGAAAGAAGAGTTACAGCTTGGTTTCGTTTCAGCAGTGAACTGAGGGATCTCTCAAAGTTCCCCCAGCTGTGAGAATTCAGAACCCATTCACTGCCACTGCCGGGGCTGCTGCTTCATGGTGTTGAGTGTGTAAGAAGAAAGGGAAGTAAATAAGAGAGTCTTGGCACCACTAAGCCCCTGGGAAGCAGTCAAATTAGATGGTGCCTGGCTTTTCTCAGCCACATCTATATGGAAGTGTCCTGTGGTGGACTCGAGAGATGGCTGAGGACCTGTGGTGCACCGGGTGTTCCCATGAAATCAGGCTGAGTGCCAAGTGTGACATGCTGAGGATAGGGCTTTTTGCGACAAATTTAATTCCTTTTTCTTTCTGTTTGTTCAAGTGCTTAATATTTGTAAATAACTTACACGAGAGGCAGAGGACCCCAAGTAAGTCCCATGGAGAGCTGGGTGGCTGTCTTGTGAGCAGCCCTACTTCTTGTCAGGCCTGTGTGGACAGCTGTGGCCCACCCAACAGCTGCAGGTACAGCTGAGGGCAGGCAGCCCTTGGGTCTGCATGCTGCAGGGCAGCTTGGGAATGAGACAGACGGAGGGCCCCTTGCACTCAGGAGTTCTGACCCTGTGAGCTTTGCTCAGCTCAGTTTTGTCGGCGTGCTCCCTGTGGACAGAAGCTCCTCCCAAGGCCCGCCTCTGTGGTCTGTTCTCACCAGGTTCTGATCATTCGATCATTAGCACCTTTGGTTGAAGGAACCTGAGAGGTCATGTGGGACCAAGGATTCTTTTTTAATTCAGTGATGGCCCTGAGCTCCTAGTTGAGGGATTGAGGTGAGGTCTGAGTTGCTCTGCTTCACATGCTAGTTTCTGTTTCCAGTTGGAAAGAGTGATTTTATCCTGAGGCCCATTAGGGGCTTCTTTCTGTTCCTGTCACAGTAGTTGACTGTGTGCTCTTTCCCCCTCAGTTCTCTTTTCTGGTATATTTCCTAATAGTACGTTTCCCTCTTTCCATCATTTCTAGGGGTAGGAGGTTCTAAGAGGTTCACATAGACATGGCGGCCCTTCTCAAGCCCATCCCAGTAAACCCATTTCAGGACAGTCTCTCTGTCACTGTGGTCCCTTTGAGGCTAGAAGGAGCAGGTGTTTCAGGTCTTCTGTTAGTGTCTCCATGCTCATGAGCAAACTTCATTTTTCCAGACGCTATAGGCTTTTGATTTCAAGTAAAAAGAGAAATATATAATTTGTATCTTTTTCCCATCCGGAGACAGTAACTTTCAATATTTGTATATGGAGGCCAGACTGACAGAGCCATAAAGAGGGGTTTGATGATAGTGGAAATCACTGAGGAGGAGGTGAGATCCTGCACTATAAGTCTGGGCTTCTGCCTTGGATTTCTGCTGCAGTGTCAGGGAGCAGAGAAGCAAAAATTCCACAGGGTAGAACTCGGATAATGCATGATAGTAGATGCTTGGGAAAGATTAATTAGATGCTGAGCTAAGTGCTTCCCATGCATTAACTCATTCATTCCTCAGGATGGCTTTGTAATGTGTAAGTTATTTTATTATCCTCTCTGCATGAGGCAGCTGAGGGCTGCCCAGAAAGGTTAAGATTCTTGCCTGAAGTAAGTGGTGGAGCTGGAGTTTGAACACCTGCATGGAGCCGTTAGGCCTGTGGTGGTGAACCCACTGCATGCGTGCCACAGTGGGCTGTTTGTTAACATTGAAAGCTCTAAAAGGTCTGCCATCACTGCACTAGGCTATACCACACCTGCCCAGTTGAGAATAGGAAGGAAAATGTCCAACTCTGAGATGAACTTCTGGGTGTTTGCCTTTTAACGTTATATGCCTCTTAGTTCTGCCAGTGTAACAGGGAAATTTTCTGAGGATTAGAGTTTATAGGGCCTAGAAGGGAAAGACAACTTACGTGCACTGCAGCTGATGACAGGTCCCCGGATGGACATGCCTGCCCTATTTCGGAAAGGCTTGTGACTATGGGATTTGCTTTTTCTTAGCAGTTGAATGAATGAAAATGATCACACAACACAAATTTGATTGACCTCTGGGATTTACCTCCCCTAATGCTGTGCCAGCTACAGCATAAATTTCTACCTAGGGTTTCATCCTCTGTAATTCAACAGTGGAGTACTGGGTAAAGTCATTATTGAACTTCCCAGCACAGGCAGCTGCTGGGAGTGTGGGTAACTCCACAGACAGAAACTTGAGGTGGTATGGGATTTCCTAGTGCTGAAGACTATAGCCTACACCAGTGGTCTTCCCCCAACCCTGGGGATATTTCAGAATTAGCTGTGACTTTGCCAAGAAGTTCAGCACTTCCTCTTTGGTGCTGGGGATGGAACCCAGGACCTTGTGCTCTACCACTGAGCTACTCCCTCAGCCTCAGGTTCCATACTGTACTGGAGCAATTGCTATGTATCTGGGGTTGTGCTAGACATAGGATGTGCAGAAATAGAAAGATAGGTTCTTAGCCCTGAAGGAGCTTATCTTGCAGAGGAAGAAGATACATAAATACTTTCATGGCACTGTGTGATGTATCCTTCATGTAGAACTATATAAAGGAATGAAGTTTTCCTGAGCAAAGCAAGCGTGAGCAAACACTTCACATCTTTTTGCCTGTGCTTTCTGAACCCATTCTGCTAATGTGCTCTTGATTTAGAGTCTATCCCGCAGTCCTGGACTTCACCCAAACAGCCATTATAGCAATGAATATTTAAATGAGTGGCTTTTCCTAAGCATTATAGTTTTCCTCATTCATCATTTCGTTCCAGTATTAGCTAATGATGTCAGTGTTCTCACGAGTCACTTTTAAGCGTCGTTTAGGAGTGGCTTAGGAATTTTGCCATCTCTTTACTTTGGTTTGCCTGCTGTCCCTTCCCTTGTAATGTGTTCACTAGTGATTCTGTGTCTCTTTGGGGCTCTTTGAAGTGGGATGGAGAGAAGCAGGGACTTACGGGGAGAGAAACCAAGGACAGGTATTCTGAAGACAGTGCAGGGATTTTGGTGAAAATTTAGAGAGTGCCATTTTGCTGTTTATCTCAGGCACTTGGTTTGTGCCAGGCTAAGGGAGGGAATACTGATTGGATTACTTCTGAAAATGCAGTTGCTGTTTATTTGTTGCCTTAGGGGGGTGGGGATTGCAGCTTAAAGCAGTTTTGTTGTGCTGGTGCTTTTGTGTTCGGATTATCTTCAAGACTCGGGCATTGATGTCTGTCCAGGTGGTTGTCGGCCTTGCTGGGCCTAGCAGTGCTATTTCTAAGCCTTACGCAGTTAGAACATCTGTAGTTTATCCCAAATCCCACTTCTGCGGAGGTTTGTGCTCTGGCCAAGAGGTGGCCAGCGTCAGATAGAGGTGTGGGACAGAAGGCACCTGATGTAGGTGAGAGAGATGCTGGTTCCCCTTCATCAGAATTTAGCTCATTGTGCTTCTCTGTTTCACACACCCACATCCTAATATAACTAGTAATGGACCTCATTAATACTTTACATTGGCAGATCTGAGGTGTTAGATATTAAAACTGTTTTACACCGTGAGTGTTAACTCATTCAGCCAATGAGGGAGGATGCAACCACCTTTGCCAAAATAGAAAGGAAGAGAGGACCCAGATTTTTCAGGGGACAGAATGAAATAGCACTTTAATAAGCTTGGTGGCGGCCGTGGGAGTAGGAAAGGAAGTGGATAGGCCTGAGGAGAACATCTCGCCAGTGTCACCAGTGCGAGGCAGTGGCCAGGCCTTTCCATTCCTCTCTCTCCTGAGGTCTTGGTCCAAGTTGTCTGACAGCACCCGTCCCTCCTTATACCTCCTAAATGGAGCCCAGATAGCTGGTGTTTTCTGCGAAGGGTGTGTCTCTCCATGGTGTATCCCAGCAGGCCCCATGGGGGAACTGATTACCCAAATGTCTGGGAGAGGTGGCCATGGCCCAGCCTGCTTTAAAATTCTTTCGGGGAGCATGGGCATGAAGAGGACTGTGGATGAATAGAAGGAAAGGGCTGGGAGGGTACAGAACGTGAGCCATTTGAACCATGTGTGGGGTTAGAGAGCTAGGTGGCCTTCAGGGCTTGCTTGGCCCCAGGAATGGAACAAAAGCTTTGCCACTACCTCTGATGTTACAGCTTGGATAAAGCAAGCTCTTTTCCCAGTGTGGACTGTGTTTAGATGGAGGGAAGCTTCTTTAGTTCTTTACTGGGTCCCATAAAAGGGCAGAACTTTTATTACCATCTTCTTAATTTTACTCAGCCTTGCTGAGCTGGGCTGTGCAGCAGCCCTAGTATGTGATGCCTGTGCCTGACCTTTTCCTCCACTTTCTCACCTGTTACAGTCACCAGAAGCCACATTCAGTAGCCATTCGTTAAGGTGGCCTCTTCTCTGAGTCCTGTGGACTTGGGTTCCACAGCAGCTAGCACATCCACCTTACAGTGCCTGCACATGGTTACTTATAGCAGCAGCCTCAGAGCCCAGCACAGTGCTTCACCCCTGGAGATGCCCACTCAGTATTCACTGCATTTGTTGATATTTATTGACCAAGTGACTGACGGGCACAGAAGTGGTCCCTGCTGAATCTGGGATTGAGGTTCATTGGCATCCTCCTGAGAATTTGATTCAGCTATGATGTGGATCGGTTTATCTTTTTATTTTATTTATATTATTTATTTTTTTGGTACCAGGGATCGAACTCGGGTCCTTGCGCTTGCACAGCAGGCGGTGAAACCACTGATCTAAATCCCCAGCCCCATATCTTTTTATTTTTAATAATTCTTAATTAATTAATTTTTTTGGAGACAGGTCTTACTATGTAGCTCTGGCTAACCTCAGACTTTTACTATGTAGTCCAAGCTGTCTTTGAAGTTGTGACTCCTACCTCAGCCTCCCAAGAGTTGGAATTACAGGTGTATGCCACCATACCTGGCTCAGTTTATGTTTTTCAAAGTCTGCACTTGAGAACCCTAAGTAGAAGCTTGTTTGCTTAGTACTTTACAGGGTGTAAGTGTTTATTCTGATTCCTTTCCCATGCGTGTCCTACTCTGACCCTATAAGTACTTCTCTGAGACAGGTAGATCATCCTTGCCGTTGCAGTCGAGGAAACATAGGTTATGCAGCTGAGGACTTCAGAAGCATAGCTGAGACTTATTGGATCTTCTGACTCTAGACCTGATGGTCTTTCCACTATCTTATATCAACTCCCCACATTTACTGAGCACCCACCATATACCAGTCCTTCACATTTGTTATCCTGCTTTATCTCCCATCCATTATTTCCATTTTACAGATGAGAAAATGCAGGCTCTGAGAGATTAAGTAACTTTTTCAGAAATGCACAGCTACTAAGATGGAAAGGAAAAATCCGGGCTCAGCCCAGTTTTCCAGTGGTGGGTATACAGCTGTTGCCTTCAGAGAACACCAACTGAAACCTTTTAGGCCCTTTTGGCAGGGGATGGGGAGGACTGCTTGTCACCTTGGAAATCACAGTTGATATCCAGATAATGTTTATTCCTACATTCATGGTTGTTTCACAGACACCTTGTTTCACCAGTGTCCATGATGTGCCAGGACTGTGCCTGGATACAAAGATGAAGAAGATAACCACACAGAAGTACGTTTTCAATGCCTCTCTGAAGGTCTGTGGACCATGCAGCTGGGATGTTGGGCCGGGAAGATAGCTCGTGTTTGCATGGTGTTTGCTGTGTGTTCTCTTGCTCACACAGTCCCGCCTATGTATACTTCCCCACCCCCAAGCCCCAGAAGCCGAGGCTGAGCTACTGGCCTGTCCCGAGGCCACCTGTTAGCCACCTCTGTAGAGAAGAACACAAGCATAGTATATGCATCACCCATCCTGTTGGGTTTTGGTACTGGGTTGGAATTCAGGGTTACTCTACCGCTCTACCACTGAGCTACATCCCTAGCTGTTTCTGTTTTTCCTTTCGAGACAGGGTCTGGCTGAATTGCCCAGGCTGGCCTTGAATCTGTGGTCCTCCTGCCTCAGCTTCCCAAGTAGCAGGGATCATAGGCATGCACCACCATGCTGAGCTCCAGCCTGTCATTGTTTTGTATACAGATGGCACGAAAGCACAGAGAACTGACAGATATTTAGTTCTGTGGGATTTCCCAGAAGATAAGACCTACTCTTCTCATTCACGGTCTGCTTGTCCTTGTTCCAGAGACTGAGTACTACTCACTGCCTCTCAAAACCGTGTCAGAAGTGGAGAAACTATAGCAATGTCTCATTCCTCACCTCTTCATCAGACACTAAATGCATGTTCCATCTCTCCTTGGAGGGGTGATACCACCTCGTGAGCTCAGAGTGCTTCACAGTGCTTCACTCAGCAGCCAGGAGTGAGGGAGAAGGGATGATTGTTTCAGTTCTTTGTGGGGCATGATAGGGGGAGGTAGATGTTTAAGGGAATGTGTCAGTCTTCTAAAAGGCGCCTTCTCTTTGCTCAGATCCCCGTCTAACTCAGATAATAAAGATTACCCCATCACCCTGCAGCTTAGACTTTACAGTGCTGGGGGATGGTCATTTGGTGTCCACGGCTGGTGAGTGTTTCTGGGATGGATTGTAGGTTATGTTTGATCTTCCTTATAACAGTCTGTCTGTCTCACATGGCTTTGGCCAAGGAAATGAGCAGGCTCTGCTGCTTCCTCTTCCCTCATCCCTTTGATGTACACCACCATGCTCTGCATAGTAGGGTCCTAGAGCACGTGGTTTTATACTCCACCCATCATTCCCACATTTTAAGCAGGGCCCATTTAGAGAGCTTCACCTCACTGAGAGGTGTTGTGAAATGATCTGCTGTTAAGAACCACTAAGGTAGCTATGGATGCCCCAGAGTTAATTGATTGGGCTGTAGTACCAGGTGTATTGAGAGACAACTGCGTCACTCTGATATATTTCCTGTCTTCATGAGGGGCAAGGGACACAGGATTCTGGAGGACTGGCTTTATAAATCTCCATTCTCCTAGATGGCACTTCTGGCCAAGGTCTTGTAGAGTTGTGTTCTGTCACTGTCCCAGCACTGAGCATGGAGGACTTGGAAGGGGAGGGCAAGGGGAGCTGCTGGGGAAATGTCCAGGAGGAGAGCAGGCAGGCACTGGCAGACTGACTTGCACTAATGTTACTTTTTCTTCTCTCCTTTGATTTTTTTAATATTCTGAATTTTGGGATTTGGATGCACATGCACATTGAGATTTATTACATGCAAACAAAAGCACGCTTGCTCATTGGAGGGATATATTGGAATGGTGTTTGGAGACACAGAGGTGGGGACATCCGGGGGGAGACCCATCAGGTGTTGGTGGTTTTCCAGATGGAAGAATAGTGTCCTTGTTTTGTGATAGGCTTCACTCTTTGGGGCCCAAGAGACAAGGCAAAGTTAATAAAGAAAATGGTATATGCTTGGCACATTGTGGCTTGTATTGAGGAAAAAGTGAACCAAATTTGAATATCCAACTTGAATTCTTAGCAGTTAGCAATGCCTTCTCCTCTTTCTGTTGAGCTAAAAGACTGGAACATGCTTGCTGTGAACAGTGGAAGGCCAGGTGGACAGATTTCTGCATTAACAGCCTGGGTGAAGCCCAGGAGGGGAGCTGTGCTCCCTCTCAGAGAGAGTGGCTTTTGCATTTTTCACAGCCGTCCTTGCTGGGGAGCAGTGTCTCAGAGCAGCCGCACAGAGTGTGGTGGAAAAGTTGGGAAGTAGAGCTTGGGGGTCCAGTCCCAGGCAGCTGCAGCTGGCTGTAGGAACCCAAGGAAGCCATCACATCTGGCTACTGTCAGGCCATTCATGTCCAAGGGCTTTTCTACCTCTCAATTTTATGATACCTACTTTTCATTCAGAGACTTCCTCTCTCATCATTTTCCTGAGTCTGATTTTGAAATTACTTTCCCTGTTTATTCTTTCATTAAAATCAGAATTTTTTTCTGATTCTTTTGGTCTTTTTTTTAAAGTCTCCATACTCATGCCTACGTGGCCATTAAGGAACACAGTGAACTAATGAAGTAAGATGTCCTTGGAATATTATTGATTAAAACTCCACTGGCAGAGGAGCATGCATGCATGGTAAGAATTGGTTCTAAAATAATGAGAGTTTATTACTATAGATCTCCCTCTTTGACTTGGAACTTTCTGAGTTAAGGTTTTCTTCAGTTTCACATGGGCTCATGTAGTAATCACATTTACTATGAAACAATACTTCCAGTACGGTCTGGGGTGCCCCGTTAGAAAAACAGTAACAGTAAAATGTGAATATTCACACTGAGTGGGATGAATAAAGAACATATTGTCTTATGTCGGTTCAGGTCACATTTTGACAAAAGTTACACAATTTATTTTGGTTTTGTAGCTTTGTGAATATTAGGATTGTGGATAAGATAGCACAGACCTCTGTCACTAAAGGGAAAACAAATCTGGAAGGTTTTACGTCAAGCCTTTAGAAATATTGTTTGCGGGGAGGAGAGGAGGGGTAATAATTTTCTAAGTTTTTTTTCTAGTAAGCATCTGTAAGTTTATAATCACAAAAGAAAGATTGCAGATATGCATGTAAAATAGCTGGAAACACATTTAACAAACTTGTAGCAGGGTTTCTGTTAGGACCTTGAGACTTTTTTCCCATGATTTTTCAAACTTTAATAATTATATTTCACATGCACTTAACTTTTCTAGTTGATAGCATTAGGGAAAAAATAAATATGACATGTGACATTAATTAAAACATCAGCATGAAAAAAATAAGTTCCTTGGAGTACCTTGTGGGCAATTGGGCGGCTCCCCTTCCTGGGTGCTTTCTGGAGGGCACTATACTGACTAGGATAGCGTGATCACATGGGAGAGGCAAGCAGTGACAGCCAGAGTGTACGGCGTGGAGGGCACTGTACAAAGACATGACAGCCCTCACAGCTGTGTGAGCATTACAGAGGTGGCGTGGCACTTCTCAAGTGGTCTGGAATGAACAGAGTTGGTCTGAATGGGCATTGTCCGAAAAGGAGCTGGAATGATTCCTTAAAAATGGAAGGAACTTGCAGTTTTATGTATGAGATATAAATGGGGTGGTTGATTATTAAACATTCCACACATAGGATCCTATATTATTTATAGCTTTTACACTTTTCTGTATTTTTAATTATAATATATTCAGGTGTTACCTTTTCCTACTTAATTGTATAATTCGTTTTTTAAGTTGCTAAAAATAGCTATATACTATCCCAGGCACCGGTTTACATAATTTATTTCTTCTTATTGCCATTTCTATTTTATTTGTGTGTGCGTTACAGATAACACCTTTCAATACCTGTAATTGTCCCCATCCCCAGTATATGGGTGTTGTTTTTCAGAAAAGTTTTTCTGAATGTATTAAGAGCTTAATGTTTATTCCCTAGGCATTTATTGAGCCCCTACTATGTGCAAGGCTCTGGAGATACAAAGTTGAGTTTTGAGATCTTCGCACGAGCTGTTTGCCTTTCCCGGAACTCTCTTCTTCCCCTCCCCTTCACCTGGCTAATTCTCCACATAAATTCCACTTGGCAAGTAGGGCCTCTATGTGTCCCCAATGTATTTTAGGCTTTTCTGTATTTTACCTTTGCATTTGAGCACAGGTGTAAATACATAATTATTCTGGGATTACTTTCTTTCTCCCTTCCTTATGAGACTATGAATTCCGAGGACAGGTATGTCTGGTTTATTTCCCTTGGTACCCTGAACGCTTACCACATTTTACCTGGCCTCTAGCAGGCATTCAGAGATCTCTCTAATAAATGAATACTTGAAGAAATGAGTTAAATGAACAGATATTTACATATGATTCCCACTTTAAGAAATTTAGAAGATTAGAAGTGAACAGCAGATTGATTTGATAATTTCAGTGATGTATGTATAATAAAATGATGTATTCGCATCTTGTAGCCTGTCTTTTGCCTAGGGTCATCTTAACTCATTTTCTGCTAAAGCTATTGCTTTTCTATGCAAATCCTACTTTGTTATGTCACTGAACATTATGAACATTGAATTTTATTATTTATTACTTTTATCCAAGTTTTCTTGCTTTTCCTTTATTATTACCTGCTTCTTCATACCTTTTTTTGCTGGACTTATCTGATAGCTGGACCTATTCTGATCTTTGTGACTTTTTAAAAACTTGACTGCTTGAGGGAAGGGATGGTGTGATCTCCAGTAGTGGCTAAGACATATTTATGGGGAAAAGAAGGTTAGTAATTGTTTTATTACTTGTGGGAGACTTAAGAAGGTCTATTTTCTTATGTATGTTTTAATGTATCCCTTCTATCACATGGAGAACCTTTTTTTTTTTTTAAAGAAAGGACTATTATCAAATACATATTTGAGTAATTTTACCAAAATTGATCTTATCTTTTTACTAAAAACATACACTAAAGGATTTTAAAGGAAGATTTTGTAGTCTCATTTTCAGGATTGATAGCTCTTTATTACCACCAACTTGACTTACAGGTTGGCGTTTGGTTGGCTTTTGAATTCATTTCTTGGAATGATGCTTTTCAGGGCCAAGATTTACAGTTTTCTTTTTGTTTGTTTGTTTGTTTTGTTTGTTTTTTGGTTTTTTGGTACTGGGGATTGAACTCAGGACCTTGCACTTGTGAGGCAGGTGTGGTGCTACTGAGCTAAATCCCCGGCCCAGAGCCAAGATTTTTAGTATTGCTCTGTCAAGATTTTAATTTTTGCCACTTCCACATTCTCACCAACCTGGAATCTGGGAGATCTCCACCAAAACACCTGCATAACCCCATCTGAATTTAGAAGGTTCACTTGCAAGAATGAGAGACTGAAATGAAGTCTCTTTTAAACATAGATCTTCTTATGCATGATAGAAACTGGCAAGTGACTCACCAGGGGAGGAAGCCTGGCAAACAGCCTGCCAGGCAGGGTAGTCTTTGCAGTACCACATCACCACCCTTTTAAAGCATCCAGAGAACCTGAAGAGCAGGAACTGCCAGTCAGACTGACTGAGCCCTTGGTATTCCTTCAGGGAAAGAGGGCAGCTCACCCAGGGTGAGAGAGGAAGTGGGAGGGCAGTGGAGGGGCATGAACAGGAGGGTGACCTTGTGCTTTCATTGTTTTGCATGCTGCTTGGTCTTGTCAGTGGGGTCTGGGAGGAATGGAGTCACACACTTCCATTGTTGCTGTCCCAAGTGCTGTCCTGTCTGTTTCATCAAGGCAGAAGAACTGGTACCCATTTTCTCCTTGCCGTGTTTCGTGTTCCAGGTTGCTTGTGATCTCTGGCATTCACCTCACACTTGGACTCTATTGATGAGAATCCCAGTTCCTTTTAAGAATTGGGATTCTCCTAGGACAAATTTCTGTAGAATCTGAAAGCTGTGACTGAAGGGTATTTATAGGCTGTGTCTGGCTTTGCCATTAACATGTTTTGATGGTCAGTGGATTTCTGTCTCAGCTTATAGGCTTACATAGAAAGAGTCAAGGGATGTAGCTGTAGCATTGGTGCTATTTTGACCATTTAAGTGTTGTTTGGGGAGATCGTTGGGGGCAAAGAGAAATATCTTCCTTAGTTCTTTATTACTATGGCTAGAACCCTCCAAGAGTAAAATAAGGACTTCTGTGGACAACTAATAGTTGAGTAGCCTTTCCAGAAAGTGTTGAGTCATCTGAACACTGCTCAGTAGCCCCAATTCCATAGCTATATGCATTTGCCATCCATGGACAGCAGCCCTCCAAACTGAAGTCCAAACTGAAGTCAAGACTGCCACCTCTTTGCCTGGGGTGCCAGGCTGTACAGGGTAGGGTGGTCTGGCCTCTTTCTCTTCTGGTCTATTGAGGCTGCTCCATACAGTTACCATTCTTCTTAAGCTTGTGCTCTCTCGCTCTCTCTTGCTCTCTCTCTCTCTCTCTCTCTCTCTCTCCCTCTCCCTCCTTCTTGCCCTGAGTCTGTCTGTCTCTCTGTGTCTCTTCTTGTCTCTGTCTATCTCTCGTTTTGTTCAGATAGGGTCTCATTTTCACTCTATAATCCAGGCTGACCTCAAACTTCTGATCCTTCTGCCTCAGGCTCCCAAGTGCTGGGGCAGGCGTACCCCACCATGCTCAGCTCATCCTCTCACTCCTAACAGATGACTTTTATTCAACTTTATCAAGAAACTTGAGATGATAAAGTGGAATGATCTCTACCATTGTCCAATTCTAATGCTTGTAAACTTATATTCACCTGGTTTCCACCAGGTTTATTCCATCTGCTCCTCTCTCCTCTTAGACCTTGCTCTGTTAGTCATTATCCCTCCCTTATGCTCAGATTTTCCACCTTTGTTTCATTACTGTCTCTTTCCCTTGTCATGAGATGTTCTTGGTGTTTCCCATTTTTCATTTCTTGTACCTGCTAGTGACCGACCTCCCAATCCTATCCACTGGATGTGCTACAGGCCTTGTCTTTCTGATGCTCCTGGTTGCACTCAGTTCAGCTTATGCGCTCTGTTCTCTTGTAGAATCTCTGGCTTGTATGATCGTCCATGCTTCTGTTTTCTTGCTGCATCTCTGCCTTGAATCTCCTTCGTGGGTTTCTTTTCCTTTGCCCACCCATTACTTTTGGAGTTCAGTTCTGTGAGATTTGGTCTCCTCACCTTCTCTGGCTTTGGAGCTTCATGTGCTCACTGGGTCTTTATCTCCATCTACATGGTGTCTCTGTTTTAGACTGTGTTCTGGCACCCGCCATCTGCTGGTTACCACACGTGTATCTAAAGGCTCCTTAAACTCTCCAGGGCCCAAATGTACACCATTCCTCCTAAATCTCCCCTTTCTGCTGTATTTAGAGACTGCATTGTGCATTGGTTAAGATTTGGGCTTTGGATTAGAGACATGAAAATGAAAACAACACTAAGATGCCATCTTACTCTGGAAAAAAATGGCAGTCATTAGGAAATCAAACAATAACATGCTGGTATGGCTGTGGTGAAGAAGAACCCTCCTGCATTGTTGGTGAGATTACAAACTACTACAACCATTATGAAAATCAGTGTAGAGATTTCTCAAAGAATTAAACTAGAAATTCCATATGATCCAGCTACTCCTCTCCTAGGTATCTTTCTCAAAGAGCTAAAGTTGTCATACTACAGCGATATAGGCATACTGCTGTTTATAGCAGCATAATTTCTAATAGCTAAATCCTAGAAGCAGCTTGTATGCCCATCAACAGATGATTAGACAAACAAACTGTGGTTTCTATAGAAATGAAATACTACTTGGCTATAAAGAAGGACAAATTTGAGACATTTGTAGGAAAATGGAGGCATCTAGAAAACATAATGTTGAGTGAAATAAATCAGACATATGCAAGCTTGAATACCATATGGTATCTCTCATTTGAGTGAGGCATAGTTCAAACAAAGAAAATGAAAAAAGATGAATAGACAGGGACAAGGAATGGATCTTGTCCAGTAGGGAAATGGTCCAAGGGAACAAGGAGAGAGGTGAGGGGGAGGAAAAGGGGAAGTGAGAGGAATAGGGATATTCAAATACAAGAACTTAATAACTCAAATTAGGGTAAACATTATAAGGCAGAACTTGTGCTAAAACAATTAGTATCAACAAGAATAAAAAAGGTGATTGGGGAACTAGAGAAGGAGGAGGAGGGAGAGAGAAGGGAAAGGGGATAAAAAACCCAAACAAACTGTAATATGTTCCTGTAACCACTTCCCTAGATGGCTGTAAATGGCATGGACTTCAAACATGTACTGATACAATTAAATGAACTATAAAAACAAAATAAATAAGTTCGTCCTGTTTTGAGCCATTAAAAAAAATTGGGCTTTGGAATTAGAACCGAATTTGAGTTGTGGCACTGGCACTTTGCAAGTGTTTGATCTTGAACAAGTCGTTTAATTCCCAGGCCTCAGTGTCTTCCTTTTCAAAATGGGGATAAAAACAGTACCTGTCTCTGATGGGTTCTTATGAAGTAGACCATAGTGCGTTTGTTCAGTGCCCAGCGCAGTGTGAGAATGGGGGATTAGTGGCTTCTGGTGACGTTCTCCTTCAGTTACCCCCATCCATTGACTCATCCAGCCTGAGAGCCTGGAAGTCATCTCTCATGCCTATTTTTTCCAGCTCCTGTGTCCATCTCGTCATTCAGTGTGACTGGTTTTTAATTACGGTTTGTTCTGTAGTTTTGGAGATTGTGGAGTTTTCCCTTCTCTTGATTCCCACCATCACGGCCTGTGTGCAGTCCTCAAGGTTGCTCTCCAATGCCAATCCTCCAGTGGCAAGAGGCCCCCAGTGTGCTGCCACCGAGCCTTGCTACACTACAGGGTCTCTGGTTGGTTGGAGCCCTATGGTGACATCTGACTATATGCGACTCAAAGGCCAGGCTGCGTAGATGGCATGCCTGCTCTCCGCCTGGTGCTTGGTGGCATTTGACCTCTCTCCTCACCACGCCCTGACTTCAGCTTAACCCACGAGTAACACTTTTTCCCTTTCCCTGGACATCCCGGGCTCTTTAGGCTGTTTTGTCAGCCACACTGCTGGAATGCTCCCTTCCCTGCTTTGGCCTTACTAACTCCTGCTCATTCTGAACACTCAGCTCAGGAGTCATCTCCTCCCTTCCTGGCTCTCCCAGGATAGGTTAGGCATCTATCTGTTCATAGTGCCCATCATCCTGTGGTCTCATAGTGCACTTACCATGCTGGATCATAATCTGCTTATGTGTCTTTACTCCCCACAGGAGTCCCAAAATGAGGAATGGAGGACAGGAACTGTGTCCCTCAATTTCAAACTCTTATGCTCATTTTTGCTCTTGACATGAGGTAGTTGCTCATGAAATGTTTATTATATGAATGAATGAATTCAAGAACAAGTGAACTTCTGGATGAGCCCAGGTTTCTTAAATACAGGCTTCTGGGGCAGAGCTGGGTATCAGCAATTCAAATCATGGCTGGGGCAGCCACACTTGAAGATCTCTTCTGCTAAGTCCCCAGTCCCTAGGGCCTAGTGTGAGATTGTCGACCCTGGAGTAGAAATTATTCCAGTGCACAATTAAAATGTTTTGTATTATAGGCTTAATTCTTATGTGCTTTCTTTCCCCTGCAGAATGCTTTACTATTTTAGAACTGATAGCAATGTTAACATGTTCTGTTTGCATAAAAACTTCTTTCCTGGTGGGTGATGCTGCAGGTATATATTTTTCTGAGTCCTGTTGCACCATGGCAAACTGCTTTCTGTGGACATGGAGAGAGAGATCATATGTACTCTGATGCAGAACTTCTTTGAGATGTGAAGTAGATAAACCTACTTCAGAGGCTCAAGGAATCTTGATTTTCTATTTTAAAAAGGTGATGGCTGAACACGGAGAAACTTGGGGAATTTTAGAACAGTGCTGCCCAATACAGCAATCACTGGCCACTTAAGCTTAAATTGAATTAAAATGACATGAGAAATTCTGTTCCTCATTCACATCAGCCCAATTGCAAGTCCTCCTCAGTGGCCATATGTGGACATCTCAGATACAGGATATTTCCACCATTGTAGAATGTTCTATGGGACAGCACTGTTTAGGGTGTATCTCAATGGGTACTGTCCTGGTCACCCAACCACAGAGGGAGTTTTAATAGCTGTGGAATAAGAATTCTTATTGGGAACATGATATAATTATTGTATCATTTGGTATTATGTTGCCTTATCACTTGAGCATGTCTGTCTCTTGGGACAACATCCAGATACCCAAGTGCTGTTTTGTTGTCTGTCTGTAAATGTTTTCTTCTACAACTCATGAGGGAAAGGGAAGAATGAGAGTTGAGCAAATAGGATTGTTTTTCTCTGTTTCACATTATCATAAAAACTTGAAGAGGCTAAAATGTTCCCCCAGAATTAAATATTTACACTTCTTAAAGCTGTGAGTGTTTTCTTTATGTGAGAGGGAAACTAATGATTTGTATTGTTGGATAATATAAAAACACTTTACAGAAATGCCAATCAAAAGATAGGCAAGACCTACTTCCCTTTATTTCCCTGCCCATCTGCCTAATCCATTTGACTTCTGGTGGCCTGGGGAATTGAAGAAGTAAGAATAGGTTTAGAGGAAGTGGAAGCATGCTAGGAAAGCTCTACCTATCTTAGAGTACCGTGGGACTCACTAGAATTTGTGTGTGTGCATGTGTGTATTTCTCTTCTCACTAGAATTTTTGTGTGTATTTGTGTTCTTTTTTTCTTTTTGTTTTGGCAGTGCTGGGGCTCACACATGAGGCCTTGAGCACAGTAGGCAAATATAGACTCTCATTATGGAGCAGCTACTTTTTATACTGAATACCTTGGTGCAAGCACCTCAGAGGGATTGAAACTGTCAGAACAAGAGTGACGGTCCTTTGTGCACACCTCACATACACAGATAGGCTCACCTACAGTTGGCACTCCTGGGAAGGATGGTGTAAGTCCGTGATTAACAACCTTGGGAGACCACAGGTCTCTCTCTTGGGTGACTCTGACACTCCTTTCAGAGTCTGCAGCAGGTGGGCACTTCCTTGGGTTGTGGAGAGCTATTTGCTTTCATGTCGGTGGGCTCTTCCTCCAGCCTGTTCAGAACAGTGTCTGGGTGAGTTCCTGGACGTTAAGCTAATTGAGAGGGAGGTGTGAGGTTGACAGTGGAGGGAGTTGGATTTTTACTTTTACCTGGCTGTTTCTCTCTCCTTGTATGCTTCCTTGTTACTAAGGAACAGAATAGAGGACCTGTATGTTGGAGTATAGTGTGGCTAAACTGGTGAGAGTGGAGAACAAAGGGTGTTTATTCTAGATAATAATCACAGTGGCTGTTATAGTGTAGGTGAAGAAGATTGCTGACCATCATTGTGAATTTATTTTACCAATGAAACCTTTTATTTACCCGTGAAACATTAGGATTTCAGAGTTAATCATTTGTAGACTTTGTTCATGATCTTTCTAAAACTTTCAACTCTGTCTTCTTGATTATAATGAAAGACTCATTTTATACCCTTCCTGTCTTCTTTGGAGAAGAGATAAGGTAGCCTAATGTTATGAAATTGGGATCTGGAGCAGACAGACTGAGAATGAAGACTCATGCCCATTTCTTGGACAGCTAGTTTAAATTTCCAAGCCTTAATTTTATAGACTGTAAAAATAGGAATAATAATACTTATTCCACAGGCAAAAGAAGGACAGTTTCCTTGTATGGAATAAAAAAACTAAAGCAGGTTGACTCATTTTTAGAAAGATCTTTAAAAGAATTAATAAGCATGCTGTACTTCGTGATCATGTTGGTAATTGCATTTGGGTATACATTGATGTTTTATCCTGCATATTTCTGCAGTATTATGGAGTGAAGCTTCAGTATTACAAGGTGAAGCTCAGGGTGAAATCAGTGGGGTGATATCAGAACTTATGAGGGAATTCATCAGCATATAAAATGGAATGTGATCAAAAGGATCTGTTTTAGTAGCAAATTCCTTTTTAAGAAAAATTGCTCTGTTATCCAAAAGAAAACACAGAGGTCAAGGGAAATGAAGAAACTAGAACGTTGAAAGGATTAGTCATTAAAAAACAAATTCCTTAATTATGTGGACATTTTGCTCTTTTGAGAAATATTTGTTTACTGATTTCGATCCAGTCTAAGAGAAACAACAAATCCCTCTTCCAAAGTGTTTTTGAGGCTAGACTGTTCAGTTTTGATTGTTCAAGTACATTATTGCAGATTTGTAAAAGTCAGGGTTCATGTGACTCTGACACTGAGGAGGTGGAATGAATAATCGAATGTTCCTCTCTAGAACACTCTGCAGTTCCCCTTTCCTTGCTGCCTGTGTTGCTTGGGCCAGTGTTGCTGACAGGGTTCAGCTGGAGCCGAATAGTACGTGATGACTCTCCTTGCATCAATGCTGGGTCCGTCTCACAGGTGCAGGGATGACAAGGAGCAGCACTGGTTTGAGAGAAGCAAAGCACCCAGAGGGGAGAGACATGGGCACAGGAGACGTCACTTCAGTATGACAAGTGTCATTGTGGGAAGCTGGGAAATCGTAGAGCCTTGTCTAAGCAGTCTCTTGTCCAAGTGAGAAGAGGGGCTGTTGGAACAAGACTTCCTGATGATGAGTAGGACTTAATCAGATGACAACTGGGTGAGAGAGAAGGGCATTGCAGGCTGAGGGCAGCTTGAGTGAAGCAAGAGCATTAAGCACCCTGTGCTTGCAGTGCACAGCTGTTAGTGTAAGCGAGTGTGGGGCCTGGGTAGGGAGTCAAGGACTGTGGGGGCAGTGGTATATTTTGGGGCCAGGTGTACTCTGAGGGCTTAGGGTACAAGCTGTAGCTTATGAGAGCCACTGCAGAGTTTTAACCAGTGGCCTAAGTGGCTGGATTCAACTTAGAATGGGTTGACATAGCAACTCAGGGGTCATGGGCTCAAAGCCTCATGGCAGGAAACTAGCGCAATAGGCCAGATGTGAGTGGTTGCAAGAAAGCCCTGGAAGTGAGGGCTGGAGGGGAGAAGACGGGCTCTGGAAGTGCTCACACGCAAGGTTGCTATGACGGTGATCAGTTGGACATGGGGAAGGCGTGAGAGCGAGGAGGCCAGGGTGGCTCCTGAGATCCTGGGGCCTTTGTGACCTGGGGAATGCCAGAGGGAGAATGATGTGGGGCACCATGACATTCGGACTTCACAGGGCCCGCCAGGCAGCTGAATGCAAGTCTGCCGCTCTGTATGTGAGGGTGACAGTTGGGACAGTGTGATTAGCTGGATGCCCACGAACACAAGAGAGCTACGAAGGCAGTGAAGAGGACAGAGTTCTAGGGACTGTCAGGCAGAGCTGGGAAGGTCGATGAGAGAGACAGTCCCGGCAGAGCCTCTGAAGGGTGGCTTTGAAGGTGGAGCCTGTGGTGCCCCAATGTTGGGAGCCTTTGAAGAGGTCTGCAGGTGAGAGAGCTAAGTCTGAGTCACCCACAGCATTTCCTGAGGGAGGGAGATGGTAGAGTGGGGCAGGGGGCTTGAAGTGAAGAGATTTCCCTGCTCACTGAGGCAAGTGGGGAGGAAATGATCACGGGAAAGGGAGAGAAGCATGAGGCCCTCGCGCAGCCCAGCTGTGATTAGACTATGGGCTGCAGAGGCCCGGAGTGTGTGGCTCCACAGCCTGCTCAGAGCGGAGCTGTGGATGGGGAGATTGGTCCAGACGGTGGGGAGTAAGGATGCGTGTGCATGCTCATGTGCGTGGTGACACTGGGAGGGGGGTGGAGACCCCAGGAGGCACCTGAGAGGCCAACTGGAAGGCTCTGGTCAAAAGCAGGTGTAATAGGAGAGGGTAGAAGGCTGTAGGATGGGGCAGATTTTTACATGTTCACCTGGGGCTCTAATTCGTATGTTTTGCTGCCATGTGGCTCTGATTTAATTTTATTATCAAAAGATCGGTAGAAGTGATTAGATGTTTGTACCACCTGTGGTCCAAGCAGGCAGAAACATGTTAGGACAGAGTGTGTGCAGGGTGTGGCCTTAGGAGTGGCTGACAGAAATGGCCAGCAGAGGGGAGGATATGGCCCAGGAAAAACTATAGAGGTGGGACTTTTGTTTTCTTTGTACTGATATTGAATTACAAGATGGGATGTGTAGAATAGAAAAGTTCTTTGGCATGTTTAAGAACATGGGGAGCCAGGTGTGGTGGTGCCAGCCTGTGGTCCTGGGGAGGCTGAGGCAGGAGGATAGCAAGTCTGAGCCCAGCTTGGGCAATTTAGGAATGTAGCAAGACCCTCTCTCAAAATTATAAGTAATAAATAGAAAAGGGCTGGGGATGTAGCCAAATGTGAAGGCAGTGGTTCAGTCTCCAGTATTGCAAAGATAACGACAACAACAAACATGAGAACTAAGTGTGTCTTGATTGTTCTTACATGTTTTGACCAGTTTTCTGAGATGCAAAGGCAGGTATAGGAAAGGATCTCTGAGAACTCCTGTTGTGGAAAAAGTCTGATGTTGTTCTGTAAGGAAGAGAATAAGGGAAAGCTTTGATAATGAATAGAATTGACGATAAAGCTTTATATATTTATACTTAATTTTTCAAAATTATTTCATTGTGTTTGCTATTGGTTTAGTTCAGTGGCTCTGGGTAATCTATTAAAGTCAAGTTGTGATTTGTTAGTTTCACTAGAAGGGTTAAGAAGGGATACGTATTCCATGTATTTCACTGAGTGGAGTGAAACAAACAAAAAGAACTTAACAAAAAGAACTAGAAATTCTAAAGTCAGTTTAAGCACTTTCTAGTGCTGACAGAAGCAATATATTCATGCTGAATTAAAAACATTTTATGCATTCCTATCTAAAGTTTTACTTTCAACTTTATATATTTGTTTGTCTCCTCCCTCCCACTTACTTACCTTCCTCCCTCCCTTCCTTCCTTCTCCCTCTCTCTCTTTCTTTTCTTTTGGGAGGCTGGCCTTGAACTCACCAAGTAGCCCAGGCTGGCCTTGAACTCACAGCAGTCCTCCTGCCTCAGCCTCCCCAGTGCTAAGATTATGGGTGTGTTGGGTGTTTGATTTTTTTTTTTTTTGAACTTCAGACATATAAATCTTCTGAGATGAGAAAAAAACATCAAAAGAAATCACATTATGGTCTACCCTGGTCTACCCTGGTGTACTCTGGTGTACCCTGGTGTACCCTGGTCTACTCTGGTGTACCCTGGTGTACTCTGGTCTACTCTGGTGTACCCTGGTCTACTCTGGTCTACTCTCTGGTGTACCCTGGTCTACCCTGGTGTACCCTGGTCTACCCTGGTGTACCCTGGTCTACTCTGGTCTACTCTGGTCTACCCTGGTCTACCCTGGTCTACCCTGGTCTACTCTGTACCAGGTGGGAAGCACACAAAGATGGCTGAGACTTGCTCCTTGCCTCAAGTAAACTTCAAATTGAGTTGAAGAAAGAAGACACAAACACAGAAAAAGTTAGCTAATGGTGCAGTATTTAAATAGCTGGCCCAGACAGGACTGAAGACAAATGCAGTGTTTAAGCAGCAGTACCTACAGGAATTCAGAAGAAAGGGGTCATTTTAGGTTGTGGCACTAAAGGAAGAAGAAAATGACTTAAAAATAAAGCTGGCAAAGAGAAAAGACTTGTGTAGAGATACTGAAGGTGGCACATTATTGAAACCTTGTTCTACAGCTTCTGCCTTACCTTTGCCTCAGTTTCCCAATCTGTGGACGGCATGGATGTTGTTACCTCCCAGGCTGCTGGAAGATGCATTCATTGATTGCAAAGCTCCTTGTAAGAAAAGGCTTGGTTTTTCCAAAGTATATAGGAGGTAAAAATGGCACAGCTTTTGAAGGTTTTAGGTTACTAGGGTACCATTTCTGGTCTTCAAATTTACCAGATAAGATTAAAAGACTTACCATATTGCCAAAAACTTGTCTTTTCTTCCCCCAATCAGGAGAGATTCATAAAACTCTAAAGAAATTTTAAGCAGACTATTAGACAAAGAAATACACTTCAATTTTTGCTTATTTTGCATCTTTTTTTTTTTTTTTTTTTTTTACTAATTTTCTTTAGAAATGACCATTATTGATAAGGGAGTGAAGGCTGGGGATGTAGCTCAGTGGGAGAATGCTCGCCGAGAATGTGTGTAAAACAGGAGGAGCCAGAGCCAAACTTAGGAGGAAGATATTTTATAACTTCACCCATCAGCCTGTTCTCTCTGAGGAAGTCCAGTGGAAATTGCAGGTTGACTCATGGCCTCTTTGGGTGAACTGAACCTGGCACCCACACTTGAGAGGCAGTGGCCTCAGTTTACAGGTTTCCTGGATATAAGGAAATAGGTGTCAGTCATTTTAACCTTATTGCTGATTGCTTTGGGAGTATGAATGGTATTCATTGGGCAAGGAAGCTTGTACCACATTCTGTAATCAATGTGAATCTTCCTTAAACAGCCAGTGGCCCTTCAGCGGCTCTATATTCCTTTTGTATCAGCTGTCAAAGGCATTGCATTCAGGGACCCTGGGGCTCTCACTGTTAAGATGATGGGAAATGGGCCAGAGAACACTAGGTTTCCACAGCCTCAAATCCACCTAAGCCTTCTGGTTTCCCTGCTGGCTCTGTCCCTTCTCTGAGGTGGCACTAAGGTGGACAAGACTGGAGATTTCTGAAAAAGATACTTCAGTGAGTAGGGAAATCTCTTTCCCTTAATAGATCCACTTCCCTACATACTCCATTGCTTCTGGAAACTGGCAGGGCTTTTTCCTACTCTAGGAGATTGAAGGTGTAGAGCTGAGAGAAAGCAGAAGATAAGTTAAGAGCAGTAAGAGGAGAGAGAGGAAGGTGAAGAAAGCTTGATTTAGAGCAGCAGAGAAGGGGTAGGGGCAGCTGGGAGCTCTCCGAGGGTCCTGCATCGACCCCTGCCCCAATCCAAGCATGGGGCTCAGTGCCTGCAGAGGACACAGCCTGAAAACCAGAGAGAGAGAGAGAGAGAGACAGACAGACAGACCGACCGACTGACCGACCGACCGACCGACCCTGAGGTCGCTGCCACCGAGGTCACTGTGGGTGAGGCCCCTGTGGGTGAGGTCACTGCGGGTGAGGCCCCTGCAGGTGAGGTCACTGCAAGTGAGGCCCCTGTGGGTGAGGCCCCTGCGGGTGAGGTCGCGGTGCAGAAGGCGCACCCCCTTGCCCTTGGTGCAGCTCTCTGCTCTCCCCCAGAACTTCCCTGTTTTCAACACCCGGCATGGTACCCGGCACACACTAAGTTTTTGATAAATGTTTGCTGCATGAATAACTCGAGGATGGAGTGCCGGGCCAACTCCCTAACTCTGGTCCCTAGTGGAGGATCTGATTCTGCAGGGAATGTGAATGCCCAGAGGGATTTGTGTCCTGCTTGGAACTTGTAACAACCACCAATGATGTGCACCCAGGTAGACAACAGGCTTTGCATCTGGGCTCCTCAGAGGAACCTCATGAAATGAGAGCAAAGTTAGAATTTTCTCCAGAGACAGCCAAAGGAGCCTGTGAACCCACACAGGCGGAGAGGCACTGTTTAGTACGAGTTAGTCCTCCTGAAGCCTGTGGGCTGCTGGGCCTTACAGAAGCCTCTGACTCCAACAGCTGCAAGAGGTTCGACACACTCACAGCCCACCCTTTGCTGCTTTCCCAAGTTACCCTGAGTTATGAAAACCAGAGCCTAGAGCCTCTTGTGCTCCTTGAGGGAGAAGGCACCACATTCGTCTGCTTCCCATCCTCAGCTTGGTCCTCTGCCCTGTCTCTGGTGGGATTGTAAGGGGATCTGGATGGCTCTGGTCGGCAGGCCTGATGTTTATGAAATGACAAAGGAGGAACAAAGAGGCCAGTGGTCAGAGGACTGAAGGATGATGTGCCCTTTGGCAACTCATGTGACTCTCCTGTAGGTATTTCTCATCTGTAAAAATAGGTCCTGCACTAGTGACTTCCTCTCTTGCCAGACTGGGGAACAAAAATAGTCTGGTAGATGCAGTGTGCCATGGAAATTTTATTATTTTGGGGTAAATATAATTTTAAATTTAAAGAGGAAGATGTTTGATTGTAAATGGTGATGTTTTCACTTCTAAAATTTATTAAAAATTTTTGCCACCTTTGAAAATGACACACTGTGTTTGATTATAGGTACCCAAAACAGTTGACAGTAGTAGGTATTTATGGGCAATCGTTGGAAAGTTGTTCATTAAGGAATGTCTTTATTCATTATTCATTTGTTTGAAAAATTCCCAGAAGCCTGTCTAATATGCATTGGGCACTGGGAGACACTAGTCCTATACTTCCTTTCTGAGCCCAAGCTGTCTGCTCAGAGGCATGGTTTTGGACTTTTTAAATCTGCTTTACTCTCTTTATCCTAAAGAATGTACTGGGATTTGTTGTGTTAAACACCATTGATGGGTTTGGGGCATGTTTCTTTTCTTTTTTTTTTTCTGGTACTGGGGATCAAACTCAGAACCTTGTGCTTTTGAGGCAGGGCCGGTGCCACTGAGCTAAATCCCCAGCTGGGGGATGCTTCTAAGCAGGTTAGTACTGTAACTGCTTTCTGCATATGCTGTGTGTAGACACAGTGAAGAGTGGTTCTCAGCGTGTAGCCAGCCTGAGAGTCACCTGGAAGTTTGTTAGACACAGGTGGTTGGCTCCTTCCAGGGTTTCTGACTCAGTGCCTTACTTTGTGCATTTCTAATCGGTTTGCAGTGGGTATTGGTGGTGTGGGGCTCCCAGTTTGACAACCACTGTGTTAGAGACACCTTTTTAGACAGAGGGCCTTAGAAGCTGTTTTGAGAAATTCATGTGGTTTCATTTGGTTAATGTGAATTGTGTTCAGTGATTCTGGTTCTCTATTTGCTTGGCTTTAGAAATTCAGATTTAATTTATAGCTGAAATTTAATAAAGTTTAAACTGTTTACCTTTTAATTGGCCCAGCTTTGATCTTCTGTTTTCTCCATTCTGATTTCACATGTTTGTCCCTTGCAATTTTATTACATAAATTCCTATAAAGTGACTGTTTTGTGGAAAATAGTATATATTGATAATTATAATTATGATTTCAGTCAGCATTCTTTTCTTGGGCATTTGGCTTTCAAATGAACTCTAAACTGTTGTATGCTTTGGACTGTTTTGCATTAGCTTAGGTGTAGTTTCCCCAGAAGTGTTGGATTATTAAGAGCAACTAAGGAGGGCCGGGGATTTAGCTCAGTGGTTTCGCTGCCTGCTGTGTAAGCTCAAGGACCCGAGTTCAATCCCTGGTACCAAAAAAAAAAAGTTCCAAAAAAAAAAGAGCAACTAAGGAAAGGATTGGGAAGAAAAAAATGATAAGACAAGGAGAAATAAAGTTCTGAGTAAGAATCATATAATATTTTAAATCAACCAGTGTATAATATGAATTACAAGCAGAAATATATATATATATATATATATATATATATATATATGCACACACATATACACAGACACACACACAACATTTCTAATCCAGAATCCAAAATATGAAACATTTAGGGAATGAACATGACACTACAAGTGTAAAAATCTCACACCTGACCTTATGTTATAGCTCATGGTCAAATGCAGATCCACGAAAAATATAACATAAAATTACCTTAAGCCTACATGTGTAAGATGTATATGAAACACAAATGAATTGTGTTTAGACTTGGGTCCCATTCTCAAGATACTCCTTGTGAATATGCAGATATTTTAAAAATCTAAAAAATTCCAAAATCTGAACACTTCTATTCCCAAAGATTTCAAGGGTCGGGGGAAGAGGATGCGTGAGCCCTAATGCATTGAATCAAACTATTCACTTTCCTTGTTGAAGGAAAAGAGAAGGGATGGAGTAGTGGTGAGAACAGTGAAGAGAGAAACTGATTCAGTGATTGCCGAACTTTAGCGGGCACATGTCACCTTAGGAGTTTGTTACCTGGGTTGCTGGTGTTTTAAGTCCTGGAGGCGGGGCCTGTGCCTGCAGTAAGTACAGCAGGAGAGCTGGTAGTTTTTTCACCCTTAGCACACGAGGAAATGAGAAAAATGAAAGGCTGGGGCTATGTTGAAATCCTGCTCCAAGTCCTCATCCACTTTAGGGTAAGGAGTTCCTGTGCAGGGTTTTTGCAGCTTTTTCTGAAAGCAGGTGGTGTACTGGGCATGCTATCATCCTTATTACTTTGTCTTAGCTCCAAAAAGTACTCACGATGTTAGGTACTTGTTGGAAGTAGTTTGCATTGTGCTGTCCTGCTTTCTGTTTCTCCCTTTCCCCAACTCCCCTTCTTACCCTCTGTGTCATTCTCTTCTACTTCTGCTTTTAGCTTAAGGGATGACACTCCACCAACAGCTTGTCTGAAAACAATTTAGAGAAAGGAGTACTTCTGGGAAAAGTCATGGTGTTCTCCCTGTGGAGTAACTCTGAGCCCTGCAGTGTGACAGTTGGCTCAGCTGGGAACCCCTGAGCATTAATGTGACACACCTGATCTGAAAAGGTCACATTTTCTTCTGCAAGAAACATCTGGCTTCTTTTCACCCATTTAGTGAAAGAATCAAATTCATCATCTGTCGTGATCAGCTACTAATTCAGATTTTAACTTCTCTGTGAGTTACCTGGATTTAGAGCTCAGTGAAGGCAGTTTTTATTTAAAAAGCACATTCTTTAAATAAATATTTTAGAGTAGTTTTAGAATTATGGAAGAATTGTAAAGATGCTACGATTTCCATACCCCTACATTCAGTTTCCTCTATTACTAATAGCTTAGTATGGTAGATACTATATAACAACCAGAAATGATACCCTGGTATTAATTAAATGCTACTGTTTATCAGATTTCCTTAGTTTTTACTTAATGTCCCTTTTCAATGTCTAGTTCCCATCAGGGTACCACGTGGTATTTATATTACCTACCTCCGTGGGCTCCTCTAGTCTAGGATAATTTTTTAGACTATCTTTGGTTCTAGTCAGGTATTTTATAGAATGTCCTTCAGTTTGGATCTGGTGTTTCTCTGTTATTGGGTTTTTTAGAGGAAGACCACAGAGGTAAAAAGCCATGTTTTATTGTGTTACACTGTCTCAATGACATCTTTACCCTTTAAGCTGTCAACAGGACTGGCCACTGTTAGGGGATGTGAAATGATCCACCAGCTGGGCTCAGATGTCTTTGGTCAGGTGTGTCCCGCTGTCTCCCTTCCCTACCCATATGGTTCGCTCTGCAAGAAGTCATGTGCGCAGCCCACAATTAAGCTGTGGAAAATGAGGCTTCACTTTGTTGAGGAGGGAGTATGTTGATAAATTACTTAGAATTCTTATGCCAGGGAGATTTGTCTCTCCTCCCCATTTATTTATTCAGTGATTTATATCAGTATGGATTTATAGTTATTTATTTTCTATTTAGGTTAAAACCTAGTACCACATTATTTTGCTGCCCAAATAGTTCTAGCTTTTTTTTTTTTTGTCCTCCTAATATGGAACAAAGTGCTTATCATTTCCTTCCTCACTGTCTAGTCAAACTTACTTATCACTCCTCTTAATCTCATTCCATTTAGTCATTCTAATTACCAGTTTGAGCTTTTTAACTTTGGGGAGTTTTTAAAAATTGGCTCCTATGTCCTTCTGTGGTGTGCCCCCTTCCCCTATCATTGTGGGTTGTGGTGTTTTTGTGTTTTGGTGTTTTTTTAAAAAAACACTTCCTTATTATTTCTGGCACTACAGTGTGCTTCAGGTTCACTTAATGTACTTCCCCCCCATCCCTAGAATCAACCATTTCTCCAAGGAACCCTGGTTTCTTTTATCAGAGAGTAATATGAGAAACCAAGTCTGAGGCACTGGGTGTTATTGTTGCTATTGGGGTATGAGTCCTTTCAGCCGACAGCATAAAGAAATGGATGTGAGTCCACTAACCCTGCTCAGTATACGTGTCCATAAATGTTCCCATCTGTGTCCATCTGTATCTGCATTATGTTAAAATTGACTTCATACTCACGTCTCCAACTCCAGTGTGGTACTACATGTATAGATCATTCTACCCCTTTTTCTTGCTTGTCTGCAAACTCCAACTCCAGCAGTAAAAACTGACTCCCACCATTCACGTATAAGGGTGGTGGTTTCTCAGTCGTTAACCAGTACCCTCACCCCATGAGAAACAACTTTACAGCTTCAGTTCAGTACTTAGTAGAAGTTCCTTTATGCCTTTAGTCTCAGAGTTTCTGCTCATTTCCAGAGTTGCTGGGGCCAGCACCTTTTCCCTCCCTCCCTTTAATGAGGTCATGCTATCCATCAAATGTGGTTGATTTTCATGTTGCAGTCTGCCTTCCATATTCTACCCCAGGACCTCTTGATGCCCTGAGTTTTATTTTGATTGTACACACTCAGATTCACTGTTCTGGGAAAGTTCTATAGAGTTTGACGAATCTTAGTGCTCTGTATCTACAGTCAGAGTGTCATTCAGAACAGTTTTACTGACCTAAAATAACAACAGCAACCCTGTGCCAGTGGCCTCAACTCATCATCTGGTTTAACAGTCCTGTTGGGTCCTGTCAACCAGTTTCCTCTGATGCTGGTTCTTGTTCTAGTTCCAGCTATGTTCAGAAAATAGTCTGCTGTCACACAGTTGCTTGGCTGAAGTTGAGTTGCAACTGTGGGTGTGAAATCAGTTCCCAAGGACAGGCAAATGTTAATTTAGTAAGAAGTGAGCAAATGAGACAGGTAAACTTTGTGAAACCTTCCTATGTGGCAATATTAATTAACTAGGTTTATAAAAGCAATAAGAAATATAAAAAGAAGTGCATTAAGATTCTGTTTAATGGTACTTGAGATCTTAAAATCCAGACCCAGTCAACCTGCTACCTGCTTATTAGGTCACTTACCTCCAGGTGACTGTGCTATACACTGGGCGTAATATACTACACTTTTCTTCACCCGAAGGTGGTTGTGAAGATTTTTTTTTAAAATGACAAGCATCTTGGAGTACAAGGCAAAGATGTGGAACCCTGTGGACTCTTCTTTCTCTTTTGCTGGTCCTGCTTTGTACTGTTCTCCTAACATGGCTTTGGTCTTTGGCCTTTGCCCTTTGAGTGGTACAATCTCTCCTTGAGGACAACCGTTTTGTGTTTCCATTGTTCCTGTGTGAATGACTCTTACAGCCCTGCCTTCCGCTTCCTTTATTTTTAGGTTTCAGGCCTCACCTGTTTTTTGTGGGGTTTTTTGATCCAACCTTCTACCTGAATATCTCCCTACAAAATCACTATTTGAAAAAACCAGAGTCCTGCCAGGCCCACTGACCTTTTGGATTCCCTTACTTCTTCCAGGATAAATCTTATAGCCTTCTAGATCTTTGTAGACTTCTGGATTCTTTGGGCTTTCTGTCATCTCTAGCCTTAGATGCCAAGTCCTGCCGAGCTTCATGTATAATGTTCAGCCCATCCGCCCTGTCACACAGCTGCACTGTCGAAGTGGTCTCTAAATTGTGTCCATGAACACAGCCCAGCCTGCCCCTCTCCTGCTTGTCTTCCAGCCTCTCTTGGGACTGTTAGTCTAATTTTTTGATGTAAAATTTTCAACTCTTGGTATCCAAAACTGTCTGCCCAACACTTCTAAATTTAATCTTCCAACTCAATTAAATTATATATAGTTCTGTATACTGCATATTCTTTGCTATGGCTGTAATGTTCTCTCTCCCCTTCCCTATCTTGGCAGGATAAGTTCTAGAAGTAGAATTAAACTACCAATGTAGATCCTGATGGGCACAATATAGGAAGACGCTTTAGCAGCCCTGCTACAGCTGGACGGGTGTCATGGAGGAAGCTCCCCTGTTAGCTCTCATCCTCCCTGCTTAGGGGTCCTTTTAAAGCTCACATCCTTCACCTCTCAAGCATTTGGCCTCTCCCCTCCTTTGAAGCTGCTTTTTCCAGGGTCCCACAACACTCATCTTGGCAGAGTCATCCCACCTCTCAGATTGTATCTGACTGGATCAGATTGTATCTTCTTCTTTCTTGTCCCTCCTCAGGGAATTCAATTTTTCTTTTCTTCTTTTCGGTTGCTTTTTCTGGAAGTTTTGTGATGCTTAGCAATTACTGTTTGAGAAGGATTCCCAAATGATTACTGCAGCTCTCTTTTTACCCCGAAATTCACCTTTATTTCCAACTTCTTGCCAGATGTTTCTATTTGGGTCCTTTTGTGTCCGAATTAAACTCATTTCCTTCCTTCTGAAACCTGTTCTTTCCCCCTGAGTTTCTTGGCTGATTAATGGCCAAAGAGATTGGGGTTTTTTTCCTGTAGAGAGAAGATAGTAAATGCTTTTGTCTTCGTGGTCCATGAAGTCTGTCACAACTACTGTCAGGCATCACTTAATGTTGGGGATACACTTTGAAAAATCGATTGGGAAGCGATTTTGTCAGGGAATGGTATAGAGTGCACTGACACAAACCCAGGTGGTGTGGTCGGTCATTGCACACAGCCTCCTGCTGTAATCTGGAGATTTGATATACAGGATGTATATGGGCTGCTGACAGAATCACATGGCCCACGCTTACAGGGATGATAAAGCTATGCTGCAGTAAATGCCTAAGCCAGCAACATAGCTGTTGATTATCACTGTCAAGTGTTACGTGCACCACATAATTGTGTATGCTATACTTTTATATATGACTAGTGCCGCAGTGGGACTGTTTACCCCAGCATTACCATGAATGCGTGTACATTGCCCTCCAACATTGCTGTGGCTAAAAGGTTCGTCACTAAGTGGTAGGAATTTTCAGCTCCATTCTAATCTGATAGGACACCATCATATCTGGGGTCTGCCACTGGAGAAATGCTGTTACATGGGACATGACTAAGCATCTCTGCCTTTAGAACAAAGACAGGCATAGATCATATGTCAGTGAAAAAGGATGTAGTTGTGTTACAATAAAACTTCACCTACAGAAAAGGGACCAAAGTTTACTGACTCCTATTCTGGGTCACCCAGGCTAAAATTCAGCACTCCTTTGACCTTTTTGGTACTTCTGCTTTCGGTCTTTAGATTATTTTTAATTTCCATTTATTTTACTCTTCTGAAAACTTTCATGTTTCTAGAATGTAGTTGTCTTCTTATTCGTTGGCCTTTTTACATTTTAACCTCCATCATTTCACATCATCAGAACCCCCAGCGGTGCCCGTTGGCCTCCTCCCAAGGTTAGATTCTCTGGGTGAAGCTCCTCCTGCCACGTAGCCCCCTGCTCTTTTCCCCTCTGGGTAACATTCCTCAAAGCCACTGTGCTGGGTGCTCTGATCCTGGCTCTGATCTCGCTGACTCAGAATGGTCTGCCTGCCACTCACTGAATTTGCCTGCAGGCCACAAGGCAGGTGCCACTTTCTAGTTCCAGCTTTACCGGAGCCCAGCAGTTGCTCCTTTGGTCAGTCAGAGCAGGGCTTTTGATGTGACCGATTGCCTAGTTTGCTGGGACTGCACTGGGTTATAATTGTGTTGGTGCTGTACCTCCCTTTCCTCTGAATTGCAAGAAGCTGTTGAGGGCAGCCCATGAGATGCTCCATGCCCGTGGGTAATGATCGCACTCTGAGTTCTTCATCTTACCTTCAATCTGCTCATTCCCTTGGAGTTCTTATCACAGTTAATGGTACCAGGAATGGTCCTTGGCCCTGGACAGTCCTTCTCTTTCACTCTGTACCCTACTTCCATCACCTACAAAGTCCAGCTGCTGCCTCCTACGAATTTCCCTCATGCCCTTTCCCCTGCATCCCTTCTGCTGTTGACTTGGTCCAGGTCATGCTCTGCTTCTCGAAGAGCATTGGGGCAGCCCTCCATAGCTTCTCTCCTCACTCCAGTATCCGGTGTGTGGGATCTGACATCTAGGCGGTATGGTGCTGCAGCTCTGCTTGTTGAAGTCCCTTGAGCTCTTCACTGCTTCCATATTAGGGCCAGCATCCCTGTACGCCATGAGGCCTTTGTTGATCTTGGTCTCTGTCCTTCCAGTCCTGTTTGTGGTCTGTGTCATTTACCATCCTTTACCATCCGGAACCCGATAGCCCTCTGTACACGCACTGTACCTGTCTTTCCCCCACCCACGTGAGACACTGCTCTCTGAGTTTGTTCCCATGGCCCAAATGTCTCTTCCTTTGTGAGTTTTCATTTCCTTCCCCTCCCCACGGGAGTAAGGGTGTTACTGTAAAGGAACTATTGGGAGAAACACTTGGGGTTGACCTAGATTCTAATGCCCCCCAGATTAAGAGTCTTCCAAAGATGAGCTAGAGAGCGAGCAGTGAGCAACTGACTACATGTCTGTAAAACATCTCAAGGTGGTTATGTATACTAAATGTGCAGTTTGACTTCTTACTTTGGTTTTTGCTCGAGCTTTTACTTTCTTCTTCCATTAGAAATGAATGAAAGAATCGACAGTGTTGAACTGTTTGGGAGTTATTTGCATTCTACCTTTTTAACCTGCTATCTTCAGTTTAAAATATGGTAGGAAAAGGACATGAGGGTTATCCTAAAGCATGTTAGGATGGGGGTAGGGCAGGAAGGCATTTCACTGCAAATATTCGACATACCTCTACTGTACAGATGTCACGTTTCATCAGTGGCAAGACTAGACTTCCCACTCCCTGCCATTCCTCCTTTCTTGTGGAGGAGAAGGAGGCTCAGCTTGGGCTGACAGTGCTCCCCAGGCAGCCCACAGAAGTGGTAAAAAAGGAAGTGTCCATGAGGCCACCGAGCAGGAAATGAGCACGAGCACCTTTCTCTCCTCCAGCCAGCGGTGCACAGACACCTGCCCTTCCATTTAGTGCCTGCTCCTGGAAAGGACAGAGTAAGCTTCATTTCTGGAAGGGTCCCCTCAGCAGAAAAGAGAAGGGATGAATTCACGCAGAAAGTGTTCTTTGCAGGGGGCTTGCATGGCATGGAGGATGCAGACAGTTAGTGGAGTTCCCACTTCACTTCAGCACCTGCGCTGCCTTGAGCTCTTTGCGGTGGGTACCACTCTGCAAAAGAAAGTGCTTTCTTAGTTCTGGAGGGCAGCTCCGCCCCACACTGGCACTGTTCCATGAGTCCTTGCATGTGTCCAGGGCTGATGTTTAACTTCTTCGGAAGAACTTGGCCCACTTGTTTTGGTCCATCAGAGCAGCCCTTTAGAAGCTACAGACCTCCTGATGGGCCAGCGCTTCCTTCCAAGCCTCCATCCTCTTCACAGGGGAGGTGTAGTCGACGTTCTGCTGCAGAATTCAATAACCTGTGAGATTACAGGGAGGCATTATAGTAGCATGTTTTGAAGAACTGAAAGTGGTCATCATTTAATTTATGTTTTCAGTCTCTCAGATACTGGAGTCAAAGCTACACACACACACACACACACACACACACACACACACACACACACACACACGCCCTACCTCCTACACCACCAGCACCACATACCAGAGGTCATTTGTACCTTTCACCCTGTCTGTGGCAGAGAAAAAATATTTTAGACCTCAGAGGCATCCTCCAGTCTTGATTCTTCCTGACTTTTGATTATAGGCAGAGGAACTCTGAAAAATTAATTATTGTAAAAGAATTTTACTTTTGTCAGAAGAGAGATTTTAATGCTAGAACATGGGGGAGAATGGGCTCTGAGTTGGAATAATTCTAAATTTAAATTTATAGTGACTTCGTGAGTATGTTTAACCGGGAGTGGGGAGTAGTTGGTGTGAGTTTTTAGTATATATTTTAGAAACAGATTTGCTAGTAGCCTTCAGATGTCTTTACATGCTCTGTGGAGCTCAGAAACTTTCTGCCTCGGAATGACAGAAGCCAGGTAACCTATCCAAGTGGCAGGTAGGCGGTGCTAGCATTGTGAAACTGCATGGGGCTCTTCCCCTGCCCATTCCCTCAGCTCACACAGCAACCAGAATCAGCAAGACAGGGACAGATGGAGGACTTAGTACTAATGAATGAAACATTCTTTCATTTTAAACCAGGCAGATTAAATCAGCCCTCACTTTTCGGTTCAGTTTCTGCCATCATCATTTTCTGGCGGTTTTTAATCTGTTATTTCTTAGTGTGCTTTTCACACCTAACACTGAGTCTGATTGTTACAGAAATAAGAGCAGAAAGTGAGCAGGGCCATGATGTTTGCCTCTTCCTCCCTCACCCTTCCCATTGGAGGGACACGTGGTGCATCTGAGCACTTTCGGGGCTGACGGGCTCTCTAATGGGACCTGAGGTGCCTGCCAGGTGCCAGATGCCAGAAGGAAGCAGGCAGACCTGCAGGCAGATGCAGTCACAGCACCTGCAGGATCTTTCCAGCCTCACAGTCTTGCCCTGGCCGTCACTACTTGTGTGATTTCGGCCAATTGTAAAACCTCAGTGAGGCTCCATTTTTCCATCTGTACAATGGGGATGATGCCACTCACCCTGCAGGTAGACAGGCAAGAGATAATGCGGGGCAAGCACATAGCGGGGGAACCACACATTTCTGGAGCTTGAGATGAATCTGTTATTTTTATTACTGAAGAGCATGACCAACATCTCCTGTGGATTATAGGTATAGAATCATTTTCTTGTTAGTGTTTGAACTCTCATTTTAGGCCTGGTGGTTTCAGCTGAAAGAGAATCATGAAATGCTTTATTATATTTTTAGGTTCCCTAGTGCAAGATTTAGAAAAGCAATAGAAAAGGGCTACCTAGTCTAGAATTTCAATGTTGTCGGCTTTTTTTTTTTTATTACAGAGTTCTGTTCAAGGCCCATAGAGTCTTCCTTTGCCCAAATACAGGATTTTTTTTTCCTTTTAGTCCTGGCTCCCTCTCCTTACTCCAGGCTGAGATGAATATCGAGTAGCCAGAAGTTTCCTGTCTGTGATCAATTGTAATGCTTTTTGTGAAGGGAAATGGTTGTAAATGATTACCAGTTAATTAAATGAGTGTTTCTCTTGGGCCCTGTACGTCGGCTTATATCCGAGCCTGTTTAGAATCATGGAGCATTAGAGCTAGAAGGTTTTTTGTAGAAAACACCTTTGTTTCCTGGATCAGAAAATGAGCCAGCGATGTGATTTGCTCAACTTTTGCAAAGGTTAAGCAAACATTGACCAAGAGTGCAGGGGTCCTGGAGACTGGCGGTAGATCAAGCAAACCAATTGCAATTCCTGAGCAGTGGGCCCTTGTAGGCCACATACCCCTGGCATTTCTGGGAGCCATCTTGTACTGCTTTTGTTTGTTTTTTACAAAGTGCTATCACATAATATTTCATGTTAAAATCACCTTACTGTTCAGCTCATTAGGTTAAATTAAAATATATTTGTGAAGTGGTTAGTTCATTGAAGGAATCCTGCTGGGTGCTTTGGGGAACACAATGTCAGACCATGCTGGAATGGAGTTTGTAGACTTATTGCAAAATGAGATAGAAATGTATGAAAGCATAGCTAACTGTTCAAGGGTATAGATAAGTGTTTAGAGAATAGCTGAGACAGGAATTTTGAGACTTCAGGCATCACTGTGGATGCCCCAGATCTCTTGAAGCTCCAGTCCCTTCGTCTGCTCCCAGGCTGAGTCCTGGGTCCGGTGTGCTTGATGGCCCAGCCCACCTCTAGGGAGCTACTCTGGGAAGTCCTGACCACCGGAGTCATGTAGTACAGATGTGAATGAGTGGAAGGATTAGGGAAATACAGAGACAGGGCTTTCTAAACAGAGGCATTGGAGGAGCACAGGTGTGGGCTTGGAAAAGAAGGAGGAGACTGGCCTGACTAGAAGAGCAGGTTCACAGAATGGAATTTGGAGGAAGGGGTTTGGGTAGATTAGTGGGAGACAGCCAAACGGGAGCCCTAAGGGACTCTGAAAGGCTCATGGGGCAGGATTTTATTCTGAAGGCCCCAAGAAGCTGCCAGAGGCTTTGACAAGGGGAAGCTAAGAGTGACATTTTTAAAAGGGTGCTTCGTGGCGAGGTGTGACTCTTGGTTGTTTAGTTTGGGGGAGGTGTTACATGACTGGAGGACAAGGGATGAGTGAGGGAGTCCTTCAGGGACAGAGTCTTCTAGGGATGCAGGGAATAGAAAGACACTGACCCCCAGGGTTGAGTGGCTGCAGGATCGTTAGCCTGGGAAACATGATCTGGTGATGACAGCTGGAGGCTTTTGGAAGAAAATGTGGAATTAGAGCCATTTAAAGTTGGAATCCAATGCACAGAGTGCGTGGAGCTCATGGTTCCCAGGTAGTGGTCCTCCTCTGCCTGTGTCAGTAATCCAGGGAACTTTTAAAAGCAGCAGATAGGCCTCTTTTTCTAGGAAATTCAAAAATCAATAGATTGTTGGTAGAACCTGTGGCACAGAGAGGTTGAATGGCTGGCCCAGAGTCAGAGACCAGAGAGGAAAGAGACCAGAACCCAGGTCTCCTCTGGCCTTGCTGTTACTCGGACACATGTAGAGAATAAGCTCATAAAGGAAGGTGTAGTATTTGAGGCAATGTTGATTTGTGTGGGTACAACATTGATTCTTCCTCAAGGTGGAGGTTACTTGGGATTAGGACCCAAGGAACAGACTACTGCAGACACACACCTCTTCGGGAGTCACTCAGCCACGAATCACTTTCCCCAGGGGCTACTGCAAACCAGGCACAAGGTCAATCTTCAGGGGCTTAAAATACAGAATTTAAAGGACTCAGAGGCTGAAGCCATGTGAATGGACAGGACTTCTAATAGGTAAAAGAACAAGAGTCAAAAGACTACTTTGGGGGTAATTTGGTTAGGGGAAGGATGAAGACAAGTCACTTCCATCATGTAGTTCATAAAGACTGCTCCTCCTTTTTTAAAATTGAGGTATTACTGATGTACAACTGAAATTCAAAAAACAAAAATTTAGAATCTGTATATTTATAACCAGTTGGTTTTCAGTAAAGTCAGCAAGTATATACATTGGAGAAAGGAAAGTCCCTTCAGTAAATGCTATTAGGAAAAGTAGGTATCCATATGCAGAAAAAAAAAAAATAGACCTCTCTCTCCATATATAAAAATCAACCTCAAATAGATCAAAGACTTAAATGGAAGACCTGAAACTTTGAAACTACTAGAAGAAATACATGGGAAACACTTTAGGACATTGGTCTGGGCAAAGTTTTTTGGATATGACCCCCAAAACACAGGCAACAAAAGCAAAAATTCAGACATGAAATTATATCAAATTAAAAAGCTTCTGCACAGCATATGAAACAAAAGAGCAAGGAACAACACACAGAATGGGAGAACATATTTCAAAACTAATTGACAGGAGATTAATTTCTAGAATAAGGAATACAAACAACAGCATAAAAGAAACCAGAGAATCTGGCTTTAAAAATGGGCCAATGACCTGAATAGACATTTCTCCAAAGAAGATATACAAATTACCAACAAGACATGAGAAAAATGCTCAACATCACTAATCATTTAGGAAATACACATCAAAACCCCAGCATCTCACCCCATTTTGAATGGCTATTATTTTAAAAAAAACAAAATAGCAACTGCTTGTAAGATTGTAGAGAAAGGGGAACACATACACTGCTGATGGGAATGTAAATTAGTACAGTACAACCGTTCTGAAAAACTGTGGAGGTTCCTCAAAAATCTAGAAATAGAACTACCATAAGATGCAGCAATTCTGCTCCTGGTTTATATCCAAAGGAAATGTAATCAGTGTGTTGATGAGACATCTACCTGTGTGTTGTAGTGCTATTCGTAGTAGCCAAGACGCAGGCTCAACGTCAGTGTTCATCTGTGGATAAATGAATAAAGAAAATACAGTATTTGGTGGAATATTGAATATTACTCGGCCACAAAAAAGGAATGAAATTCTGTCATTGGGTGCAACATGGATGGAACTGGAGGACATTGTGTGAATGAATTAAGGCACAGAAAGATAAATAATGCACGTTCTTATTTATAAGTGGAAGCTACCCTTGACCTTAGCCAAAAGGCCGAGAAGCTATTTATAAGTGGAAGCTAAGTTGGTCTCAAAGAAGTGAATAGAATACTAGTTTCCAGAGCCTGGAGAGAAGGGAGAGGGTTTCACAAGTACAGGGGTGCAACTGAGTGGCAGAAATAACGTCTCATGTTCTATGGGATAACTATGGTTGACAACAATTAATTGAATATTGCAAAATTGCTAATAGATTAGAGTTTGGATGTTCCCAGAACAAAGGAATGATATGTTTGAGGGAATATGTAGCCAGTCACCTTGATCTGATCATTATACATTGTATGCATGTCTTTAAACACACAACACTGTGCCCTATAAATATGCACAATTACTATTTATCAAATATGTTAATAAAATACAGTGTAAATAAGCAATAAATGTAAAAATTATGATATGACAGAAAGTAAAGAAAATTTAGAGCATTTTAATTTCCTTTGAAAGGAGCCCCATTTGACAGTTAATCCAGTTCCCTTTCCCTCCGGTCCAGAGCCATCTCTCGCCTACTTTCCATCACTGCAGATCTGCCTGACCTGAACATTTCATATGCATAGAGTCATACCCATGGGGGCTTCTTTCACTTAGCATAATGTTTTTCAGGATTCAGTCAAGTTTGAGCATATATCAGCACTTTATTGATGAATACTATTTCACTGTATTGATACATTGCAAAACTTTCTGAGACAGGGTCTCACCATTCCAGGATGGCCTTGAACTCACTAGCCTGGGATAGCCTTGAACTTATAGCTATTCTCCTGCCTTGGCCTCTGGAGTACCAGGTTTATGGGTGTGGACCACTGTGCCCAGCAGTATATCACAATTTAATCCTTTAATCCATTGATGTACATTCCAGGTTGTTTCTGTATTTTGGCTATGAATAGCATGTGAGTATATAGTATTTTCAGTTCTTTTACTTATACTTGGAGTGCAAGTGCTGGGCCATATACTGATTCTTTGTTTAGTATTTTGAGGTATTGCCAAACTGTTATCCAAACTGATTGACCATTTTATATTTCCACCAATAACAGACAAGAGTTCCAGTATCTCCACATCCTTGTTAATACTTGTTATTGTCTGTCTTTTTTATTACAGCTTCCTCTGGGGTGAAATGCTATATCGTTGTAGTTTTGATTTGCATTTCCCACATGGCAAATGATTTTGAACATTTTCTCATAAGCTTATTGGTCATTTGTATATCTCCTTTGGAAAAGTGTTTATTCAAATCCTTTGCCTATTTTAAAAATTGAGTAATTTATCTTTATATTATTGAGTTGTTTGAATTCTTTGTATATTTTGAATACAAATCCTTTATCGGAGGATATGGCTTATAAATGTTTTCTTCCATCCTGTGGACTGTCTGTTTACTTTGCTAATATTATTGTTTGTAACACCAAAGGTTTTAATTTTGAGTTATTTTATCACTTTTTTTGTCACTTGTACTTTTGATGTTGTCTGAAAGAACCACTGCTGTGTCCAAGGTCAGGAAAATTTACTCCTGTATTTTCTTCTAGGAGATTTATAGTTTTAGCTCTTACAAGGTTTTGATCCATTTTGAGTTAGTGTTTATACATCTTATGAGGTAGAGATCTAACTTCCTTCTTGTGCATATGGATATTCAATTGTTCTACCATTTGTTAAATAGAGTGTAGAAGAATTAAAAAGAGGCTAGGATGCAGGTTTTATGTCTTTGGGATGGTGGACGAACTGAGGCTGATGGAGGACGAACTGAGGATGAACTGGGCTGAGGTGGACGTACTGAGGTAGGAAGGGCCATAGCATCTAGGGGTATGGATTGAGGAGTTTGGATCGTATCATGGGAGGGAGTGGGAACCTGGAAGGATCCTAAGTTAGGAAGTTGCACAGTCAGTTTAATTTTTGAAACATGTCACTGGCAAGCAGTAGTCTGGAGAAAAGTAGAAGACCGTTTCAAGAGGTCAGATAGGGCATGGCAGTAGGAGTGGAAAGGGAGGGATGGATTTAGGAGAGACTCAAAAAGTAGACTTGATGGCAAGGAGCCCAGGCTTCTGGTGGAAGGTGCTGGTAAAATGTTGAGGTTGGTGAGGGAAGAGGGGATATTGTTGATTCAGTAGCACATGGGACACTGAGATGGAGACTTTCAGAGAAAGCACATTGGTAGGTTTGGGGGAGAGGCTTGTGCTGAGACTTAGGAAGTACATCTGATGCTGCCCCTTGTCTTCAGACTCCACTCTCTGGGAGGTTCCCCTGTGTTCCTCTCTCTCACTCCTACCCTAGAGATGAAAATCTAAGATGGATTTTGAAATCATGGGTTTGAATCTTCCATTAGAAAGAAAAAAGAACTGGAGTGCAGCAAGATTTAGAGATGGTGTGAGAGAGGTGCTGCAAGGGGCCTGAGGAAGTTAGAGAAGAGCAAGAGGAAGAGCGAGAAGGAGGGGTCCTGGAAGCAGGAAACTCAAGGGGGCAGAGGTCAGATGTGCAGAGACTGGCTGTGATGAAGACGGCCCCAGACTTGACAGTAGGATGCCCTGAGGCGGAGCTGCTTGTGCTGGTGGGGGGCCGAGTCAGGGTGCAGGGGACAGCACATAGAGGGGATGTGTGATTGTCCTTAAATATTCAATCTATTCTCTTTTTCTTACAATTTGGATGTCTTTTGGGTGCAACTGATAGAAAACTCTGCTCAAGCAGACTTAAACAAAAAAGGGGAATTTATGGCTAAAATAACTGAAAAGTCCAGAAGAATCCAGTGTGGCTTGATCTGAAGATTGCAGTGACATCAAGACCTGGTCTTCTCTGTCTCACATCCATCTCCTCTTGGTTGTCTTCCTTCTCTAGCTCAGTGTGGTTTCAGTGCAGTGCCAGACACTCCCAAGTTTATGTCCTTCCAGAGTGAAGTTCAGCAGGAGTGAGATCTTGTCTCTCTTGTAGATCCAGGACTCGTAATTGGATCTACTTGAATTTTTCGACCATACCTGAACTAGGAGCTAGTGGGGGAAGGGAGTTGCAATTACTCTGATAGCCAGACACAGGGATTGTGCCAGTTCCTGCCAGTCATCCTGGCAGGCAGAACTCAGTGCTCAGATTGAGTAGGGCTCCTCAGTGTGGAGGGAGAAGTAGAAACTCAGCTGAGCCATTTGGACTACGTATGAGAGAGGATAGTTCTCAACTAAAGTCAAGTGCTATTCCCAGAAAACTGGAATGAGTATTCCTGGCTAGAGAGACAGCAGCCATTAGAGGTGTGGAGCACAGCACCAGGGTCAGTGTGTGAGAAGTACTGGGCTCACTGCTGCAGTTCTCCTCATACAGAAGGAGCTTTTGGTGGGGAACAAGAATGGACAAGGCCAGTGGATGATGTAGCCAGTTGGCCATCACTGGGGATATCCAAGCAACTACCAGAATAAATGACAACAGCCTATCAGAACTGTAAGAGAGCACGAAATCCCCACATCTTTCTTCTTGACACAATAAGGCATACATTTCTACATTAAGACCCATTATACCTTGTTTTTTTTCCTTTCTTTCTTGAGACAGTCTCAAATTGTAGCCCAGGCTGGCCTCAGACTCCCAATCCTGCTACCTCAGTTTCCAAAGAGCTGGAATTCTAAGCATGTGCCATACACTTGGCTCCTACAATACTCTGATATGTATACACCAAACCTCAAGCCAAAGTTTCAGGAAATGGTGATTTTCCTTACTAGCTGTGGTGTGTTTATATCTTCTTTTTTTACTTAAAAATCTCCATGAGAATCAGTGAGATCACACTAATTTCTTTTCATGTCTCTACTGGGCCTTGATCTACACTTTGTAAAATCCTGTTTTGAGGTCCTGTGTTTGGGTACGAGTCCCACATGGACAAGGCTTGAAGATGATGTTTGGCTCTGACTTGTCCACTCCAGCAGGTGGCATAGGTAAAAAACGAGGAGACAAAACCTTTTCTAAGTGTGAGTGCTTGTGGTTTTAGGTGGAGGAATCGTCCTGTCACGGGTCAGAGCTGCTCCTGAGCTGCCAGACTGCAGTGGCTCTTTCCGGGCTGCTCGTGGGTGCAGGAAGGCAGAGGCGGCCTCAGTATGTCTGTCCGCGGGCTGACAGCGGTTTACCTTGTGAGGTAGAGCATGTGTGTTCTCTGCCAGGCCTTCATACTGAAGATGAGGGAGTGGCTTGTAAAAATAATTCAGTTTTGACTTGAAACAAGTCAAGGCAGAGAGTGAGGACAATTAGAGAATGACATCCTGTTTAGTCATCTCTCCCGAGAGCTCTATTTTCAGAACTGTTCTAAAAAGATTCATAAGTGGTGTCACATAGTTAAGGGAATGTTGGAAGCTAGCATTTGCTGTGATGCAACTCTCTGAGGTGAGCACAGAGGTGTTGTACAGGGTGGTAACCTCACTGAGAATGGATTTATGCAGAAGAAGGTAGAGTTGTAAGAACAGGATGTCACACTGTATAGGTGAAGCTTTCTGAGCCTGTGCAAAACAGTCATCTTTTATTTTTGAAAGTATATAATCAGATGTGGTATTAGAAGAAAAATGTAGTGGTGACTTGGGGTAAGGCCAATGCATGTAGGGGGCTTTGTTCACCTGTGGGCACAATAGAAACAGCAAATAGTACTGCTGAGGTTCTTCCAGGCCGCATCATGGAAACCTGGCCAGAAGTGCTGAATGATGGCACCCCTGAGACACAGAGAATAGGCAGGCTCGGTGGGCTTGCCTCATCCAGTGCCAGCTATATCAGAGAAAGATGGGTACCACAGTTTTCGTAGGGTGTGCGTGTTCTACTTACCATGTGACCTGCACTCTTCTGCCCCAGGTGACCGTCCGTATCTCTACCTAGCTTCTGTGACCTTCCTCTTTAGTGAAAGGTCAGAGGCAGAAATGCAGCCATGGGCTGAATCTGACAAGCTTATTTTAAGACAATTGGAAACGCATGTGTTTGAGTGTACAAGCACCTCACACGGAGAGGTGTTGAGGTGTTTGTAGATAGTGAGGTTGGCATCCAGGAAGGTGGAGCCCGTCACCTGGTCACACTTTGAACCTGAGGGCCTTGCAGCAGACTCGCTGTAGAACAGGATGTGTGCCTGGCTTGCAGAGTGCATGTCTTGATATTTCAGCTGATAGCTGATTTCAAGGGATTTGGGTACTCCCGTGAATAGTGGAGAGTAATGCAAAGGTCCTGAACTTCCTTCTCCAGTCCTTTAATATTGTCTAGGCTTGAGTGAAAACATAGGTGGAGTTTCTTTGGACTTTTTACTCCATAAAACTAAAGATTTGCAGTCAATCATCCCACATTTGTTCATTACTATATATTGCCATTATTTTCTACCTTATATACGACTTGCCATGGGTTTAATAAGATGCTGTTCTTAGTAGTGATGTGCATGAGGTATGGATGTCTCAGAAACCATTAACAAGTGTATAAATGCTTCTCTGTATCATGAAGAGCCAAAAATGGAAGACAATGAAATTCAAGAGGAAGACCACTTTGAAAAGTTTCTTTTAGATTGAATTTTCAACCTTTATAATTTCATGAGGTTTGCCTCTACTATAAAAAAAAGATGTAGATTTGATTAATGGCTGTGATACATCCATTTAGGCCTCTCTAAAGAATTAAAACCTTCAAAAATACTTTAATATTAAAATATAGCATGATTTTGTTTTTCTTTTCCTAGGTGGATCTGGAGCCAGAGGGGAAAGTGTTTGTGGTAATCACTCTGACAGGGAGTTTCACTGAAGGTAAGAATGAGTTTTGTTTGGTTTGTGATCTATGCATAATCTCACTTCATACTTAGTAGGAATTTCTATCATGGAAGCTATAAAATCATTGTGTAAAAAAGATGTTTTAAATAATCACTGTCATAAGTTGAGCTGGCTGGATGTTATTGTTCAAAGGTCTTTTGGTTCAGACTGCCAGGTTAAATATATTTGGTAAATCTGATAATCTTGTGTTTTGTTTGACGAATTTTTGTTGTTATTCATCATCATCTTAGCTGATTATTATTTTCTTGCCTCTTTTGATTCATGCCTGTTAAACTCTACTTTAGATTTTTAGTTTTGTGCCAACCTTTTAGTTTGTCTCTGAGTATCTATGAAAGAAAATTAGGGATCATGTTCTCTTATTTTATAATCTCTCTTTTATCCTTATTCTTTAAGGGGTATTGTGCCTCATCCCCTGCTCTAAACTCTCCCCTCACAAAAGTACTTTTTAAATTGAACTAAAGTTTATATATGGTGAAATGAATGATCAGAAGTAATTTGGATTTCAACAAATGGATGCAACTGAGTAAGCAGCTCCCCAGTCCAAGACAGGGAACATTTCCATCTCTCAAAAAGTTCCCTCGTGTCCTTTCCCAGGCACCCATGCTGCCCAAGACAATAAATACAATGCTTTCTTGCACTGCACATTAGTTCTGTCTGTTGTAGAAGTGCCTGTAAATGGAATTATACAAGATGTCCTCTTTTGTTCAACATCATTTCTGTGAGATTCACTCATACTATTGGGAATACTGTTAGTATTTTATTTCGGAGTAGTATCCCATTATATAAATGTAGCATCCATTTGTTTACTTTCTCTTGGTGAACTTTTGGATTTTTCCAGGTCGTTTATTATGAATAGTGTTTTCCTGAACATTCTTCTTTTGGGGTAGAACTATTATATTTTTTAATTTTAAAAGTTTTATTACATGTTTGCAGCACATAATAATTACATTCATCATGGAGAGTTGGTACTTGTACATAACACATGTTAATTTTTTAACTTCCCTCTTCTCTCTGTTCTCTCCCTTCTCTTTCCATGTCTTGGTCTCCTTCTCATTTCCAAATTTTGTGAATATACACTTTCTTTTCTCTTGGGTAAAGACCTAGAGTCAGTGCATATCAGAGTAAGTATGTATTTAACTTTATAAGAAACCCACGCATGCTTTTCTCAAGAGTTATTTTTACTGTCTAACCAGCAGTGTATGGGAGTTGCAGTTATTCTATATCCTCACCAACACTTGATGGAACCCCTCCTTTTAATATTAGATGTTCTAGTGGGTATGAAATGGTGTTCTGTGATTTAAATTTGCGTTTCACTAATCTTGAGCACTTTCTCATGTGCTCATTGGCCATTTGTGTTTATTTTTAAATGAGTACTTGTTCAACTCTTTTGCCTTCTTTCTAAAAATTGGATTTGTCTTATTAATGGTTCATAAGAGTTCTTTACGTTTTCTGGATATGAGTCCTTTGTGAGAAATATATATGATGAGTATTTTCTTCCAGTCTGGCTTACCTAATGCTGTCTTTGAGTAAGGGTTTTTAATTTTCATTAGGCTCAATGTACCAGTTTCTTTTTTATAGTTTATACTCTTTGTGTTTTTTCTATGAAGTCAGTTGTAGACATACAAAGATATTCACCAGTTTTCTTTTAGAAGCTTATAGTTTTAGCTAGGTCTTTTGTACCCTCTTAAATTGATACTTTTGTGTAATTTAATAGAAGACTTGAGAACTTTAATATACTGATCCAAGTGTGATAGTACCTTTTGTTGAAAAGACTTTCTTTTTTTCCCACAAATCACCTTGGAGCCATTGTTTCAAATCAATTGAGCATATTGATGTGGTTCCATTTCTGGATTATCTGTTCTCTCATGTTGATTTATTTGTCCATCTTTATGCATATACCACATTGTCTTCCTTCCTGTTGCTTTATAGTACGTTAAGTTTAAGTAGTGTGAGTCCTCCAACTTTGTCTTTGTGTGTTCTTTGTTTAAGGTTATTTTAACTCTTCTCATTATTTTCAATTTTGATTTCAATTTTAGAATGAGTTTATGTATTTCTACATAATAGCCTTCTGGATTTTGAATTGAAAGTGTGTTAAATATATATATCAATTTGAAGAGAACTGACATCTTAATAATTATAAGCTTCTTTCAAATCCCTAAACAGTATATCTCTCCATTTATTAGTAGTGGTCTTTAATGTTGCGCAGCAATATCCTTACATTATCAGTATCATATAATTTTCAATATAGAGTTGTTGCATGTTTAAAAAAATCTTTTCCAAAGTACTTTAGGCTTTTTGAAGCTGCTCTAAATGTTTCTTTTTGGGAGGGGAGAGTTGAGACAGGGTCATGCTAGAAAGCCTGGCCTTCAGTAATCCTCCTGCCTCTGTCTCCCAAGTGCTGGGATTACAGGAGTGTACCACCACGCCCAGCTCTATGAATGGTATTTTGACTTTGTTCTTTTGGCATGGTACTAGCAATTGAGGCAGGGCCCTTCACAATGAGCTATATATCTGCAGCCCTTTTTAATTTTTTTTTTTTTTTTTTTTTTGCAGAATCTTGCTAATCATTCAGTTCTCAAGCTGGGCTAGAACTCACAATCATACTGCTTTGTGCTAGGATTATAGGAATGTGCTACCATGCTTGGCTGACAGTTTTGAAATTGTTACTAGTATATAGACATTGTTTTTTGTATGTTGGTTTAGTGTGCTGTGACCTTACTAAATTCACTTACTAGTTCTGGAAGTGTTTTCTTATTAGACACCTTAAGATTTTCTGTGTAATCATGTTGTCTATGAAAAAAGATCTTTCTCTTTTCTAATACTTCTGTTTCTTTTCCGTGCCTCATTGAATCCTAGACCTCTAGGACAGATATTTTTGTCTCATACCCAATCTTTTTTTTTCCCCCCAGTACCAGGAATCGAACTCAGGACCTTGAGTTTGCCAGGCAAGTGTGGCACCACTGAGCTACATTCCCAGCCCTATCATTTTCAGTCTTAAGAGGAAGAATTGAATCTTTCTTCATTAGGCATGATGTTAGCTGTCTGGATTTCATGGGTCCACTTTGTCACAATTGAGGAAGTTTCTTTCTGGTCTTAGTTATCTGATAGCTTTTTTTCTTTTTAATTGAGTGATTGCTTAATTTTGGCAAATGCTTTTTCTTTTTGATTTGACCATATGGGGTTTCTCCTTTATTTTCTAATAAGTAGTTAAATTACTGGCTGATCTCCTTTAAATTATGGAGGGTTTTAAGGGTGAACTGTTTCACTTTTTCTTTTAGTCCCAGGGTGCTTATTTGTAAGGCATAGCTAGTCTGGAGTTTTGATGGAAATTCCAATATATTTAAAAAACTTTTACCTTCGTGGGCTCAATCTTCAAATTCTTTCTCCTACAGTGGGAAACAGATGAAATCTCAATTCATTTTAGTTCTTATGTTTTCCCAGACCTCTTGGAGTCTCCCTGCACAGGTTAGAAGCAAGCCTGGATTTGGGGAGTTTACACATTTGAAAGGTTTCTCTGTGGCCTCGCCCTGTCTAGTTCTTGCCTTGATACCCAGCTGTCTGAAGTCCTGGATTTTGCCATCTCACTCTCAAGCCAAATACAGATATGGCTTCCTGCACTAGTTCTATCTACTCGCCCGTCAAGCTTGCAAAATGACCTGGGAAAAGGCCCACCAACAGATCTCACCCAATACAACTTATTTTTTTCTCTCAAATGTCAAGTTCCCTGTAGTTTGTGCCTGTTTTTGATTGCTGTCTGGTGTTTTCAGTTAGTTACACTTTCTTTGAAAAATGATTTTCTGTATTCCTCTCAACCAGTGATTCTCATTCACTTGGGGATGTTGTTTTAATGTTAGGGTTTTTCACTGTGTTGTCTCAGTCAGTTAAATGTTACCTTTTTCTGTGTAATGTTGAAGCTACCAGAAACCTCGGGTGAGCCGCTTGTCCTCAGTGTTCTGGTTTTCCTTGGGGTATTGGACATACAGAATTTGTGAACAAATGAGTCTGCTCCTAGCTCAGTCAATAACAGTAATGTACCATTGCAGAGCATTGGTTTTTAATGGAAAAAGAAAACAAAATCCAAGTTTCATAACAAAATAGTGAGGGATAATAGTTAATTCACTGTCATAATTATTTTCTTCAAAGTAGTTTAGTCAAAGACAAAAAGATTCTGTCTTACAAAGAAGAAGCAGTAGCACAAAACTTTCTTTTGAGCGAACTAAGAGAAACTGTAGTATAAATGAAATGAATTAGCATACATATTAATATATTTTTGATACAGTAGAATAGATACTTTAGAGAATTATTTTAACTTCTCCATATTTCCTGTTTATCTTCTATTTTGCTTTTTACATGAATATATATATTTGATTTTTATAATATAGGAGAAACCATGCGATATGTAAGCTTGTGTGTGTGTCTGACTTATTTCACTTAACATTAAGTTCTCAGGTTGCAGCCACTTACCTATGAATGCCTCACGTTTATCTTTCTTTATGGCAGAGTACTCCATTGTGTATAAATATGAAATTTTCCTTATCCATTCATATGTTGATGGGTATACTGTATATGCTGTTTCCAAGATCTAGCTATTATAAATTGTGCTGCTATAAACATGGGTATGTGTGTACCACTGTTATATAATGATTTTAACTCTTCGGGGAAGATACCTAAAGAGGGATAGCTGGGTCAAATAGAATTTCTAATTTTAGTTTTTTGAGGAATCTCTACACTGATTTCCTTAGTGGTTGTACCAGTCTACATTTCCACCAACAATGGAGAAGAGTTCCTTTCCCCCCACATCCTCACCAGCATTTGTTATTGTTAGATTTTTTTGATGATAGATTTTCTTTCTGGAGTAAGATGAGATCTCAATGTAGTTTTAATTCACATTTCTCTAATGGCCAGCAATACTGAACTTTTTTTATGTATTTATGGGCCATTTGAACTTCTGAGAAGGGTCTGCTCATTTCGGTTGTCCTTTTTTGATTGCATCTTTTATTTTGGGGATTCTGTTTTTTTGTGTTCTTTATAGATGTTAGTCCTTTGTCTGAGGAATCGCTGGCAAAATTTTTTTCCCATTCTATAAGTTCTCTCTTCACTCTGTTGGTTGTTTCCTTTGCTGTGCGAAGCTTTTTGACTTGATGTGATTTCATTTGTTGATTCTTGTGCCATTGGAGTTCTGTTCAGAAAATCCTTTCCTACACCTATATTTTCAAGGGTTATATCTATTTTATCTTCCAGCAGATTAAGTGTTTCTGTTTTAACATCTGTGAGAAACTGCTACCCTGCCTTTCTATCAAAAGAATATAAACAGGAGTGCCTCCATCTTAAATTCTAGTCCACCCCTGGCAGCCCCTCCCTACCACACTGAAATTATAGGAAACGCCTGCTTAGTTTAATTTTGGAAACAGCTACAGACCAAGATAGCTTACCAGTAGTCGAGAACTTTCTGTACCTCTCCCTGTCTCCCCTCAGCTACCCTTCAAATGCTTCCCGTGGCTGTCCACTTAAATCAGCCAGTCACATAGATTTTAAGCCTTTGAATTCAGCCAGTGTGTTTAAAGGATAGCTGCTTCCCATGAGTGAGGGCTTAAAAACCTCATTTCTCCACCACTTGGCTAGGCACACCTGCTGCTTTATGTCTGCGTGCACTCACACCTTTCAATTTGAGTCTGGGGCTCATTTTTAACAGCTCTTTGGTCCATTTTTATTTTAGTTTAGTACATGGTGAGATATATGTATCTAGTCTTCTGTCTGTGCATACCCAGTTTTCCCAACACCATTTAATAAAGAGGCTATTTTTCCTTCAGTGTATGTTTTTGGCCCCTGTGTCGAAGATCAAATAACTGTATTTGCCTGGGTTGTTTTTTCGTCTTCTATTCTGTTTCACTGATCCATATGCATGTTTCTGTGCCAGTATCATGCTGTTTTAATCACCATAGCTTTATAGTATAACTTCAAGTCAGGGATTGTGATGCCACCTGATTTGCTTTTGTTACCTGGGATTGCTTTTGCTATTGTGGGTCACAGGACATTGTTGATAGAACATTCCCACAGTGCACATGGAACACGGATCAACCATGGTAGGAAAGAAGTCCAGCAATGAAAAAAGTGGCCAGAATGAGTAGTAGGTGAGATTGTGAATGTGCTGGATCACTTTCCTGGATTATATGACAGGGGACCGGTGAAGGCCACGCATGTTAGGCAGGTCTGATTGTCTTGGAATCATTACATGACTTCTTTTTCTTTTTTAGAGCTATGTTAACTCTTTAGGGCTTAAATATATCTGGATATCTTCATTGTATTTATTTCTTAGTTTTAGTGGTAAGAAAAAAGAAATGGCAAATTGGTTTGGAAGTGAGTTCTTCCTGGGTTATTGCAATTGTATTCCTTTCAAAGCTGACTCTGTATGATAGGCTGAGGTTATTTTTGGTAATTCCCCCTCCCCTTTAAGCTAATCAATCAATCTCTTTTACTCTCCCAGTTTCCTGCCCTCCTCCCCCTTCACAGTGCTGGAGATTGAACCTAGGGCACTCTACCACTGATGTACATCGCTAGATTGATCTCGTCTGTCTGTCTCTATCTGTCTAGCTAGCTAGCTAGCTAGCTGTAGTTTGAGACAGCATCTCACTGAGTTGCCCAGATGGGACTCGAATTTGTGGTTCCCTTGCCTCAGCCTCTCTAAGTGCTGGGATTACAGACATGAGTGGCTATGCCCAGCTGTTCTTTCGGTCTTCCTCCAGGAGGAAGCCTAGTGGTCTCTCTCTAGTAGTTGCTGATAAAGAACAATTAGTTTATAGATTAATTTTCACTGAAGTAATAGTGATTGGTGTTTTAGCAGTCTACCCATTTTAGGTGTGTTTGCACATTCAAAAGATGTTAGAACTGTTTTATTGAAGAGTAATAAACTTTAATATTGAAATTTCAGGAGCCGTGTCTTCTCTGTGTGGGATGTATTTTAGGAACTCTAGCTCTGTTCTCTCTGTTTCTGTGTGGGAGCATTGTCTTTTCAGTTGGAGCCTAATCTGGGGCTCAGTTTGAGCTTGCATGTTGCTTTTGTATCGTACTGCAGCAGCCTTGTCAAATACAGAGGCTGTGATGCTGCCTCTGTGTGTGTGTGTGTGTGTATGTGTGTGTGTGTGTGTGTTATTATCTAAGAGGGGAATGGAGCCTCCTCTCTGTGTACCAGCCACAACTGTGGCAGGAGCTTGGGCCTGGCACTGTGAGTATATGGCTGTCTTGGCTTTGTTCCTGGAAGCCACTTTAGAGTCAGATTTCTCTCAGCCATAAAATTACACCAGTATTATAGAGATGCTGCAGGTGCGGGAGTATGATGGGAGATACTGCAAGGCACCCGGGAGGGAGGCCTTTAAGTATAGGTTCTCTGGAACAGTCCCATTTGTTGCTCTATCACTGTAACTATTAACAGTACCCCCTTTCATCCTCAAAATGGTACCAGGTTAGATGATAAATCTCATGTTCACACTACTTATAGGCAAGTAGAGTTATGGGATTCCAGGGAATGGTTTTTGACAGAGAGAGATAAAATCTGATTTGGTATCAGTAGGTTTAAGGGCAGGGCAGGGGTGTTAGATCATGAGAAGAGCAGGGTGTGGAGAGCAATTATGAGACTGTAAACTTGTCTAAGGGAAAGACTATTAGAGCCTGAGCTAAATTGGAGTATGAGGGGATGGAGAAAAGGGAGACATCTTTGAGAGATATCTATATGATAGTAAAGCCAACCAGAGTTGGCCATCCGGTGGATGTCAGAGATGAACAAGGAGGCATTTAACACGGTGCTCAGACCGTTATGGAGTCACTCACTAGGTTAGAAACGTAGGGGTGGAAGATGATGAATTTGGCTTTGGACAAGTGGAGCTATCTAGGGGAAATTAGATATAAGAGTCTGGAGTTTGGCCAGATGCCTAAGCCTGAGACTTAACTCTAGGTACATGCGTGCACTGTGAGAAGAGAGAGAAAACCAGGCCTGATCAACAGTGTAACTCTGTGAAACACCAACATTTAAGAGCTCTGGCTCAAATATCATGATTTGTCAAGCCAGCTCAAACTCTGTTAAGCACTTTCTTAATGAACACTCATTTTGCCAAGTATCCATTACTTAAGCAATAATATTTGAGCATTTACTGTATGCCAGGGATTGTTTCACCAGATCCTGTAACATTTTTGCCAGTCTTCCAAATTGGCATCAAACTGTTTGATAATGAAACCTGAGGAAAGATTAGAACTTAGAAGGCTTGGAAAGCATTGTTTGCCTTGGTGGTAACAGCAGCTTCTTCAAAGTCTGATGATACCATGCACTGAGTGCAGGTTTATTCTTAATGCTGAGGAAAGAGGAGCCCACGGACCTGCTCAGCACCTCCAGTGGACATCAGAGATGAACCGAGATAGATCCAGAAAGACACAGATAATCATCACTTGGTGGAAGTCTCTTGCAGAGGCCAAGCCTGGATCAGAAACCCCTCATCAGTGCTCGTCTTGAGAAAAGTCTTGTCGCTCAGAGGCAGAATTCCCCTAAGAGCTGAGGCAGGAAAAGACACAGTCACATGATTTATTATTTTGAAAACGCTGCCTATTGTCTGTCTTTATTACTTTCTGACTAAGTCTTTCTGTAGTTAACCATGGAATTTGCCATCCAGTCAGACTGAAATTTATGATAGCAGTGAGGCAGACCTGGACGTTTAATGCAGCCTTTAGATGCTGTCATTGTGGCTGTGCCTGTGACTGTCACTATGTTGAATTAGTTTTAGCTCAAAAGACCAGAACAGCCAATTAAAAAAAAAAAGGTAAAATAAAAGTAACCAATTAAACTAAACTAAGCCAAACTAAATTCACAACTGTGGCAACTGAAAGAAAACAGAAAGAAGTTAAAAGTATGATATCCCTTCATTTGAGAAAAGGTCAAAAAGAGGTTGCTATATTATTTATTAGGAAATATAGTGTGAGATTTTTAAGCTTTGGAGAAAATCTGATTTGCAGAAGTGAAGCTTATCTGGACTCAGGATGCCTTAATCTTACGTCGTCAGCCCATGAGTGAGAACCAGACATGCTGTGCCTTTAGACAGAAGCACTCTGAACCAACCAGTGAGGCAGTCTCCCTGGAAAATGAAGCCTGAGTCCAGTCAGGTTTTCAGATTCAGCTGCCAGTCCAAAGGGGATACAGTAGGTGGGAATGTTTTAAAAGACACCAAGTGATGTAATCAGCACAATCTAGACTGCAGGAAAATTTCACAGGAAAAGACTTTCATTCTTAGGGCACAAATTGGAAGAAAAGAGAAAGAAAAACAAAATGACAAAAGAGAGACATATTAACAAGTTGTAATGGGCAGACCACATTTAGCATAGTTCAAGTGTAGACTGTGAAAGAGTTCATAACTCTGAGGGGCTGATTGAGGAAATGGGAACAGTGATTGGCCAAAGGTGTTGATAAGGAACTGATAACGGCACTTAAGTGTGATTATAGCCTCCTGATTGTTTAAAAGAAAAATAGCACCTGTTAGATACATATTTTGAAATATTTACTGATGAAAGATATGACATCTGGGATTTATTTCAGAATAATCTGTAAGTGGGTAGAGGGTGAACTATTGATGAAACCAGATTAGCCAGACCTGATTGTTGAGGCCGAACAGCAATTACATGTTGGATGTGGGTGTGTTATATCATCCTAATTGCATATGGTTGAAATTTCCATTTATAAGAAAATTTTTAAAATAGCAAATTTTAAGATATCTATTTCTTAAAAAATCAGAGTCTGGATTGCCTGTATGATGCTTTAACTTTGAATACATGCTTTCTCTCCCCCTTTATCAATTAAGGCTGGAAGTTTTAAAGAAAATTTTTGGCTACTTTATTCTTAATTCCTAATTTTTAAATCTATGATGAAAAGGTAAGTTAATATTTTTTAAATGTCTAAAGTACTTCATGAAGACTTTAATTGTGCTTAATAATACTGTGAGTCAAAAAACTGCAGGTAGAAAGAGGTAAGATAATTCCTTTTGTTCATCATACTTTTCTCACTTCTATTGAATGACAAGTAGATCATCTACTAACAATTACATAACACTTTGCATTTGCAATACTTAGTGTTAAGGTACTTTCTTAAGCTAATCAAATAAATCAAAAGAATTAATAGTAGAAGTACCTTTATAAAGATATCAAGCCAAAGATCCTGAAGTACATGTTTCCTCCCTGAAAGAAGCAAACAGGAAATTCCTACCACAGTTAATAGCAAGGTATTCTATCTGGACCAGTTATGGGTGTACAATTATTTCTTGTAGAACAAACAAAAGCAAAAATTTCACAAAGCACTTGTTATTTGTTGATTTTTAAGCTTGTTTAGAAAAAAAAGACCTTTTGCTTTTGCTAAAACATCGAATAATCATTTTTTGAACTCTTACTACATTACTTAGAACTTATGTGCATTTTTCTGGGGGATAATATGGGAAGACATTTGAATTTTCGGAACTGATTGTTCTCTCTGGGAGGCAGTAGATTATGGTGCAGGATAAGATTCTCATCTTTTTCTTTCTGTACCATTGCACCATTTTAAGCTCACATTTCCTGTGTCAAACCACTGGTTTACAGGTAGTTGTGTTCTGTACTAGATTATTGTGGTCACATGGACCAAGAAGGTAGATGAAATGCATTACTGCTACAAAGCGGTAATCCACAGTTTCACCCTGTATCTAACACTTCTAATGAGTGTCTGTTAAATGCAGAAATAGTTATCAGCTACCAGCTGATACATCAAGCCTAATGACAACTTGCTGATTAAAGTTTTTAAAATTTAGCTTAAAAATATCCCTTAAGTATTAGCATGAGGAAAGAATGATCATTTCAGTCTTCTTGCTGGCTTGAGGAGTTCTTATGGCTACCATCGGAAGTGACTGCCATCAGAAATGACTACCAGATTGAAGGTAAGGGAGAAGAGAAAAGAGGATTTGAGAGAATGAATGGAAAAAGAAGAGGAACTGGAAAAGGATGAAATTATATATTTAAAAAAATTGAGACTAATTATTCCTAGTCATAGGAACAATTCTTCTTCACTTCTTCCTCTTCTCCAGAATATCTGGTTCATTTGTTGAAGAGCTTTTGAAGACTAGACACTGCTGTGCTTGTAATCTAGCAAGCAGCAATGGCAGCTCTTACTTTATTTTCTTTCTGGCAGCAGAATGGCCTCTTATCCTAGTAGTTGAGTGCCTCTGTGTATTCCTGCCATCCCATAAATCATTTCATTTGCTCCCCAGAACAAACTTCTGAGGCTGGTGTAATGCTCAGTATGCAAATGATGACTCACACCCATAGACACCGATTTGCTGTGGTCTCCTGGAGAGTAAATGCCAGTGCCCAGACCCCAGCCAGGATGCAGTTTGAGGTCCAGGATCTTTCCAGGCCAGCCAGCTCTCAGACAGGTTTCTTAGTCTATTTTATGCTGCTATAGTGGAATAACACAGACTGGGTAATTTCTAATGAAGAGAGATGTATTTGATTCATGGCTTTGGAGGCTGGGAAGTCCAAGATCAAGGGGGTGCATGTGGCAAGGCCTTTCTTGTGGATTATAACGTGGTGGAAGGCATCTCATGAACGAGAGAGGAAGAGACAGTAAGAGAGGGCTGCATCTGCTTTATACAAACTCACTCCTCTGATAGTGATTGTTCCTTTGGACCCTCAAGACCTAAAGACCTCCCACTAAGCCCCACCCTTGAATACTGTTGCATTGTGGGTTAGTTTCTAGCACATGCACTTTGGTGTACACATTCACATCCCAGCAGGAGCCATTGTAATGTTTTCTCTTTATTCTGTCTTGGAGGTTAGTTGACCCCAGAGGTGCTGTAGAAATCTTGTTGTCTTTTGGGATGATACCTTATTGAAAGACTTCTTTGGATTCTCCCTCCTTAAACCTGCAGATTAACATTTCCCTGGGGAAGGTGAATTTAAGATTTGGCCCAGCTTTACTGCTGTTAGTAGGTTCTCTTAATGTAGACCTTAAGCTAGAACTCAGAAAAAATAAAAATGAAATAAATGGATTCAGTTTAGGATATTATATCTATATTTGCTGAGTTTTACACTAATCACTGGGTTCACCCCACCTATTTCTCTTATTTTCATGGTTGATGAAAACTAAGTAATGGTTTTGTTGAGAATTTTTAAAATGCTTCTGATAGTGTGATCCTGCAGACCTTTGAGAGTTCTAGTGATATTTTTTCAGAAGGCCCGCGGTTTAAAATTGTTTTCCTTATAATACTTAGATGTTGCCTTGTTGGAGTGGTGCAGAACAGTGCTAAAACTTCAGTCAGCTTAGTATGAATCAGACCTCGAACTACAGAGCTATTAGTAAATTCCTCATTACCACACATTTGCAGGGGAAAAAGGCTAGTTTTCACTTAAAGACTTTGATAAAACAGTGAACACAATTAATGCTATTAAAGCTCAGCTCTCAGTTCCTTTGTTGTATACTACGTGACAAAAGGAGAGTATGAATAAAGCACTTCTGCATACTGAAATTCTGTATTTCTCAAGGGAGGGCATTTGTGTGATTCAGTTTTTATCCAAGCTTGCTGTTTTGTGCATGGAACACCATTTTTACTTTGGAAGAGTGAAACCTGGAGTTATGGAACTTGGACTTTGTAAAATATTTTCTAGAAAAATGAGTGAACTGAACCTGTTACTTAGAGGAAAACAACTGCACATGTTTGGTGCCAAGGATCAAATCAAAGCCCTCAAATCATAATTTGAATTTTGGAAAATTTATATCTATTTATATATATCTATTTATATTTGTTTATATTTATATCTGTTGTGAGCTTGACAGTTTCCCAGTACTTGGAAATCTTTTCTCATGAGTTTGTTTTGATATTAACTCACAATTGTGATTTTTAAAATTGTGTAATAAAACGTGTCGACTTTTGGAAGACCTGAATGACTCAGTGAACATGAGCACATATTTTCAAAATGGCCGATACACTGTGTCACAAAACCATGTAGGTACTGGGCACGGACACTGATACCAGGAGCTTGGGAGGCTGAGGGAGGAAGAGCACAAGTTTGAGGCCAGCCCAGGCAACTTGGTGAGACCATCTCAAAATAAAAGAAATAAAAAGACTTAGGGATATAGCTCAGTGCTCCTTGGCTCAGTCTCCAGTTCAGGAAGAAAAAGAACAATGACAACAACAATGAAACATGTATGTGTTTCAGTTGAAATTTTAATGCAAATTTTAATGCAGTTGGATTTTAATGCAAAAATATGAAAAGTTCTATATTCTACATTACAGTTGACTTTTAGGAAGCTACCACTTGTTGAGTTTTGATGCAGTATCAAAGGAGAATATTCACAATTAACTGAAAAAGCTATAAAATACTTATTAAAATATTTGTGTGAAGTTGGTACTGCAGTAGATTAAACACAGAAGCAGATGTAACAATGCCACTGGCTTCAAGTCAGACATGAGTTAGATTTGAAAATTGTAAAATCATCCCACTCTTCTTACTAATTTTTGTTTTAGAAAATACAGTTTTCATAAAAATGCATGTGTTCATATGCAGTAGATTTGTAATTGCTGTTTTAAATAAACATATTTTTAAATGTTATCATTTAAATTTCTAATTGGCAAATATTAATAAAGCCCATGTAACCCAAAACTCTAAATCCTCAATAATTTTTAGACCATAAAGGGAAGACAGAACCAAAAATTTTAGAATTTCTTGGTTAATTTCTCCCCTTCTCCCACCAAAATCCACCACTTTAATTTTTAGTGACCATCGGGAGAAGGAAGTGAAAACTGTTTATGTATCTTATAGTGGGGCTGGTGTTAGGTGGTAACTAGGTGATATAGGTAACAGAATTAATTCCATAATTTTTTGAAACTATTTTTTTCAAATTTTACTGCACAATATACTTTTGCAGCCATTTTTGTTGTTGTTGTGTTGTTATAAGCCTGTTCTTGTAAACATTAGGTCAGGAAATGACACCAAAACCACTCAGAAGCCTGCAGTGGTTTCTGGCTTTAGAGATACATATTACAGGTGGCCTCATGCTAAGCCTTTGCTAATTGGGGCAGAACAAGGTGGCCAGAACACCACTGAGCAAGTGGTCAGAACCAGCAGCCCTGAAGGGTGAGGCCTGAAAACAGCTCAAAGATCAAGACGCTGGCTTTGCGTGGCACTCACTTGTTAACTAGCATGCTCCTTTGAAATCAAGATTCTTGCAAAACACAGTCCAACCAGTTTAAATTTGTTTTCAAACCTCATTCCTTTTTCACTGAAATAACAATGTGGTATTCTCTCAGTGGAACTGAAATTTGAGTGAAACCATGATTTAATTTTTTGATAGAAAATTCCATTGCTCTAGCACCTGTTTTCATTTTACTTCAGTTTTATCTTCAGCAATTCCTTATCTCTCTGCTCTTTTTGTTCAAATGAATGAGACAGGAGAGTTTGTTATCCAGGCCAGGTATATGGACAGCCCCTTCCTCCCCAGTACCTCCCCAGGAAAACCTGCCACTTCCCTTCTATCCCAAAACTTGTCTTTAGCATCATGATTTCATCCTGGTGTCTGAAGTTAGTGCCTGATGACCCCCCAGCATAAAGTTGAGACAGGAAGTGTGGTGGGGGACAGTGGCCTAGGATTAAAGACACATTCTTTAGATTGCTTTATATATTGTAAATACAACTTAGTTCTCATGTTACTTTGGAAAAACTCAGTTGCTACCTCTTTGAATTTACATTTGGCTACAAAATATACCAGATTGAGCAATATTTCAAAATTCCTGTCACTTTAATCCATTCAAGTAAGAGACGTTTATCCATCCACCCACAGTATACAATTATGTAATATATATATATATATATATATATATATATATATTTACTTGTATGTGTATGCATGCACTTATTAATGTCACTGACTGATTCTCACAGAACTCAAATTTTGGTGTGTGGGTGGAGACATAATTAAATCAATTAACATAACGTACCGGGAGGTGAGTACGATAGAAAAATAAGACAGAGGAAGGGAAGAGAGGGGCGGGTCTGTGTTCTCTGAGGATGTGCCACCTGAGCCAGAGGTCTGGAGGAAGGAAGAGAGGGAGTGGACCTCAAGGCTGTCTGTGGGGACAGGGAACAGGAAGTACAAAGACCCTAAAGCCCAGAACACAGCTGATGAGTTAGACTTGCAGTGAGGAGAGGAATGTGGCTGAGCAGAGCCGCCCAGGGGAGGTGCCCGTTTTGGTCCTTAGCACAAGGTCTGGATCTGTGGACATCACTTCCTTTTTCAAGAGCGTGCTTGTGTCACTTGAGTGATGTTCACCTCGGTTTGGTGCTGGTCACCGTTTAGCTGATTGAATGTATCTTTTGAAACTCTTTAGCTAGAGGCCTGAAGATGACTCAATGTATGTTGCTGAAGCAAAAACTGATTTAATGTTCATTGTGAAGAACTTTCTCAAATTCTGTGAATTTCATCATGGTTTGTCATTACTCTAAGCTCTTACTCAGTTTAGAAGCCATTACACAGCTTAATCAGTATTCAAAGTTCAAACAGACTGTTTGGAGGTATGTAACAGGTCTGTGCACCAATGAACTGTAATTGAATTCTGGTCAGGGCTTATTAAGGAACCTACCCTTTTGTGTGCATCTTACCCTTCTGAAACAGAGAGATTAGGTGGGAGTCTTCAGCTCTTGGACTTGTTGTGACCCATCATTTGTTGCGCAGTTTTAATAAGCGTTAGGACCGTGTCTTTCTGCTCAACATCTAGAGCTGTAAATTGGATGGACCTCAGTGGGGGTACGTGGTCTATCCCATTTTGAAAGTCAGTCATCACTGAATCTTGATAGTTCCTGTTTTGTGTAGATGCAGATGCTTCCATTATTAAAATCGTCAGGTTTGGGATTCACCAAGTCCTGAGAACAGGCACTTCAGGAAATCCAAAGGAAGGGCCAGGGATTTAGCTCAGTGGCTCCGCCGCCTGCTTTGCAACTGCAAGGTCCCTAGTTCTATCCCTGTACCAAAACGAAACAAACCAACAAAAGTACCAATAAAGGTTCCTTTAAAAAAAAGAAATCCAAAGTGGCAGGAGAGACTCCATTCTAGAGCAACGTAATCACTTGAGAATTCGGAAAAACACAGGTTCTCAGGCCCTGGATTGAGTGGTTCTGTGGGGAAGAGGCCAAGGCCGAAGATCCTTCATAGGCGCCTTACCTGACTCCAACAGCTGGGCCCATTGTTAATGCACAGACCAGAAATAGATGCTGCCAGACACTGTGGACTGTACACAGCTGCATGCACTGTGCTTTGACAGGAATGGCAGTAGGTCTGTTCATACCAGCACCACTGCACACCCAGGACTAATGCATTACATTAGGACTTTTGATGGCCACACGGCAATAGAATTTTTCAGCTCCTTCATAAGCTTATGTGCCCAAGACCCTAAACTTACTACAACATCATTGTGTGCTTCATGGCCATAATATAACCTACTTTACTGCTTTCTAAGTTGTGCAGTGTAGGACTGTGATCTAACCTATTTTACTGTTTCGTAAATTTGAGTTAAGAGATGTGTCCTAAATCATATCCAATCTGATTTAGGTAAAGTTTTGGTGATTAGGAGCCTTGCTAGTTGAAAAACTACATAGGAAAAAAATAAAAGAAATGTATTGCTTTTGTGTAGACGTATGAGAGTTGACACAAAGTCCAGATGTGTTCTTTTAGGAGCCTTTAAAAATGCTGTCACAAAGGTCAGGTTTTTGCATTTTTAGGAGAAAAAATGAAACTCAGAGGGTAAAGGCCTTGTTAATGGCTGTAAACACTGGTGCTAAGGCAGGGACTCAACCCAGGCTCGAGAGCGGTGAGACCAGGATCGGAATGCTGGCTCTGCTGCCTGGTGGCTGTTACACTGCAGGAAAATGACAAGGGCTTCAGTGACTCCATTAAAATGGGAGCCAACAACTTTTTATAGTATTTACCCTTTAAAAAGGTGTTATTGAAAAAAGTGGAAACAAAGTCTTTGTAAATAGGGAGGGATGGAGGGGTTGAAGGGAGGGCAGGGGAATGTGGAAAAATAAGAACCAAGAGAGATTATGTAAAGGTGCAAATTTCCTATGACGAATGTCATTATTATTGTATACCTAAAATGTACCAATAAAATTAATTTTAAAAAATCAAATTAAAAACAAATAAAGGGTTTTTCCTCCTCCAAAAAAAGGGTTTGATTGATACTCTGTCTTTAAATTGTGATCCTAGTTTCTTCCATCCTGTATGGTGCTTGTGTTACAGTGACACCTGTGTGCTCAGTCTTAGAACCAAGGTTGGGTCAAATAGCTCACTGTACACCTCCCTGGGTGACTTGAAAGCACGATAACATCTTCCACTGCATGCTTCAGCACTGTCCTGAAAAAGATTGTTTTGCAAAATCATTTGACGATGTAATCAGTTTTCCAGTAGCATGGCATGGCTCCATCAGTGTTGATCTCCATTTCATCAACGATGGATTTGCTTGGCCAGGGCTTTGCTGTGATTTGAGTGCTGGTGCTTCAAGTTCATAACCTCCTGCAACAACCACAAGGCCTCACATTTTGATCTGGAGCTGAGATTTACTGCATAGGTGATCGTGTTGGATGTGGCTGATACTCAGAAAGTGAGAACAGCAGTCATTTATATGGTGGGGGAGGGGAAGGGATAGTGTAGGCAGGGAGGGATGTCAGAGAAGGGACTGATTTAAAAGTGGTTATTTGGTTCACTATGCTCTGGCCATTTGGTTTGCCTATCTAAATCTTACTATATTAGGGGCTTTGGTGATGAATACTCAAATGATGTGTTCAGCTGTGTCTAAAGTTCTTATTTCTTATAAAAGGTGAACTTACTCAAATAATTCTGTAGTGTCCAAATAGCATTCTGTGGGAGGGACTGCATATCTGAATACCTCTCTTATCTGTTGGTTACTTAGGAGCCACTTAGGTACAGGGACATGAAATACCAGGAGGGGTCCACTCTGATACTGGACTGTAGGAAGAATTCATTGTCAAGACTGAAGCTTCACTCTGGGAGGGAAAAGTACTGATTTTGTTAAACTTATTCATGAATGACAATTCAGTAGGACTTTGCTATCTTTCGAGCCCCTCTTTATTGAGGGTGGGCAGGAACATTCAGCTAGGATATGCAAGGGTCCTGATGTCTGTCACGTCTTTTCCACACCTGTTCCTCAGGTGTTCTTTTAGACCTCAGATTCCTGTGTTCTCGGGCTTTGCCTCCGTGAATGTTTAAAGGTCACTCTGAGCACAGCCTTTATGGGGTCTTCTTTGTAATATCCAGAAAACCATCTGTGTGGTGCCTGGGTCTCTTTGGCCCTGTGTTTCTCTCTAGCCAGGGATTGCAAAGTGCTGATGGACTGCAATCAACTGTAGACCCGTTTTGTTTTGTACAAAATGTAGTGCAAAGAAGTTTTCCAAATTGAACTCTCCAGAGAAGGCAAGGTTCTTCACTGTACCCTGGCCCCAGCTGCTTGAATCTTCCTCACTTCACAGCTCCATGCATCCATCTCTGGCCTTAATTTGCTATTCTGAATCTGAGCTTTTGTTCCATGTAGCTACTGGGCAGGGTGCAGTGGTCACTGGGTACGTTGAAATGTCTGTTAGTGGGAAGGATTGCTTCTTTGCTAGAGTCAAAACTGAAAACACTTTTATTCCACTGAATCCCATAAAGGCTCTTCTTTTGTATCATTCAGCATCCCACCTTACTCAATAGTGCCCCCACTGCTAGTTTTGGGTAGTACAGTCTCACTGTTCTGTGGAGTTGGGGAAAGGTGGAGAGAAATCTCAATTCATTTCTTTGATTCCAGAAAATAAGCCTGCTTTCAGTGATGTCTACAACTCCTGATCACCTGAAAGTGTTAATTTCTGGAATTAGTGTTAATCATTTCCACAATAGAACTTCACAAACAAAATCCTGCAGAAATTCCTTCTGATCTCTTATTGTGCTGGCCATGTGGGATTGGTGGAGGAAGGCCATGAGCTTTAGATCAGATGGAACTGCTTCTGCCACCTGCACTTACTAGCTGAGTGACCTTGGGTGTGTAAAACATGGGACTAATGATATCTACCCCCAGGATTGCTGTGTTTATGCACACAAGCACGCACCTACAAGCAAAGTATTGTACAAGGGCTTGATACAGATTATGTTCTCACCCACTTTGAAGGAAATTCATACCCCATGTACTTCTAGGCACTTGGTGAATCATTTCAAAGGCACTGGAAAAAATATGATTACATAAGCCCTGTTTCTCAGCTATTGTTTCAAATTTGAGAAGCAATTCAATTTCACAGGATATATGTCATCGTGGGGTGGGGAAGGTGCAGGAAGAATTCACTCCCTGTGAGATGAGTGCTCTCTGCATTGCCAGGTTCCTGCCTCCTGGGCCTCAGGGAACATATGTTGCATCTGTGTCTAAGTGTACCCAGCAGACCAAGTGCTGCATGCTTTCCCAGAGCACTGCTCAGGCATCTGGCTAATGTCTCCCAAGGAGGCTCAGTGTCATGGTGGTGTGTGTAGGCCAGCCCTGTGTGTAGGCATCCTCATTGCCCTGAGTGCTCCGTAGGATGTCAGTAGAGCAGCAGTAGAGATCAGAGCTGAAGGCCCAGGGACTTCTTTGGATTTTCATTGAAAAACAGCCCACATACTGCACTGGTTCTTTCAGCACAGATGCAGAAATGCAACAAGTGCCTTCTCCCAGTAGCTTGTTCAAATGAACCAGTCACTTTCTAGGTCCCAGAAACAAGGCCTGTTTTAAAAGCCGATTGATTACATAGGCTTCTTGCTATTAATTTCTAATCAGTAGAGGGTTGTGTGTTCAGTGCCAGGAATAATATTATACATTGTTAGGCAGTGTGAGCCCCTGTCCTACATCTTCTCCTCTGCACCAGAATCTTTTAGGTTTAATCACCAGCCTGATGACCTGGCCAGGGACTGCCCATCAACTTGGCATGACTGTTTACTTTGTTATTTTTTTTGCAAATAAATGGAGTTCATCCTCTGTGTGGTTTTATTTTTGTGTTTTGCTGTATTGGGGTTTGAACCCAGAGCCTCACACATGCTAGGCAAGCAGTCTACCATTAAGCTACATCCCAGGCCTCCATGTGGGGAATATAGCTTTTCACTGCTTTTGGTCTTTTCCTAAATATTAGCCTTAATTTATTAAATTAGTTCTCACTCATAAATTAAAGTATATGTATGGTTTGAACTTTACAGGCTTGGTTGTCTTTGAATTACCAGATAGCATCTCTTGCTTGAGTCTACAAGCCGGTTTTGTTTGCTCACTGGCATGCTTTGTTTAGGGCTTAACCACCACTGAGGACCTTCTTAAATTATAGATGGTTCTGTGTTCAACTGAAGAGCCATTTAGAAATCCAGTGCTTGGTTATTTTTATTATAATTATTAACATATATGAATTAATATGATTCACTGTGGTATTTTCATCCATGCATGCATTGTATATTAGTCATGTACACCTAGATGATTATTAATTAAAACATATCTTGTACATTTCGGAGGAAAAATGATTTTGTTGCATGTGAAAGGGGAACATGGACTGAGAGTTGGTTAACTTCGGAGTGGATTTGGGCTCATTGGTTTAGTCTGTTCTGTTCTGCCCATGTGTTGTGTAGTATAGATCTGCTGGGCTGACAGAGGATGGGCTGCTTTGGTGCAGCCTGACAGGTCTCATCAAGGTATGTTATAGGTTCTTTTCATACAGGGGTGTTATTAGAGATCCTGCTCTCTGAGAGTGTGAACCAAGTCTAGCCCCGGGTCTTCACTTCTTGTATCCAGCACCGCTTGTGGCTGATGGAATGTGACAGAGGGAATTGCTGTGGCTGAGTGACTCCTGCTACGCCCCTGACTGTATTCTCAGATGCTGTCCTTTCCTTTCTCCCAGAGCTTCCCGAGACCGTTTCAGTCCCCTGTGGTCAATGCCCCTGACCACCTTCCTTGTTAGGGTAGGTACAGATAAACATAGGCCTCAGGTCAGCTCTCTGGGAGATCGTACTTCCTACTGTTTTGATCATCTTGCACTTCTGACACTGACCATTGTGCTTGGCTAATCTCAGACCATATGACCTGCTGGATCTCTTGGGCTCAGGAAGCCCTGCCTGACCAAGTTCTGCCAAATGAATTTCAGAAATGGTACAGGGAGTCTGAGATTTGGTGGGTGTTGTCTTCTGTTTAGCTCCTTTGGATGTCAGGACTTCCAAGTCTCTTGCAGAAAGTACCAGAGCTCAGCAGGGACCAAGCCTTAATGACCTCCAAGAGACAGTCACTATGCAGCAGAGAGGGCCTTTGCCATGCAGAGCTCTGACCTGCTTCAGAGGCCACCACCTTCATTTCCAGTCTTGTGTCATTTTTAGTGGCCAAGATAGCAGTGTTGTCAGAGGATGTGTGACATGAAATAACTACACATGCGCACGCACACACAGTCACACACACCCCTTTGGAGTCACTTCTTCAGAAGGAACAGTGGATGGTGGTGGGCAGTTAACACTCAGGGTCCCTCTCTCAATCAGCCATACAACTATTTATCAGCCCTTTAAACTGGTGGGTTAGTTTTTGGGTTTTTTCACTAAAGACCTATATGGGGACTTCACTTTTGGCCATGGCAGTGTATCAAGGATTGGATTTACCTCTCACCTGGAAAACAAACTAGACAAAATGAATGAAACAATAACTTGCCATACCTACATATATATGTATGCCATGCCTACATACAAGTAAATGAAAGAGAAAGTGAAAATCAGTGATTCCTGAGAGATGGGAACAAATGATTCGAGAGTTTCCACGCCATAGACCAGCAAAGGAGAGCTAATTGGAGCTCAGTGGACCTCCTCCGTTGAGCAGATAGATGTGGGAGACAGAGACCAAGGCCAGCAGTGACTACAGGATAGAGTACCAGAGAAGAGACAGCTACACGCGGGGGAACACAGGAGGTTGCAAAGTATCCTTCTGGAGTTTTCTTCTGAGTACGGATCTGTGCAGAGAATCTGCCAGCGGCAAGAGAAATAACCATCTAAAAAGATCAGAGATAACTTCCAGGATTTTTCTTCTTTGCCTTTACCTGTTAAATTTCCCTTCCTCTTAGGTTTGTTCCTTCAACCTATAAACATGGCCAAGCCCCCTCATCCTAAAGCACTTCCCAGCACCCCCTGGGGTACTTTCTAATTTGCTTCCTCTTCATTATCTAGATGTTTTGAGAGCATAGTCTGGGTGCACTCTCCCCAGTGCTTTGCCTTCTACTTTCTCTTCCAGTTCTCCTTCCACCATTCTGCTCAAGGAGAACATCTCTATTGCCCAATCCAACAAGCAGTTTTCAGCCCCCATCTCACTGGACATCTCTGTTGGGTTTGATCCTCATCATTCCCTCCACCCCAGAGCCCTGTACTTTCTGCCTTCCACACTCTGAAGTCTGCTAACCTTCCTTCCATCTCCATCCTTTGCATCTGTTTCCTTTGCTTCTTTAGATTTCTCCACCTACCAATTCAGTTCATGTTCTCTAGCCCTCTGTTCTTCCCACAAACCTGTCTATCTGGTTTCGGCTGGGATTCCCTTTGCCTGTGGCACTCCACCTCTCCATCTCTACCTCCTGAGTTTCACCTTCCTGGGTCCAGTTGGGTACTGCACACTCCTACCTGGGCAGGACATTTATTCATTCAGTTAGTAAATATCCCCACATTTGATTGAATATGGAATGTAGAATATGATGAATGAAAGTGTACACCTCAGTTAGGGACAATATTGGGATCCTCCTCTCTCTGTGTCCTTTTTTCCATTTCCTTCACGGGCTTCTCCTTTCCTCCTTACATATCTTAAACATAGGCCCCTTCTTCATAGGGCTTTTCATCTCCAGGAACACTCCATTATTGCCGTCAACCACATAAGCCCTGGTCCCATGATAGCTTTCTGGCACCTCAGACTCAGACCTCTTCCTGGATCAGCACCTTCTCTTCACACCTTTTCTGTCATTGCTTCTTTCTGGGACACTTGCACTTGAACTCACCTATTTCCCCACCTACATTTTGTCTTTCCAATAAAGTGAATAGCAGTTGGAAGTTAGTGTTGGGTTATGTATCTCTGTGCCCTTCCCCTCCCTAAAGTGGTGACATGTGACAGTTTAAATGAGGCAGAGAGAGGGTAAAAAGAGGAATGGTTTCCACCGCTCTCTCCCATTTTACTAAGCAGCTGCAGCCCCACCCCACCTTTGACATTAACTAGTCATTTCAGAGGCGCTATATTTTTGGAAGAAGTTTTATGCAGGCTTCCATTTCCAGTGAGGAGAGCTGGAGAAGAGGGTGGTTAGCCATGAAAGATGAGGCTATGTAATCAGTTTAATGAGGACTCTCTTTGGGGATGTTTATAAGATTCTTAACAACATTAACTTTATAGACTATGCTAGGTGGAGTCTTCATTTCTCATTGAGAACTAGATCCCTTAACACCATGTGGGGTCAGTTCTGTCACTTTACTGTCACCTTTGGTTTTTTAGAAAAATTTTATTTTTAGTTGTGATAAAATGCATGTAACATGAAAATCTGCCCTCCTAAACAGTTTGAAGTGTGTAATTCAGTGGTATTAAGTACATTCACATTATTTTGCACTGTCTCCAGAAGTCTTTGCTTATTGGAAAACTGAAACTCTGTATTCACAAAACACTAACTCCCCTATTTCTTCTCCACCTTGACCCTAGTAACCACCATTCTATTTTCTGTCTCTATGAATTTGACTACACATCTCATATAAATGGAATTATACAGTATTTGTCCTCTGTGGCTGTCTTGCAGTATATGTCGTCAAGGTTCATCCATATTGTGTGCATCAGAAATATAGTCGTTTTTAAGGCCCAGTAATGTTCCATTGTTTGTGTGAACCACATTTTGCTTATCCATTCTTTTGTCATTAGACATTTGGATTACTCACCTCCAATTTTAAAATACACTCATATTAGTACTTACGATTGAATCTTGTTAGTTTTGAAATTTTCAGTCTCAAAATCAGTTGAAACTTCCTTAGCTCATCTCCTCTAACTTGGCCCCGTTGCTTGAAGTGGTGAATTAATCCCTGTCCCTTCTTCCATCTCTCCCCATTCTCTCTTTCCTCCTCCCTCTTCTCAGCCCCATCCCAGGATTCTCTGAGCATTCCGCTCACTTGGCTTCTGGTTGGCAGGTTTAGATCTAGAATGTCCCGAGAGCCTCATGTGTTCAGAGGTGGAGCTTTTGGAAGGCGATTGGGTTATGGGGCACTGTAGCTGACTTGGTGTTAGGAAGCGGGGTCTGGTTGAGATGAGTCACTGGAGCCGAGCCCTGGGAGGGTGTATCTCACCCTGGCTGCTCCTTCTCTCTCTGCTTCCTGGCCTCCATAATGTGAGAAGCTTTTCTCCATGGCAAGCCCTTCCACCATGCCATTTCTGTATTTGAGCCTGCCAACCATGGACTGGAACTTCTGAAACTGTGATCCCAAATAAGTCTCTCCTCCTTCAAATTGTCTGTTGGGCATTGTGTTTCACCAATGGGAAAGTGACTAAGATGTTTTGGTACTGAGAAGTGGGGTCATTGCTGTGACTGTACCTGACCTTGTGGTGTAGAAGCCTTTGGAAGTGATTCACAGGAGGAGTTTAGAAAGGTTTGGTGATACAGGCTAGAGGAGCCCTAGAATGCTGTAAAGCAAGCTTGATGGGAAATTCTGGTTGGAGCTCAGAAAGTCAGAATGTTGATAGAAATACAGATAGTAAAGACCAGGTTTAGGAGGTTTCAGTTGGGAATAAGGACTTCACTGGCAGTTGGGCTAGAGGCCATTGTGTTATGTTGTGACAGAAAATTTTCTGTTTTGAAATAATGTGATAGAGGGCATTTCAAGGCAGCCCAGCCATCAGGCTGTGGCATGAGTACCAGTGGTAGTGTTCAGCTAGGTTTATAGTGAGAAATAGGAGCAAAAAACTCATTTGAAAAGTTCAGAGTTTTGCCAGAAAGGGTCTGCAAAGTTGGAGCAAAGGAAAACATGGTTGCTGAAAAGATTAACATTAAGAAGAACCCAAGTACTTCGCATCAAGACAATAGGAAAGATTTCTTGAGGGCATCTCAGAAATCATCTAGACCCTACCGTCCCTGGCTCAAAGTTACAAAACTGTAAAGCTTTCTTTTGAGAAGAGAGCCCCTGGAACCCTTGCTGAAGAAGGGCCGCTTAGGGCACTGGTCACTGCTGAGACATGGGGATAGTCTCACCCGAGGCACTGCCCCGTCTAAGGCTGGCAGCCTTCTTCTCGCCTCAGACTCATTCAGATGTGGGGAAGAGAGACAAAAGTGGTGCTGGGGATTAGTGGTCCCGTCTCCAGGAAGCCAGATGGGAGGAGTGTTCTAAGAACTTAGCTTTTTCAGTACTTGGTACCTTTTGTCCTCAGCTGAAATTCTGAGACAACAGGAAAATTCCCACCCAACATCCTGTTACATTTAAAAAACTCAAGGGAACATATGTGGCATTTTTAAGGGCTGCATATAGGAGGCCTGAAATTCTGTCTAGCTTCCATCTTTTCTTTTTCAGCATTTTTTATACTTTAAATGGATGGGTTGGGGTTCAGTAGAGGATAGAGCAGTGATGCCGAACCTTTTAGAGACCAAGTGCCAAACTACAACCCAAAACCCACTTACTTATCACAAAGTGCCAACATTGCAATTAAACCTGAATATTGAGGTTTTAGTTTAGAGAAAAAAACTCCTACATTAATATCTTGTGTCTTAAAAGAAAGACACAGTAACAAACATGCCATAGGCTTGCCACCACTTGAATAGGGTTTTAAACCCCCTTGATTAATCTCTGACTGTGACTTCATTCTGTCTAGACTTGGACTCCTCCTCAGGGGTAGACTTCTTTGAAAAGGCTTCCTTTCGGTTGTGGGAACCCAACATTGCTTTACTGAACAGAAACGTTATTACTTCCCTCCATTTCAGTCTTTCCCAAAGTGCCTCATTTCTAGGGCTGCAGGCACAGTGCAGTGGAGGAGACAGTTTAAGTGGGCTGGCTTAATGGTTCTGAATGCTTTGAGTTAGGAAGGCCATCACTGAAATTCCCAGAATTTTATATAAGCTTTACACTTTATATCTCTTGACTAATAGTATACTTATTGACAAAATTCAGGAAATTCAGTAAAGCATTTAGTTGGAACTTTTAAAAATGTATGAATGTATATAAACAGTAACTGTATGAATGTTAGAGTTATTTTTCAGTCTGAGACAGCTTGCTTGGTGCAGTCTAGATGCATGGGTCTTTTCAAGGGGTCCTCCTCTTCAACAGAAGTTCTGGACTCACAATTTGGGAATCATTCCAATAGTTTGTTTTCTTTAAAAAATAAAAGAAAGAAAAGAATAAAAGGAAACCAGGGAGCCTTACAGTGATTGAATCTCTGTTGTGTAAGATTTAACACAAGTCTACATGCAGGCATCTAGCTTGAAAGTCTTTCATATTTATAGTTCATTTGTTCATGAGGATTCCTTGTAGATGCTTGTAGGGATTGATGAAGAAGCCGTACCAGCATTACTTCTCTCCTGAAAGGGTAAAGGCAAGGTCATCTGACTTTCTGATTAAACTTGAAAAAGGGAGAGTGTGTCTTTTGCCACATCAGAGGCCAACTGTTTATTGAATTTCTCCACCATGTGATTGTTTCACATCTGGAATGGTTCCTGGAAAAAGATCTGACATCTGCCTACATGGGTCTATCCTGTTGTTTGGCTGTATTTTCTGAAGTGAGTTCTAAGCTTGTTTTCACACATTGCAAACTGCACATACGGTGTGAGTAGGGATTTTGTGTGCCACATAGAGTTCTGGTAGATCATACTTAGAAGCATGGTTTGTGTTTGACAGGTCAAGCTCATTCATTCCATATTATGTTCTCCATGGGCTGGGTACTAGCCTGTATCCTAGTGATAAAAAGGTGAATATGTTAAGTGTTTTTATTTTCAAAAAGCTCACAGTCTTGAGAGGAAAGTGGTCTTCTAAGTACATTTCAATGTGATGTGCAATGATTCATGTGCTAGGGATCTAGAGGCCTCCTGGAAGAAGAGAACTGGGGGGAAGATGAAGCAGGCTTGCAGTGATAATGTGTTTCTATCTCTGCATCGGCAGGGATTAGCCTAAGTGTGGGGTGTGGGGGAGTTGCTCTTCCTGAGAGACATCTTAGAGAATCTCAGAGGAGCAGGAAGTCTTGGTTTGGCCAGCTATAATTTATTTCCTTGACCCCAGACTCAGAATTATTCTTTTTCTTGGCATAAGAAGATGTCAGTTAGTCCTTGGGTTTTGCACTAGCAATGATTAAAAAAATCTCCTGGAGTTTGTCCTAAAAGAGCAAGGACATTAACCCTGAAACAGGGCCATTTTCCATCCTGGGAATTATGCTCTGCTCCTTCCTAAATTCCCATTGTGGTTTCAAATGAAGAGGCCATTGTTCACTTTCCTTCCTTAAAGAAGCAGTATATTTAACTTCTGGCTCTTTGCCTGGCTGATGGAGACTTGATCTCTATGAAGCCAACACCCGTGGCTTCCCATCAGGACAAACCAACCCTGTGGCCTGTCTGATTCTCTCCCTTCAGGTTAAAGTTATTTAGATTCTACACCAGCTCAGCAGGAAGCCTGCTGCTGTGTCCTATGAGGTGGCTTCAGGGCCCTTGATTCCCAACCTGCATTGAATGAGGAAAAAAAGACAGTCTTAGCTCTTTATAGCAGCAAGCGGTTCTCCAGCAGACCTTTGATTCCAATTGAAAAGCAGATGTCTGATGTGAAAATCTGTGCTATTTTAGGACTTTGAAGCACAGCACAAAGAAATATCGCTTTGTTCAATAGTTTGGGTCCAGGTAGGTGTTGTAGAGCAGAAGTTTTCATTTATTTTTAAGCAACAAGATACTTTTCTCCAAATGAAATCCACAGAATAAAAATACAGCAGAGCTTCTCAATCTTGCCAGGTCACATAATCCATTGTTGGTGGAGGCTGTGTGTGCACCATCAGATGTTTAGCAGCATCCTTGGTCTCTCCCTGCTAGATGCTAGTAGCGTGAGTCTCCCCAATTAAGACAATCAAAAATGTCTCCAACATTGCAGAATGTCCCCTGCAGAAGCAAACCCATCCCTACTTGAGGACCAATACAGTGGCTTCCGTAAAGCTGATTTTTACAAAAGCAGAAAGCTATGCATTGGTGGTAAGATTAAACTCTTCTTTGAGAACTCTACCAGGGTTCCTGAGTGGTGGGACTCTGGGCTACACAGACCCATTATCCCAGAGAGGGTAGGTTGTAATTCTAAAAACCTGGAACATAAAGAGCCTGTTACGACCAAATAAAAAATGCTGAATTAGATCCTTATGTTTTCTGAGCCCATTTGTACACTAAACATTCCTGTACAGATAGCACACATACTTTGTGTGTATACTTGGATGTGTGCAATAAGGGAAATGAGATGTTTGAGTGAAGTCTACCTAACCACTCAGACACTGGGGTTTGGCTGGCACAGTGTGCCCTGTTTTGCCAGGGATGCCAGCTGCGAGGATACAGTTGAACCTTGTTGCACACAAACCCCAGCTTCCATGAGGCTCAGTTGAACTGGCTGTATTAGTGGGGAGTACCAGAGGAGATTTCTCTTATCCTAACAGTTTGTTTGGCTTTTTGCAAAGGTCTCTTGGCTTATACAGCAGTGTTTTTATTTCCCCAAGTGACCCATGACTGCCACTGCAGTTAGCCTTGGGTACAAAGGAGTGAGCAAAACTCATTTTATCTATGTAGCCATCTGTGGATTGCTCCAACCCTGCTGAGAAGCCCACTCCCAGGAATGCTTCAGAAGTCCAGCAGAGGTTTTGATTTGCATTCCTGAAAGAGGCTGATAAGGGCCAGTTGCAGGGTCCTGATCATCTGCCTGTCTTCCATCACCACTATGGGCTATGGGATACAGGAGAGGCGGGCAGGTGAGTTGGGTTGAAACTTATGTAAAGGACCTGAGGGTCCCACAGCCTCCTCTGGCCTGTGATAGGGGAAGATCGCTGTAGGAATAAAACAAAACCCTGCTTAAGATTTGAAATAATTTTATTTACTTAAATCTTTGGTGGGATTGTTGCTATTAAGTAAGTACACAAACCACTGAACTGAAAGCCAGGCTCAACAGAGGTTACCACCGGTACTGTTGGTAACCATTATAGTAGGTGGTTGTGTGAGTGATCCGGGTATGTAACTGGTTTATTTTGAAAGAGGAGGCCATTCCCAGGGTGCTTCTGTCCTCTACATTTTCCCAATATGGGACAGTATTTCCAGAGCTTTGTATATTCATAATCTTTTCTTATCAAAACATGTAATTAGTTTTTGGTAATATTGGTAGAAATATGAAAAATAAACACTACAGCACTGAATATATTTAATACCTAGGGGTTGCAAAAATATCACTGCATTTATACTTAACTTTATAATGTATAAATTATTTTGCACATGGTCTTTTGCTTAATAACTAAAAATTAGCCTATTTACCTAGGCTGTCTCTTGGCCTTATCTCAAAGAGATTACTGTCCCTTAGACACCTCCCAGTGCCTTCCTGTGATCTCTGAAAGCCCACACTTCTCCCTCCTGTTCTTGTCTGTATTGACTTCTTTTAAAATCTCATTCCTGCCCACCTTTCATATGCATTATAGCCTAATAATAGTAAAGGACTTGTGGGTGCCCACATTTGGCAAGCTCTTGCATACTTTTCTTTGTACTGACTCATGCAAGCAGGAGTTCATCCATGTATTCTCCACCCCACAGTGTATGCTAGGTACTGGGGATACAGTTCTAAGTTGAAGTAGGCACATGTGATGCTGGGTGCTAAGAATTTTGGTCTCGGTGCTAGTGGAGTCATGAGGAGGGCAGTCAAACCCTGACTTGAAGACATGAAGGAGACTTCCCCAAAGTCAGCCACTTCAGTGACAGATGGGAGAGGAGAGGTAAGGAAGGCAAAGGTTTGGGGACAGGACTCTAGGCCAGGCAGGGTGGGGTGGGCAGTAGGGTTTTGGTGGTAGGCAGGACCGGCTATACATGTACAATTTTAAGGGTTTTGCCCAAGGCCTGAAGGCATCCATTCAGTTATTTTTAATAGGAGCATGGCAGAGTACAGATGGCTGGAAAAGACCTAACTTAGGTATTTCCTGTTCCTCTGTACAGTGCTGCTGGATCTCAGTTCATGCATCACCACCTATGCATGTGCTGTGGGTTCCTGGGCACTGCTGGGGCTCTTTCCTCTGTTCCCTCACACCCTGGACATGTGTCCTAGAGATAAGGCAACAGTTGCTTTTACATTTTATCTGTCTACGCACTTGTGTGTCCTTCCTTCTGCACCACTGGTTCTTGGGGGTTAAAATACAGATTCTTGTTTCCCACCCCAGTTACTTTGATACAGTTTGGGATGCAGTCTGGGAATCTCCCCTGTGTAACAAGGAAAGCATTGCAATAGATTGTGAGCTAATCGAAGGCCCTGGTTTTACAGGAGTGTGTACACAAACACTGTGTGTGCACACACACAGACACCCACGTGCTCTCTATCTCACGCTTGTATTTCTGTTTCCCAGCAGAGTGCTTGGTACACATTTACTGTGCTACAGATGTTTGTGTGGAGTTGCCCACATGTGTATGTGAGGGTGTTTCAGAGCATAAACAAAAGCTCACGCACATGATCCCAGAGCCCGTCCCTTTCAGAGCTTCGCTGCACCACAGATGCCAACTGGGATGGCAGTTGAGAAGCAGACAGTCCTGTGGAACTACAGCATCCTAGGGACTCCCAAATGAGAACAAAGGATCTTGAACTTGCATTTCATATTTTTCCGTGGCATGCCATTATATCCACAAAGTCTCCGCATGTGTTACAAGAGATTTGGGGAGGATACAACACTATGTAAGCTAACCCTAACCTCCAAGTATTTTTGATCTCCTTGAGGGCAAAAAGCAAAACTACACAGAGCATTAGGTGATTGTGCAGGATGGTGAATGTCACACCCAACACTGTGCATGGGAGTGAGTTAGAGCCAGGCAGTGATGGATGAAGACAGTGAGAGAGCGCCCTTCCATGGGTGCTTTATCTTTGGATAAAGATGTGCTTTTTTGAGGTTTGGCTTTGGGGAGGTGAGAAGCCATTCCAGGTGAGAGAGAGACACGAACAGAGCCCTGGCAGGAGGTGGCTTTGAGCAGTGACACACCAGTTTGACAGAGACACAGGTTTTGTGTTGTCGTTTAGAACAGGATGCTGATCCAGGTTGGGCCGGGGGCCTAAATGAAGGCTGGGATATAAAATAGTTGGAGATGTATGATACGTTCACCAGTTTCTAAGTCTGTTATCCTTGACCCCAGATACATTCATTTAATTAATCAAGTTCAGGGATTTTCAAATCCAGGATAACAACCATGTGCTTCTCTTGCTGGAGGGTCCCAGTCACCTTGATGTTCAGAACAATGGGAAGTAGCCCAAGATGCAGCCTAGGACACTTGGATTTGGGCTCCTCCTTCAGTGGAATGTTTATATGTCCCTACGTGTCCTGTGGCACTCACTGCCACCCTGTCACAGCCCTTGTTATGCAGTGTGTGCCTGCCTTCAGTGAAAACATTAAAAATTCAGAACTGTGCTTTCCTTAGTTATTATTCCAAAGCACGGTGCTTAAGCCACTAGACATGTGCTCTAGAACAAAACTTCCAGTTCACTTTGACCTGTTCTCGCTGAAGCAACACTCTTAGCTTCTGCAGGAGTCAGGGCAGTCTCAGGAAGAATGTTTGCTTGCAGGATGTCACATCCTAATAACCCTTTGATCTGGGTCACTTCTCTTTCATCTTACATGGTCACTTTGCCCCAAGGAAGTCCAAGAGGTCTCATGTGAAGATTCCTGTTTCATTTAAAGTTTGCTACAAATCCTGGAAGAAGACAGTCCTCTGTTTTATATTTCTATCTTTATAAATAGACCCCTCTCTGTATAGATAGATTTCTCTGTAGATAAATATATAAATCAATCTATAGATAAATTTGTAGATCTATGTTGATAGATTTTTGTGTACTATATAAATCTATATAAATATATAGAGATATATCTGTACCATTTTAAGCAGAAGACTACAGCTTATTTTACAATATTTTTTGTTCAGAATCTCTTACCCACAATTATGGTGTGAAGCCAACTACCTCATCTCTGTGTTCATAGAGGGATTTTCTCACATGACTACAAAAAAATGCAGAAAGTTTTGTCTGAGGAAATTTGACTCTTTCATCTCTCCCAAGTTAGGGCTTCAGGAATGCATTTTATGAAAGTGGATTAGAACTTTCCTCCTAAAGTCCCCTGCCATGACCGGTAGATACCAGAGGCTGAGAACAGTAAACCTCCTTTTCTCTCATTTCAGCCAAGTCTGTTTATTGCTGGCCGTACCGAAACAGGTTGCCTGATAGCTGAGCTGCTTCGTTTCTGGGTCTGAGTGGAACTTTAATTTGGCCCTTAAACACCAGAAATGCCTTAGTTGGAGCAGTTAGTTTGGAAAAATGAAAAATCTCTCTCATTCATAGAAAATGTTCCTCACTAGTTTGATTATGAGATTCAATCATTACCTATAATTTTTTAAAAATGTGTTTCCTAATTGAAAATACTTAAAATACTCTTTTTGGAGGAGGTGGTGGAGCAGACTTTCAGTGGCTGCAATTTTTCCTTTTTTGCTTAGATGGCCTAAGGAATCCTGAATGCCGTCATTCACATCCCATTATCCTATGTTCCATATTCAGGGCCAAGGGTTAAAAATAGGTTGTTAAAGGAAGCAGCATTAAAGCAAGAGGGGATTATCTCTTGTTTTAGAAACTCTTAACAGTTTCACAGGAGTTTCCAGTTGATCCAGGGAATAAAAGAAAACACACAGAAAGCCTCATTCCTTACAACTTACGTGAAACTGGCTCCTACTCTCTCATTCAGTACAAATATGAAACTGAGAAAAAGTAGATCTAAGGCCAGAAAGAGTACAGAGAATTTTAGGCCTCTTTCATCAGAATGCTTGTATTTCCATTACGGAACCAATTTGTAAACTTTGGGCAACAGCTCACAGAGAAAGCTGTAGAACAGACAACTGTCTTTCAAGGGCAAATGACAAACGTTTATAAATGCTTCAGACTTAGAATGTGCCCTCATCCACTGTTTTTGATCTTTGTGATCAAAGATAGATTCCAGAATTTTTTTTTTTAATTGAAGTCTGTACAACAGCTAAGTACCTGCTTCTAAAGAAAGAAGGCGAGAAGTCACACCCATCCTTAATGTTTGCAGGGCCTCAGCAAACCCCTGGAATGTATGCCCAGGACTGTGCTGGAGTTGACCAGTTACAGTAGCACTTGCTAAAATAACATCTGTTTCAGTTCATTAAGAACTTGACAGGGAGCTTAGCAAGATTCATTCTAAAGAGGTCAGGAAAATTAGATACCCTTATGTGTGTGTGAAGAATTATAAATAGGAGGTAGAATTGTCATAATTTGGATTATTTTATTAAAACTTTGAAACCTTAAAATTTAACTAGATTATCTTACTCAGCTAAAAATGGTATAAAAAAACTTGGCAAAAGTATGGTTATCTCTACCTGCTAGTCGGGATAATCTTATATACATGGGGTTTTAAAATATAAGTGTCAATTTTTATTCCTTACCTCCCAGATGTTTGCATAAAAAAGTAAGCACGACCTGTACCAACTTCTCAAAACAAACCTCAACATCATGTAATATTAATATGCACTAATGAAATATAATAATAAAAAGAGTAAGTTTGAGTCCTAACCTCCCTTCAGTCTAGATGCAGTCTTGGGCAGAGAGTTCTTAGGTGAATTCCATGAACTCAGTAGTAGAGACACATGTTTCTTTTAACAGGAAGGACAGTTACTAAATTCTTCAAATCAATAAATAGTTGTTTTTTTGGTACTAGGGATCGAACTTGGGACCTTGCACTTGCAAGGCAAGTGGTGGCACCACTGAGCTAAATGCCTGGCCCTCAATAAATAGTTATATGAGAAAGTCATGAAAATTCACATGAGAGACAACTCATATTTTCTGAAAAAAGAGCAAAAGATTTGAACAGATAATTTTTCCCAGAAGAAATATGAATGATGACCAATAAGCATATGGAAACATGTTCAACACTTTTGGGAATGAGGGAAATGCAAGTTAAGATCACAATAAGAAACTAGTATAGTGCCTAAAATGAAAAAGGACAAACAACATGAAGTGCTGGTGAGGTTGTGAAACACTAGAACTTTTCATATTATTGGTTAGAGTTCAAAATGGTACACCAACTGTGAAAAATGCTCTGGTGGTTTCTCACAGAACTACACATGCATCTACCCTATGACTCAGCAATTCTTTTTTTTCTTTGGTACCGGGGATTGAACTCAGGACCTTGAATTTGCCAGGCAGGCGCCAGAACCACTCAGCTAAATCCTGGCCCAAGCAATTCTTTTCCTAGAATTTGCCTAAGAGAAATGAAAGCACATCTCCCCATATGGAAAGATGCCAATCACTATATGATTTTTGAACAACCGGTGAATAAACAAATAGAGAATATATTTGAACTTGACATTTGCAATGTGTTCCTTAGGGAATTCAGAGTGGATGCTTAGAGAAGAGAGTATAATCCTATTATACCTCTTAGTTCTCCAGTGATCAATATTTGTGTGATGAATAAATGTTGCTTTTTAGCTTACTTTAAAGCTAGGTTATTGAATGAATATATTGCTATTATATTCTTCTTGTGAAATATACTTTTCATCATTATGGAGTCACAGTATTCATCTCTAGGAATACTCTTTCTCTTGTAGTGTATTTTACCAGACATTAATGTAGTGACTCTGCATTTCTTTTGGCCAATACCCATAGCTTGGATGTTGGTGCTTCTCATCTCCTGTTGCTTGTTCCTCAGAGTAGAATGTGGTGTGTACAGATCAGGGGTCTCCAAATCTTTTTGATAATTCAGCCATCAGCAGGCAGTTGTTGAACACATCCTCCAGATATATGCATATTTTCTTATAAATTTATAGTATTGTGCATATTATGATCACTATAATAACCACAAAATTGAAGTGAAGATTAAGTCTTCTACTTAGTGCACCAAATGGGGCACAGTATCACTAGGTTGTTATTCAGAAGTGATTTATGAATAGAATGACTAAGTTTGAGAGATGCATTGCTCTCACCTTTCAGTGGAAACCCTTGCAATTTGTTGAGCTATTATAGATTTAGACTATGTGTTTACTATATTATAATAAATCTCTGGATTAAAACTAAAATATCTAGACTTTTATCAATATGGTGTTTTAGCTGATTTCAAAAATACTCCAGTAGATGAAGATATTCTACTTTTTGTCCAGCTTTTTGGAATATTCTTATATATTTATCTATTTTTGCTGTTAAAGTATAAACTCTTACTCAACGCTAGAGACTGGGTTAGTATGGTAATAGAAAAAGAAACCTTTGAATAGACTTTCAGAGGATCCATTTGTCCCTGGCCAGTGGACTGTTCTCTTTCTGGTGGCAGAAGGATGACAACAACAGATCAAAAAGGATGGAATGGAGTGCAGATCTGAACATCTGTTTTCCTTAGAGGTTCAAGCCTTGTCTTTATCAATCTTGTTTATATTGTTTTTTAAAAACCAAACAATTTTAACTTCTTCATTTCTTAATTTAATTTTCTTTCTGCTTAAGTCTTGATGTAGCTGTGAAAAAAACAAACAAAAAAATCAACATGGCACCCAAGATGTATGATTTCAAGTTGTTGACAGTTTTAAGCTTCTGACAGAGTGACTGTATAACATAAATGACTTTGGTTAAAGCAGCTGTCTCTTTGCCCCCAGCCCCATATAAAAAAAAAAAAAAAGGTAGACGAGGCTCCCACTAGTGTTTCAGGAAATTTGGTGGTGTGATAAAGATGTGCTACCTTAAGAGGTAGGTGAATTGCTCTATTTACCACGACCAGCAGTGCCACGGTTACAAAAATTGTGATGAATCCACCATGCAAGCAAGGCAGCATTGCTTTCCTCCCAGTGATGTAGCTGAAGAAGGAAATGATTAGGCTTCATGTTCCTTATGGCTAATATCCTGTAAGATTCATCTAAAGTCATAAACCAGGAACTTGAGAGCTTAGAAGGGACCTTAGAAATCTATTTGTGGAAAAAGGAAAAAGAAAAGTTGAAAGGGAAGTGGAATAAACCAAACTAAAGAGCAGGATTCTTTTAGTTCTCAGCAGGAAACACATGTTTATCTGGAAAAGATTTTGGTTGGATAGGGTGTTTGTATAAGAATCTTTTCTTATGAGGAAGGAAGACCAACTTGGACTTGAAGGCTGGGGTCGCCATGGAGAGAGCAGTTTCTAAGCTTCATGTAAATGAGAAAAACAGAAATTTTCAGTACAGAAATCCTATGTTCATAGGGAGGATCTGCTTATGCTGTTGGAGGACTTTTAAGTCGTGTACTCATTTACAAGATATGATTAAATGGTAACTTTAACATTAAGAATGCCAGCTATAAAAATAGAAATAGTGGGCCAAGGATTTAGCTCAATGGTGCTGCCACCTGGCCTGCAAGCACAAGGTTCCAAGTTTGATCCCCGGTACTAAAAAAAAAAAAAAAAAAAATAGAAATAGTAACTTAAAAAAAAAAGATGAAAAGGTGTTTTGGATGTAAAGTAGCATGGTGTCATTAATTTATATCCATGAAGTGTATATACTTGGCATGTTCACCAAGGTATTCAGTGATTATTTGTATAGTTAAGATGATTTTTAAAAGGAAACTTTCCCTTATAATTTTATTTTCGTTTTCCATAGTGATCATATATTATCTTTTGTCTTAGTTACTTTCTTATTACTGGGAGAAAACACCCAACACCCACCAATTAAAGGAGGAGGGGTTTATTCTAACTCACAGTTTGTCGAGGTTTCAGTCTGTGCTTGGCTGGCTCCCGGACAAGGCAGCATGGCAGAGGGGCAAGGCAGAGGAGAAACAGTCCATCGCAGGGCAGGTAGGAAGCAGCAAACCTCCTTCTTCTTTCCCTTTTTATTCGATCCAGGCTACAAGCCTATTGGTTGGTGCCACTCACACCCAGGATGGGTCTTTCTTCCTCAGTTAGCTCATTATCCACACCTAGAACTGTGCTAAACCAATCAGTGGACTGATACAGTATCGTAGACTGATGACCCAGTCACTCTTAAAAGCCCCACTTACAAGTGCATGAGGCTTTGGAGGGCATCTAGATATACTATAAGCATCACCTTTTTATAAACAAGAACAACACCGAAAGAGAAAAAAAGATCTGACATTTACTTTCTGCTGTAGCAACTACAGCTACATTATGGCTGCATGGTCCCCTTACATTACCTTAAAAGGTTGTCAGGAGGAGAAGAGCTCATGAGTCGGACATTTTCTTCCCAGTTAATTTAATAATGAAGGATATAAGAGAAATGTCCAGGTAATTGGAAAATGCTTCCATTTTAAGCACATAAAACCAAGACACATAATTTCTGTTAAGCTTGGAGCTGACAGTACTACTGTTTTGAAATATTTTTCATATAGGGTGACCCTGAGGGTCATGATGGGGCTGTACCCCCAAATGATGCCATCCAAATTTGATGGAGCAGGAACACTTTTCCTTGTCACCTTAAAGCCTCATAGTTACAATTCACTGAGGAATGTTTGACTTTCTTTTTTTAAAAACTAAAGGATGAGGAAGTAGCAGCTGGAAGCCTATTTATGGATGAAATCAATGGTGGAAAAAGAAATGTTCATTGAATCACAAATATTTGTAGATTCACAAATGAAATATTCGTAGGAATTCTTAACATTTACAGAAGGGAACTGCAGGATTCTAATAATTGAATAAATAAAGGATAGGAGGGAATTTCTGTCATTAAATTAGGGGTTTTCAGAAAGAAATTGGTACAATAATAGTTGAAGATTATCATGGCAAAGATGGTCCCCATAAACTTCATTCCATAAAGAACTTGAAGAAGCTTACATAAAATATACACAGCAATAAAGTATAAGTAAGAAACCAGGACCACGGGAAGTATCAGTTTTCTACTTTAGCAAACACTGTGGATACCGTACCCATCTTTCCTTTCAGTCCACACACACACACAAGCTGGAAATCCCGGAGAACTAGTGCCCTTCTTCTCCTGAAGCCACCATCAGCTGATGACAATGAAGCATGGGGGCTAGAGGGTGATTCTTAGTTTTGCTGTCCTACCAGCGCTTGGAGATTCCCCAAAGGGTCTGAGCCTCAGTTGCCCACACTGGAAACCTGCTCAGTGATACACTTGTTGTGGATTTCCTTTCCTTCCCTCTCTCACTTCTGTAATCCTCTGTTGATTCAGGGAATTATTTCTGCAGTTGTCTCTTGAATCTCTTGGGGATTTAGGATCCCCTGTGGATACCAAAATCTATGAATGCTCAAGTCCCTTTTATCAAATAGCGTAGTATTTGCATAGAGCCTGTGCACACCCTCCTGTGTCCTTTGAGTCATCTCTGTTACTTATAATACCTGATTTAATGTGAAGGCTGTGTAGTTGGTATACTACCCTTCAGGAAAAATGACAGAGTTTGTACATGTTCCATACAGATGCATTTCCTTTTCAAATATTTTTGATCTGAGGTTGAATCTATGGATGTGGAACCCACAGATGTGGAGGGCTGGCTATACTTGCAACTTAAGTATTTTTCTCAAACTGTTCTCCTAGGAAATCCACATACCAAGAGATGTAGAGAGACTAGCACAAAGACACACACACAGTAAGAGAGGAAGGAAGGATCTGAAGATGTCTCTCAGGTCTGTTGTCTGGGTGACTCCCAGGGTAGTGGTACTATTACCTAGGAGGAAGAGTGGATTGAAGAGGTGGGACAGAGGGTTAAGCCCAGCACATACCAAGTTTAGGTACTATGGAGATATGTGGGAGAGAGCCTGAGAGGCTATTTAGAAATATGTTTAGTAGCTAGAAGACAGAATGAGAGCTGGTGTTTGTTGAGCTGTCATTGCACAGGTAACTGTCAGAAGTCAAGGTATTTGAGCTCTGAAAGAATGGATGAGCACCAGAAAGACCAGAAGGATGGTGTACAAAGAACCGTGGGACAGACATGTTAAAGATGTGGAAGAAGGGAAGAGCCAATGAAGGAGAGGGAAGGAGAATGGGAAAGTATGATGAACCAAGTGCTCTGCTGGAGCCAGGGCCTGGGAGAAGGAGAGTTAGTACCATGGAGTTATGGATCCCAGAAGTGAAGAGGAAAAGATGATGAGAGGAAGATGGGAAGCCAGAGCTCCCTCCTCAAAGCTGTGGTCAGAGGCGCCTCCCGTGGCTCTGACAGAGCTGTTGTTCCATTTCAGAGGGCTGCACGCAGGAGTTCTGCTCTGAACCCCTTTCTGCTGGCCGAGGAGGCTGGAGTGACAGGTGAGAATGGGCACAGCTTTTACGGGTGCCGTGAACCTGGAGCCCTTCTCCAGAGAGGCAGTCGTGTGACAAAGTGTTCTCACCTTTGCCGATGATTGCCTTCCCATCAGTTTGCAGGGTGATCAGTGTGTGGAGGCTGAGCTTCCTTGGGGAAGCCAAATCCTTGAGAAACATCTGTGTACAGTTGGTACCCTAATATGGTGAGTCTAATTACTCTATCTGGGTCTGTAAATGACTGTGAGTCATACGATTATGCACTTCCAAAAACACAGAAGTGTCTACTACTCAGTACCACTTGGGGCTTTTGCTGCCATTTCTAAATACCAAAACCTTCAGGGCCACCTTGGTTACTGGTGTTAGCACAAATCCCTGGAACCTGGTCTTTGTCCTGGCTCACTAAATTCTCCTTCTTCTCCAGCAACTGCCAATATCAGCCTCTTCATGCAGTCTTCATAACTAATCAGAGGACTAGATCTGTAACTCTTGTGATTCCCTCTTCACTCAACACCCACTAAATGTTCCCACCCACTGGAGCAGTGTCCTAAAAGCTCATTTAAGTTACCTCTTAGCTGGGTGCATGTCCTGGTCTTACTCTAATTATCTCATTATTGTCTCAGACAGGGATCATCTATATTCACAACTTTATATGTTTCTTCTGTATCATTCTTCATGCAAGCGGCTGTGTGATCAGATGATGGCTTATCCAGTGTGTTTGATAATGTTAAGCAAAAGTCTCTTGGTGCGTTCTCTCCTTACCTTTAAGATATGTATTTTAGAGATATAAATAAGCATGATACTTTCTCATTCTTTCTTGACTAGTAATGTAATTAATTGTAAGGATTTCCTGTTTTTCTCACAGCTGTTCCCTCCCAGGTACAACAAATGATAAAACAACTATCTCAGGAAGAAGGAAAAAAAAGGCATTTGATAGTCCTGCTCAGTAGTTCACGAATAGTAAACAGAGTCTGGCATCCTGACTTGCATCATTGGCTGCAGGACCTCACTTAACCTTACTGTTAGTTTGTGTTTCCAGAGAATGTATTACTTTCCAGGAATGCCAGCCGGCAAGACCCAGTGTCAATAAAGGACAAAGCACAGTGTGGGATTGATTAGCCAAGAGCTGTGGGATAAAAGCAGGAGTGGAAGAATCTCGTATTAGTTCTGGCACTAGCTAGCTAAACAGATCTTGGAAACATCATTTAACTTCTCTGTGTATTGATTTCCTAGATATTCATTCCTCTTCTAGACAATTGAACAACTGAATTAAAAAATTGTTTCTATTCCTAGAACCCTATGACAGTATGAAGTAAGGGTTTAAACGACATGAATAGTAGATAACAGTTACTGCCTGGCAGGTACTTTTCCAATGGTGACATTAACTCACCGAATGCTCCCAAAGAGCCCATGAAGGAACATACTCCACACTCTATAGATGAGGGTGCTCAGACAGGGGAGGTTAAACAATGTGCCCAAGGTCATCAGATTTAAGGAGAAGCAGCAGGAGTCACCCAGGCTCCAGAACCTTGCTGCCTCGCTCCCTTGCTCATCACTGGAAGGGCTGCTCAGCCACCACGGCACCTCAGATGCACAGTGCCTGTGTGGTGAGGCCAGCTCAGCTTAACAGAGCTACACCATATTTACACTTAATCAGTTATTCCCTTCATGCATTTTGTATCAGTAATCCTGGAAATTGAGAAGTCCCATGCTGTCAGTTTTCTCTCGCTGATTAAATTTGCTTAGAATCATTTGAAAATTAGGAACTACAATTCATGCCTTTAGCCCCATCAGAATGCTGCAAAAGTATTTCCAGATATATATTTCTGCTGCTGCCATATAAAACCTTAAATTCAGATGGGTAGAATAAAAGACCAAAGAGGGTGAAGTATTTACCTTTTTTGAGATAAAGCTGAACCAGTTTGATAGAGATTTCCAAGACAAGTTTCTCCACCACACAGCCTCACATGGCCAGTGCAGGTTTCAGTTCAGCACAACTTGCTGTAAGTAAAAACTTACCCGAGGTTGTTGGTTGACTCGCAGTACATGTGTCTGGGATAGCAGTCAGATTTCATGAAATAGATTTGAGTTAAGAATAGTTTATTATATATAACACAGCTACTCTCACCCTGTTGGTAGGATGGCTTGTCACAACCAACCCCCGTGAGGCAGATCGGGCGTGGGCTGCTGACCTCTGGAGACTGGAATGTGAAGCCCCCTGGCAGTGCACAGGGCCAGACTCTTCTGTACTTAAGAGGCACCAGGCACCCCAGCAGCCAAACAAAGTTGTGATGCAAGTTTTGGCTGCAAAGCACGTTAGGGTTGCCTGACATGTCTGACTAAAATGTGATCTGAGAGATTTCTCAAAGCCCCGGTTGTTTTAAGGCACAACACGATTCAGTAGACTTTTATGGTCCTTTTAACTCAATCCTAAGTAAACAGGAGGCAGTGTGAAAATGAGGAAGCTCCCTCTGGACTCTGGACCATTGTCAGGTGGGGTCCCGGTCTGTGTTCGGGTGAACAGAGTACAGGCAGGGAGCTCTTTCTTCCTGCTTATGGTGTCATCGAGAGAATGGTGACACTGGAAGGCAGGGGGCCCTGTTATTTCTTTTTTTATTGGACAGATGTCTTGCATATTCTAGGATGTCAGTGAATATGAGCATGAGTTTGTACATTTGCTCTTTAAACAGATAAGATGCACATGTGCAAAAGTATGCTGAGACGGGAAGAGTGGAGTTGAGAGCCCATGCCCAGGGTTCAGGTGTGTGAGAAGCATCTGAGACAGAGGTGAAATAGAATGGGCCCAGCTAGGCATGGTGCCACACCTCTAATCACAGCACTGTGGGAGTCTTAGGAGGATCACAAGTTCAAACCCAGCCAGGTCAGCTTAGTGACTTAGTGAGACCCTGTCTCAAAAAATACAATAAGGTCTGGGGATATAGCTTAATTTGAATGCCCTGTGTTCAGTCCCTAGTAGGAAAAGGGGAGAGACAGAGACACAGAGACAGACACACAGAGCGAGGCAGAGAGACAGACAGGGGCACCACAGAGTAGTGGGGTAAGGAGGAAGACTGAGGTCCACTTTAGGCTGCTCTGGGGCAGGTAAGGAACATTTCACTTGGCTTAGGGTTTGGAGGAGGTGGCTTAGGCTCTGAGGCAGATAGGATAAAGATAAATCTTAGTTAACTAGTTGGGGGGAAAAAGGGAAGTGTGTTCTAGATAGGCCAAAGGCAGGAGCGAGGGTTTCAGGATATGAGCAGGGTGGTAGAGAACCATAAGCAGCTTCTTCCCAAGTCTTTCTGGTTAGAAGGAGTCAACCAGAAAATTCATAGGTCATGAGACTGCTATGTCAATAGCCGTTGAAGAAAAAAAAAGATTCAATTCATGAAATATTAAAAATACAAGTGAGCTGACCTTTCAGCAAATCTTTATAGTACTAAATGATTAAATAGGTAAATCCTTAGTAATTAGACCTCCAGGGAGAATTCATTTTGCATCTGGGTATGATAAGTATTTAGTAATTTGATACAAGTATTGCCATGTCTTGTGTTGAGCTGGGTCTCGGGCTGGTGATCACATAGGCTAGATATGGGGTAATACCTTTAGTGTAACGTTATTCCTGCCAACCAAGGCACAGAACCTGTTCCCAATGGCTTGCTAATACCTTCTGGAAGTCATAGAGTCAGTACAGTATGATGACTGTTCTTATGCCATCCTTGTCCAAAAAGAAGGAACATGTCAGGAATAATGATTATGACACTATCTTCACAGGGCTGGTGATGAGATATATTTTATCTTCTTGAGTCAGACAGGAAACCTGGGAATGAAAGTAATAAAGTGGCTTATCAAAGATTGTACACATGCCAAACACAGAGTGAAGCAGGTATAATTTTAACTGTGCTCAAGCTGCTGAAGATACTGGTTCCTTAGCAAATTAGGCTATTTCTGCATTTTGTTCTCTGGAATTTCTAGTGGAGACTCTTCTTTTTTTTTTTGAGATGGGTTCTTTTTGTGTAGCTCGGGGTGGCCTTAATATCTTAAGCTTCAGTGATCCTCTACTTCAACTTCTTGAGTACCTGGAACTATAGGAATGAAATCCCAGCCCTCTGGGAGACAAAAGGATCACAAGCTTGAGGCCAGCCTGGGCAATTTAGACCCTGTCTCAAAATAAAAAAGGGCTGGGGATGTAGCTCAATGTGGAGGGCCTGGGTTCCATCCCTAGTACCTCCTGGTCCCCCTAAAAGATTGCGTATATATTCTGGCTTACTGTTGTTTTTATTGAAACAAAAAGTTCAGATTGCTTGCTGAATGAGAGGAAATGCATGTTTAAAACACTGACAGGCATTGTCAAATTGGTCTCCAAAAGGATTAGTTCTGAAATAGTCAAGGTTTTTGACTGTTACTGTAGGTCTCGTTTTGTGTTAAATGCTTGCACTGTTGCCTCTTTCAGTCCTTGGAAAAACTGCAGTAAGAAAGTGCCACCTGGTTTGTACATGGGAACCCTCAAGCTTAACAAGGAAAACAGAGACACTGTAGCTGGGCCAGCAACAGAGCCCATTTATACTCCTCCCGACCCTTGTCAAAATGGGGACAATTCTTTTAATATTCATTAATGTGAGAGGCAGAATATGACTTAGCTCCAAGTGTTTAAGTGCCCATCATGGATAGGATTGGACATTGTGGCATGGTGATTGGCCATTTGCATTTATAGTTTTAGGAACTGCCTCGTCATCCTTGGCCCAATTTTTACTGGATTCTTCAGCCTTTATCTTACTGATTCCTCTGTTTTATAAATAGTGATCCTTTGTCATGTGTCACAGATCCTTTTCTCCCTTGGTTTGTTTCTTTCAGCTTTCTGCTTTTTTGTCTTTTGCCAGTTAGAACTTTAAATTTCTTAAATTGCACATCTGTGACTTACTTATGGCTTCAGACTTTTGTTATCTTAACCGTACCCTAGGTATGTAACATTTTTTTTGTATTTTCTTATTTTTTCTATAATTTTTTATTACATGTATTTGAGGTTATTTTAAAAATTGAGTGCAAAGTCATAGCAGGAGAGGAGAAATGAGTTCTGGGTTTCATTGTACAGAAGGTGACTATAGCTAATGACGTATTGCATAATTCAAAATAGCCAGAGAAGAGGATTTTGAATGTTCTTATCACAAAGACATGGTAAATGTTTGAGATGATGGACAACCTAAGTATTCTAAGTTAATCATTGCACACTGGACAAATGTACTGGAACACTGCAGTGTATGGCACAAAGGTGTATAGTTACTATCTGTCCATTGAAGGAAAAAGAAAAATAGCAATCTATTTCTTTCAGCTTTGAAAGTTTATTAGCAAATTATTTTATAAGCCCTTAAATTTCCATGCATTGATAACTTATTTTACAGCATTGTTGGGGAAGTGAGTTTTATTTTATGAATCCCAAGTCTCTGCATACATTGGAAAAATTCTAGTATAATTATATGGAAGACGTCATTTACTATCTTTCGGAGATATGCCATTTTCAGCCTCCAGATGAGAAGCCATTATTTTAAAAATAGAAAGTTGGAAGACTTTGTACCAGTCTCAGGCCATTTTCTCCCTAGTCCATGCCTACAGACGTGGATCCGTACTGGGGCTCTCCTGGCCCGGGCTGCAGGCAGACTGCTCACCTAGTTTGTGAGGATGCCAGAAATAAAGGGAATAAGTAATGACTCTCATAAGCCATCACTTACAACCTGTGTTTGACCTGAGATCTGAGACAACTAGACAGGGTCTAGGAGAGCACATCGGTGTCACACACTGGGCCCTAGGACCCTCGAAAACTCATGGTCTGAGCTGGGAGACAGGGCCAGTCATAACCAGGCAATGGGATCTTGGGTTCAAGGTCCAACCTTAACAGTAACTAAGATCTTTAGGAAAGCATGATAGTTTTCCAAGATGTTCTGAGTCTTGGAAAAAGAAAAAATAATTCTGGGGATATTTTTAACTTTCAAACTTTCTCATACGCTAAGTATAGTTAGATTCATTACGCATTTTTCTTTTTTTCCTTTCTTTTAATATATAGCCACTCACCAGAGAGACCGAATCTTCAAACATTTTACCAGGAAGCGCCAAAGGGCTATGCGAAGGCGAATCCACCAGATCAATGGACACAAGTTTATGGCCACGTACCTGAGGCAGCCCACCTACTGCTCCCACTGTAGGGAGTTCATCTGGTAAGAGATCCTCTGGCTCCCTCTCCCGAGTGCCTTTCTCACGAGAGACTTCCTTTGGTTATGTGTGATCATCAACACGAAAGCATGATCATGAAGAATCATTTTTAGGATCTGAGCTTTGCATCCTCTTCTAATATGTAGACCTGGGAATTTTAATTCCCATTCTCCCCCACACACAACAAAAAACTAATAAAAATCCCTGAATAATTTTTATGTCCAACTTTTAGATATTTATTTTTTTAACCATTTTGGTAAAGGTGCTAATGAGTCATGAACTTATCAAAAAGCATAAATCAGAGAAGCAAATTAGTCAATGAGGAGATAACTAATAAATTAGATAATCAGTCTGGAAGAAAGAAAAATCAGCATTATTGTTGTTAAGAAGACATGAATCATGTGATGAGTTATAAAAATTAGTTGTTACGAAGAAACTAAGTGCCCAGTACCTTCAGCCTAGAAGGTAGTAGCCATAAATGATTTTATATTATAATTAATTCCTGGCCATTAGGAACTAACGCAATTGAGAAATTACCTAAGTATTGGGGCAGTGTCTTACAATATATAAAACTGAATCTTAGTTTCAGTGTCAAATCTGTGGTTGTTTGCAGTTAACGGCAACATTAGCAATAGTTGGAGGCAACATTAGGGATGTTTACTGTACATATTTACTGTACTGTGCTACCGCACACACACACACCCATCTCAGAAGGGGAGACAGTGTAGTAATGTGAAAAGAGAACTGTGCTACTGATCCGTACTTTAATCACTTTAAGGAAGGTGGAGTGCTTAGTTCAGAGTAATTTCTGAATATTGACCAATTTGTACTGCTTTTTGTGGTTATTTTGGGTTTTTATCTTTTAGTTGTGAGAACTCAGAGTTAGTTAGTTTCTGGCATTTTTTTTTTTTTTTTTTGGTACCGGGGATCGAACTCAGGACCTTGTTCTTGCGTGACAGGTGCCAGAACCACTGAGCTAAATCCCCGGCCCTAGTTTCTGGCATTTTTAACAAGAGTAGAATCCTAAGGCCCTAAATGGACTATTGATACAAGGTGTACCTGTGCCATACTATTTATGGTCTTTAAGAAAAAGTTCCTATTACATTGTCTGGAAAAATGAGCCCATCTGCCATCTTTGAGCTGTGTCCCCTCTTGAGGGCAGGCTTCCCTCTCTGGTTAGCCGCGGTCCCAGCCCTCTCTTCCTAGCTTGCTTTTCCTAAGGTGCCGTCCTACTCCCTTTTATTTAGGGTTTCCCCGTTCTGTTTCCTTTTTGGTGTGTGACCTCCCTGGCTCCTGAAAGGGATTGTGCTGCCGACCTCTGACCTCAACAGATGTTCTTGATAGAAACTTACTTTCTGATTTCACTGAGTTTTTTTTATCAAAGGAAACATTAACTCCCTCCTACCTGAGTGCAGATACACACACACACACACACAGTCACTCCCTCCTCTTAAAATACTGATGTACACATTATGAGTATGGACTCTGTCATTCAGTCGCATCACCTACTGAGTATGTGAATTTAAGTTCTGTAACCTACTAGTGTCTTCTCATCTGCAAAATAGAGACAGTAATTTTATTTTATTGGTACAATAAACTTTTAGAGAGCAGTGCGAGTGCAAAGTGCTTCTAAGCATTTCTGTCTTTGATAACCCTACGAAGTAGGTGCTGTTGTCATTATTCCCTTTTATGTATGAGAAAATTATAACGTGGAGAAGTTACCTGCTTGCCCCAGACTACACCATTAGCTTCAGCATCTATGCTCGTGACCATGTGTGTTCCTTCCCTTGGTTTTCTGTGAGGATTAAATGAGCTAATACACAGCAGACCCTCGAGTGTCTGCTACCTCCTACAAGCTTGGTAAAACGTGCTGTTTGTTAAAGAGAGGAGAATAACATCACTGTCACCCAAGGGAGAGACAGAAATCAAAGCAGCGGGAAGGGAGGGCATCTTTCGGCGGCACTTCTGCCCTGCTGCGGACTGCAGGAGTGCTGTGGGCACAGGGAAGAAAGAGCGTGCTCTCCTCAGTGTACCCTGTGTGTGTGCAAGGGAGCCCAAGATGCAGTCATGTGCAGATGGGAGCTGCCTGCCCTTCATCAGGAGTTGGGGTTGCCACAGAGGGAGGCAGAGGGCCATGACTGTCACCCTCCCTCTATATCACCTGGAGCATTCAAAGCCTAATGGATTTGAATGGATTCTTGTTCTTAAGGTATTCTTTGTGTCTTGTGGTAACAAACAAGAATTCAAAAGCCACGTCGTCTTTGGCTCCTCCCTGAAATTATGTTTTCATGAAGGGCCAGGGGATGAAATTTCTTTGTTTAAGGACTATACTTATAAGAGGTTATTGCTGAAATATTTGACTGATGGCAAATTTTTTCTCTATTGTTTTGAACAGGGGAGTATTTGGGAAACAGGGTTATCAGTGCCAAGGTAAGAAAACATTTTTAAAACCATGTTTAATCTTGTTCTTATGTTAAAAAAATATACCCAGGGAAAGCAGGACACATTCCATTAGTATTGTGATAAATAACTGTGTTTAGGTCAAAGGAGACCCTATGTAATTATAAATCTTTAGTTTTGGTTAAATCTTGGCTATAACATAGAAAAGATATTTATATTTCTAAAGATAACCAGTAAAGTATCACTGTCTGAAGTCTGGTGTGTGCAGTAACACAAAAGTGCTAGAAGGTGGGGCCATTGAATTCAAGGCGTAGCCTTGAATCTCAAAGACACATTTTTGTTTTTTCCATTGCATTGTCAAGAGGGCTGAGAAATAGCACAATTCTGTCTTGCCTTTACCTCCTTAGAAAATACAAACTATTATTCAATTTTTCTTTTGGTACCGTGGATCGAACTCGGGTCATTGCGCTTGTGGGGCAGGTGGCGGCACCACTGAGGTAAATCCCCGGCCCTATTATTCAATTTTTTAAAAAAAAATTCATAATTTCAAAAAAATGTTAGAACTGCTCAAAGTTAAGCAGTTAATGATCTTGTAGGTTATTACACACTAAATTTATTTTGATTTTCACAGTTGTAAGACAGAACCAATGTACTGGTATTCCCGCACTGTTGGAAGACCCCTTACTCAAGGGACTTAGCCAAGCAGGTTCAGGTTGGCTTTTTATTTGGTCCTCCTTTACCATTGGTTTAAGCATTGTCACACGGTTTACACATACAGTAGCCTTTGTTTTTACTTTCGCTGCACAAATAATTGATAAAATAGCACTCTGTATTCTAGAGAAGTAGCCTACATGTAAATAAGGAAATCCTACCTTCTCTTCTGGAGGAGGAGAGATAAAACATTATCTCCCTTAGAAGAAGTGCATGATACATTCTTGTGTGTCTAATTTTGACCTTAGTATGTATAAAGCTTTTCATTGAATTCTCAACATTAGAAAAACTGAATGTGTAATCAATACATCAGTAATAATTGACCTATATGGTGTTAATTCAGTCTTCAATGAGAAGACAAGTCCCGAGCTAGGTCAGTACTACTCTGCAGCCTGGGCCTCCCTAGCACCAGGGCTATGCCTTATAGTGACCTACCCTTCTTACACATACCAGGAAAAGTTGGAAACTCTGGATAGACAGTGTTACAGTTCCAAGATTAAAATAAATGATTTAGAATGTATCTCTGTTACTTTCTTTTCCTCTTTAGCTTATAGTGCTAGGATGTTTGATGGTCTGATATTTAGAGGGTCACCTGCTGCTTAAAGAGCAAGAAAGAGCATAAATCAGGAGACCTGAGGATACCTTTGTTCACATCTTGCTAAGGGATATCAAACCAAATGCCTAGTTGCAAAGAGGCATACCATGCACACTCTGATCAAAAGCAAGCCAGAGTAGGTAATCCAGACAAAGCAGAATTCAGAGCAAGGAAAAATTTCAGGGGTAAAGAAGTACATTATATAATAATAACAGGGTTGTAACAGTGCTTAATGTATGTGTCTAACAATAGGCATCAAAATATGTGAGCCAAAAATGGAACTACAAGGAGAAATAGATAAGTCTACTAGTACAGTTGGAGACTTACATGTCTGAGTGATTGATAGACTCAGCAGGCAGAAAGTTGACCTAAACAGCACTGTTAGAGTTTGATCAAATTGACATTTGTGGAACACACCATCCCACAAGACAAGCGGATGACACATTCTCAAACTCACCGGAATGTTTACCAACAGAAGCCACATTCTGTGCCATAAAATCACCTTAACACATGTAAAAGAACTGAAATCATAAAAAAAAACCTTCTCTAACCACAGTGGAATTTAACCAGAAATCAATAATAGAAAGACCTGGAAACCCCAAAAGTATTTGGACATTGAACAGCGCTTTCTAAATAACACATGAGTCAGAGACTGAAGAGAATGTAAAAAATCTTTTGAACCCAATGACAATTAAATATAATTTATAAAAATACGTGGAATGCCATGAATGCAGTACACAGGTGATCATTTATAGCATTAGTACTCATATGAGAAAAAAAGAAAAATTTAAATTAATAATCTAAATCTCTATCTTAGGAAACCAGAGAAAGAGGAGAAATTTAAGCCTAAGGTGAGCAGTAGAGAAATAATAAAATTGGAGCAGAAATCAATGAAGTTGAAAACAGGAAGATCTATGAAACTGAAAGTTGTTTTTTTGAAAAGATCAATAGAAGTGATAAATTTCTAGTCAGTCTAACAGTCTAAAAAAACAAATGCCTCATTTGAAAGGTGGCCTTGAAATCCCCTTGTGTAAAAGATCTGTTCTCTGGGCTCTTGCAGTATAAAGCCCTGCAATGTGGTAGAAGCTCAATCTTTTCTAAGGAACAGTGCTGTTTGCTATTATGTCACCTGCCTTCGTTTACTTAATCCTAAGACCTTCCACTCATCCTGAAAGATTGTACCTGGTGTGTATTTTTATACTGCTTCATTGCATGTGTTTACCCTTTAATGACAAGCTCTACTCCATCTGTACTACGTCAGTTATCAGGATCAAATGAGAAAAAAAAGTGTTACTGAAAAGTTCTAAATATTCAGACAACTGACTGACCCATTCAGCAAACATTTATTGAACATCTACTCTGCCCGAGGTGTCCTTCTAGGAACTGTGGGAATGACTGGACTCTGTGTTAGGTTCACAGTGAGGGCGGCAGGCTCAGGGCTGAGCAGGATCAGAGGCAGGAGTGATGGTTTCAGGGACAAGGCCCCACGGGGGATATTTTCATGGAAGAAATACTTTTTGAGTTGTGTCTTATAAACTTAAGATTTAGTTGCTAGGCGAGTAGTATGTCCTAGGCATAGAGAAGGACTTTGACTGTGTAGGAAAGGGTGAAGATTTGCTCTAGAAAAATCAACTAGTTTAGTTTTTACTGGAACAAATAGATCCCATGGAAGAAAGATGACTGGTAGCATGGGGTAGCCTGAGGGGCCTGAAACTTGGCTGAGAGTCTTGATTGCTATTGATTGGCAGTGAGGTGCCCCTGGAATTATTCCGTCATGGGGTGGAAGTGACCAAGATTATATCCTGGGCAGAGTCCTTCAGAGGTCAGTACAGGTTGCAGTAAAGTCTGGGGAGAGGAACTAAGCTCAGGACTAGATGACAGATAGTTTGTGTATGAGCAAAGGAACTAGGATGGGTGGGCGCACTAGCTGCCATCACAGGGGCTGGACCTGCGAGCCCAGCTGCAGTGGCATGGGTACAGCGTTGATTGGTGTGGCACTGTGAGTTTCAGTAAATTGTAATTGTTGGGTTTAATTTCCTAGTGTGCACCTGTGTCGTCCATAAACGCTGCCATCACCTAATTGTTACAGCCTGTACTTGCCAAAACAATATTAACAAAGTGGATTCAAAGGTAAGTGGATATTAGTTTGCTATTAAGGACCGGCTCTGTGTGTGTGTGTGTGTGTGTGTGTGCCTGTACTCTCTTTTCTCCCCTCCTCCCCCTCCCTTCCCTCCCTCCTTTTTTCCCCTTCTCCACTTCCATCCCACATCCTTGAAGCCCATGTGGTATCAGAATGGAAATTTCTGTCCTTCTTTGTATCATAGCGTTTCGCACTTCTATTCTTGGGTAGTCTGGCCTCGCCTTGGGGGTGCCACCTCAGTGTTCCACTGGGCGTAAGTTCTATGGTTTGGTGCCACTCCTGTGGTGATGACGCTGTTGAGGTAGGACATCTGGCCCCCGGGGTGGGGGTGCTGAGTCTTACTGCTATACATGGTCTTCTCTGTGAGCTCAGGCTGAGCCCACAATCTCTCAGTGCCTCCGTCTGAAAATAGGATCCATGCTTCCCTCATGGATAGTTGTGATTAAATGAAATAGAATTGACAAGTATGTTGTTAACTGTAAATTAGGCTAAGTAAAGGCCGTTGGCTTCCTCTCGTCTCTTAAGAAATTGGGGGAGGGGATATATAGCTCTGCATAAAAGCTGAAACTTCATTCTTGCCGCTCACATCACATTGCTCTGGGATGGGCACACGTTTCAAAGTCTGGAGGGAGAAAACAGATGGGGTGGGAGTTGGTGACACTGAGCACTCAGTAGATTTGCAGATCCCTTTGAAGGTCTGGCTGTGAACTCAGTGTTTGCAGGACTGCTAAAGAGCAAATGTACAGAGAGGTTTGGATCATAGATATCTGAAAAAGACCAGCACCGTCTCCCCATCACATCGTGGATGGAGCTCTTGCTGTTACTTCACAGTGTGAGGCAGGCCGTAGAGCGTGTGCCTGGTGTCATTACTTGCTGGAAACAGCATGTGCGATTATACGAAGACCTTGGGGTCAGAATGTAAATGCCAGACAAAGGCTGGAGAGGGTGACTTGTTAGCACTCCAGGGTCACCTTGGACGAACTTCCTTCTGTGTCCCATGTGTTCTGCGTGCCTTCTCTTTCCCTCCATGACACAATGTTAGTGTATGAAAGACCCATTTAATCTTGCTGTCAAAGGTTCAAGAAAGTAAGCGTGAGTGTGGGGGACTCAGGGAGAGAAGTATGGCCTGCATATAAAAGATGAAATTAAAATCTTAATTTCTGTTTCTCTCTCCTGTGAACTAATGTGCACCCCTCATTTCTGTCATGTCTTGTTCATTAGCAGACGTGCTGAGTCTGGCTATGAGACCTGAGAAATTCACCAGTGCTGAGTCCAATAAAGAAATAAGTTTGACTCAGGTGTCATAGTCACACTTTGCACTTGGTCGTTCCTATTATAATTTTTTTTTTTGGTACCAGGGATTGAACTCAGGACCTTGCACTTGTGAGGCAGGCACAGTGCCAGTGAGCTAAATCCCTGACCCTCCTATTATAGTTTTTATCAAGGATATTGATAGGAAATTTTAGATCTTGTTCTCTTATGTTTTTTACTTTCCAGATTGCCGAACAGAGGTTTGGAATCAACATCCCACACAAGTTCAGCATCCACAACTACAAAGTTCCAACATTCTGCGATCACTGTGGCTCCCTGCTCTGGGGGATAATGCGACAAGGACTTCAGTGTAAAAGTGAGATGTTGGGAACCCACTTCTGTATGGGCATACCATGCCACAAGCTCGTGCGATTCTGTGGCCTCAGCTAGGAATGACAATTGTAGACATATTGTAAAAGAACATCTTAGTAGTTTTATATTTATATATCCTTATCAGGCATATAAAGAGAACTCCATCTGATCCCCAGTTAACCACTGAACGTAAAGTCACATGTTAAATCCTGTGATCTAGCCAGCTAAATAACATCTGTTTTTTGGTTTTTGTTTTGGTACCGGTGATCGAACTCAGGACCTTTGACTTGCGAGGCAGGCAGCAACACCACTGAGCTCCATCCTGGCCCTAATACCTGTTTATTTCTGAGTGCAGATGAGGCATTGTGCTATTCATTGGTGTTTGAAAGAGGAAAGGATGGGCTGCTGATCAGAGATGGCAGAGGCGATACAGCCGGAAGAGAATGTGGGGTCATGAGTAAGGGCTTGTGCGAGGCTTCCGGGCTGATGCCCTCAGCAGAAGCAGGCATGGAGTAAGCTGTCAGAGTGCTGTGGGGCTGCCCTGGGCCTCCTCCAGGAGTGCTGTGATGGAGGTTGCAGGCAGGAGGGGAGTAAAGAGCAGTGACGCTTTGGCCATGGCCTCGCAGCTCCCTGACTTGCCCAGTGCGGTGTGGAGCTCAGGCCTGAGGGAGTGAGGGCCTACCCTAGTCTGTTAGGAGTGGGGAACTGTTGGCCTTGAGCTGTCTCCCACTGAGAGGCAGTGATCCGGCTGTCCTGGGTGTACCTGAAGCCCGATCAGCTGTCCTGAGTCTCTGTGCAGAAGAGCGACAGAGGAGGTGGAGCAGCATGTGTGCAAGCAGCCAATGCCCCTCGACCGCCTGACCTACAAGCCTGCTTCTGTCAGGAAACCCACTTGTCTTTTGGAACAGCAAATTCCTTTTCCTTGTAGGACATCATTTACTGTTTCTTTTTTCATAGAACCAAAACAGCAGCCTGCTCATGTATAGCTTTTAAGGCTTTTGGTTCAGGTGGTCCCTGATGCTAACAGGATGGTTTCACCAGGTGTGGTGTCCACCCTGAAAGGCACTTTGTGCTTTCCTGAGGTTGTTGTTGGAATGCAGAGCCATGTCGGCACTCACGTATGTGGTTCTTGTTCCTCCTGATGGCCTGAGGGCAGATAGCACACCTCCACAAAAGCATTCACTTTTGTTGTCATGTGGTGGCTTTGAAAGGCCAGTTGCACTCTGGGGTTTTTCCTTGCCGGTCTTCCTGGGAGATAAATTTCCCATGAAGCTAATGAAGCTGAAGCTTCAGAACCCTCCTGTACTTGGTTTTCTGTACTTTTTCTTAAAGAAGGGTTCCTAAATCCCACAAATCTGAGCCCCATGAAAGCTAGATAGTGTGTGCTCCCAAAGATGGACTGATTCCATAAAATAGACATTTTTTACACACTGCTCCAGTTCTGCCTCCCACCAGCAGGAATCTGCACCAGGATTTATTTCTGCTGATTAAACCTTGGAGCCTTCATAGTCCTAAGTCGCTTCCTGAGCACACGGAGCTTCACTTGCTTTGCTAACTTCTGAAGACTGCCGTTTACCCTAGCCTTCAAACATTTAAAAGTTGCATTTTCTTCCCCCATGAAGCAGAAGCACAGGCTGCAAACACCGAGACCCATGGCCCCACAGGATGCCTGTCTGCTATGAGGGCCACCCACCCACAACAGTACTCAGAAAGAAAGCTCTCCGAAGCAGCTCTTTTCTCAGAAACATTTCCATCCTGTGTGAACCATGATCTTTCTGTGGCATTTAGACTGCTGCCCTTTATTTCACTGTTGAGAGAAAAAGAATAGTCAGTTGACAGGAGTCTTTGTGATTTAACTGACTGAACTGTCACTATGATGAACATTTTAATCTTCATTTTGGATCATGCCGTTGAGTTGGCAGTGACAGCTATGAGTGATTTACATGAACGCATTTCATCAAGTCATAGTGAAAAAAATGTACTTGAAATCTATGAGTCTTTAGTGTGCCAGGATTTCTGCTTCTGCACAAAACAGAAATATGAGGGTGATCGGAATATATGGTGAATGGTTAAATACAGTGTATTATAGTAGGAGACATATTGCCATTTATCCCCCTCAAAATGCTGCTCCTCTCTTTGAACACACTCTTTCCGTTGTTCTCGCCACTTTCTGAAGCAGTTCTGGAAGTCCTGTCTCATGAGTGTCTCTGCAAGGTGTGATCAAAAAATATGTAAATGCCCCTGCTGAGTGTTGTCCAATGGAAAGGGGGCTCAGAAAACTTTACGGTATATCCTCAACCACCTTGTTCACTGGATCTGGGACCATGTGTCTTCTGGCTCTCCCAAAGTCAAAATGACCATGAGAGGTAAATGTATTGAGTTGATTCAGGACGTCAAGGCAGCCATGACACTGCAACAGAAGACACATAGAAAAGGACCTCCAGAACTGCTTCACAAAGTGGCAAGAACAATGGGATAAGTGTGTTCAAAGTGAGGGAGAGTATTTTTATTTATTTATTTATTTTTCCCAGTATGGAGGATCGAACTCAGGACCTTGTGCTCAGGCAGGCATGCATGCCACTGAACTGCATCCCTGGCAAGGGAGAATATTTTTAGGAAATTAGTAGCAGTGTGTCTTTTACTGTAATAATTTTTTTAAAAATTTAAACACTGTACTTTTGATCGTATCCGTAGGTAAAATGTAAGGAATTGTTATAAGTGAGAGTTTAACTTTTGTGAGATGACACTCTTCTGCCTGTATAGTTCCTCTATTGTAGTTTTTCAGGTTATTAAATTTCTCTGTTGCAGCACATGTTGACTGAGATGTTTTCTGAATATAGATTCTCTGTCCTCTTCCTGCAGTTTGTAAAATGAATGTACATATTCGGTGTCAAGCCAACGTGGCCCCTAACTGCGGGGTGAATGCGGTGGAGCTGGCCAAGACCCTGGCGGGGATGGGCCTTCAGCCCGGAAACATCTCTCCAACCTCAGTGAGCCTTTGCTTCTTCTCGTGGATTTAATTTAAAAGTTGTGCAGTTGTGGTGAGACTGCATGAGAACGTGAGGCATGGCACCCTCAGTGTTTCTGATACCAGCAAATACAGTAAAATTTATTGCATTTTAAAGAAATTTTGTTTCACAAAGAGTCTTACTATATGATAAGAAATAATGAGCATGCTGATACCAGGAAGCAGGAGGAAGGTTTTTTCTTTTTCTATGTCATTACTTTTTAAAATTGGCTTTGAGTCAGTATAATCTGGTGAAAAGCTTAGAGCCCAGAGGCCTGGGCTGTGCCCTTGGCTGGGGAATGGGCAGGACAGTTGACCAGGAACCACAGGCCCTGCTTTCTCACCTCTCCCAAGGTTGAACTTGAAGATCTCCCTGGAATCAGCAGTTCCACAGTTTTTGTTTAAGAATAGTGAATTTATCTCCTGCCTTCAGCAGCGGACAAGAGTTCCTTCCTCTGGGCTCCTGGGAGTGAGTGGAGTTGGGTCGTTTGTCATTCTGTCTCCTGAGCCATCTCCACCTGCTTTGCCTGGCAGCTCCTGTCGCTGCCTTCCTGACCAGCATTGGCGAGAGCCAGGAGCGGCCATGCTGCGTGGCTGTGCAATCTGTGAGGTGTAGTTTCATTCCTGGTGGGGGAGGATTCTAGACTAAACTGCCAAACAGCCTCTGGGCACATAGGAAGGGAAGTGCAATCACTGAGAGGTCCTTGGAACTTAGAAAATACAGCACTATCCACTTCATTTCCTTTTTACTGAAAAGCTCCTGCTTCGTAGACTAGGGACTTGTACTGACCATGTGTTCTTGATTCCAGGGAGGCATGGGAGAAGTCCAGATCTGTCTGTCTTGGGTGTAGGCAGGGAAGATGTTTAAATGGTAAGAGGAATTTCTGATAGATAGGACAGTTGTTCTTCAAAAGGGACATTAAGGATTTCAGCCTGAGCCCAGGCTTCTAAAATATGGTGGGGACAGATAGGTCAAGAATGGGAAGTGCCCCTGGCCGTTTGAACCAAGTATCTTTCAAGTTATGATATTTAATAGAGGGAAAGCCAAAATTACCTCTTATTTGGCAATGCAGCATTAAAAGGGGGGAATTTTAAGTCTAATAAAAAGAGAAGAATCGGTTAAAAGAAAAAGACTGAGAAACATTGGCTTAAAATTTTCTAGCCACTGCTAGTCCACCCACAGGAAGTATGCAAGTAGAGGAAGTGAAATTTAAACTGGTACCATTTTTCTGTCTTTGAAAAAATTGTGATGAGAGATTTAGAGGAGGAACTATTAAAAGCATCAGATTTTTAAGATACTCTGTTTTATATCTTGCCGTCACTATTTTATGGGTTTAAGTAAGTAAAATCTTTAAAGTTTCAGGCTGCTGTACAGTTAGTTTGTTGCCAAAATTGCTTAGAAGATGCCCCAGATAAGCTTTTTTTTTTTTTCAGCTAAAAGGCTAAAAATTCCAGGTCATTAGATTTTTGATCTGTTATCTAGCTTGTGTGGTAAGCATACCAAAGTGGGACCTGCAGAAGTTACCTTCCTTGCTGTGAATGGCACACGGGACCAGAGCCGCTTTGCTGCTGGGGTAGGGTGGTGACACAGGGACACTCGTGGTGCTGGTGAGGGTGCAGATTGGCCCCCTCTGTAGGGGACACGTTGGCTGTGTATCAGATGCCTTCAGAGTTAACACTGTGGTGCAAAGAATGGCATTCTTCAAAAGTTATCTTAGGAAGATAGATGAGGGTATTGATAACAGCGTAAGTGCATTGACTGTGCCAGGCACCAATCTAAGTGGCTTCTGTGCGTTATGTCCATTGACTCTTCGTGGTAACACGTGTGGCAGGTGCTGTCATCCCCTCAGCCCTGGCAGAAGGGGAGACCAAGGCTGGGTGAGGTAAACCTGCTGGAGGTCAAGGCTGGGGTGCAGAACGGTCCTTTGAACCCAGGCAGCTTCCTTCACAGCCTGAACTCACTGTTACCCTTTTTGAAGGTTTGCAAGGTTGCTCACAGTGGTGATGTTAATACCATAAAAATAGCAGTTGACCAGCACTTTCAATAGCAAGGGATTTAGTAAGTAAATGATGTATCCATAAGAAATATGGAACAGCCATTAAAACTACTGATCTTGGGCTGAAAGTGTAGCTCAGTGACAGAGCTCTTACACACCATATGTGAAGGCCTGATTCCATCCTTAGCAGCGCTCACTCACACACACGCACAATGAGAACAAACAAAAATCCTCGTGTTCTCAAGAGATAAAGATAGGAAAAATATACATGTCTAAGTTTTAGGTTAAAATATATGTTATAAAGCACTTACTGTATATTTAAAAATTAAGTGTGAAAGCATACATCTCTGCATGTTATTAACATGTGTATATATTTTTTACATATGTACAGTACATACCTAAACTCTTAACAGACGCCTGTTTTAGGTACGTAAAAATTTATCCTTCATGCTTTGGGTAATTTTTCCAATTTTTAATTGAATTTTTATTTCTTATATAATTTAAAATTTTGTATAAAAAACATTGCTTCTTCCACCTTGTGTCCTTGTTCTGATTGGTACTTGACTCTCTGAGCAAACTTGAAAACCACTCTTTGCATGAAGTACCCACTAGAGGGCACTCCTAGAATCCGACTTCCCTGTGGGAAGCCACTGCAGAGGAAATGAGAGGGACCAAACTAAGGCATTGTTTCCTTACCCCTCCCTTTCAGCACAAGCTCTACTCCTTAGCATAGATGTATTTACAATGCTTTTTTGCCATCGAGCAGTAGGAACAGACCGGAAGCTGATGCTGAGGCAGGTTTGAGTTGTACAGCCAGATCACAGAGCTGCGTTGACCTCTCCTCTTTTGAGATAGCTGAGGGTGAGACCATTCCCACCTAGGAGGGTCTTCTCCACTTGTCCATGTGTCATGGTCACACTGCCGTTTCTGACTCAGCATCCTCCTCCTCTTTGCAGAAACTCGTTTCCAGATCCACCCTAAGACGACAGGGAAAGGAGGGCAGCAAAGAAGGCAATGGGGTTGGAATGAATTCTTCCAACAGACTTGGCATCAACGACTTTGAGTTCATCCGAGTGTTAGGGAAGGGGAGTTTTGGGAAGGTGAGTCTTGGCTCTAACTGTCTGATTGCACCAAGCTTGAGTGGTGTGTGTGTATGTGTACCTCCATTTCTCATGTGTGCCTGCAGCCTAGGAACCCCAAAGAGGCTTCCCTCATGCTCTCTCCTCATCCTGCCTTAGGTGATGCTTGCAAGGATAAAAGAAACAGGTGAGCTGTATGCCGTGAAGGTGCTAAAGAAGGATGTGATCCTGCAGGATGACGATGTGGAATGTACCATGACTGAAAAGAGGATCCTGTCCTTGGCCCGAAATCACCCCTTCCTCACCCAGTTGTTCTGCTGCTTCCAGACTCTGGTGAGTCTGGAATGCTAAGACATTCATTGCCTTAGCAGCCATCTTTGTTGAGGAGCTGTGATAAGGTGCCGGAGATTTCATGAAGTTGAATATCAGAAAATTTTTTGGAATGGGGTTCCACGGTCAGCCCACGTGGGGGTGATCAGCAACTTCTATCAACCTCTGGAATAGCTGTAAACTAGAGAATCACCCCTTCTTCCACGAGGCTATCCTGTGCAAGGTTCACCACAATTATGAGGCCTAAGGATGAAAAGATCTTTGTATTTAAACCTTCTCTAGCAGAATGATGGTCACAGAAATCAAAGAATAGAGAAAGTATCATGGGCCAATTGTCTTGGTGAATTTGGCCATGATTCTGCTTCTAAATTTTAGGCTATTTTGGACCTGGGCACAAGAGAGCAGAAGAAGGGTCTGAGTGGACTTAGAAAGGGCACATTGATTTGCTGTGTCCCAAGATGTTGCTCCTGGCCTCAAACAGAGACTCTTTTGCTTGATAGCATGGGCTGATCTTGAGATTGAATGTGTCGACCTGTAATGGTAAGAGCCATTATAAAAGCAATTAGGAATGCTTTTGGCTGCAGTTAATGGAATACCCAGCCAACAGTGTTGTAAATAATAAACAGGAGGATAGGTTTAGCTTATTAGTACCAACTTTGTTCTTGTTATTTCACACAATAAGTTCGGTAGTGACAGTGCTCTTGGATTTGTTGCCCAGTGACACTGGATGTGTCGATCTCTTGGGTCTTGGGGTATTTGTTACATCTCTAGATATCACATCTTTACAAGACAGCATTGAAAGCAGCAAGCACAGAGCAGAGGGCAAAGTGCCACTCTCCTTTACCACAACAGATTTTTCCTAGACTTAGATCAGCTCTTAGTGACAGAGGAGGCCGGAAGGGCAGATATCTAGCCAAGATGATCTGTGCTATGATTGGCACACAGCAGGCCCTGTCCGACCCTTGGGAAGGGCACTATACTGCCCGCTTGGCATTGGACTCTGAATGAGAGAGAAAATGCCCTTTGAGAATGCACCACGGGTGGGACAGGTGAACCAGGTTTTCCTTGCATCAAGAGGTTCTGGGCGAGTGGATTCTGGGCCCATGCCTTGGCTGTGACACCGTCAGGGAAGCAGAGGACACTGCAGAGGGAGGGGTCATCTTAGCGGTGAGAGGTGTGATGGCAGGTTTCCAAGAAAAGCAGCAGCCATGCTGGAAAGAGAAAGTGAGTAAGAATTAGATAGGCAGAGAGCGAGAAAGTAAAGGGCCATGCAGCGGAAGTGGCACTCATATAGGTCTGGGGCTGGGTGGGGCATTGGGTATGAGCAAAGCGTGGTGCTGTCTTACAGTATACCCATATCCTTTCTCTGCAAGAAGCAACTGATACTAGTTTCACGTGTGGCCTTTCAGATAAGTTTTTGTACATAAAGCACATATGCACACCACATATATGCATGCATATTTCTCTTAAAAACACAAATAGTATATTTTGACTATGATTCTATCCCTAATTTTAAAAATAGAGTAGTATATTTTGGAGATTGATTGGGATTTTTACACACTTTGCTGACTCATTGTAATGGTTGCATAGTATTCCATTTAAAGAGCATGCCACAGTTTATTTTACCTGCTCTCTGTCGCTGTATGCTCAGTGTACCTGGTGTTTTATTTCAATCAGTGCTGCAGTGAGCCTGTATACTTTCATCTTTGGCTGCTTGTGCCAGTGTCTCGGTTATTAAAAATGGTAGGACTTGGCCAGAGGGTGTGTGCATTGAGATTTTTGAGTGGGTGCTCTGTGTGTAGTCTGGAGAACAGCTGCGCAGGGAAGACTGGAAGCTAGCTGGAGGCCCATTCGAAGGCATGTGTAGCACGGACTCCCCTGGGGTCATGGTGTCTGGGGAGGCAGCGAATGGCTTCTTGGGCCTCCCTTTGAACCCTTCCCCTGGGGTCTGGGCTCTGCGAGGCCACCCTCTCCTGTCAGTGTGCTCAGTGGCTCCTGATGGCCTGCAGCCACGATGCCCCACTGCCTCATCCCACATTCACTCCTTCCCATCTCTGGCCCTTGGCTCTTTTGGAGCTCCACTTGTTTCTCTCCTCCAAACTGGTTCTTATGCTCCCCACATTGCCAACATACAGCTCTGCCCCACCCACTTGATCCTCCTATCCAGCTGTTTTCTTGGAGAGCAGTGAGGTTACAGCTGTGGGCTTGAGAAGAGCATCTGGGAGGTGATGCCGGCCAGCTCCTTGGATTTCAGGCTCTGCTCGCCAGGGCCACTGTGAATACCATGGGTCAAGCGGCAGAGCTGGGTTTCTGCTCACACTCAGGCCTGAGCCAAAATTGGATGGTTTCTTATGACCTTAGGTTAGGTCAAATAGAATTTAATGATCTTAGTCTGGCCATGCAGCAGTTTTTGTTCCAAGCTACTACTGATGGAGCAAACAAAGAAATGTCTCAAATCAACCCCAAAGGCATTTTGCTTACAAAAGAGAAATCCCTGCTTCTATACAAGCAGTTTAAGTTCTCACCCAGAATTAAAACATGTCATGGCAGAAAATAAGAAATCGGGCCAGGGATTTAGCTCAGTGGTGCCACTGCCTGCCTCATAATCCAGGGTCCTGAGTTCGATCCCCGATTCCAAAAAAAAAAAAAGAAACCAACCTGGAACAGTTTGGGGGCCCAATGAACAATTTTTCAGGAAAATACATACATTGTGCAGTTTACTATAGTTTTAGTGGCCCTGCGGGATTCCCAGTGTTCAGCAGCTGAAGCCTTTAATAACATTGAAGTCTTTTTTTTTTTCTATTGAAAGTTTGATGCTTGTCCACAAGGTGGCAGTGGTTATTGCAAAGTGATTTTTATCTTGCAACCAGAGAACTAAAACACATGGAACCACTACTGGGCGTTAAAATGTGTGGATTGCAGTACACATCTCTAAAACAAAAGGATAGAGGGAATTTGCCCCTGCCTTAGTTTAGAGAATAAGTGAAGGAGGGGAACCAACTTAAAAGAATCAAAAGAGTTTTTTCTCATGGCAAAATAGAGGTAAGCAGTTTTCATTTTGCCTTCTCAGGCTTGTGTCAGACTCCACAGTATGAAAGGCAGCTGTTCACTGTGCATCCATCTGCAGGAAACCCCCAGCGACTGGCCCTGTTTCCTGTTATACAGTGAGCGCTACAGGACAGAGCATGTTAGTTACTATGAGAAACTACAGCAGAAAAGATAGGGACCTTTTGGCTGCCCAGTTCCACAGGCTGTGGCTGACTGGTGAGATGCTGACCTGAACCCTGTCCTGGAGGGCTTAGCTGTGAGCCTAGGGCAGACATGGATGTCCCTCCCCAGCCATCTGTGAAGTCATGGTGCCAGGAAGGCCCTTGTAGGTGTGGGAGTTCCCTCAAGTCCCTCCCTGTGGAATGGCATCACTGGAGCCCTGGGAAGAGCCCCTTGCTCTAGCCTCCTCTAGCTGTGAGTGGTAGAGACAGGGTTCCAGTGTGGGGCCCACCTCTGACCTGTCCGTCAGTCCTGTGTGGTCCTCTACCACGTGGAGCTGGTTCCCTACAGTGCTGCAGCATGGCCCATCTGCCCAGTGTCTGCAGCCTGCTGAGAAGGAAGCGGCACAAGCCCTGAGTTCTATTCTAGCTTTTTTCTTCTGCATCTGTATGGCTTGAGTCAGCCCTAAAATTCCTTGGAGATTTACAGTCCTCATCATGAAAAGGAAAGCAGGCTTGCGGGAGGGTGGCGTGAGAACGCGGGACACCAGGGTGATGACCACCTCCTTCCCCATATCAGCAGCAATGTCCTGGGGTGTCGCATGGCCAGCACAGACCCCCAGATGGAGGCAGCAGTGAACACCCACAAAGCAGGCTTTTTGGAGCCCCTCTTGTTCTTGGCAAAAAGAAAACAATGAGCAAATTTCAAATACTGGACGATTTATCGTGTTTTTTACGTAGGTTCAGGAACTCATACATTTTCCCCTTTTTTCATAATTATGTATATTGCTTGCAATTGTATAGCTAACTTGGCATCCTTAGACATTTCTGATGGCATTAAGTTCTAAGATTTTGTGAATAATTTGATCATTTTAAGACTCATAAAATATTTGTGTTGTTAGGGCTCTTGCTTTTATTTCTGATAGTCCAGCCTACAGAAACAGTATAAAGAATAAACTGTCACCGTAAAGATGCGTCATTGTCAATGCATTATTTTTGTTTGTTTGTTTATTTGACTGACATCTCCCCAGTCTTCCCACTCCCAGCCCCTGGTAACTACCACTCTACTCTCTGCTTCTATGAATTTGACTCTTTTGATTCTGCATATAAGAGAGATCATATGGTATTTGGCTTATTTCAGGGATGGTGTCCTTCAGTTTTATCTGCGGTGGTGCAAATTCCAACATTTCCTTTTTTTCAAAGGCTAGTGTTTCATTATAAATATATTCTACACTTTATATATACACTCATTCTTCCACATTAATAATAATACTACAATGAACGAAGAAGTACAGATATCTCTTCAGCATACTGTTTTCCTCTTTTGGATATATGTACCCAGTGTTAGACCTGCTGGATTGTATGGTAGTTTCATTTTTAATTCTTTGTAGGAACCCCCATACTGTTTTTCTCACAGGCTGTACTCATTTGCATTTCTACCAACAGTGTCCAAGTTCTTCCTTTTCTCCCCGTCATTGCAAATACTTGCTGCCTTTCGTCTTTTTGAGTACCAATTCTGACAGGTATGAGGTGATATCTTGTGGCTTCAATTTGCTTTTCTGTGAAAATTAATGTTGTTAAGTAATTTTTGATGTACCTTTTTTGTGGTGGTACTGGGGATTAAACCCAGGGTCTTCGCACTGAACTATACCCCCAGCCCATTCATTCATTCATTTCTTTCTTTCTTTTTTTTTTGTATGGGGGATCAAACTCAGGACCTTGTGCTTGCAAGGTAGGCAGTGGCACCACTGAGCTAAATCCCCGGCCTCATTCATTTATTTTTGAGATAGGATCTTGCAATCCTCCTGCCTCAGACTCCTAGGGTGCCGGGATTAGAGATGTGTACCACCATGCCCAGCTCCTATTGGTCATTTGTATGTCATCTTCTAAGAAATGTCTATTCAGATCTTTTGCCCATTTTTTAAAAGTTGGGTTAGTTTTCTTACAATTGAGTTATTTGAGTTTCTTTTTATTTTATGAAAAAACCATTTTCATAACCAAATAATGAGAGAATAATAATAGTTATTACACTGTGTATCATTGCCTTCAAAGTAGTTACTCAGTACAAGATATTTTGGATATTAACCTGTTAGCAGATATCTGGTTTGCAAATATTTTCTCCTATTCCACAGGTTCCCTCTTTACTATGTTTCCTTTGCTATGCAAAAGCTTTTACTTTGATACAATCCCATTTGTCTCTTTGTGCTTTTGTTGCCTGAGCTTTTGGAGACACATTGAAAAAGTAATTGCTGAGACCAGTGTCATGGAGTTTTTTCCTATATATTTTCTTCTAGTAGTTTTACAGTTTCAAGTCTTACATTGAAGTTTTTCATCATGTCAAGTTGAGTTTTGAGTTAGGTGTGAGTAAAGATCCAGTTTTATTCTTCTCCATGTAGAAATGCCACTTACTGAAGATCTTGTCCTTCCCCATTGTGTGATTTTACCATTTTGTTGAAAATTTACTGGCCATAAATATGTGAACTTATTTCTGCACCCTGTGTTCTGTTTTATTGGTCTATGTGTTAGTTTTTATGCCAGTGTTATGCAGTTTTGATAATTACAGCTTTGGTAGATTTTGAAGACGGATTGTGTGACACCTCTGGCTTTGTTGTCTTTGTCAAGTGTGCTTTGGCTTGATTGCAATATTTATAAAAGGGAAAACAAATTCAGCATTCATCAATAACAATATGCTGTACTTAAACAGTATACTGGGCTAGGGGTGCAGCCTGGTGGTAGCCTGTCTAGCATGTGTAAGGCCCTAAATTTGATCCCCAACACTAGAGTAGATATAGATATAGATATAGTACTTAAGTAGTGGAATTATGGATGATTTTTTTCTTTTTTCTATTTATCAAATTTGGTAATTGGGTTATGTTTCCTTAACCAGGGGGGTGGAAAGAATAAGCCATTATTAAGCCAGGGAGGGTGCTTGGTGTTTCAGGACCCTGGATGCAGGTCTCCTAGAGCCTGCCTGCTCTACTCTTTGAAAGCTGAATTTGCTTCCACTGTCTGTCTTCATCAGTGACTGCCAGCAGCTGAGCCTCCTGGCATCTGTGGCCTGGAATCTGGGTCTCTGACCACTTGGTTCTCCTGCTGCAGTCTCAGCTGAGTACTGGGGAGGGAGACAGAGAAGAAAAGGGGTAGGGAGGGAGAAAGAGAGGAACAAAGACCCAGAAGCAGCAGGAAGGGGGCATGGCAAGGCAAATATTGGTCAGATGCTTTAGTCTTTGTTCAGAGACCTAGCTTATTGGAGCAAAGGTTCCATTTCGGAAGCATGGGACACTCCCAGAGCTAGGGAGCCAACTGCCTCTTTCCAGCATTTGGCTCCTGAGGCCCAGGCCCACTCCCAGGCCAGAGAGCTGAGCCGGGGTGGCACCTCATCCCTGGGAGTTGCTGGAGTTTATGTTTGCAAGTGCTTTATTGAGGTGGACTTCTGAACCTGGAGCCCCCTCCCTGTGCAGGATGGAGCCCGAGCACTTGCTGTTATCTCTCCCTGCCTGCCGGCTTCCTTCCTCAGGACTCCCAGGCTGCTGATGGAGGGAACTGGGTGTCAGCCTGCGAGGGTGGAGGGTAGAATCCCTGGCGGGGCCAGAGCTCTGTCTTTTCACATGTTTAGCAAGCCAACAGTTTAGAAAGCCTAGTTCTGAAGTTTTGGGCCTGCAGGAATATTGTGAACTAAATGCCATCAGTGTACATGCTGATATGTACCCTGTTATGATTTCAGAAGACTTCACATATGTGGGAAAATCACCTGGTAATATTTACAAAAAGTGTGTGTGTGTGTGTGTGTGTGAGAGAGAGAGAGAGAGAGAGAGAGAGAGAGAGGAGAGGAGGGAAGGGAAAGGTTGGGTTAAGGAGAAGAGAGACAGGCAGTGTGGTAGTCCTGTGGCCCTGGAATTAGTCGTTCAGCATTTTTTTCGGGGTGACAGCACTGTACCCTTCAGGATAAGAGCTCTGGGTTCCAATTCCAGCTTACCCAATAGCCCACTTGTCTTTAAGAAGTACCCCAGCCTTTTATATTTCCCAGATAAGCTCCTGTACCCAAGTCTGTCCTTCCCACATGGGGACACAGTGGCCTCCAGAGGGCCCTCAGGCTCCCATGCTTGGTGGTAGTGCCCTATCCCCTCCCTAAGAGCCCCACGCCATGCAGCCCGCCCCCAGCCCGGCTTTTCCTCTTCAGAGATCACAGGGCATCTGGCAGCACATGCAGGCCTGCTGTGTCCTGATTGCTGCTGGCGGTTGGAAGAGGGAAGACAAGCACACTTGCCCTTCGGTGGCATTGCCCCTTGTTCTCCGAGGCCAGGGAAGAGACCCTGTGACCATGGTTAGGAGCGGAGAAGGCCAGTCCCACTGAAGAACTGGACCGCAGTTCTGTCTGTAGAGACAGGGCTCGCTCAGCAGAGCTGGTTCATCCTTGGGGTCTGAGTGGTTCCAGCTTTGCAAAAGCGGTGGCAAAAGAAAGTAGATCAGCGAGACCCCAGTGCACGCTCTGGGTTCTCCTGTTCTCACCAGCATCTCCAGGCTGCACTTTGATGTTCCCTAAGTATCTGTTGAATGAAATACCTCCTTTAATACCTAAAATAATCCAGGAAGGTGTAGATACTTTCTGCCTGATTGTGAAAGTCGAAGCAGAGGTCCAGAGAGGTTAAGCACACAGTAAGCAAGGACTCATGTATGGATTCTTGCCTAGGTTGTCCAGCTTAATTTTTATATCCCTTTTTCTTTGTACCACAACCAAGAAGTTTCTTGTTTTTGCAATATGTAAAGCTGAGAATGGTAGTGTGATTAGTCAGGAATAAAGACAGTTTTTCACAGTACATGGTTTTGGCCTTTCATGAAGTACCTAAGAACATTTCCCCCAGCTCTGTGGAGCCAGGCTTCCTGTTCTCCCTGAGCAGTGAGTGCTGCAAACGTTGGGTCTGTTTACGGGTCATTTGCTATAGTTTGCCTTTGGCTAGGATCAAAATAGAAAATGAGCCAGAACAGGGGTGCTTCCTGTCTCTGCGTGTTCCCCACTTGTTAACAGTGTTCCATCTTCCTGTTAGGTCACTCGTTATGGGTAGATACCCACAGTCAGACCGATCTCACCCTCAGTGGTGAGCAAACATTTGACCCACCTTCTTCTCAGTTGAAGCCCCCCTGGGGGCCATCTCTAGGCTGGGAATTACAGGGATGAGGTTTACTTGGAACCTTTGCTTCTGTCCTCTCTGGCTACCAGGCCTGAGATTTCTGTTGCTTATTGGGGCCACACAGATGAATGGGGAAAAAGAAGACCCAAAGTTCAAGTTGTTCCTTTGGCTCTGTCTCTTTGGCTAGGACTGCCGAAGTATTCAGTGCGACATGAGAGTCTCAAAGAGCTGGTTGTGAGGTTGTGAGGTTGTAACTGGCTTTGTTGCCAGCCCTTGTCATTAGACCCTCCACTTGCCACCTCCACATCGGGTGTGATGGCTTGTGGAGTCAGTGTGTAATTTCCTTTGATGTAATTCACACTCTGCCAGCGTCAAGCTTGGCCCCCGTGTGCTATGACCAAAAGCTTTTGGGTGGTGCAGTTAGTTATGGCTTTCCCTGCTCATAGTTGAGAACCTTTGAACCCACAAGCCAGAGATACTCTGTGCTCAGCAGCACCCTGTGTGGAGACACCAAGTGCCGAGCCCAGCTCTAAGGGTGAGGAGGCGGTGCTCTCTCTGTCACAGAGTTGAGGGAATGCCAGCCAGGCAGGAGCACACTGTGTGCTGAGGAAAAGAGGTGATTCTGATCCCCGTAGCTCTGGTAGGGAGCAGAAGACCAAGACCCATGCAGTAGCAGTGCACAGTAGATCTCATATAGTGAGCATGGTCCTTACATCACAGGAAAGGGACTTGGAAATGAACACTGGATTCTGGGGAAGTGCTCTCTGTGTGGCTGCCAGGCTTTACACAGAAGTGCGGTGAGCATGGCCACCAGAACAAAACTACCATCTCTTCAGCAGTGCCTCAGCCATCACCTGCAGGTCCCCTGCCTGAACTCACTGGGGTGTCCTGCAGGACCTGAAGCTGCACCCCTGAGGGGCTGGCCGAGTCCACCCCACCCTGTAGACGGGATCCAGTAGTGTGAAAACCTGGCCACCTGGGTTAGAAACCATGGGCTGGAACATGTTCTCATTTGGAAATACTTGAGCTTTTCTCGATTGCTTCTTCACTGGTAGCATGGTTGCGTCCTTCTCTTCCAGACTGCGAAACTACCCAGGACCTCTAAGTGGGCAGAAACAGCCCGTCCGAGGGAGGTGTGAGGATTGTCCCTGCAGGTTAGCTTGCAGCAGAGGGCAAGAAAATGCTCCCTCATCCAGCTCCCAATCATGGAGGCCTGCAAGGTGCTACCAGATTGAAGCCTAAGGACACAACAGTGAGCAGGCGGAGAGGAATCCTTGCCCTCGAGTAGCTGATCCTTTCATCTTTTATGGGGCTGAAGTTCCTGAGCAACTGTGCTAGGTAGACTTGGTCAGTGACCTTCTGTGGAATTGATTTCCTTGACAGTTTCTGGATTTCCATTTAGGATGGGCTCAGAGCAGCTGTCTGCTAGGAGGGAAGCCCAGGGGACTTGTCTTAAAGCTGCAGGTACAAATCAGGTGCACCCTTATTTTTATGAAGGGTTAGTGAGTTTGAGTCTGATGGCATTATTGGGGGGCACCTCAAGCCTTTGGCACTGTCTCCAGTTGCTCCTGGGTTCCTGTTGCCCCAGCAAGTGGCGTAACAGGAAGAGCAGTAGCCCGAGTTGCTTCCCTTGCTCACCATTGCTACTTGCGTGATCTTTCCTGTCCTGCTGGGTAGACTTGTCTGCTCACTTCTGGGCCCTGCTCCAGGCTGCAAGGACACCCTATCCACCTCCCTTGCCACCCTGCTGTTAGCCTGAGTACCATCAAGACCAATTCTCCCCTTCTTTTGGAAGGTTCCCTTTACTGCCTTCTGCCCTGCCGGTACACCTGCGTCTTTCTGCTGGAGGGCTGCAGAATACCCTTTCTTCCTCCCTTGCCACCCAGGGAGCTCCGGTTTCCTCTCTGTGGGAAGCTTCCTGTATCCAGTGTCTTTGTCCAGTAGAAGAGCCCACTGTATTTTGAGTCTCCTCCTGCCCACTTCTGGTCTGGTCATGATTGATCACTTGGGTGTTATAAGGAGAGGTCGGGACCCTTCCTGGGAACTCTTCATTTCATTCCTGTCATGTGTGACATTTTAAACATCAAAGTGATATAATATTTAATTCCCCATTGAAATGAAAGAGGAGAGCTCTTCTAGCCAGACACCCTAGTACCCCAGACATGTTTTTCTGCTTCTGTGCAATGGCCCATGGGAAGTGGCTCTGGGTGCGTTTCTGTGCTTCTCTCTCCCCAGTACCCAGGGAGCACAAAGCCACAGCCTCCTGGGTTTTCTCTAGAGAGAAGTGACACAGTGGGAATCAGCCAGGCCCAAAACAAACCTAGCCCATCCACACTGATGTCTTTTACCAGGGGTAAAAAGGATCGAGTTATACATGATCAGGAAAAAGAGGGAGATCCAGGCAGTGCTGACCTGGAGTTGCATTTGAGTTCCTCTTCTGGAAGTCTAGAGTGTCTGTAGGGCTGCTCATCCACTGGATTTCTCCTTCTTCTTGGCTTCGGGACAGATCTGTAGTAGAAAGTTCCATCCACATTGCTCCCAACTGTACCCTCACCACCTTGACCCTTACCAGTGGGTCAGACAGTTTATAATCTGATGAATTTTTAACCTTTGCAATGAAAAAAAAAATCATATATTTGCACAGTGCAGTGGCATTTGCCCCCTACTAACCTGTGGGTTGGACAATCTTTCTTAGTCAGGGGCAGGGGCTGTGCACGATAAGATTTTATTTTTTTGGTCTGGTTTTGAACTCAGGGCCTCATGCATACCAGCCCCCTTTTAGGATGTTAAGCAGCATCTCTGGCCTCGACTCAGTCCATGCTCATCATCATGTCTCCCCAGTTGTAACAATCAAAATTGTCTTCAGGCGTTACTAATGTTTCCTGGGGGAAGGAACTCCCCTGGCTGAACACCACAGCTTTGGATGGCTATCAGGCAACCTGTCCTTCATATAAGAAATCAAAAGATTAAGAGATCACTTTTCTGCCTTACAGGGGCCTAACAAAGTGTGTCAAATCCTTGTAAAAATATGAGCATTATCGTTTCCCCTGAGTATGTAGAAAGACACAGTTCCTGTTGGCGCCCATTCCGACTGGCAGTGGCTGCCCCATAGCACATGCCGGAAGAGGGCCCTGAGCCAGGGGGACAGCAGAAGTGTGCAAGGTGAGCCCAGCTGGGCACTACTGGTACACCTCAGTGCTGTGCCTGCTGCGAAATAAAGGCAGGGATTTCAGGCCTTCGGCACCAGGGAGCCAAAGATTAGCTCATTGAGCATGTATCTAAAATGGGTTAGGTTAAAAAAATCATGCAGCATACATATGCACCTTCTCTTGTTTTGGGTTTGTTTAATCATTATACTTTCACTTTACCAACATGCATTGAATTGTGGCGTTTTGTGAAAACCATCCTCTTCCACCCTGAGGTCACAGGGAGGCCTATCACACCCATCTTGAGTGTGGTACACATGGCTGGATTTTACAGACAGAGATAAGCAATGCTTTAAGAAACATTTCCCAAGAAGTGTGGAAATATACACTGATAAGCAACAGGAGTGTGCTTTGTGGGGAAGCAGATTGCTGTTTTCTTTCATTTTCCATGTACAGAAATGTTTAAGTTGAGATACTTTAAATGCTATCTTCAAAACTGAGTCTTTAAAAATTAAAAGTAGACCTTAGCCATAACAGACATCAGCCATTTCTCTATTGATTGGTATTTTTGAACTTATCTGGCATTTTTAATTCAATTCAGTCAATGTTTATAGGACACACATGATGCACCAGGGACTGAAAATAGAAGGAAAAACAAAAAGTTGACTTGCCCTTTAGTTGCCTAGGTCAAAGGTCATTATAGCACCCGGTGAAAGAGAGAAGAAGGCCATAATTGATCCTTGGGGAGACTGGACTGGCTTCCAGAGAAGGGGATCTCCCAGCTGTGTTTTAAGAATGCATGGGATCCCTACAGTCTCAGGAGGAGGGGACGGCCTCCCAGGCAGAAGTGACCACAGTGCAGTCGCAAAGGCTTATAATTGTATGATATACTCAGGAAACCCCGAAGGACTGCATGTTACAGAATTGTAAGAGAAGACATATGGAAGTGGGAAGAAGCAAAGTCATAAGGAGTCTGATGTCTTTTGCTGAGGAGTTTAAACTCAGTCATGGAGGCGTAAGGAGCGAGCAAAAGATTTAATTCAGGAAGCAACATAAGATTTGCCTAAGATTTCAAAGCCTCCCTTTCGTTGCTGTCTGTGGAGGGAGGAGGCAGCGGATCCAGAACAGAGGCTGAACAGGTGGCTTGTTGACCTCCTGCCCCAAGCAGAGGGTGTGGCAGTGGAGTCAAAGAAACACTTAGGAGGTGGACTCACCAGACTTTTTAGGAGGAGTGGCCAGGGCTCTAGCCGGTTGGGATCCTGGGGAGAACAGAATATAATGAGTTCAGTTTGGGGGAAACCCAGTGGTAAGATGCCGAAAAACACACTGAAGTATGGGGAGTTTGGTTTCCATGTCATCTATGTCCTCTTGGTTTTTAGAAACTGTAATATGAAACCCTGTAGTGCATGTTTATAGAGACACAAGAGGGGAGAGTTGAAGAAGGAATTCTAAATGAAGGTAGAGAAGGGTGGAAAATGGTCAGAAAAAGAACCAGAAAGAAGTGGTTTCATAGGAGGAGAAAGTAAGTACCAATAAGTGAGTTCACCAAAGGACTCAGAGCCATCTGCTGGACCTGGCAGATAAGGTCACTGGTGTCACCATCTTGGTATCTGCTCGCACCTTGGGGTTTATAGGGCCCCCCTGAATTCCATTTAACCAACTGAAACTGCCCTACAAAATCTCTGTGCAAAATAAGCTCAAACAAAGTGTCTGTCTTCATCATAATCTAGCCCAGATTGCAAAATGGTTTGGGAAGAGATTATGGTTTAGTTGTTTGCTTGAACCAGATCTTGTTCTTCAGCCAAAGGGCTAGAAAATGGTTTGTTGTGGCTGCAATGGAAGAACTAAACTCCACATCGCATGTGGCATGCACATTCCAAACTGAAACTTTACCAATCACCATCACAGTAGAGCAGGAGGGGATGAACCAGTTCTGAGGTGCCAACTCAAGGCAAATATGGAATATTCCTGGCCAGGTTCTCTCTGCTTTTAGCTGAGAAGAATGTCTAATCAGACAGTTCTAACCTAGAATTTCCTCCTGCAAGGCAAAAATGTCTAATCCATCCACAAAGAAGAGGGAGAGATGAAATAATGGCTTCCTTAAGATTTTGCAAAGTTTAGGTGTCTCTCTCAAGAAAAATGATCTAAATAAATGAAATGGTATTTTCATTCTTTATTCTGTAAGTCCTGTACAAATGAAGTCTATAAGTATCTTCAATGGACCTGTTCCTATTTGGTGCTAACCCAAAATCTTCAAAAGGAGAATTGTAATACAGGAAATAATGTTTTAAAGGAGTCCTACTGTGCGTGCTTTTGTTAAGTGGCTAAACCTTTTTTTAAAAAGTGAATAGTCACCTAAGAAATATTCTTTGTGAGTCTTAGTTTTAGTGTGGTCAAATAGAGACATTTTGATCCAGAGATATTGTTCAAGTTCCCTTATTAGCCACTAGGGGGTGCTCCCAAGGGTAGTGATGTCTAAATGATTAACTAGTAAGAATTTAAAAACTGCCTAGTTAACAGCCATCTGTCCTCAGAGATGGCTCATTTTTCCAGGCAAATAGAAGTGATCTTTATTATGTCCTCTAATTTCCAGTCACTCAGAAGTCTAGCTAGAAATGGCATTGGGAATATTATTCAACTGTTAAAGGTCATGATCTCGATGACCAATTAGTGTTATGTGATAAAAGTAGAAAAAAAAGAAAAATATGTTTTTCTCTTCTCTTTTTCCTTTAACCATGCTGTAGGGCAGTGGTCCCTTTACTGGCATCAGGGACTGTTTCATGGAAGACACTTTGTCCACGGATGGAAGGATAGCTTGGGGCTGATTCAGAGGCGTACTCAACCTGATCCCTCCTGTGTACAGCTCACAGCAGGGTTCACACTCCTGTGCGAGTCTGGTGTCACCGCAGACTGACAGGAGGCAGAGAGCAGGCCACAGTGCCCTCAAGAGGGCACTGCTGCAAATGCAGACCAAGCTTCCCTGGTTCCCGCACTTGCCTCCTGCCGTGAAGCCTGGTTCCTGATGGGCCAGGACTGGCACCAGCCTGTGACCTGGGGTTGGGGGGCCCCTGCTTTAGGGTGTCAAGTATAACGTGGTCCTTACAGGTAAATTAAATCTAGTTAAAATGAAACTACCTTGTAAACTTCTTATCTGCTCTCAACTCCCCAGTTCTTTGGAAGCTAAAAGCCTCACATAGTTTGTTTCTCTTTGCATTTAGACCTCTATCTCTGGTACTCAGGTTTATGTTGAATTATTTTCATTGAAAACAAATTTTTCCCTTCAGTTTTGCTGTGTAATTACCTTGAACTATAGACAGCTAAGCATTTTAATAAACAGAAATCCCAAAACTCTATGAAGGGAAAAGTAGTGGAATCAGCAGACCTGGTTCTTACTTAACTCTTCCACAAACTGTTCTAACTGCAGGCAAGTGCTTCACTTGTTTTCAATCTACTTACATTAAATGGTTGAGTCAAACTAATCTGGGCAGTTTGTTCAAGCTTTCTAAAGTTCTAGTTTAAATCTTACCAGGAAACAAAAGTGCTCTCCTGCTACGTTAGTTCCTTAAGCGTTCACTAACCCCACCATGACCCAGACACCTTCCTCAGTGCTATCAAAGGTACTGTACATCACTTAGCACACTAGCTCTGACTTTGAGGGTTTCAGTTCCTCCATGGAAAACGAGACCAAGTGCTTCAATCCAGCCCAGAACAGTGATACAGGGAAGATGTGTGTGGACCAGAGACGCCAAAGGAAGTTCCTATAGGAAGGGGGACTGTGCCGTGTCCCTGATTATGTTTACTGTTTACACAGGTTTACTGTTTAATGGATGCTTGACAATGTGTTAAACTCAGATTCGTTTCTGTAGTCCGGTATATATGCCGGTAAGTCTTATTGTTGTTGTTTTTTAATAAGAGATGATTATAATACATCCAGATTACCAGGAGAGCACTTGATCTTTGCAAAGAGCTGTGTACCCCTCCAGGTCTGAACTGCAAGTTCCTAAGGGTTTGTTATATTGAAGCCATACCTCACCTTCCAAAGACCAGTCTCTGGCACTCAGACAGGATGCTTCTTGCCCTGGGGCTTCACAGAGGGGTTGCTAGGTGACTCAGTTAACTTCTGATATGTCCTGGGCTGTGCAGAATGATAAGCTTTTAAAAAATGAAGCCATTATACACTCTCTCATTGTTTCTTCCTTGAAGCCTTTGTAATCATTCTTAATGTGGTTAAGTTCAAGTGGTTTCCAGTTTAGACATGGTGCAATCAGATTTCCTCACAAGGGTGCTTTTCCACTGTGACCTCTTTGACGTCAGTCACTGTTTCCTGTTGATCTAAACTCCCTGTTCACCCTGTACACAACTTTGGCAGAGAAAAATAAGAAAGCAGTGGCACTTAGGAGAAATTCAGCACAATGCTGATGGTTACTGGAAATTTCCTTTTCCTTGCCCACAGCTGTTGGCAGCACACAGTTTTTCATGGGGGAGGGGATTATTATTCACATAGAAGCATTCCACAGCAGCTCTTAGAATTTGCGTACTTGAGTATGGATTTGGCTCTCAGCTCCTTGCCTTAAAGCAAGGGCTAAATTATTCATAACTGTGTTATTCTATTCCATGAATTGTATTCCCAAGGGTGCTCTCCATCCCCACTATAATCCTGAGTATCATGACTGTTTCTTACTGCCTTGGTTCCCAAAAGGGAACATCTTCAGAGGAATTTTACATCTGTAAATCATAAGGACTATGCATTCTTGTTTTACACAGAAAAATCTTTCTCAGTCTGGTTATCAGTCAAACTTATGATGGAGAGAATAGCTACTCTAAAGTCTCACAGTAGTATGTTGCAGTCCACAGAAGAGCATGTTTGCTTTTCAATAATAATATTATTATTATGAAGCTAAGTAGAGAATATGAATTATCATTCAGTGTTGGAAAATTAGAAAACCTACTGGTCCTAAGACCTTGGTTAATGTGTTTTGGTCACCTAATTCTGTAATGTCTTGCTTAGTGATCACATCTTGGAAAGACAAGCTCTTACCAAGACCAATACCATATGGCAATGCTCCTGTGCCCCAGCAGCTGGCCTAGGAGTGCTTCTAACTCCTTAGACACCCTAGATTTCTGTTTCACACAGAGTTGGGGAGCTGTTGCAGCTGCTAAGTCAGCTACTGCTTTACTGCTGTTTACGTGTGTTGGGCATACCTGTGCCAGCCTGAGGAGTCCTCAAGGGAGGTACTATCCCTGCATCTTCTGCACATGGGAGATTGCTGCCAAGTGGGCCAGAGCTCCATCCGAGGGACCTTCCTGGACCTGGTGCAGCTGGGTGAACAGCTATGGCAGCTGAAGCCACAGTACAGGTGGCCATGACAATGAGGATAGTTGTGATAACACTTGCTCATATATTTTGAGCACTTACTGTGTTCCAGGCACTGTTCACAACTATAGCTTCTCTTGCTTAGTCCACAGAAACCTGTGAGTTCAGTCATCTTATTACTCCCATTTTGCCGATGTGAGTTTTGAGAGCGAGAAAATAAAGTGCAGCAGGAACTGCTTCTGCTTCCAAGATTTGGCTCTTTGTAATATTACCAATCACTTCTCTCTGTTGAGATTCTTTCCCAGGCCAGGCATGGTGCAAGACACTTTGCTTCTGCTTAATCCTCACATCATTGTTGTGTTGTTATCCTAGATAATAACTTCTAGACAATAACTAGATTATAACTTCTAGTTTCTGAGGAAACTTCTAGACCATTAGATACTGGTGTGTGGTCTAGTTAAGAATTTCCTGGTAGCAACAGAAAAAAAAATCTACCCAAGCCTGAGAGAAGTAGACAGGGAGAGGAAATGTAAACAAAGATTTGGAGGTATAAGAGGTGTCTCATGGAACCCAAGGGCAGATTTTGGCCAGGACTCTTAGAGGGACCTCAGACTGAAAGGACTTGAGGAACCCAGGTAGTTTTTTCTACTCTCAATTCCCTGATCTCCTGTTTCTAACTGGCTTTATGTTTCTAACACACATCTTCTCCATTCACCCACCTACTCGTCTATCTGTCCATATATCCATCTGTCTGTCCATTTGTCTGTCCATCTATCCAGACTTGCACCCCTCCATTATGCCAAAGTATTTCATGTGTTCCCACCACAAAGGCAGCCTCAGCTTCCTAATTCACATTACCCCTGACTTTGTACACAGCCCAAACTGATTAAAAGCTGTTTCTCTCAGTTGGAGTTTTCTGGGAAAGAGACTCTGGGAGGCCCAGCCTGGTCCAGCTAGTGTGCAGGAGGCCCAGTGTTGACCACATAAGCAGGCTGGGGCATTTCTCTGAGAAAGAGATCACCGTGCTCTGAACAGATAGCTCCATGGATGTCGGCCACAGTCACCCTCTGGGATCTCAGGCATCACTATACAGTCACCCTCCTTATATAGAGTCACCTTGTAGCTCCTGCTGCCTTGGCCTGGCACTTCCATCTACCCAGGGCCTTGGTCTCTAATTTTCCTTCGTGCATTGTATGTCAGCTCCAGCTCCTGAGACCAGTCTTTAATGCAGAGATTTAAGGAATGCCCACTTCTGACAGCTGCTGTCAGTCCAGGGGATATTTTTGTCCTCTTTGGCCTAGGAAAGTGACCACCCTGGTCTGAGACAAGGGAAGAGAGCTGGCCCAGGCTGCAGCAGGGTAATGGAACTGGGGCAGGCAGTGGCAGGGATTCTTTCCTTACCAGGCACCAGCTCTGCTGACCTCTGTGTCTGGAACTCACACTGGGTATGCATGGGGACAGAGGGCTTTCTGAGTTGGCTTTATTCCTCCAGGTGTTCATCATCCTGTGTTAATGACTTAGATTTGTGGCTAGTTGAGTCAGAGACAAAGGAGAGGAGCAAGGGATAGACAAAGGGCTTGGCCACTTGGCTGTAGAACTGAAGTTAAACCTGTCTTTTGGACCTTGGTTTTCTTACCACACAAGTTAGGGCAGATTTGCCTTAGAGGAGCCAAAAGCCTCAGATGAAGTCATGCAGATACTTAGGCTCAGTTTTAGGAAACTGGACTTTAGAAAAACCAAAATGGCTACATGCACAGCTTTAAAGACAGAAAGAGTCGCCTCTGTTGTCTCTGTTGAGGGTGAGATTTGAAAAGTTCTCCCTCCCTAGAAGTGACTCACAGAAACCTTAATCCATCCTGCAGCTCCTCCCTAATGCAGGATTCCCCAAAAATGCTTCATCCAGTTGCTTCACAGTTGCATTTGTGAAGCCTGCTTAAGCGTTGGGCAAGCAATCGGCGATGCCAGTTCTGAAATAGCACAGACAGTGAGGGGGGTTACAGGTGAGAGGTTGTCTTCTGCCTGCTCTTTGAACTTTGAATTAGGTCTCTGATTTGTAAAAGGCATTCACTAAATGTGAAAGGATCCCTGCAGGTTGGTTAATTCCAAGGGAGTGCAGTGTCAGTGGGGCAATCTGTTTTCACGGCCAGACTTGTTTTGTCATATGCCACATGTCTTTTTCCAGCCAAATTCCAGAGCTGCCACCTGCTTCACCCCAGGCACTGGGCTTAAAATTCTGATGGAGACCGGTAGGTGAGTGATCATGTTTATTAATAGGGACTGAGGCCCTGCCAGTCTCAGCTGTGGGTGACTTGGGATGGGGTCAAATAAAACACCCTAACTAGCATTTTACTTTTTCTGTGAACACCTGATTGTGAAAATAGCAGTTAGATCGCAGGGAGGGAGGCGTCAAGCTCAGCCTTACACTTGACGCCTCATTGCCCCGTGCAGTCCCTGTACACTACTGGCATCTTATGCGTGGCTGTCCCTTCTTAGCAACCCTCTTCAGTCCCCGGTCTGGATGACCTTAGAGTCCTCCTCTTCAAAGCTGGAACTGGCTCTTCCCGGGAGCTTCTTCCAGATTCCACCCCAGCCTCCACGCTGTTCAAGCGCCCTGTCAGTGTCCCTGTGACACCCTTGGACATCTCTGCAGCCCTCACAGTGCAGGCTGGGCTCCGTCTCTGTGTCTGCAAGCAGGTGTGGGCTCTCATGCATGTGAGGGCACTCAGGCCCCAGCCAGGGCCTGGCGTACAGTCTGAGTCTGCACCCAGGAAACAGTGGAGCCTGTGTTCTAGAACTCAGACCCTTGGGGGGCTCTGGAGGCCACACCAGAGTCAGTTTATTCTCATTTTGGATGCCACTCCAACAAGCCTGATGTCCTGGTTACTTCCGCCAGCTGAAGGCCCCTTAGGGGAGAAGGGCAGTTTCCTGTATCCCTTAATAACATACAGTAGGATATGAGGGTCCCTTTCTGTACTTGCTTGCTGTCTGATTTCCACTGCTTGAGTAATTTTCTTTTGGGTTTTTTTTGTTTGTTTTTGGTACCGGGGATCGAACTCTGGTCCTTGCACTTTCAAGGCATGCGGCAGAATCACTGAGCTAAATCCCCAGCCTTGAGTAATTATTCTTGAAGATACCTTTTAAAACTAAATTTCCCCCAATATCTTATCTTCTGTTTTTCAGATAAAAGTAACAAAAACGTGGAGGAAACACATGTGATGTTAGTTTGCTTCTGTTAGTAAGGAAAACTTTGAGAGATACTGTAAAGAATAAAGAAATAAATGTCACCCCATATCCCACAATAGATGTCAGATTCTGTGGGCTGAAGCTGATTTGTGCCATTGTGTAGGGTTGTGTGTTTGTTTTTGTCCTTTGTGTGCATATCTGTATCTTTGGCTGCAATTGACGTCATTCTATGCATTCACATTTATGATCTTTTTTTTGTTTTTTGTTTTTGGTACCGGGGATTGAACTCGGGTCCTTGAGCTTGCAAGGCAGGCGGCAGAACCACTGAGCTAAATCCCCGACCCCTCATTTATGATCTTTTTAAACTGAAAGCATCTTCATTGAGCTGCACTACCTGCAGCCGCACCTACTGTTTATTGCACATCTGATAGAAAGGACTCAATAATCTACTTGGTGAAACTTATTTTCTGATGATGGACCATTACCCCCACCCCATGATAAGTAGATCTTCTCTTCTAGACACTGGAGACCTTTGTCATTTATCTCCTCTCTGCATCAGTAGTCTTGGAGAAGTTACTAACAAATCTTTTCTCCTTCTGCAGCAGACATTTAAAAATAAGGTGACTAAAGGAAAAAATGGAAACAAAGTCTTTGTAAATAGGGAAGGGTGGAAGGGGGTGAAGGGAGGACAGGGAATGGGGAAAAAATAAGAACCAAGATACATTATGTACAGGTGCAAGCACCCAGTGATGAATGTAAACATACTGTATACCTAAAATGTACCAAGAAAAGAATTAAAGCAAAAAAAAAATAAGGTGACTGGGAGTGCAGGTAAATGAGGATTTCCTTGTAGCAAAAAACATTTTGCTAGTTAATACATGTGTTTTTATTTTTCCCCCCATGGTGTTACTTGAGGTCTTCGATAGGACAGACCATTGCTTTTAATCAAATCCTCATTGTCTCTTGGCCAGCTTGCTTCCCTTTCAAGTTGACAGTAGCCCCAGGGCTGTGAATTGTAGGTTCCATGCAAGGTAGGAGTCTCTGAAAGGACAGGAGAATGAAGCAAATGAGCCCTTCTCTGATAGTTGTGTGGCAGAGGAGAAAGTGCTGGATTCTGTGTTTTATCTGAGCGTCAGGCTCAGGGGCTGTGGGTGGAGCTGAGACACGAGAGAATGAGTGAGACCAGGGGGTGGCATTCGCTTCCCCAGATCTGTAGGTTAGTCCAGGGTCTGGCTTTTTCAACATTCGACATGAAAAAGATGGTGTGTGTGCGTGTGCGTGCGTGCGTGCGTGCACACACACACACGCACACAGACACACACACACAAGCTAGAAGTGGATGAAATTCCTTTGGAAGGCCCTTATCTCTTTGATGCTTACTACCTGAGAAGCTCTTGCCAAAGATGATACTTCTGGGAGCCTAGGAGTGGCCACTTACCTACTGACCCAGTTCCAGTCATAATCGGGTGTTCAGGGCAATGGGAATCAGTGTGGTTTGCCAGTCACATCCATGCAAAGGCTGATTGGCTGGGTGGCAGAAACATGCAAGGTTGAGCTACTTGGCAAGGTGTACTTCTGGCTGGCTGTTCCACCTCAGTCTTCCTCAGCTCCCCTGCAGCTGGGCCTGCCCTTCGCCCCACCCTTAGCTAACCTGCTTCTGCTGCTGAGTCCTTCCTGTGGGGAAGACAGCACAGCCATTGCTCCCCGGAGCCCACCCCACTCAATTCTGCCTCTCTCCCTGCCAGCCGCGCTCAAGTGAGGGCCCAGCTGAGTCAGAGGGCCTGCTGTATTTATCTCCTCCTCCATCTGCCTTGTATTGGCCAGCCTGAGGAGTTAGTTATATTACTTACTGGTGGTAGGTTTTGTTTTGTGAATCTCGCCATTCCCCCTCCACCCTTAAGTTCATGTTCCTTGTTAGTAGAGGGAGATGTAGTTAATAAGTACAGAAGAATGTTTTCCTTCTCATCAAGGCATTATGTAAAATAGGACCCTAGAGGTAAATGTGGACTCTGCAGCGGATCCTGTGGTTCAATACCAGTTTCCCTGTGAGGTGACCTCCTTCGAGGCCTTCCCTGAAAAGGCTGTTAGTGACACTGAATGGATGGCGCTCAGGTTATGGGCCTTTACTCACAGGTCATTGCTCAGAAACCTCCCCCAGCCCCCTCAGGTATCAGATGTCACTGCTTCCTCCACTTTTCCTGCATAGTGTTGACCAGAATGTACAGATTGGCTTGTTTGTGTAACTGTTGGTGGTGGAATTTGTTATGTACCAGCCTTCTTATGGGTAGAACGGCATCAGTTTTGTTTCTGCTTCTCTCTGTCAGGTCCTAGCACGTCATCCAGCATCGGCTAACTGGGGACTTCATAAATGCTCCTGGGAGGGAGTGTGGACACCCGTTGATCTCAGAGATCCTTGCATCAAAACCTTTTACATTGTGCATCTTAGCGCAGGCACTTTTTAGTTGCGACTTACACAATTCCTTTTCTGGGCCATCTCACTTCCCACAGCACCTTATTCTGCCATTGGCACAGTGCCTAGGATTTTGCTTCAACAGCTGTTTTAAGAGTCCAGTTCACCTGTGAGCATCTCCGCAGGTGGAGTGGCCTCCTGCTTGCTTTACATTCTCACTTCTGAGGGACCAAGGGACTTCCTAACATGGAGGCTGTTCAGAGGCTGCCTTCACACTTCTCATTGCTGATTTATCTAAAGGGTTTTTGCTTTTCTTTGTTCTCTGCCCAGTTTTGAGAACTAAAGTGCCTGTTTGGTGTCCTTTCCTTTGTGTGCACAGATGAAGGCATTTGCTTTTGGGCTCAGGCTTCTATCTTCCTTTATGTGGGCATGAAGGAGAGCAGGACCTGAACCAGAGGTGCCTGAGGCCCTCCTATTTGTGATTGATGGGGAAAATCAAAGCTGTGTGGAATAACACGGATCCAGATGCCACCCTTCCCTGGAGGGACCCCTAGACCCGTCTTTGCTCCCTGACCCACTGTCAGGACTGTTCATGGAGTGCCCCCCCTGACAAGCACTCCTCCCTGGCCTCACTGGCTGAGCCTTGGGCTAACTACTACCCCATGTGTTTGCATCCAGGATCGCCTGTTTTTTGTGATGGAGTTTGTGAATGGAGGCGATCTGATGTTCCACATCCAGAAGTCCCGTCGTTTTGATGAACCACGAGCTCGTTTCTATGCTGCAGAGATCATCTCGGCGCTCATGTTCCTCCACGAGAAGGGAATCATCTACCGGTGAGTTTGGGTTACTGGTTCCCCCTCTTCTAACTCATCCCATCCTTCCATCTTTCAGGATAATCAGCTGAAGTCTTTTTGGAACTAAATTCACAAAGGTCTAAATGGCCTTTAGAATAAATGCATAACACAGTGACAAGCCCTGCCTCCAAAGTAAAACTTGCCCTATTAGGTATTCATAGAATAGACTGAGAGGCTCAGAAGATATACACAGTCGATTCCACCAGGGTTTGCTAAAGGCTTATTGTAGCCAGGCCCTGCAAGGCACTGAACACATTATTGTGATCTTTTTTCCGTTTTAACGTTTGGAATGTTTTGGTTAACATGGATCCATTCCATTTTAAGGACCCAAGCTTAGATTGAACCCAGGCTTAGATTAACAGTGTGGTAACTGCTGCTTTGCATTGCTGTGATCGTGGTCTGATGGGATGGGCCTGCCGCTGACCACAGAAGCAGTGACTACTTGATTATATTTCTCACTTGCAAATAGTATTTGATTCCATTTCATGATGCTCAGTCTTTGATCATGGCACACCATAACTTTAACATACTCAGGTGTGATTAATGTTAGAACTCGGTGAATATCAAATGAAACTGTAGTCAGAGAAAAGGTTGAGGAGGGTGAGAGGGTAATGATGAATGTCAGACAGTTTTTATTCTTAAAGTTTTCTCTTTTCATGTTGTCAATAACTTTCTACTTTTTTCTTTTTCAATACACAGTGCTTCACACTAAGCTACACACCTAACCCTTTTTAAAATTTTTTATTGCGAGACAGGGTCTTGCTAAGTTGCTCAAGCTGGGCTCAAACTTGCAATCCTTCTGCCTCAGCCTCTCAAGAGCGCAGGGATTAAGCATGAACTACCAAACCTGACTGTCTTTCTGTTCTCTAAATCACACTATGATGCAATTGCCAATACACTGGGTTTTTTTTCTCTTGTGATGCAATTGTTTTCTTTTGACACAAATTCTTTTACATTTACATTTGCTACAGTGAATAATTCTGGATTAAAATTTGCTATTGGTTAGCCTTGCTAAATGCTGTTCCTTTTATGAGCTCACAGCAATGTTGACATCATTATCAAAGATAATAAGAGAGCTTTAGAAACTGAATATTCTTAAATACTGTGCAGGTCAGTGTAGGAAGGGAGTAAGTAGTGAAACTCGTAAAGATGATGCCAGAAAAAAATGAGAAAACTTAAGGAAGTGTAACAGGCACCCCACAAAGCAGAGGCCCCTGAACCTTAGCTAGATGTAGCCCAGTGATCACAGACCAAGCCTGTGAGTACAGCAGGGTACAGAGTTGGGAGCCAAGCCTGGAAAGCTGCAGGGAAAGCATCTGCTTGCAGGTCAGTAGTAGTTGTCTCCCTGAGTCAAGGGGCTGCCACAGGTGACTTCCAGGAGTCTGTGAGTTGAGTTTTCTTGCGCAGGCTGTGGTGTTCTGGAGGTTCTGTTGTAGGCTTTTTCCTCTCTCCACTCTCTACCCAGCATGTGATTTGTGGTGGAGTTGAGTTAAAGTCCTTGCCCATAGTGGGGGTCTGCTCGGGGCAGTGAGTGCACTATGCGTTCACCTCTCCCTGGCTTATCCATTCCTCTCTGCTCTAGTCACCCAAAAGAGAGCTGCTCCACATTAAATTTTTAAGAACAATGACTTCCCTACTTGATGGTGACTTCTGTTGTAAATCAACATAATAATATTATCAACAACAGGCGCTAAACTGCACTTATTACAGTACCAGCATGTGCCTCTTTTTCTCTCACTCCTCCTAACAGTGTTGTTATATAACAACATTATTCACTTTGTTTGGATGGATAATTAAGGCTTAGAAAGGCTTCATTAATAACCAGGCTGCTAGCTGGAAGTGCTGCCAGAATTCAAGTCATATTTTTAACCACTGAGATACCCTGGCTTCTCGGGAGAGACTTGAAGATGGAGAGCACCACAGGAGAGCTGGCTTCTTAGTCCCCTCTCAGGGAAAGGACAACTTGAACTCAGAAAATGAGGCAGAGTCGGAGCAACAGTAAGGCCTGACTCAGGTTTTCTTGAGTGCTCGGGGTTTTATGTAAGCACCATACTCATCTGGTACAAGGCAGCAAGCTTGCTTTCCCCCATGTGTGTCCCTGTGTGTTTGTTTTGTGATACAGAGAGGGTGGATGCTGCGGCTGCTGTCCTTTCTGGTGAAGCAGTATCAGGTCATGTCTTGAAGTTTTATTTCAATTCGTGGTGTCTGTGGTTCAATTCTGAGAAACGATTTTAATTTACTCTTGAACTTGAATCCCATGTTCAGGCTTCAACTGATATGGCTGACTTTGAAGTGAGCACATTTAATTAGGATAGATTCAAATGTTATTTTGCTCTTGTGGATTTATTACACAGGATAATTTAATTCCATTCAGACTTCTGGCTGGGAACAGAATCTTAAGGTTAGGCTTTGAAAGCCAAGTCCCTGGAATTCACACACAGTCAAGGGCACATTTGGGTCACAGAGGGTGTAAATTTGATTCAGGAGCCCAGAAGCATCAGAAAGCCTCATGTATCGTGCAAGAGCCAGGACACCTTTTATTAGAGTTAAAATGATCTATCCAGAAGATTCTCTGACCTGTCCAGTTAGAGTTGGATTTTTTTCCCCCTTGAGGAGCGGTGGTAATTTATTTTCCAGCAAGTTGCAAAGATGGTACCATCTGTAAGTTCTTGTTAAATAGGACCTTAGAAGGTAGAGCCTGAGGCTCCTCCCAACATGTCCTTCTTGTCTCTTCAGCTGACTGAGCCTGTGTGGGAGGAGGCAGGCCAGCCACACCTGTGTGCCTTTTAGCTTGTGTTGTGACCCTGCCTCTCCGATGCATTCACTTGCATTTTGTAGAGGAACAGAAGCCCAGACCCCAGGAGATACAGCAAAAGGCTCTGGCTCCTGCTTTGGCTGGAAATTCTGGAGACCACCACAGCCAGAGATCAAGGAGAGCAGGCTGGAAACTAGGCAGTCAAGGAGTTGGGTTGGGCCAGGGAATGAGCCTGTCTATCACTGTGTCCTGGGCTTGTGGGCTGACTGGGAGCCCAGACGGTGTTCATGAATACTTGCCACGTGGCATATAGTTTTTTCCTCAGAATTGAGCCCTACAGAAAAGCTGAGGAAATGCAGGGGCATGCAGCTCACTTTTCAGCATCACTGGCCCCATTTTGTATCGCATTATAGCTTGTATTAAAGAATTCACTCATCACCAACATTTTAATTTCAGACTCCTAAGCCAGCCAGCGCACATTTGATTTGCTGTCTCTGATGAAGCATGGAATGTATCTAAAATACGTTGGGTACAGAAGTGCTCATAGGCAAGCACAGTTTAAATTTTGCTTCCCGCTTCCCATGTACACTGAGTTCTTGAACACACTTTCCAGCATGTGCCACTTGGTGCCTTGCGTGTGTGGTCATCACGATCCATGCACCTACTGTGTTATTGCACTATTCTGTTTTCCAGATGTAGAACCAGCCCAGAGAGCAGGAGTCGCTCCACAGAGGCTGACTGCCAGGCATGACACATTGTATTCTACGCTTATGCTTAAGGAGTACATTAACTTTTAGAGAAAATCACCCTTGATTTCCTCTCCAACTGAGAGGAATCTCTATCTCCTCTTCTCTGCCCTCCCTTTCCCTCGCCTCTTCTGTCCTCCCCTCTCCTCCTCTTCTGCTGCTTCTACTTCTGCTGCGCTTCTTCTTCCTCCTCCTCCCCCCACCCCCGAAGAATGAAACATCCCCCCAAGAAACATTCTGTTAACCTAGGCTCTGAAGACACTGGTTGGAATTGTTTTGTGAATACACCCGTCTCTGACATCATCTACCTTCTATTTCTCAAGGGTGGCATGAAGGCCCACGGGTGCCTCCAGGACTCCAGAAACCTATACGATGTGGACTTAGCTGGGAATAGCTTTGCCAGATGTTTCCCTGGTGAGGTCGCTTCTGTGAACATGGCTTCCTTGGCTAAGGATTCACAAGGGATCTGTTTCCCAGTCACCATGTCGGCTCAGCGATAGAGGTGACATCCCCAAGTTAGGACTCTGCATTTCTGCCCTTCTGGAGAGCTGCAGTGACACCTCTTATCCCCAGTCCCCAGGACTTCCCTTATTCCTCAGTGTTTCTTAGCAGACTTTCACGCTCCCCAAGTAGCTCTCATTTGAACCTGGAATTTGAAATCTTACTGTTGCCTCCCCTAGTTACAACTCAGTCCTTTATTTATGTTTCTTCTATTCATACTAGTGAGAATATTTTTCTTTTTAGATCAAGATGATAGTCAAATCTAGTGGCTCTGTTTTTCCTTTGTCATCTAATAACATCATCCTTCTGTTCCAAGAAGTAGGTTACTCTTTCTTGATCTGCCTGCTGTAAAGACAGCTACAAATTGCCATTTGTTATTTTTATAGTCCTTCTTTATTCAGAATGTGCCAGTCACGAGACAGTGCAGAACATGAGTAACTTTCATGTCAGAGTTTTGGCTGTGAGCCCTCCCCCAGCATGGGTACCAGAACTCGGAACTTTCTAGTCGCATTCCCTTCTCTTCCTGTCATGCTTTGCTGTGCCAAGGAGTGGCCTCATATTCAGTAATCACTTTTCTGTCACCAGAAAGTAACCACCATCCTAGACTTCTTTTTTAAGATGTGACGGAGAGGGCCGGGGATTTAGCTCAGTGGCACTGCGCCTGCCTCGCAAGCGCAAGGTCCAGAGTTCAATCCCTGGGACCAAAAAAAAAAAAAGAATGTGACAGAGAGCTCAGAGATTTCCAGCTTAAGAGTAGTTTGACATTTCCCCCAAATGCAGTCTCCTGTCCTGCAGGGAAACTCTCAGCCTTTTATGTTTCCACATGCAGTCCTTACAGACCATTTAATAGGGACTCACTGACCACCAACTCCCTGCCGAGGACACGGGGAGTAAAAGCAAAAATACTTATGGTGGAGTCTGGCCTGGTGAGGGAGACAGTAGCAGTCAGGTGCCCACACTGGTAAAAATTTCAGCTGCGGCCTGTACTATGAAGAAGAGAAATGCAATGCCATGACAGAGACCTCTCTCACAGAGTTCCATTGATCAGGGAAAGATGGACGCTTTTCCTAAGGAAGCAACACCTGGGCTGAGGTTGCTAGTGAGGAGGAATAGAGAGCATCCAAGACAGAAGGGATGGCAAATGCACATCCCTGTGGCCAAAAGAAGCACAGCAAGTTCAAGGGCTTTTAGAGGCAGCTGGTATGGCTGGATTCTGGGAGGCCCGCCTTCCCGCAGTTGGCATCTCATTATCTTAGTGTTTTCACAGTCATCTGATGACCTCGGGGCTTTATTAGATGATCCTTGAAAATAAGTTAATTAAAAGCTGGATAAGGCTGGTGCTGTTGCCAGTCCCTGGAAGAGCCATCCATTCATGGTGAGCTCCTCGTGTCCGAGTCCATGTGCTCATGTTCAGCAACAGAAAATCAGAGCCCAGCAAAACCTCCTAGGGCCAAGTGCTCTTTTACAGACGAGGGAATTCAGGTCTGAAACACCCAACCAGTAAATTGCTTCCTGAAGATGTTCTCTTAGGATGGTTCATCTGCAATTTGTTGTCTATCTCCAGGGGAAAAAAAATGTGTTCAGAAAATTTTCTTTTACTCATCCACTTACTGCTGATTTGAAGAGTTAATCAGACATTTGAGGATGATCATCTCTGTTGACTCCATTTTAGTGAGGAAGAGCCAGTTGAGATCCGAATATATTGACTGAGCTGCCACTCTGTTCCAGGGATTGTGTTGGTATAATACAAACCAAGCAGATATGCCTTCTGCTTTTTGAGGCCCTTTCTGTGGGGTGAGATGGATGGCCCATCCACAGCTAATGGCAGGCTGGCTCTAAAATTGCAGTAAGCCCAGAGCATATGGGGAACACAGAGAATGGCCTCTCAGTGTGAGATGTTTAGGCAAATTTCCTGGAGGATGTGGCAGCTGAGCTGAATGTGAGGCGTTGAAAGCTGAACAAAGGTAAGGAGGGTGTTTAGATGGAGGAGTAAGATTGAACAATTGGAACAGTGTGAGCTGGCTGGGGATTTAGCTCAGTGGTGCTGGTGCCTGCCTCCCAAGCGCAAAGTCCCGAGTTCTATCCCCGGAACCAAAAAAAAAAAAGAAAAAGAAAAGTGTGAGCATTCCTGGTGACCCCATGGGTAAAGTGGAAAACTACAAAACTGTTGGTAGTACTAGACTTTATAAATATCAAGGTTCCAGGCTGGAGAGGGCAGTGGAAGCGAAGCTGTGAATGGTTACTATTCCTAAGACAATTGCATTCTGTGTCACTTAGGATTTGCCACCATTGCCTATCACAGGAGATGTAAAAATGACAGTGGATCACCGCAGATAGAAACAATTGTCTCCTGTAAGAAGTCTGGAAGCAGGCAGTTCAGCCCTCCCATGAAAGCTCTAGGGAATCATCTGGGACCTAGATTTGTGTAATTTTTATTCTACTACCTTCCCGGTTACCTCCTGGTCTAAGACGGTTGGTCTGAATTCCAGTTTCAGGCAGTGAGAAAGGCCAAAGGATATTCCTGCCAAATCAGTCAGCTTCCTTTAAGGGACTTCCTGAAATTTTACGTAATACGTACTATAGAATTGGCCAAACTTGGTCATATGGGTTATGTGGCTGCAGTGAAAGTGAGGAAATACAGTACTGTGGGTGACTGTGCTCCGTCTAAAAGTCAGGGTTCTGTTATTATTAAGAAATGGGAGAGAAGTTATGCAATAGAAAATTCATGGTGTCAGACAAAGATTCCCTGCTAGGGAGTTTGAGCTTCATGTAGCTGGTAAAGGAAGCTGTGAAGGCTTGTCAGCAGACTTGTGCCCTAAGTGGATTTGCATTGTATGTGTAGGAGAAGTAGCAGCACATAGGAACATATGGGCATGTGGTAGGTGCAGCCAGGGGTTCAACTGGAGGCCAATGCAGTATCCCAGCTAAGAAGATAATGAGGACTCGAGCTAGGATGGTGAGACGGGGCTAAGAGAAAGCCTAAGTGTAGGAGATAGTAGTAAGTAGAATAGACAGAACTACTGACTGAGTGAAAGACAGACCAGGAGCATTCCAGGTGATTATCTGGAAAGTTGAAAAGATGGTGATACCATTGTCTAGAAGAGATCATGAGCAGATACGGGCTGAAGAAGATGAGGAGTTTTAGAAATATTTTATGCCAGGTACCCAAGACAGTCTAGTGGAGATGCCCATTGTGCTGTGAGTTTCAATCTGAAACCTAAGAAAGAAGATGGGCTAGAATTAAATATTTGGAAGTCACCAGGACATGGCTGTTAGTTCAGTTCATGAGAGAAGGTGGGATCACCCACAGGTACCTTAAATGAAACAGGGAGCCAAGAACAGAATCCTGAAGAACCAGGCCCTAGTAGAAATTTGCCTACATTTGGCTCTAAGATTTAAAAAGGATTGATACAGTGCATCATTTGCCGTAAGTGTCCCCAAAATGAAATTCCAAGGAAAATATAATGTCATAAAAGAGTAAAAAAAGATCACATACTTGAAAGTAAGTTTGAGAGACAAGAAATTTTCTTTCTACTAAAAGAATGCTGCATATGGGTTTCAGAGGACCTGAGAGCTGGTTCTGGGGATGGGGCAGGTCAGTGAAAACTCTGAAACCCCCCATCTGTGCAATGGGGTTACCACTGATAAAGCACCCTGGAGGGTGTGAGCAAAGCTGAAATCAGGTGGAGGTGGAAATGTGCAAGCTCTGTGAGAGATGTCAGGTCAAGAGAAGAGATTCTTCTTTGCATAAATGCTATCAGCTGATCTAGGTTTTCCTTGTAGTAGGCTTGAACTGAGATTATTTAACTTTGAGATGCTATCTTTGGGATGAGGAATTCTTCAGAGAAATTTGAGTTTTAGCTTACAAAGTTCAGTCCTTTGAAAGCCAGTCTCTTTATAGATATGTGCTTCTTGTTCAAGCCAAATCATTTTTTACATTGCAGCAACGTTTTAAAATTATAAGTGATTGATATACTTACATGTATTTAGCATAAATTCTTGAGATAGTTTTCTTAAGAAGCCTTGGAGCATATCAGACAGCTTGTGAAACTTGAAGATTTTACTTTTGTAGTCCATTTAAATTACAACTATCTGTAATTTTATTTTATTTTTAAATATTTTTTGTCTGTAATGTTAGAAGAAAGCAGTTGAACTCATGATGAGTTTGCTTGTTTTAGTATTGAAAAAGATTTTTGGTGTTTTATTTGAGGGAAGAGTCAAGAGTTTTTTTAGACCATTGGTGAATATCCTGGAGACTTAATTCCAATAATGAAATTTCTCAAAGGACTCAGCTTAATAAAGGAAAAAACGTAAACCTGGGAACACTGTGAATGTTTTTTTGTACCTCATGTATTAAATCAGAATCCTGAGGCTAGTGTGCCTTGTTAGTGTTTGGCCTTTTGCATTAATAAAGGCCATGGTTGTTTGGAGGTAATTGATAAATGTGTTAATGAATTTCACTGGGTAATAACATCAGATCACCAGTTTTACTCTTCATCTCACCAAATTGGACAGACAACCGGTTTCTTCATTACACAATCTTTGATTTATTTGCTAAGCAATAAAAGTGCAGTCAGTTGTGCTTTACGTATTAGTCAGACACCACTATATGTCAAAAGTGATTGAATTGTACAGTTCGGTGACTGTTTATGAGATACCCACCCAACACTGACCTTTATGTCAGACTCCTGAGTAATAAAAGGAGAATAAAGATGGCCTTGCCCTAAGCTTAAGGTGCTTGTTCTCTCTTTTAGCAAATATTTGTTGACTACTGTGTACCAGGGCTGCTGTAAGCTCTGGAAAAATACAGAAAATAAAAGAGACAAGACTCCTTGCACTCAGGAAACTTCAATTTTAGAACAAGTAGTCATATTTTCTTAAAAAAAATAAGTATATTAAAGAAATCTTGATAGGGAGAAAATAAAATTGGGGGTATATTATTTTATGTAGAAGATTTAGAGTTTCCCTGACCACAGAAATTTGGGCAGATAAGCAGAGACCCAAGGACACAGGAAGGGCCCTGTGAACACAGGTGCATTCTTGGGATGGGTGTGAGCTCAGAATGCTCGGGAGGAGCCAGGAGCCATGGGCTGGAACAAGGTGGACTAAGCAGCAGGGTGGAAGGATGACTGAGTTCTCCTGCTTTGATTCCATAATATCAAGTCCTAACTATTAGGTCTTCAGCAATATGTCTTATAAAGATAAATGCTCCTGTAAGGAGTTTTTATCTATTTAATTTTTATTTCACTAAAGTAAATGGTTTTCTCAGTATTTTACAGGTAGGGACTCTTGAGGCTGTGGGCAGTGAAGTAAGTTGCTCAGGGTCACACAGCCTGGAGTGGAGCTCTGTGACCCCACCTCAGTGATACCCTTTGAACCCCTGGGGGTGCCGAGTCCCCCCAAACTGCTGGCCTTTGCACGTGCATTTCCCTTTGTCTGCAAAGCCTTCCCCCTCTAAACCTTGCCATCTCAGCTTAGTTGTCACCTCTTCTGAGAAGCTTTTCCTGGGCTCCAAACTCTTGCTAGGTTAGGTGCCCCCACATGTCCCTCAATATTCTGTCCTACCCTCCCTTGGCACTTTTAAGGGACTGTGACCCTCAGCACTGGCCACTTCTCGAGGACAAGACCTGTGGCTACCTTGCCCCAGCACTGAGTGCAGCAGCAGGACGTCAGGTGTTTGGAAGTGTTCTTGGAGTTGACTCTATGCTGCTTCCTGTTTTAAGATGACAGGTCAAGACTGAGAATATAGTAAGAATGCCACCATTTGCGGTGCAGCACTATGTGCCAGGCTCGGCTTTAAGCTCTCCATTTAAGTAACCGCATCTGCTCCTCTCGACGCCCCCAGAGATGACCTTCAGGAAGAACAGCCCACTCTTGGGCTTATCCTGGTCCAAACCCATGATTTTCGAAGCCAGTGTTTTGTTTTGTTTTGTTTTGCTTTAAATAAAGCCTTCCAATCTACTGAAAGGAATGTTCGTACATCATACTACAGTAAGTCCCGGCCTATGAACATTAAGAGTCTCCGACTTTCACATGTGTACTGTATAAGACTCATTTTATCGGATTACAAATGAATCTGACTTTGGAACATTCTCCCAGAACGGAACTCATTCATAAGTCAGGGACTTACTGTAGTTTTGCAAATTTTAATCCTAATTCTATAATAATTTTTAAATTTTGGATTTTTACTGTGATGGTAATGTAAATAATTCTTTCACCTACTATAAAGATAATTTTTTTGCTTGCAGTTTTAAGTTATTCATAGGAAAAGATTTGTCCATCACTGTTTCTTCAACCATTCTTGAAAAAGGAGCCATGCACTTCGTGAGTTTGAGAAGCAGCAAGGGTTCTGCCACGATTCCTCTGTCACACAATGACACAGGTCCATGGCATTTGTAGCAAATTTGTGTACTGTTTTTCTTAACGCAGTGCTGACCTCTTCCAGTTTCATTGGCTCTGTCTGCTGTGTTTGGGGGATTTCAGCAGTGATCTAGTTCCATTTATATATTTCCTGCTGAAAGTAGGGTTATCTATAAACTGGGCATTGCTTAAATCTGCCATGTGCGTTCTGGACATGGGATTGTGGTAGAAAGCTTGATGACTCCCATTTTCTACAGTTATGTATAAGTCACCAAATAATAGCAGTACTCTAAAGTTATTGAAGAGGCTGTATCTTCAAACTAGGCTGTGCAAAAATATCGTGCTCAGAAACATACACATAGAGAGTGAATTTATTGGGCATATGTTCATTAATAAGAGCAAAGGTTTTTCCAGTGTGTTTTTTATTTTAAAATAAAACATTTTTATCTAATTACAAAAATAATCCATAGTAATTGTTGACACTTAAAGTTTAAAAAATTAAAATGAAGTAATCTATCATGCTACCACTAAAAATGATTTTTCTTTAAAAATATCTCCTTAAAGTATTTTAATGTTTCATTTAGTTTTTTTAAATTGAAGGCAAATTATATGTAGTCATGTGCTGTGTTACAGTGCCATGGTCTGCACCGAACTGTATATACAATGGTAATCCCATAAGATGGTGTGAGATTATATCACACAATGACATAGCCGTCTTCGTTCATGAAAGAACAGTCTGTGATATGGACACAGTAATGAAGTTGATTAACGATGGATTTCTCAGAATTTACCCACATCGTTATGTAACACATGACTTTACATATACTTTATACTCTGATTTTTTTCTTCATATACCATGACCATTTTGCCTTATCATAAAAGTTATTTGCATCATCTCTTAATCCTAACAGTGAGTGCTGCAGAGTACTGTGTCGTATGAACTTCAGTACAGGTAAATACTATTATGATTATGATTATTATTATCATTATTTTGGTACTGGGGATCCAACTCAGCACCTTGCGTTTGTGAGGCAGGTGTGGTGCCGCTGAGCTGAACCCTCGGCCTGTGACTTACTGTTATTAATAATGACACGTTTATACCCTTGCACATATCTATTTGGGTCCGTCTTTGCTGTTTGCCTGGAGGTACTGCTGCTGAGTCAAAGGCGCACATGGTGATAGAACCGCTGGGGCTGGCTTCATGGGTAAAAGGGAGGGCTTCAGAGGTGGGTGGACCTGGGCTCCAGCGTTGGCCTTGCCACTCCCCAGGTGTGAGGTCTTGAACAAGTTACTTAGCCTCATTAAACCTCACGATCTTCATGGATAAAGTGGAGATTCTAGAAATGCCCACCCAAGGGTAGTTTTGAGAATGAAAGGGAAGGTGCCTGTGAAGCCTTTCATCTGGGGTTGGGTATGTGGTGCATGCCCAGTAAGGTAGTAATGTTCCCGTTTGACCATTCAGTTGGTGCTGCTGTTGGAAGAAGCAACAAAGTGTACATGTTCCAGTGCTAGTGGCATTATTCTTCCAGTCCAGTTCTCCCCATAGATCTTGAGAGCAGAGTTTGATCATTTTGACATATGTACACAACTGTGTAGTCAGCACTGCAGATAATGTATCGGACATTTCCATCACCCTGGAAAGTTCCTAGTGTTCCTTTCAGTTACTCCCTAGACACCCTCACAGACACCCAGTGATTCTTCCTGACCGGATAGGATGTGCGTGTCCACATTGAAACTGTAGAGGCTCCCGAAAGTAAAATCGTGTTGCAGCAGTATTCTTGGGAGTGTAACAGGATGGAGCTCTTTGGATGAACTGTGTGGGTAACGGTGACTGTGGGCAGAAGCAGCCACCCCACAGAAGACTCCTGCTCTCAGTGAGCCACCGTCTACAGGGGTAGCAGTTCTGGGAGGATAAGCACCGGCCTAGCCAAGGTGTGAGTCTGAATGTGTGGGACAGTGTAGGTGGTTTCTACTTTACTTTTAACACTTTTCAAATGTACCACATTGAATAAATGTTATTTTAATACATAAAAATACTATTTCAGAAAGGGATTTCATGAATGTGATGTTGTCTTTTTCAACATGATAATGTCAAAAATAGGGAACCTACTTCTGTAATAGTCAAGTTGTTTCAAGCCCTGACCTCCAGGCTCTGACTGCTCCCTGTCCGTGAATTCTGGTTCTATAGAAATCCCAAAGTCATTGTCTTAGTACCCCAGGCTGCCATAGCATGTACCATAATCCAGGTGCCCTAAACAACAGAACGCTATTTCCTCTCTTCTGGGGGCTGGAATTAGATCAGATGCTGGCTGATTTGATTCCTGATGAGCACTCCCTTCCTGCTTATAGGCTCCCTTTTCTCTGTGTCCTTACATGGTGACCAGGTCAGGAGCACAAGCTCTCTGGTGACTCTTCTTATAAGGATACAAATCCCATCATTGGGGACCCCGCCTCATGACCTCATTTAACTGTAATCTCCCAAAGGCCCCACCTCCAAATACCATTACTTCAGGAGTTAGGGCTTCAACTTTTGAACTTTGGTGAGATGCAAGCATTGAGTCCATAGCAGGCATCCATTCATACATCTGTTCAGTCATTTCATGTTTTCTATTACTTTCAGCAAGGTGCTTTGCAGTAGCTCAGCTTGATGGCACGGAGTCTCACCTGGGTTTGGTTTCAGTTTGAGGACAGCGCCCGACTGACACAGGAGGACAGTTGAGGGGTAGCCATTCTTTTGGCTCATTGAACCAGGTGTGTTAGTCTCAGAGCGAGGTTTTTAAGGTGCATTGAGACCAAATCTCTCTCCTGTTATCCCACTACCTATTTCTGGCTGGAGAAACAGCAGAGCAGAATGCAGTAGTGTAGTTTATCCTTTGATAAGTTGTCTGCAGCATGTGCTTGAAAGTGGAGTTTATTTTTTCCTACTGTATGCAAATGTCAGATTCTCTTTCCAGTCAACTTGCTAAGTAAAAATACAAATTGATGTAAGGACCCCATTACCATTTGGCAAAAATGCTCATGCGTGGTGAATTTCTGGATTCAGTTGTAAAGGGAGGTTAGTCCTTGGCAGTTTGGTTCCAGAGGTGGGCGGGTGATACCGACCATGGGAAAGGGGCTGTTTGGCCGCCCGGCCTTTCGTCTCTCTTTCCTGCTTGGCCCAGCCTCCAGAGTCCCCATCCAAACCTGCCTTTCACTGCAGAGTCTCTGTTCTAGAACATTCTTGGCACCTGCATCAAAATTTCCTTTGTTCCACTGATGAAGTTCTAGGGTCTTGAGGTTGGAAGAATTCAAAATTACATACCTTCCTCCTTCAATGGATGAATATTTAACATCCTGCTAAGTGGGCATTTTTTTCTACACTCAAAAAAAAAGAAACTTATTTCCTCCACTTTTAGCCATCTGTGATGCTAGAAATTTTTTATTTATGTTGTCTCAAACAGTTTCTTTCAGCAGCTTCCATTTACTGGTTGTGAGGCTCCTTTAAGGAGTAAACTGAAAAAAAATGCAGTTCTTCTACAGGAAGGCTTCTCACACTGCTGAAGGAAATGGAGTTTATCTGAAAAGGGAAGACGTGCTATCAGCATGCCATTGCTCCTCCTGATGGTCCCTTTACAGTCCCTGATTTCTGAGCAGTCATGAGTCACCCAGGTTGTTATGTATCATCCACGGACCTATGGATAGATAGTCCATTCATTTATTACAGTCTTTTTTTATAAATTAACTGTGACTTAACTAGCAGTTGGTTAACTAAACTGATACAAATTGTAGTGTTAATAGTTCATGTTACACTTGGTGTTTAATTGCATGTTGTTGATGCTGAAGCTGGAGTAGAAGGCATGGTGAGATGTTAATTGTTGGTGTGATCGCCTCAAAACAGGGTGTTCAGAGGACCTGTGTGTGTGTGTGTGTGTGTGTATCTCAGGGGATTTTAATTCCTGTCTGTATTTGTGAGTGACATGAAAACAGAGTAAGTGGTCACAAATCCCAAGACCAAGGATCTCTGTGCCCCTCAACTTCTGGTACAGGGCATAGCAATGTTTTTACTTCTCTTTATTTCTATTTTATTTCTAACACAGGGCCAACACTTGCCAAGAGAAATTCATTTGTGGGGAGATAAGTGACAGGAAGTTGGGTAGAAAAGGGGCATCTTTTTGGACTGAGAGCAATGTCATTTTAATTTAATTTAATGCTAAAATGTAAGTCAATGCGTACACATAACAAAAAAAGGACAGGTTTTAGCCACTTTTAAATGCTTACAGTGAAAGCTAAAACCTCCTGAAACACGTGTCCCAAGCCTCTCAACCCTTCTTTCCTGGGCAGGTTCTTGCTTGTCTCCCCAGATACGAGCTGTGCATAATACATGCTCTAGGCTTAATGTATTTACTGTTGAAAGACGAGTGATGGTATATTACCTACGTGAACAACAGAGCTTTGCTTCAGTCTTTAGAGAGATGAGATCTAACCCCTTAAGGAAAGATAGTAGGTAAGCCACTTCTTCTTTCCTCAGAAGGGCCAAGGAGGTGAGGGTCAAGCACTGTAAGAATTCTGTCATCCCTTGTTGACAAACTATGGGGTTTTTTTGCAGCTCATGCAGCAAGTTTATAAAAGCTTATTGCAGTGACATAGCTACAAAGAAAAATTTCTCCCGGTGCTACAGTACAGCAGTTGCATCCTTAAAATTTCTAACTGGATTGAAGACTGGCAGCCTGTACTGCCGCTGTGGTTGTGCAGCTCCTCATGTCATCAGAAGTGGCTTGCTCATTCACCTGAGTGTTTTCAAATGCCTCTGTAAGGCCAGGGATCAAATACTGCTGGGGTTGGGGGGATCAAAAGCTAGCGTCTGTCCTTTGAGGACACATGGGGTCAGCATCACCAGCCCCAAGTTTTGCAAATGAAGCAAGAGAGGGTATGGAATCTTAGTGTAACCTAGCAGTAAAAGTCTTGCCTCTACCAGGGGAGGATTTTAATGCTCCTTTGACAAAGACATGGGACTGAGCGATAGAAGGAAGGAAACAGGTGATGCTGGATCATGAAATTCTCCCTGTAAGGAGCAGATCTGGTCATCTTCAGCCTTTCCTGAAAGACCTCTTGTCTCTTGTATTGATTCTTCGAGAAGGAAAGAAAGAAGAGAGGAAGGCCTTTTTTAACTCCCACAGGAAGGGTGGAATTGAGGGCACACTGTGGCAGTGAAATTAACTTTTAAAAGCTAGCAAAATGTTGACGCTAGCAAAATGTTGACAAAAGCAAAATGAAAATCTGGACACTGTGGGACTCTCCACTTTGCTGAGCACCAGGGAGGGGTGCACAGTGTTGGCCTAAGGAACACTGAAGTACTGTGTCCTCTTCTGCAGACAGACAGGTTCCTACACACCTGCGGCTGTGTCTGAGCTTCCTTGTGACTGATTTATGTTCATGCTACTGAATTTTTTCCTCATAAGAATCTGATTGAGTAATTCACAAGGTTAAAAAAAATAACAAAAAGAGAAGTTAAAAAAAAAAAGCTATTCAAGGTCCGCCACCTAGACCAGGGAGGGGGTCACAGACGGGAGGAATCTGTGGAGTTTTTGTTTCTTGTTGTACAAATTCTCAGGGTGTTCCGGGACCCTGAGTGCCCTTCTGTTTCACTGCCATGTAAGAAGTAAAACTCTGTTCTCCACAGCTTATTCCTGTAAAGCATGAAGTGTATATAATCACAGGCCGGGTTCCCAGCATTTCTTGGCATTTCAGCTTTGGCAGCAAGATTGGGAAAAACTGAAGTGTTTTATGGCCAGGGAGGCTGAGTGTAACGGCAGGGCTAGGGTGCTACCCAAGGAGGCAGTGTGTTCCAGAGTGCTTCGCCTCTCAGAGCAGCCCCCGTGCTGTGTTCAGAGCTGTATCTGTGGTATACATTTATATTCTGTCTTCATAAGAAGGAAGAAGGAGAGTCAAGGGCTTACTGTCACTTGATATGTTGTCCAGGAAGAGTGGCCCATGCTACATTTTGTGTTTTTGTTTTGTTTTAGGGGTTCTGGGAATGGAACTGAGGGCCTCACACATCCTAAGCAGATACAGTGGACCCTTGACTTATGAACTTGAGTTGTTTCCTAGGGCTGGTTGTAACTCAGGTTGGTCACTTGCCTTTAAAGTCTCTGTCCTGTATACACCGCCTGCCTCACAAGCGCAAGGTCCCAAGTTTGATCTCCGGTACCAAAAAACAAAGTCTCTCTGCTGTATAATTTTAGGCCACACCTTCTTCCAGGCAGATCTTAGTGTCCTTAGAGAGACATTGGCCCAGGACTTCTCAGTTAACCCCACACGGGAGAGGATCTTAGAATGTTCCCTCCAGAGCTCTTGAAGGGTTAAATCAGTATCTGAGACCATCTGGAGACACCAGTGGCTGGCTTTCGGGTCATAACTCAAGACTTTGTTCCTAAATGAAAACTGAAATTACTATCATAACCCAAGTTGTTTGTATGTCAGGCTGGTCCTAACTTGAGGACCCCCTGTATTCTATCATGGAGCCAAACCCTCACCTCTGCACTTCGTGTTCTGAGAACTGAAAACTTACCAGAAGCGCCATATACTTTACTTAGGGTTAAGCTCTAAGATAAAAACTCTTATCAGAGTTCACGATGAGAAGAAGTCAGTAAGAACAAGCATGTTCCACAGAAGAGTTCAAGAAGTGGCTCTAACATTGGATAAGCTTAGGGGAACTCAGCTGGGGAAGAGGTAGGTTAGCCCCCATGTGGAGGGCTGCCCAGAGAGGTCCCAGTGTGCTCCTGGGACCCCTGAACACCTCCTTTCTCTCTCAGAGCCCCATATTGGGCAGGGCATTCAGGCTCAGCCTGTGAACAGGTGTCTGCATTCTGCTTCTTCCTCTGGGAGATCAGAGCCAAATGGAAAGGGCATTGTTACCATGGGAGAGGGGTCCTCGGTAGTAGAGGACTCCCCATCATTCTCTCACGGGCTGTTCTCCTCTAGTCTGTAAATTCGAAATTTAGTTATTAAACCATTAAAAAATATTTTTTCAGCATCAGTTTCTACCTTAGTTTCAAAAACATATTAGAGGAAATTGCCTTTCCTCTAAATCCTACATTTTATTTCCTTTACACGATACTTTAATGTGCAGTCATCCCCTAGGACTGTGGGCCATTGGCTCAGCCACCCCAAACCTGCCCCCACCAAGCTCAGGTGCCTTACAAAAAATGACATGGTATTTAAACACGACCAATTCGTGTACTCTCATGTACTTTAAATTATCTCTGTATTACTTAAAGTGCCCAGGACAATTAAATTTTACATAAATACTTGTAATACTATATTTTTAAATGAATGATAATAAGGAAAAAGTCTATACATATTCAGTACAGACATATTTTCACAAATACTTTTGATTTCTGCTTGGTTGAATCTATGGATGCAGAACCCATAGATATAGAAAAGGCTTACCTGTATTTACACGAGGTATAAATTTGTGTACAGTCATACTTTGAGTCTACCTTTATTTATCCATTCAGGCATCGATTTATTCATTCAATAAATCTTTATTGAGACCTATTTTGTGCCAGGGAATATAATAGTGACCCTGATAGCCCAGCTCTCTGCCTACAGGAAGCATGTATCCTAGTTTAAATATATAAAGAAGTTAAAGCAGTTGTCAGCTGTATGAAAAGAAATAAGTTTTTCATTTGTCGTTTTGCCTCTTAGAGCTGAAGAAAGTGAAGAGAGATCGGCAGAAACCTCCCTTTCCACTTCTTTCATTGCTAAATGGCTAACATGTTTCTTGGTCCATTTAGGCTATGACAGTACCATGGACTGGCTTGTTTATTTCTCACAGTTGTAGAGGGTGTGAAGTCTGAGATCAAGGCACCAACAGATCTGGTGTCTTGTGAGAGCCCGGTTCCTGGTGTGAAGGAAGCAGGCAGCAAGGGTGCTCCCTGGGGTCCCTTTTATAGGGGCACCCATGACATAATCACCTCCCAAACGTTCTCCCTCCAAATTGTCATCACATTGAGAATTAAGTTTCAACATAGGAATTTGGGGCACACCAGACATTCAATCTATACCCATATTTTATCTGGAGTCTCAAACTCAGACCTCCAGAGCAGGAACAGTGGGGGCCATCCAGTTGTATATTCTAACCACACAGAACTTACATAACTATACAACTAAGGTTCCATTTAAAAATAAAGACAAGGAGCCAAAAGCCAGAATAGCATGAAGTGCCCACAGTTCATTCTTGGCCTTGGCCCTAATCAGTTCACCTCCTCCACAGCCCTCAGTCTTGCTTGAGCTCCAGGTCAGTGCCTACTAGGCCAGGTGTAGTTCTACAGGTCAGTGGTTCCCCTTACAGGCCTCTCAGAGAAAATAAGGGGCAGCATTGCACTGGGGTTTTCTATCCAGAGTTTTTCCACTTCTCTTTGAAAACCTTGAGCTGTCTCTCTACAGTTTAGATGGCTGGAAAATGTGACTGCTTGGAGAAATGGCAGGAATGGTGTCCTTTCTCATGGAGCATCTGCATGTGGCTGTGGCGCTCCTGTGTGAGTGGTTTCCCTGCACTGCAAGCCAGGTCATGGATCATTGGGTCCTGGCGGTGCCCCAGCCCTAACTAGGATGTACCTGGCCATGTTCATCCCCCCAGGATTGTGGGCTCGCTGTAGCCTGTAATCCCATCCCCCTGAGGAGCCACGTTTGAACTTTCTGGCCCCTTGAGTGAGATCTCTCCAGAAAGCTCATCTTCTTTTTTCCTTTAGACAGTCTCCACCTCTTCCACTCTTGTAGATCATTTCTCTTCAGCGCCAGCAAACACCTACTCGTAATCCAGATACCATCCTTCTCTAAGACTTGCAGGGAGGATGGGAAAGGCTCCAGGTCAGCTGCCCTGGGGCTCTTTATTCTCGGATTAAGAAAAGGAAAAAGAAGCCTTAAGAAGGGGGAACCTGACTGCCTCTTCTCCCCTTGGGCACATGGGGATCTTCTGGAGTGAGTATTTAATGAAGTAGTTTGGGCTTACGATAGTAAGAAATTTCCTTCCATGAAGCCTCTTAGAAGGCATTGCTGTCTTCAAATGGAACTACAACTCTGCTTTCTTTGAAGACAATTGTATAAGCCCCAAATTTTCCTGTTAAAATCTCCTTCCCTTGATACCAAAACTACACACAACAAAAACAAAAATACAAAAGAGAGGCCACATCAAAGTAAAAGGCTTCAGCACAGTAAAGGGAGCAATCACCAAAATGAAAAGACAACCCATAAAATACAAGAAAGTGTTTTCAGACCATATAATTGGTAAGGGGTTAATATCCCCCCAAAAAAGGAATTCCTACAATCCTACAGTCTTATAGCAAAATGAAACAAAACAGCAATCCAATTAAAATAAAATGGCCAAAGGACTTGAATGGAAATTTCCTCTAAAGAAGATAAAGAGTTGGCCAACAGATAAGTACCTGACATCACTAATCATCAAGGAAATGCCGGTCAGAACCACAGTGAGAGATCATGTTAGGGTGGTTTTTATTCAAAACAAACAGACCTACACAGAATAAAAGTGCTGTCAAGGACGTGGAGAAAAAGAGAATCATTATACACTACTGAGAGCAATGTAAATTGATGTAGCTACTAAGCAAAGCAATATAAAGGCCTGGTAATCCCAGCACTCTAGGAGCTGAGGCAGGAAAATTATAGATTTGAACCCAGCCTGGGCAACTTAGCGATGTAGTAAGATCCTATCTCAGAAAATAAAAAAGAGCTGGAGATGTAGCTTAATGCAGAAGCCCTGGTTTCAATCCCCAGTACCACCAAGCAGACAGCACCTAGAAGTAGAACTACTGAGTGGCCCAGCAATCCTACTTCTGTGTATCCGTCCAAAGAGACTGAAATCTAGATCTTAAAGAGGGGCCTGCTACTTCGGTTTGGATGTGATTTATCCCTTCCCAAACTCGTGTTGAACTTTGGGTCCTAATGTGACCATGTTTAAAGGTGATGGGACCTCGAAGAGATGGTTAGCTCAACGAGGGATTAATGCAGTTCCCGAGGAGCTGGATTCGTTACTGCAGGGATGGGTTGGAATACAGTGGAGCCACCCCTTGTGTATCCTCTCCACACAACACTTGCCCCCCCCCTTTCTTGCCATGTTACAGTGCAACACGGGGCCCTCGCCAGGTATGTCCATTCAGTCTTGGACTTTCAGCCTCCAGAACCAGGAGCTACATGAACTTTTTTCCTTTATAACTCACCTAATCTCAGGTAACCTGTTACAGCAACAAAAAATGGAGTAAGACATCTGTACCCCTATCTTCATTACAGCAATACTCACAGTAACCAAAATATGGAAACAGCCTTTTTAAGTTGTTTTAAGTCCGTCAGCAGACAAAAAGATGAAGAATGTTTGCTGTGGAATGTTCATTGGGCTTTAAAAAGAGGGGAATTCTGTGATTCACGACCATGTAGATGGACCTGGGGGGCATCACACTAAATGAAATAAGCCAGGTGCAGAAAGATGGGATCTAAAGAAAGTCCAGCTCATACAAGCAGAGAGTAGAACAGTGATTGCTAGGGAGTAGATGGGGAAAACAACGGGAAAGTGTTGATCAAAGGTTACAAAGTTCTAGTTATACGAGATAAATAAGCTCTAGAAATTTATTGTACAACACAGGGCCTATGATTAACAATACTGTATGGTATACTTAAAATTTTGCTGAGGGCACATAGTTAACCCAAAAAGGTAAATAAGGCAGGAAGAAATTTTTGAAGATGATGAATAAGTTTATTTCATTGACTGTAGTGATGATTTCATGGGTATATACTTATCTCCAAACACACCGAACTGTATATATTAAATATCTACAGCTTTTTGTGTGTCAGTCATATCCCAAGAAAAGTTTAAAAAAAAAAAAACTCCCTCCTTTTGGTTCCTCTAACTTTAACATAGCAGTTGACAAAAAGAATGAGTATTAGGAACCACTGTTATTTCCTCAATTATAAGAAATCATAGATTATAAAATGCTGATGATTTTTTATTTGTTCAAAATAACAGTACTGGCAGCTGGCAAGTGTTTTTTATTTGTTTTAAAGAACTTCCCTGTTTCAGAGGCATTGCAGGAGACAGAGCAAGCAAAGATCTTAGAATCGAGGAAGCAGAGGGGGCTCGAGTCTGCTCCTCCTTGGGTAGCAGGAAGCAGTTTTCCCTGCCCAGACACAGAGATGAAAGACACTTGGTTACCAACATGATTAGGGCTGGCCTAGAGAAGCAGAAGATAAATCTGTAATCAGCAGGATTTGAAAGTACTTCCCTTTGTGGGTGTGAGTCCCTCTTCTGCAGAAGGAGGCTGCCTGGAGCAGTGGTCTGTAGACACCAGCGTTTCCCCTGCATCAGAGGAGCCTTCCAGCTCCATAGATTTGTGCTGAGATTTCTTTCTTCCCCAGAAACAAGGGAATCTGCTCTAGATAAGAGTGGGTGGGTGTCCCCATATTATATTGGGTAAAAATGCAATGCGGATAAGGTGGGTGAGCTTATCTTGTCAAGGAGGCTCTGTTAAAAATGGAGTCGGCTGTAAGTGGTCTTTCTTCATGGGGTTTCTTGTCTCTGTAAGTATATCTTGAAGAGCAGAGCTTGAGGACACTATTTAATCAGTCAGGACTCAGAGTCAGAGGGTTTTTTTCTGTTTGCTTGCTTGTTACTTTTTCGGGGCAATGCTACTAACTAGTTTTATAAACATCCCATTTTTTTCTCAATTGACTCCCATCCATGTTTTCATGTTCCTTGAGGTGAGCATTATTCTGATTGCTGTTCAAATTCCTGCAATGCATTCTTGTGTTCTGGTTGTTTTGTTTTGCAGAACTGGGGATTGAACCCAAGGACCCGTGCATGCTGGATGGGGTGTGCTCTATTCCTGAGCTACACCCCTGGCCCCTGTGATGCACTCCTAGCATAGGTGGTAGGCTGGGCCAGTGTGGCATCTGGGTATCAGTGCAGAGGCAGAATAGACTCAGAAAGAGTCCTGAATTCTGCTGGCCCTCCTCCAAGTGCCGGAGCTTGCAGTTTCCAGGAACCAGAGTCAATGCAGGTTGTGAGTTACAGCGTCACCATGTGCTTGTGGTTTACCAGTGCTCTTTCGGTTTGGATGGTGCCCTTCGCCCCATTCCTGGCATACTGCGGTGCACTCATTTGCCCTTGGTTGGCTGGAGCTTTGCACACATGAAGGCTAGACATGGTTAAGTCACCCATGAGCCTTGTTTGACCATGATGGAGACTTCCATGTATTTACCAAGTTCAGGATCTCCTGAATACCTGCTTTGTACTTTGTTTGCCTCTGAAGGTGAAAGGATAGATGAAACAAGGTCCTTGTACTCAAGGATTTAGTCTGTGGAGGGTTCCAAATACACCTACAGTGACAATGTAAGACCACAAGGGCTTAAAGTGAAACAGAGTGTGACGGGAACACAGAAAAGGCCGGTGTCTGCTTTGACGGAGGGGTAGGAGGAGGCTCGGGGAGATGGCATTGGAGCCAGCCTCGAAGAGTATGGAAGGTTTTGGTCCCCAGTGAAGTAGGGGAAAACAGGGACAGGGGCATGGGAGGAGAGCATGCTTTCCTGAGGAACTAGGAGGACTCCTGTAACTCACTGTGACCAGGACTAGGGCGGGGAGCAGCAAAACAGAGGTGGTGATTGAGGGAGACTGGGATGAGAATATGGAAGGTTTTGAATCTGCATTAGGAAGATTGGGTTTTATTTGCCTGTCAGTAGAAGACATCAGAGTTTTTTGAAAAAGAGACTAACAGGAAATAATGTGTTAAAGTGCAGAGAAGGGAGGAGTTCAAGTAGGAGATCTTGTCATAGATCAGGCAGAAATAGTCACAGCCTGAACAAGTGGGGAGAGAAGGGAGAGAGGACTCGTGTGGGACAGAGGGCAGGACCCTGAAGGGACCTGCAGTGAAGCAGATGAGAGCCCAAGGAGCAGTTATCAGAGATGGCCCCATGATTTCCAGCAAAAAAAAACCTCAGAAGCTATTAGCTGAGTAAAGACAGCCGTCAGAGTGTAGTTTTCCTGCTTTTGTGTTTGAGAGGTTGAAACATCCCTGGAAACTCTGCCCAAAGAGCAATTCACAATTCAGATCTGGGTCTCCGGAGAGAAGCATCGGGGTGGAGGTTGGCCCTGGAGCCGTCTGTCCAGAGTAACACTTGCGCTCAAGGGGTTCACGCACACAGGGAGAGAGCCAAGCAGTGTGCTTGTCCACAGTTGGGCAGAGGGGCCCTGAGTGGCCTCTGGAGCCTCACCCCATCTGTGTTATCGTCAGGGTTTTTATAATGACCGGGAGTTTTCTGGCAGATGGTGGTTACCGGTCTTGAGAACAGGAGCCTTTTTTAAACTGCACAGAGGTGCCATATGGCCTGGTAGGGGTGCTGGGCCAGGAGCAGAGCCCTAGGGGACCATCCACCCTCCCTGGGTGGGGCCTGCAAGGAGACATTTGAAGGTAGTTAAGGATTAAACATGATTGCTCTTAGTTGCCTTGAATCTGCCTGGAGTTTAGTTATCAAGTGGGCGCCCTTATGTTACCCTGGTTTGATGGCTCAGGAGAGCCTGGCTCATCCAGTCCATCCAGACTCCCTCCTCATGGACCAAATGTGTTTCTTGTGATGCCAGCAGTGGGATTAGGATATGTCTGCCTTTGGTTGGGATATGGACTCATCTCACTTGTAGCTGTGCTCCTGCAGTGCCTGCCAGGTGACCATCGTCTAGGGCCATCTCTCCACAGTGCCCACCCAGAGCTTTCCCTGGGGATGGCTAGGGGAGAAGGCCATGATTTCTGTACCTGGAAGAGGGCACCCCTAGTCTATTCACCCTGTCCCACCTGGCTCTGCCAGCTCAGAGCTGGCAGGGGCCACTCCTGTCCCACTGCAGGAAGAACCTCTCAGGTAGTGGAGGAAACATTCTGCCTCTTGAACACCAAAAGAAAGAAAAGGTGTCCCCAGAAGCATGGCTTGGAAGCTGGCATGGCTCCTTCTTGGCAGGAACTACAGAGGCTCTCAGCCTCCCCCACATGGGCCAGGAAGAGTTGGAATGCTTCCTGTAGAAGAGAAAGTGTGTGCCTTGGCACAGGGCTCTCTGCCCACACAGACCTGTCACTCCTGCCTCCCGGCACTTGACAAATTTGCATCCGTGGAAAGTTACAGGAGCAGGGACAGCACCAGCCTCCTGGCCAGGAATGTGCCACATAACCCAGATCAGAAACTCCAGGTTCAGTCCTGTGTCAGCGAAATCCCGGCCACTCCAGGAGAGGCTGTGTGGAGCAACCAGGACAGAGCGAGATGGGGTTCATCGGAGTGCGTGGAACGTGGCTGCTCATTCATTTCCTCAGTCAGTCAGTTGGAATGTTTTCTTTCAAAATAATACACTTTTCAGATCTTGAATTTTTTTCTTCTATCAGTTTTCTGCTTCTTAATTTGAATGAATAATAGAATCCCCTCTCTGCTTACCTTTTTATTTTGGGGGGGTAGTACTAGGGATTGAACCCAGGGCCTTCATGATGAGCTACATCCCCAGCCCTCCCCCTCCACCCAGGACTAGAGATTGAACTCAGATTCTTTGCACTGAGCTTCATTCCCACCCCTTTTTATGTTTTATTTTGAGATAGGGCATGGCTGTGTTGCCCAGGCTAGGCTCAAATGAGCGATCTTCCTGCCTCTGCCTTCCAGGCTATTGGGATTAGTCTGTCTGTCTGTCTCTGTTTCTGTCTGTCTCTCTCTCTCTTTCTCTCTTTCTTTCCTTCTTTTCCTCTTTATCTCAAGTGAGTTTAGCTCCCTGACTTTGTGGATCAGAAGTCCTCAGGGAGTTCTTGGGCCAGGACTTCATACGCTGCAACTGCATCTTGGAAATGGGCTAGTGATAGATCACATGACCTCTTCAGAGAAAGAGCTGTGAAGCAGAAAGCGGGGGAAGAGAGTTACTTTGCAGCTTAGGAGGAGAACCCAAGAGATCAAGGTGTTGGAGCTGCCTTCCTTAGAAATGCAGGGATCTACCTGATGCCCAGGGGATTTTTTGATTCAAAAAGAAATTAACTCCATTATGATGGAAATTGTGTTCTTTGGTTTGGCCTTAAAGGACCTGCTTTTTTCAATTCTTTTATTGGTACACTTTAGGTATACAATATGTTTACATTTATCATTGGGTGCTTGTACCTGTACGTGATGAATCTTGGTTCTTGTTTTTTTCCCCATTACCTGTGCACCCTTCACCCCCTCCACCCTTCCCTATTTATATAAATTTCATTTCCATTTTTTTTTTCTTTTCTCATAATTTTTCCTTTCCTTTCTTCCCTTTCCCCTTCCTCTGCCACCACCTTTACACCTTTGGACCTTTTCCTATTTCAAATTATCAATTATTCATTTTAATCGCTTAAGGGACTTTCTAAGCTTTCAAATGTTTTCCTATATAATAGTCCATCCCTTCTGGCTTTGGAATTTTCCATGAGATGCCTAACAGAAAATACCTCAACTGAGTTTTTCAGCTTGATGAAAGACTTTGGGAATTTCGTCAAGCTATATTTTCCTGAACTGACCTTTTAATTTTATGCAAGATGAGCAGGAGCTATTTGTCTTGTCTGTTTTATAATACCACATTGCTGTAAGGATGGTTACTCGCCAAGCAAATACATGAGTAACTGTTTGTTGTGCCTATAAGCCCAGTTTTCTTAGATTAACTGTAGGACTGGATTAAGAACCAGAAAAGGAACAGTGCAATCCGGTGGGTGGCAGAAGAGATTTAATGCAAGATGCAGAGTCTTCATTTCTTCCTCATTCCGTCAGCACCCACTGTGCACAGAACACTGATGTGGTATTGGAGGGAGAGACACAGGCTGGGAAGTTGGTACCCACAGGGGTGCATGGCTACAGGGTATGCAACCAACACTTAGGCTTAGAACTTAGCACTGCTTAGTTAGGCCAGTACTTCATTGTCCACCGAGTCCTGTGTGAGCCACCTTGTTCAGGGATGCGAGAGCTAAAATAAGCATGGAAAAGACACGGTCTGCCATAAATGCTTTTGTCCTAGTATACACTAGTGTCCTTCAGAGTACAGAGGAAGGTACCAGGCTTGTCCTAGGAAAGTATGTAGAAGGCTACACAGATGGAGAAGCTTGTGTTGAGATGGAAGTAATCCACCCAGGAGAGAAATAGGAGGAAGGGTAAAGACAGAGTTCCTCCAGCTGTGTATACTGGTAACTCAGCAGAGGTGTGCATGTGTGTGTGTGTGTGTGTGTGTGTGTGCGCGTGTGTGCACGTGTGTGTTTCCTTTCTAGTCTGCTTAGTACTAATACTTCTATAAAATATAATCAAATTACTTAAAAAAATGAAGACTCAGACATATAAAGCAGAAGCCCAAATTTTTATTATCAGATTCACCAGACACAAAATTATGATCAAATAAGAACAGGGTTAGGGTTAGGGTTAAGAAGACAGTCCATAGACCACTCTTTGAGCCACACTGCTTCCAGCTGAGGAGGACATGTGAGGGGGCCCAGGGGTCTATGACAGGCTGCAAGTGGTGCTTCTTGGAGCTTCTGTGGGGAAGGAGACAGACTGGACCAACAGCCAGGCTGACAGTGGTCCACTCTCAACCCCAAAGCCCCACAGGAACCACTACAGCCTCAAGCATCAAGGAAAATATCAGAATTGCATTGCAGGAAAAGTGACTGCTACATCACAGGGAAGGGTTGAGGCAGAGGTGAGAAACGATGGGGCTTACAGAGGCCAGGCGGATCAGTGGAGAGAAGAGAGTCGGTTCTAAATATAACTAGGAGTCATTGTCCATTCTTAGTGATTGACCAGATGTCAGAAGTGGGAAGTGGGTGTCATTTGTTCCCAGCTCATCACTGTCATTGTCAGACAGAGGCCCAGAGATGGGACAGAGCCCATCCCAGAGAGTCTTGTTTTTCAGCTCAGAACATATTCTTGTCCCTTGCTGGACTTCGTACCAGAAAGCCATAGCGTTCTAGTTTGTTCATGGCTTCCTCTCCCTCACCTGTGCTGTCTGTGCAAGAGGGGAAGGAACAATTTTCATGAGATTTGGGTTCACCCTGCTGCCAGCCTTGTTGGCTCCTCTGTACCCTCTCATCCTGGTCACTCTCCTAATGACAGAAGCCACTCCAAGAGCTCATGGTGTCCTATAGTAGCCAGTGAAATCCTTGTCAATCCTCTTTATGCAGTTGATGGAATTTTAATGTCCTTCTTTTAAAGGAACAAAGGTGGTTTTCATCTATAAACCAAACTTGAACGGGCAGTCACCAAGCAATGAAGATTTTCATTTCTGTTCTTTTTTAGATATTAGTTTGGTTCATGATTGGTCTTAAAGGATTAAAGCCTGCAGTAGGGTGGACTTGAGAGTGTGTTCAGAGCTACAGAGGTTCCTGGGATGCCATCCCCAAAGCAGGAGACCCCAGTAAGCAATGGCAGCTTTGTGATAGGTTCAGAAGCCCAGCACAAGCAGAATCCCCCCAGCTTCCCAGTAGTTCCTCCAGGTCTTCCCTAATCCAACCTCCCTGGGGCCTCAGACCAAACCTACTCCAGATGTTCATAGAGGGGTGTTGCTGTTCAGATTAACAGCCATTTATTGGGGCCTATTATGTGCAAAACACTGTTGGGTACTGAAGAGAACCACAAAACATAAGACAGAGAAATGAAAATAATGAAGCATCTCTTATCAGGAAGATTACAGTTTATTTGGGAAAGTAAGACTCATAAGATAACAGCTCAGGGTGGGATTTTAGAATTTGTACTTGAGCATGGTAGGAATTTCCCCTTGGCCTGCCTATCTGTGTGGCAGTGGACTCCTTTCTGCACCAGGCATCTGGATATGTTCTGTCCCCAGAATTAGTCATTCTGGCTTTGCTACCAAGTAAGTCATTTCATGGACTGTGGTTCCCTAGTACATGAGCAGTATGCCCCATTTTTCTGGTATATTAAACCTTGTATTTGTGAAATGTCTTTAATTATATCTGTAATGTACATATGGACATCTAAGGATGCTGTAACGGTCACCCATGGAGTAAGACACCATTGGTGACTATTTGGATCAAAACCTTGGAACCTTGATGTTTCAATAGATGAATTTGAGAGCCTGTGGAAATTGGCCAAACTAAAATGATCATTGGGTCGATTAGCCCAGCATTTAATGCAGTGCCTTAGTCCTTTCTCAAAAGGTCTATTCATTCTCCTACTTTTGCATAGGGTGATGCTTTTTAAACTAAAAATAAGACACATAAGCTCAAAGATAAATTTTCCTCTGATTTGTGAATTCTATTTATCTTTAAGATCTTAGGAAGTTGTGATGACTCACAATACATTTAATAGGTTACTTTTATTAGGAAGAATACTATGACAAAATTGAAAACATTCTTTGGATGATGTCCCTACATATAAATACTCAAATATTTAAGAATGAATAATTAAATGTTGTCTTGGGAAAAGTAGGCTGTTGAGGTATAAAATCAAGTGCTGGGGACAGAGTAACTGTTCAAGAAGTATTAATAAGGCCTCCCAAAGGGAATTTCTTAGGAAAAAATTCAATGCCTTTTGCAGTTTGCTATGAGCCCTGAATTAGTAGGAAATCAGTAAAGTTCCCTACAAAAAGACTCAAGAATGTGTTTGCTGTCTTTTGTTCAGCCTGCAATCAGTACTCTGGAGGTGACCTGAGAAATATTTCCAAGCCTGACCTTGGAGTCTATAATCGGATTAGGGTAAATAGAACTTTTTATTTAAAACATAATTAGAGAACAAAGGAATACTGACTATAATCCAGAACTAAATGTGAGGTATGTATTTAATTTTTTAAATTTTTTTTTTTTTTGGTACCGGGGATCAAACTCGGGACCTTTCGCTTGTGAGGCAGGCGGCGGCACCACTGAGCTAAATCCCCGGCCCAAGAGTAAGAAAAATTTATTGAGAAAAAGAAAGCTTCTGTCTAAGACAGAAAGGGGACCAGAAAGTGAGTTGCCCACTCACCCCACGTTTCAAAGATGTTTTATACAGCAAAGCCATGTGGTGAGGTGGGTACAAAGTGGGACAAAACTATAAGACCCAATGGAAATTTACAAGGTGGGCATGAGGTGGGGCAGAATCATGACCAACCAATAAGATTACAAATATAGTCACCCAGGTAATATTGATTAAATGGGGATCGAATCAGGGAGCAAGTCACATAGCAATGAGTACAAGGATTTTCAGTAAGGGTGGGTCAGGGATCTTTCCTGGAGAGGCTGGGTTAAGACCTTGCCCCCCCACCCAGGTGATTGACACCTATGTAGAATATCAATCACTGCTGTTCATCCTACATGGTGTGATAGTTTCTCTCCTTTTACAGTGCTGGCCTTCAGTGAATGTGTCTTCACTGTCCTCCATGTTGGCTCCTGGAGGGCTGGCCCTGTCCAACTGCCTACAAGCTATCTAATTAACTTACCTATCTGCAGTATTCCCCCCTCTGAAGAAGCACTCCTAACTGCTGTGAGGGGGCAAAGAGTGAAAACCTTTCTGGCTACTTCCAGCTGAAGAGCGTCGTAGTTGTGATCAGCAGTCAGTTATTCTACAGAGAGTCTTATCTAAAGGCCTTTTATAAGCACCAGGCATTGTCATCTTGGTAGCAGTATAGCTTTGAGTCTGGAGGAGACAAAGCCAAAGAAACAGTTACGAATACATGGGTAGGGCCAGGATGTAGCTCAGGGGTTCCGCCGCCTGCCTCGCCAGTACGAGGTCCCGAGTTCAATCTCCGGTACCCATAAAAAAAAAGAATACATGGGCAAGGGGGAAGGGGAAGTGGGAGGGGTAGGGGAAAAGAAAGAAAGGAATGGAATTAATATGAGAAAAAGAAAAAATGGAAACAAAGCCTTTGTAGATAGGGAGGGATGGAGAGGTTGAAGGGAGGGCAGGGGAATGGGGAAAAAATAAGAACCAAGATGGATTATGTAAAGGTGAAGATTTCCAATGGTGAATGTCATTATATTGTATACCTAAAATGTACCAATAAAATTAATTTTAAAAAAAGAATACATGGGCCAAATTATAAGGTCAGCAGGATTGCCACGAATGTAGCCAACAAGGGTTTCCACTGGGAGGAGGTAGTAATGGCCTCCCACAAAGAGGCTAAGAAGTTCCAGGGGACTTCAGAATCCAGCAAGGTCCTATTGTATAGGTTAGCAGTTATGAGCTGTTTACAAGGTTGATCTGGTGGATCCTGGTAAAATAAGTCTAGCACATTTGTCATTGGTTCCATTTGTATGACTGCTTGGGGTTTGGCAGCCTCTAGGCAAGAATAAACAAAACTTTTAAGAAATTAGATCATGTATAATCTAAGCATGAGCACACTAGAATGGAAGGGCAGGTTGGGGAGAAAGTCACACTTAGAAATTGAAATAGTGATTGTAACCTGCTAGCTCTTAGATTCTTTCATTGATGAAGGTGATGTATGTATAAGTCTGATACTTTGTCATAAATCTCTGTAGTTTTAGCTCTAAGAAGATAAGAGACAATTTGAAGAACAGATGTCTCTTAAGAAATTTAAAACTCTAGCTGAGCTCTTACAGATTTTACCATAGTTTTTTCCTAATGATCCATAACTGTGGTCAGCTACTGGTATAGCCAGAAACTGCCAGAAGGGGTCAGTGACTGGAGCCCCTTTTTATATCTAGCTTTATTACTATGGCATTATTTTATACCTCTTTGGTTGTTCTTTTCTGCTGGGTGTTTAAGACCAAGTTAAAGTGAGACCTGTCAATCAGTAGGAACCTCTTGCTGTCTATCAAGGTCAGTTAAGTCTCCTCAGGCATTGCTTTGGAACCATGCGTAGAGCCTCTCAGCTCCTCTGTCAGTGTCACCCGTCAGGATGGGTCACGGCCTTGCTTGACCATGTTGCTTTCTGTGAAAGAGTGGGAGATTTTTCCCTCTTGGTGACCCTCCTTTGGCACACAGTACATTTGTCCTCTGGTGCCCAGCAATCTCCCTGCTCAGGAGGTGGAGTGACTTACCAAAGATGTAGGATCCTGTAGGAAAGGTTCCTTTGTGTCCTGGATCTTTGTTGACCTTGAGGGGCCAGGGCCAAAATATTGGCTGCCCTCATAGCCCAGTTATCTTTCTCGTTTTGGTCTCCATGAGGTATGTATTTAATTCCAAGGACCTGGGCGTGCTTCTTAACTACAAGTTCGTCTGGGGTTATTTGAAGCCTTCTGTTTACATGGCACAGGTTCTATCTCTTTTTGACAACAGCTAACCAGGTGAGGCCTGCTGAAGTGGCCACAGTGCAGGTTCAAGCTGGAAGGCTGCCTCCCCTCCCTGATATTGCATTAGGCATTGCTAATGCTGGCAAAGATTTGCGTTGAGCCCCTTGCCAAAAGCAGCCTGCACATCCCCTCCAGAGTTTGGTCCTATGTACTGCCCTCCTTCCGGTCATGAGGCATTCCCCAGTACCTCCTGGCAAGAGTGCTCGCATCCCTCTCAACACTGTATAAGGCTATGCCCCTGGGCAGCAAGTGGCCACTGCTCTGCTTGTTTTCCCAAGCCAAAGAGAACTTCTTGTTCTGGAAAAGCAAGGACATTACTGTTTCCTGTCAGGCAGATGTCTACAAGGAAGCAGCCTCAGAGCTGCCAGGCTCAATGCCCCTTTAGTAAGAACAGCTTTGCATTTCCATGAGAGGAGCCAACCACGGGTAGGCAGACTAACATGACTCATTACCCTGCACTTTATGTATTTTCTAAAATAAATTGTGTTTCTTACCTTTGAGGTTTACAACATGATGTTTTAGGGTACAAACAGGTAGTAATATGGTTACTATAATGAAGCAAATTAGCCCAATTCAGTTTTATTAACCATAGTCCTCACGTTGAACATTGAATCTCTAGCTTTGTTCATACTACATCTAGTCAGTGTTCTGTGTTTTTGACAGCCCAGTTGCTTGTCTTATCTTGCCAAGGAGGAAAGCTACAGCATTTATCACCTATAATAATAATATGCCAACAAATAACTGACATTTACCTAGAGCTGTGTGCCCTCCAACATTCCTTAGTTTCACTCCATTTCATGGATCTGTTAGCATAAACCTGATAAGAGCCATCTACTCTGTGGGGCCCTGGCCATCCCCACTCAACAGCCACCCCTAGTTCTGATTAATATCTTATTTATTGTTAAACAGGAAACCAACTTCTGAGTCCATCTCCATGGAATCATTCTTCCTGTCATGTTCATGTAACCAGTAAGACAGTCCTCCACACCTATCCTGTCCACAGCTTGCAGGCTTTCAGAATCACTTATAGTTCTTTGGTCCTGGGTGCTCCTGACCTTGAAGGATTGGCTATTAAAAAACCTCTATTTCTTTGTTGGGTTTCTGCAGCCAGGAAGCAAAACCACCCAAGCAGGTGGTTTCCTGTGGGTTAGCTGTACTTGGCTGGCTGTGTCGGGGGGGGGGAGCCGGAAAATGCTGCCTTACCAGTTTATCCCCTCTGGACTGGCAAGTCCAAGTATGCTGTTAGCTCCAGAACCCTGTCTTTGTTGTCAGCACGAGGCCCACTGTCAGGTAGCTCTACCCCGCCCCCAGGCCCATCACCTCCAGGCATCTTTGTGTGAAGCCCTCTGTCTTGCTGGTGCATCTGCAAGCCGAATGCCACCAGGTATCAGGTAAGAAGCACCTTGGCAAGGAGAGTCGATGAGAGAGGTTTTCTTGGCAAGTACAAAATCCAAGCACTGTAAGGAGCCGCTAAGTAAATTTGTACTGCTTGAGCCAGGGAATCTCAGCCCTCCTGGTAGAGGCTGATGGTAGGCAATGTGGAATGATTTTTTTAAAAAAAGAATTCTAAGTCTCAACCATCAGCCTGATGGCTCATTTATTTGGTGACCCTAAGAGGAAGTATGACTTGCGAATTGTAGATGTTAATGAAACTGGGTTCTTCCTGTGTTTTTCCACAGTCAGAGAATGTACTTTCGTTATGTTCTTTGCTACCCTGAGACAAGGTGAGGGGAAGTCTCTTGATCTCTTTGCCCAGGTTTGAGTTGGTCCCCTGTGTGCACAGTAGTGAAAGTGGAAACACACTGCCAGGATGTCTGGGTGTCAAACACCCAGAGTGGGTGGAGACCATCACATGATCTGTGGGATTGCTCTGTGGGTCCCCAGCTGTTTTAAAGGGGATGTAGTAACCGATTTACACAGAAGTAATTTTTATAATTTCCCATCCCGTGTAGCTGTTGGAAGGAGGAATGAGGAGGTGGGAGAAAAGAGCTGGGTTGGAAATTACCAACTTCATTCATTAAAAAATGAATTTTGCTTTCAACCTCATAATGATGAATGTAAATGTCTTGCAGATGTGTTCTTGAGCAGATGTTCAATAGATCAGGCTTCAGAAATACCAAATAACATGTCATTCCATGGGAAGAAACATCAGGGAGACTTCATTTAACAATTAGGAGTGTTGCTTGCTTTTTTTTTTTTTAAAACAGGGACTCATTTTTATACTTCAGTTGGTTGAGACTGCAGAGACGGGGCTATTGAAAATATAAATACCATCTGCAACAATTATGTATATAGTAGACACTGGCTAATTTCAGTGTGCTGGAAAAGTGAGTGAGGGCAGCAGATTCAGAATTCTGAGTTCACAAATATACAGGTTCTTTAAACAAGCAAGCTGATTTTTTTTTTCAACATTCCTTTGTAGTCTTAATTCCAGATGAAATTCTTATCATTCCTACCAATGGGTCATTTGCTTAAACATCTTCCTTAAGGCCTTAAATGATACAGAAACCAAATAAAAAGATTAAAGCCAGACTACATAAACATGTATTTTAATAATTTGCTCCTAGTTATCAAAATAATACATGATTCCTATAATGAAATTTAGAAAATGAAAAAAAGTGAAAATTATCCATGAGCATATCACTCACTCAGAAGTAGACTTTTAACTTTCTCTTTCATCTCCTTTCTCCCCTTTCCCTCCTATCTTGCCTCCTTATCTTTATCTCCCTCCCTTGGCAACTGTAGTGCAATTAAGAGAAAATACAGCTTTGCCTCCCAAGATCTTTTTTTTTTTTTTTTTTTTTTTTTTTTTTGGTGCCTGGGATTGAACAACTTTGTATCTTATTCTTTCACTTACAATTGTATCAGCCTTTGAATAAGTCATGGAACCCAGAAGACATAAATGAAAAACTCAGATTTGACTACATGAAAATGGGAAAGTTACCATATACAAGATTGAAAACAGTCAGGGCAATAGTATTTACCACCAATATAACCAAAAAATTACTATCTGTAATATGTAAGGAACATCTTAAAAACAACTCAAGTATGAAAATGGGTAAAATATGAATAGACCAAAAACTACAAGTGACCATTAAATATATATTTAGATATTTATGGCCATTGATACAGCATTTCCATTAAAAAGTTTTAAACACTCTACAGGTGTGCAGATAGTATCCATACCTGCATTGTTTGAAGGTGAAAAAGCTTCAAAACCTCATGTTCAGGGAGAGGGGACTGGCTAAATTCTGGTGCGTGTTGATAATGGAATTGTATGTTACCATCACCAAGAATGAGGTAGATCCATAGCATGTAAAAATATGGCCAAGACATTTTCTAAGTGAAAAAAATAAGTTTACTTCGTAATACCATTTTAGTGGAGCATGGAAGAGAAAAGATTAGAAGAATAAGAGCTCAGCATCATTTTCTCCATCATTTTCCAGGAATGATTAATTTTTAAATGAAAATACTGCTTTTATGATCAGAAAGGAATTTTTCAGAAGACATAAAATTTAGGCCAAAAAAAAATCCTTACCATTTTAGTTTCTCATAAAATTGTGCTAGCTTTGATAAAATTCTGTCATGAACATACTGTACTTTAGTTAGCCATTCCACTATTAATAAGTAATTTAACTTGTTTCTAAAGGTTCTTTTTTCTCATGTATGATACAGCAACAAACGTCTTTGTAAAATAAAACACAGAGGCTTACATTCACAGGAGCATCACATGGCAAGTTCAAGGGTTTAATCTAGAACCTCTCGTGAGATTAGCAGTGTGAAGGGGTGATGTTTTCCAGTCCTTTTACATCGCAACATAACCGTCATGGCCGGCACAGGGCAGACAGTGGGCCGAGACTGCTGAGCTCTCAGCTCTGCCTCCACACAGGGTATCGTTCATCACTGAGGTTTGTGGTCTCAGTGTAGAAATGGCCAGGGGTCTTGTGCTCACAAGATGCTCTTCCCACAGCTCAATCCCAGGTCTTCGCCTTCTCATTTCTTACCTCTCCTCAGGTGAATTTATCCATACCCAAGTAATAACTTACACTTCTATCTCCAACCCAGCCTTTCCTCTGACTTCTAACCATATGTATTCAGCTGCCCATTAAACATCTCCACTTCCATGTCCAAAATATGGCTTAGTGTGTTCCAAATAAATTCAAGGGGCCAGAACCTGCAAGACACCCTTCCCTTTATCCTTGTGTCTTTCCATTATGAAATCTCCCCCCTACCACCCCAGAAGTTCTTGATCCATCCAGTTCTATGTACCTCACTGCCCCCACCCTAATCTAAGCTACCATTATTTTGTTTTGACATTCCAGTAGCTTCTCAACTGATTCCCTTACATTCACTCCCAGCCCCTCCAATCCATTTTCCATATTGAAGCTGGAGACCTGCGGAATCAGAAATCTCATGCCACATCTTGCCTGTGTAAGGCTTTCAATGGTTTCTCTTTGCTCTTGGACTAAAGATTGAAATCCTCACTGGACCCTGTTTTATCTGGCTCTTGCTCACTGCTCACTACCTTCATGCTCTGCACAAATGAAGGGGGAAGGGGTGTGTTTTAAGTTTTTTGACAGAATTCAGGTTATGCTTTTCACAGTGATGTACATAAAACATCCCCTGTGTCTTTGGGATATTTATTGGTTCTCTCAGATGGTTCTTGTTTCACTGAGTAAAATCCTCTCAGGAAACATTTTACCAAGAGAACTGCCTGCCAGTGATTCTGCCATGCAGAAGAGAGGGTGCTGGAGGATGTGGACATCAGCACAACTTGTGCTGATGTTACTTACCCCTGGGTAGCTATATGATCTTGGAGTAGACCTTAACTTCAAAAGGTTATTTTGAGGATAAGATAAAATGGACAAAGCACTTAGAATTTGGCAAACATATACGTTACATTAGCTACTGATACGTTATACATTACATTAGCTACTGTTGACACTATTGCTACTATCCACAAAAGCTTTCTTCAAATAAAAACACACACAAATGTGCAACAAACAAAAAGCAATGCCCTGACAATTGTTTATTATTTTATGATAACGTATCAAAGTTTTGTGTTTTTTTTTTAAATCACTGTACTTCAGATTCAGATAAAATATTTGTAGATGAAATGATTTCATCTTTTAGATTCCTTCCAAATAATCTGAAAAAAGATGGGTCAGGAAGGGAGTGAGGAGATGCACAGAGGAAACAAGATGGGGCTTGCACTGAGATGCCGATGCTGCATGGTCAGGACGGGAGTTCCCAGATTATGCTCTATACTTCTGGTCTATGTTTGAAATTTTCCATGATATAAAGCCAGAAAATGCATTAAAAACAGTTACTGAATGTGAGTAGCTTCCTAGATTCATTCTTATTCGAGGAGCAGCTCTCTGCGGCTCACTTTCCTCTTTCTTCTGGAGGGGCTGACTGATTCCAGCAATCTGAGCAGAAAGACTCAGGCCGTTCTGTTTTTTTACTGTCAGAACAACTCAGGGTGGAAACAAAATAAATCCAATTTCTGAATCTTCTTTGTCTTCATCCTCTTGGCACTTCTCTCAGAAACTACTGTAGACATTTTAAGTAACCCTGATTAGCCAGCAAGAACAATGTACCTTTCAGGCAAACAGAGAGGATAAAATAACTCTTTCTTGGCTTGCATGACAAAAGCATTAGCTATTAAACACCAGTGCTCAGTGAGCTAATGACTGGTGAGCCCATAATTGTGTTTTGGGCATTTTAGAATCTTAGCCTCTGCCCTGTGTGAACTTGTAATCTACATTGTGTAGCCTTCTTAAATTTGGCCACTGACTTACACATTGGCGTGTGAGGCTGAGGCGCTCCAAAGCCGAAATCTGACCTCTGCACATTTCAAGTTAAAGTCAGGAGTCAGAGGGCGACTTTTGTTTTTTGCTTTTGCTTTTCTTTTTTCTTTTAATAAAGGTGTGACTTACCTTTAGTGTGGAAGCTGACCGTGGCTGTTCATGGCTCAGTGACCTTTGGATTTGTTTGATTAACCCTCTCTGTGTTTGGCTTCTTCACATAGACATAAGCCAGCAGAAGGAGGAGGGTCACTTGGTCCTCTCTGCCCTGTATTGCACCTCCTAAGTCAGTTTCCTTTGTCCAGCTTCACTAAAGAGGAGAATTTAAACTTCCATTTCAGGAGTCTTCTTTTCCCCCTGGTAGCTATTTCAAAGGCCTAAAACAAATCACTATTTGTAAGCTTAATTACTTTAGAACAAGGGTTCTGGTGAGTTTTATGGGACTTCCTTCCCTTAAAAATAAGACATGCTCTGGACTGCCCAGGCAGCTCCAGTGGTGTCTGTCATAAACCCCTCCACCTCTCTCTCTGGTTGGTACCTTCTGCCAGGATGGGCTGGGGCTGGGAAGGGGGAGGCTCAGCTCCTGCCCAGGGGGCAGACAGGTGCATACAGCCTATTCTGGAAGCCAGTGCAGGGCTGCTCTCCGACAGGTCTGTTTGCCTGGAGGAAGAGATGCAGTCAGTCGGGCTGAGAGCAGAGCTGGTGTGTTGCACTCTTCATTGAATCCTCTTGGGATCCCACTGTGAGATTTTTGTACCGTGTGTAAAACCCACTAGGGTATTTCCCTCGGGGCTTGTACAGCTCTGAAGTGCCTTAGATTAGACTGAAAAGTCCAGTTTTGGGTGCCTAACCTGCCTTTGTGGCCTCAGGCATCTTGTGACCGGGATGAGTCACAGCCCTGGGCTGCTCAGGTATGTTCCTGAGAGCTGTGCTCCGAGTCTTCTCTGTGCAGAGGGACTGTGACCAACAAACTGAATGTGAAGCACCTTCCTCTCCCTGAGCAACTCCTGCCCTCCTGACAGCAGCTGAGTAATGAGCAGTCAGACCTCTTGCCTGGGCTGTTCAGTCACAGCCTCTCTTGAGCAATCTCGGATCAGCTCTTCAGACCATTGTGGGTCTGTGTTAGCACTTGTTTCTGTTGTCCAAGCTCCTTTCCGAGATCTCAGCAGGTGTAACGGCTTCAGGAGAATCCAGAAACTCAGTAACCTTGTTTGGAAATGTGGGTGAGAGTGCTTCGTGCTTGGGCCCACATTGGCCTAGGCCACTGGGCTGGGACTTGGTGTCCATCGAACCAGCCTTATAGACTTGGTCCCCTGTGGCCTTCCTGTCTCAAGGGCCACAGACTGTCATATTTTGCTTCAGCCAGCTGCCACTCACTGATACTTGGCATCCATCCCATGGGAGCCAGGTGACCAGGCACTAACAGAGCCTCCTGAGTCAGAAGCCACTTGTGGAAGAGCAGGTGAGAGTCCATGTGGCCAGCAGTGGCCTCTCTCATGTGGCATGGCCACATCACCTCTCTCCCCATCCACACCCATGTTCCTCCAAGTCTGACTGGATGTGGCCTGAATGCCTTATGTTTACAGCGTTGAGAGTGAAGGGCAGGAGGAGGAAGCACCGTCCACAGCCTGCAGCCCACTGAAAACAGTGGCCCAGGCTGTGTGGACAGGAGATATCGGCATGGAACAGGGGTGGAATCTGATTTGGGGGTTGGGCCAGATCTGGTTTGGAGGCAGTGAGGACCGCTTGGTGAGGTGGGTGACCCTGGTCTTGTGACCCCAGTTCCAGGAGGCTTCTGCCAAAGCCAGAAGGGTGCAGGGAAGGTCTGTGCTGAGAGAGCTCTGTTCGTTTGTTTACTGCATGTGTTGAGCATTCCTGGGAAACAGGGCTTCATTTTCATTCTTGGGAGCTTTCCAGTGACCACCATCTGTGAGACCTGCATGGCCCAGCAGCGAAACTCACAGGCATGGCGTGGGAACTGGTCTCACCACTTCTGTCCTCACCTCGCTCTTCAGTACAAGGTGATCCAGGCTGGACAGAGAGAAGCCTCCCCCGGGGCCCCTCAGATCAACGGCCTTTCATTCTCAGACTGGCATGGGAAGCAGAACTCGGTCCTCTGTAAGTGAGACCTATCGAGTAGCCAGCACCATAAAGACACCGAAGGGAGGGGGATTCTGTCTCCCCCAGCCCCGCAGCCCCAGGCTGCCCCAGGCTGCCCCAGGCCAGGGCAGGGTGGATCGCCAGGTCACAGAGCGACCCTCTTCCCTTGATAGGTGTGGTTAGTTCCTAGGGAGGCAAACCATAGCCATCCTCCACTAGGCTGGCCCACTCTTTGGTCACCCTGGACTGTCAGCTGTTGTGGTCTGCAGCATGGTGACTCACCTCACTCTGGAGCAGGCTGGAGAAAAGCCAGGTGCTAGAAGCCTATGCCACACAAGGTGTTGTTTTTGGAGAATGCAGCCTTTTACCTGCACACAGTTTTGTCAATGTGCGGCTGTGTTCTTGCATACACAGAGGGCTTTTTACCAGACTTATTTGCAGGAAATTCTCTTCCTTCCAGGGGGCTTCTCTGAGTAGTGGAAGAAGGGAGGAAAGTACTTTTGTTCTGGGCTCTCTACACCCTCCTAGGCCTGCTATGGACAGAGAGGACACTTGGAAGACCCTCTTCTGATTCCTTGGTTCCCTTTTAATAATCACCCACGTCCCCGCTCACTGCCAGCTGCAAGGCAGACCCAGGAGCTGTCTTCCCACTGATTCTTCTTGGTCACCCAGAGTGCTTTTCAAGCCTCGTTACTGATGCAGTGTTCCAGAAGCTCTGCTTCCTCTCTCCTTTCTGACCCCTGCTTTCCACTCCATTTGTCACTGCCTGGTTCAGGTCTTAGCATCTCCCTGGACGGTTTCGGCTACCTCTAGCTGATCTTTTCCTGAAAACTGTTACTTCCTTACTTACAGAGATTCTCTTTTGCTTAATATTAAAATATTAAAATTCCCTGGTGTGGCATTCAGACCCTTCTCAGTGTGAAGGACCTCACTTGTCCTCCTAGTCCTGGGGTTTTTCACATCCTTGAGTGCCCCTGCAACCCCTCCAGCACAGCCACCCTCCCCTGCTGCCTCTGGGCACCTGCTCTGGCCACCAGTCTGTCACTTCTCTGCCCTCTCCTCTGCCTGGGAGACCCACTCATTCCTTCAGACCTGGTTCCATTTCTGTTTCTACAATGAAGCAGCCCTCTCTTCCCATGGAAGGAATTGTTCTCGTATGTTTCTCTTTCTCTCACTGTGTTCGATTTGTATTTTCATTTTGCCACTTGAATTATACAGCAATTGGTTCCCTGCTCTGTGTGTGTGTGTGTGTGTGTAAAGCTGATATTTACTGAGGATGCTGTGTTAGGCACAGTGGTGACCAAATCTGTCCAATCCCATGGAGTCACAGCCCTGGCACACAGCTGCCTCATGCTCTGAACGCCCACTGAGTACACTCTGATGGGCAGAAATGGGTGCTAGAGAGAAGCTGAGGGAAAGGCTGGTGATTTCTTATGGGAACAAGGTACATGCAAAGCCTAGAAAGGTGACATTCTGCCTCCTTTCTAAAGGACGGTCTGCATGATTCTGTGTGGTTCACCCATTCGTGGTGACCCATGATCTAGGACCCCTAAGGGCAGTTCTGAGATGTGATCTCGATTTTTGATGCAGCAATCCCAGAGAAGTCCATTTCTTCTGATAGTGTACACAAAGCCCAGCTGGCTGCTCTGTGGTCTGATCGCCTGTCCTGCAAGCCAGTTCTTCTAGTGGGTGATCTGGGGACTTCCTGTCCTGACCGATGCTGCTGTCACTTTCTTTCAGGGATCTGAAACTGGACAACGTGCTGTTGGACCACGAAGGTCACTGTAAACTGGCTGACTTCGGAATGTGCAAGGAGGGCATTTGTAATGGGGTCACCACGGCCACATTCTGTGGCACCCCTGACTACATTGCTCCAGAGGTGAGTGCACCTGCTTGGTGAAGCTTTTGAAATCTGAGCTCTGCAGTAACCCTGACCAGAAATGCCGCCCTCTGTTTTTGTGTGCCATAGCTTTGGGGCAGTATTGAAAGCCGACACCTCCAGTCTCCTATGTCTCATTGAGTGAATGGGATTGAAAATGTCCAAAGTTCCTGTAAATAAGAATTTGAGTTTAAAAAAAATCTTTTTAGTAAACCTTGTGGTTATCTTAGGTTTTGGCCATAAATGAGAACAAAGTGTATTGTGTTCATGGCTGTTTTCCTCTTTGCACTCATTAAGCAAATCCATTTAACAGATGTAAAGAAAAGCTCTTGAATCATTTCCCATATACATGGCTTCCATCCCTTCTGCATGAATATATTTCCAAAGTCCTCTCTGTTTTGGATCAGCCAATGTTTGATTGCCCAGAAGAGAAGGTGCACTGAGTGGAGCACAGTGAATACAGACCCCTCTGTGGAGATGGCGTGAAGTGTGCATGCCAGCACAGGAGACTCTAACTTCTTTTTGCTTTTATATTTCCTAATCTGTTATTGTCCTTATTCACAAAGAATACCTTGGTTTACCTCAGATGCACGTGCACTTCTCACGCGATCCCCTTTGCCCAGATCCTCCAGGAGATGCTGTACGGGCCTGCGGTGGATTGGTGGGCCATGGGCGTACTGCTCTATGAGATGCTGTGTGGTCATGCGCCTTTTGAGGCTGAGAATGAAGATGACCTCTTTGAAGCCATACTGAACGATGAAGTGGTCTACCCGACTTGGCTCCATGAAGATGCCACAGGGATCCTAAAATCTGTAAGTTTGGCTTCCCTGGCCAACTTCCAAACTAGTGCAAACCAGTTTGTTGTACATGCTTCTAATATCTTTTTTTGAATACCTTCTACCAGGAAGCCATGAGCCCTAAAATTTGTATTTCAATCTAAAGAATCAAAGAGTTATAGTTCCCCCGGGCTGTTTTCTTTTCATATGCAATAGTGATTTCTAGGCAAAATGCAGTATCAGTTGATAGTCTTGTTTGTCAGAAGTTAAGTATTTCTAGCACTCGCAGCTTAAGAGTAGATGAAGAGATGGTCCCATTACATATAGTCAGGTCACACCAGGGGCAAGTGAATCATTCTCAGTTTTTCATGGTAGCAACTGTGCTTCTCTCAGCAATGTCCAAGGCACAGGACAAAGGGGACTTTCCTTCAGTGCTGCAAGAGGAAGAAGGAAGTTTTCCAAACTTCTACAGATCTCTTTGGCCGCCATGTTCTCCCCAGGGAAACCAGGTTCTGACCTGGGATTCACGTGTGATGTAGTAATGTGTCATGTTGAGGCAGTCTTCTTTGGTATGCGTTTGAGGCATTCTGCTATGTGCCTTACTTTGAAGTGAGGCAGAAGCATTGCTTTGATGCCTATAGGTTGAAAATAATAAAGGATATGTGATTTGGATCAGTTCTCTAACCACACTTAGTTAAAAAAATCACTGATTGTCATCTGCTATATGCAAAGCAATAGAGAAATAAGTTAAAACTCCATTCTTTAGTGGAAAAATAAGGACAATCAGTTCTCTGTTGGATCCTATCTATGGGATTTTTATGGAATTTTATCCCATAGATAATACCTTCAATTTCTGTTTTTTCAGTTAATCTTCCTAAAGTTGTATCTTTTCCAGTGATTTGAAACAAAAGGTTAAATATGGTAAATACTAGCTATCTTATTGAAAGACTTGTCTCTTTAGAAATCACAATTCTTATAATCAATACCATTTTGAAGATATCTTGTATGCTGGTCTCTGTGTACTGACACTGAAGTCATGATTGTCACTGAAAATTCTCCACATCACTGAAAGAAAAATAATCATGGCAATCCTTCTTAAGCAAATATTGCCAAAGTGGATCATAACTCATAACTTGAGACTTAGAGGCTCAGAAGCCAGTACTGTCCTGAACCTGAGAAAGCATTAATCTCAAATAGGAATAAAATCATAATACTTCGGGGTTTTACAAAATGTTTCCCATCTAGCATATTTTCATAAGAACAATTTATTTATATATTCAGTAGGAGTTTTAGACTGAGCAGACCAAGAACATGAGTTTTATAATTTTACACATAAAATATCATGGAGAAAGGCTAATATGTGCCATGAAGTTTTAAATTTCTGGCAGAGGATCATACTTACATGCGTTGGCCACAGCTGGCCTGGATAACGTCAGCTGTAATGACACAGCGCTGGGGAGTCAGGCTCTCTGCATTATTCCTCTCCCAGCTTCCCTGACCCAGAATCAGGTTGTTTGTGACCCCCAAGGCCTGCTAGCCCCTGTGGCCTGAAACAACCACCTTCACAATAATGATGTTTCACAGTGCACATATTTTGTTCAATTGATGTCGCTGATTTAGCCTTTTCAGTATTTTAAAGAAGGCTCCCACAGTTCATCACTCAAATGAAAATGCTAGCTCAAGCTAAAAAGCAATATGTATTTTGAGGCAGGAAGATCACTAGTTTGAACTCAGCCTGGGTAACTTAACAGCTTAGTGAGTCTCAAATAAATAAATGATAGATAGGGCTGGGGGTGTAGTGCAGTGCATGAGTTCAATGCCCAGTAGCCTAAAAATGAATGACTATAAAAGAAAAATATGTTTTACTAGACTTGGTGTATAAAGATCATTGTGTCTGGAACCATGGTGAGCAGGAAATAAGAATCAGTCTCTGCTTCAAGAAACTTCACTGTTCTCTATTTAGAGATTAACAGTTCAGATCAGTGCACCTCCAATAAATTCCTCATAGGTTTTGAATCTAAGTCTAGTAGAAATCTGAAGAGGTCACATCTCTGTTTGGGTTGGTTGTCTCTCTCATCACCTTCTCTTAATTTTTTTCTTTATGTGTTTAGAAAAACTCCTCAACCTCATTCTAGTACCTCAGAGTCATCTTGAGAGGGTTCTTTCCAACTAAATCTGAGGCTAGACATAACCCCATTAGCCAAGCTTTGTAGAACCTAGAGCAGGTACTGGGCAAGGTTAAAATTTATATGGAATAATTCAGATCGGATAAACTCAGTTACTTGAAGCTGTATTTTTGAGGTAAATATACAGCAGATATTTTTGGTGACTATCATTACCCAGTAATGTCGATGATCCACACTCTGTTCTAAGAGGAGACAGCCTCCAGTGCGTCATCTAAAGGGAATCTCGGCCTCCTGGAGACTCCATTGTTCCCTCTCCTTGCAGGTCCACTCTGAACCTCTTCCTGTTTTTCAGATCCTTACTAACACAAGCTTTTCCTTTGGCTGGAGACCGCACCTGAGCTGGTTTACTCTCCTCTATCTAACACTGGCTTTCCTAGATGGCCCTGGGTGTTCCCTCTGGGGTGTCGTCTCCAGCAGGAGCAAGGCTTCAGGCTTACAGCACCAGGGCTGGTACCATGACCTTGATAAGCTTCTGTCCCTGAGTCTCAGTGCCCTGGCTTCTCAAAGAGAGGTAGTAAAATCCAGACCATAGGGTTGTTGTCAAGATTAGGTGAAATAACATATGTAAACCTCTCAAACAAACAATAAGCATTGTGCTTCTTCCTCCTTCAAGAAATGTGCCCTCAAAGTCATTTTCTGAAAATCTTAAAAGTTGTCAGATAAAATTTCTAGAAAAGAAAAGCACTCTCTGTACCATTTTGCACATTTCAGTCTCCATACCTAAAACTAAGACACTTAACTGCTGTCACCAGGATACTGAGCTGGTCTTTCCAGAGGGCTGAGGCATTTAAATGCCAATGTGTTGAGGCAAAGAAAGCAACAGTAACAGCACTCAGGACTTAGGAGAGGAGCTGGGCATGCGGCTCAGAGGTAGAGTGTCTGGGAAGCATGTGCATGGCCTGGGTTTGGTCCCCAGTACTGGGAGAAAAAATACACAGAGGAGAAACACTGAGGAGCCAAAGACATCAGAGCCATGGAAGCTAAGAACCTGCCTGTAGAGTAGAGCTGTCCTGGGGCACATGTGGCTCTTTCCTTGCCTGGCTGTGGGACCTTGGACCGGTTTCCTCCTCTGTGCCTGTGAGGTGCTGTATCTGTCCTACAGGGACACTGCATGGATGGCCCAGGACACTGCATGGATGGGTGGAGCAGCACGTAGCAGAGAGCACACGCTTAGGATACAATTTCCCCAGTTATTAGAGCTATGTGCATGAAATGATGTCTAGACCCTTCACCCTCCTCTCAGAAAAAACACGACTTTGGCATAATAGGAAGAAGGTTCAAGATACCAAGTCATGCTTCATAAACACCCAGATTGCTTTCTGACTCTAATTTCAACTTGATTTAATTAGGCCCAGATATTCTTTTCCTCATGAAAGAAACCTTCATAATTATCTTTTCTGGAAACTTCTGGAGATAGAGATGATTGCACAACAGTGTGGATGTGCTTGATGCCACTGAATTATACACTAACGAAATAGTCTAAATGGTAAATTCTGTCACTTGTGTTTTGCTACTATAAAAAAACAGGGGGGAAAACTGAAATCGGGGTCCAGATTTTCCTGACTCCTAATCAAAGATTCCAAGCTGAACTATACCTTTCCATTTCCGATTTTTCTTCTACTTCTCATTCAGAAATATCTTTCTACTCTTAGAGTCCCATGTTTCTAGTACTCAGATTGTTTCCTGATGGGATTCTTTCCTATAGTACGAGGAATATTAGCCCCTAGAGGATGTTACCAGGATGCTGTGTGCTTATTGCTCACATAGCGTGAATCTCTCCCCTGTTTAACTTTAACACAGCAAGATAATAATCAATTGTAGCCTTAAAGACTGTGCATTTGAATAATGCTGCAATAGTTATCATGCTATTGACTTGAGAAGAGTGTTAGTGATCATGAAAGGAGAAGCTAATATGTAAGGCAAACAGAAGCCACCTTCAGCTCAATTCAGTCAATGCTTGTCAGATGGCTTCCTTTGCTTGGCTTGTGCCAAATGCTAGGAATGCAAATGAGAAAAGTTCTTCTGTTGCTTTCAGATTAGTAGGGATGAGGACAGGTAAACCAATATTTAGCATACTCTCAAGGAAGAATGATCTTTCAAGACCTTTCTCTGGAGGTAAGAACAGGGAAAGTAACATCAGGACAGGACAAAGGAAGTGGCATTCAGGCTGAGTTTTAAGGGAGAATTAGAATCACTCAAGTGCACAAGGGTGAGCAGTATTTTGAAGGCAGAGAAAATACTTGGGCAAAGCCTCAGAAACAGGAAGTAGCATGTGTGTTCCAAGAACCTTAGTTACACGTTCACACCATGGGAGAAGGAAGTGTGGGTGGCCAGAGTGAGAGATGAGTGTTGGGCAGGTAAACACCGATGGGTCCAGGAGCTGTTTGAGGAGGGACATAGACTTTGGTGATCCCGTGGGTCTGGACTCCAGCGGAAGGTTGGAGATTATCACTGCCAACTATGGAGTGGATAGATGTTCATTAGGGGAGAGAAGACGCGTGGGGGGGGGGGGGATGGCACAGGAAGGGGCTTGAGCTTTGTGGGTAGTGCAAGGGCAGGTCTCTGAAAGCTCGGTTGCAACCAAGCACGTGAGACCACGTCATTGTCTCACGTTGGAAAGATCACTCTGGCTGTGGTAGAGAGCATGGACCATCAGACTAACGTTGTTTGCAGGTGAAATGATTCCTGGCATTTCAGAATAGTCCCGGGGTGAGTGAAGGAACGGGGCCCACACGATGCTGCATGTGTCTGTCACGTCAAGTCTGAGTATGGGGTACAATCCGGGATCTTTTGACTGTCTTCTTTATTGGTATACATTTGAAAGTTGTAAGAATGAGGAAAAATGTATGTGCTAACGTATGAATGGGTATCTTCTACAAAATCAGCAGGAGTCTCTGAAGAAACACCTCTAACCTGTATAGAAAAGGCGAGCTCAGCCTTCACAGCTGAAGGGAAATGGTTTAGCAATACAAATACCCACAGAGAGCCAAGGATATGAGCCACACAGAAGCTGTCCTGTGGATCCCAGGTACATCTTTTGAGTCCAAGCAAGACCTTTGGGTTCCTGGACTGGGAGTCTACACCACCCTGATCCTTCTATGCTACAGATAAAGAAATAAAGTTTATTTCTTCTGTGTCTCTGAAGAGTGTGCATGCTTTCTCAGGAAGGGTCCTTCAGCCCCCAAATCAGTAGCTCAGTGTACACCCAAGAAACACTTTCAGCAAGTAAAAAAGAGAACAGAAAAGGTGAGCCATCCTGGGCCTGCCCCAGACTACTACCCTTGTGACCCTGTGAGGTCCTTGTCTGCCTGGCTGGGTGAGCCCTGTCCCACTGGAGAGATAGGAAGAGCCAAGATCTCCAAGCTAGGCTCCCATACCCCTTCTCCCACTGTCTCCATGGGGTGAATCATCTCGGCGTGGCTTCCAGAGATTGCCTGATAATTTTGTTCCTAAATAGACGACCAGAGCGATTCCTGGATTTATGCCTATTGGATAGTCTGCTTGTCTTTTTTTATCTAAAAGAAAATGATTTTAAATTCCCTGTTTTACCATAGAAGGTCTTACTATTATTCCATATATGTGTGAACTGTTCACACTCCCATCTGTGTGCTCTTGCGTAGAGTTAAAGACCTCGGCACTTCACCTAGCATAATAACGTCCGTGAGTCCCCTGAGCTGGGCGGGCGAGGGGTCCTTGGGCAGCATCCCAGGCAGGAAGGCCCCAGCCCCTTTGGTCTCCTAATCCAGCATCACTCCCCTGTCCCTGTCCTTCCCGTCATCACCTCTACTCTAGCCTCTCCTTCTCTGCCACCCCCAAGATTCAGGACATTGGAGAGCTTTGTGTATGGCTGTCCAGAAATTTCCTGTAGCCATGAATCCAGGACAAAGGATTTGACTTGTGAGAACACTTTCCAGAGAGTCTGATGCCATGGGTGAGGGTAGTTAGAGCACACACTGTGTGCAGCCCAGGACTTTGACTTGAGAATCCCGAATCATTAACCTGTGATCTTTACAGCTAGAGGTAACCAATGGATAGGCTATTTTCTTCCTTGCTCTTTTGTCTTATCGCCCCTTAAATATATCTGTTAACACTCAGGGTGAATCCTCCAAAAAGCCCCAGCTTCTGCTTTCAGAGAATTGATTATTAAAATTGGCAGTGGCCTCAGAAATTAACACAAACAGGAGATACAAAGATACGCACATTTGTGTCAGAATAGATAAAGGTTTTCCATATTGTTGACCTTAAAATTTGCTTGTTTGTTTTACTTGCTTTTGGAATATCTATTGCATGTTTGCTGTTACCACCATGTTACCAAGTTGCCTAGGCTGGCACTAAATTATGCTAAAGTGTTGATAATCATGACACCAAAGAAAATAGACAATTTGTGTGAGATTTTAGGTTCACCTGAGTGTCTGGCTGCAGGATGGAAGGCATGGGCAGGTCCTGTGGAGGTCCTGGAGCTGGGAAGTTGAAGCCCATCTCAGAGGCGGCGCTTTCGTTGAGTCAGCTCCGGTGAGAAGTCACATGGCTCCTTGCTGACTCCGGTGAAGGCGGCACCTTTGTCTCGGAGCTCAGAGCGCACACTCTGTTAGATAAGTGCTGAAAGGAGTTTGGTACGTTCTCCCGAGTCACCTCTTGTCACTTCTGGAGGCATTGTAAACTTGGCCTCAACGGGAGATTAGAAAGTGCTTTTGTTCCTAAGCTTTGCAGAAATCAAAGTGTGTGTGTATGTGTGGGGTTCATCTGTCATCAGACTGATCAGATTTCATCAGACTGATCAGATTTCATCAGCCGTGCTGTGTCTGCAGGATCCCTGCTTTTCTCAGTGCACAAAGGAGGGGGGAAAATTGTGTGTCCAGTTGTATGGCCAGGCAGCTGATTTGAGGAACACTGTTACCCTCCCTCTTTGCCCCTTCCTCCTGGTAGAGATTGGACTGCTCAAGGGAATGGCCGAAGGATGGTCAGTCAGGCGGAGGTCAGGGAGGAGGAGGAAAAGATGGAGCTATAATGATCTGGACCTGGAGGATCCAGCTCCAGGCCATGGGCACTGGTTTTTCAAATACTGTTATGTGCAAAATCCCAAAGAATTATCAAAAGATCCTAAAATAAGAAGGGAGGTTAACATGCATCCCAGCTGTCCCTTGCCAGGTGCTGGGGATTGAACCCAGGGTCTTGTGCGTGCTGGGTGAGCGCTCTACCACTGAGCCATCCCCAGCCCTAATTGGGTGGTTCTTGTCATATCCTTTGTTAACATCTTTTCCTCTGATTAGATTGTAAGTTTTCTAAGAATGGAGGTCTAAATGTTTTATTTGTAGCCAGCAGTGTGAAGGATTTCTTTTCTTTTTCATTTTTTTGATGTAGTACTCATACCAGTTGTCTATTTAATCTCTATTTCAGCTAGGAGGATACAGATGTCAACGGTTTTGTAAATGGATGGAAATCTTTCACCTGTGGAGATTTGCTAACTAATTGTCTGTGGATTGGAAGGGCTTTTTAATTTGGAAAAGCTCTTGTGAACAGAAGCAATACACTTTTGCTTCTTTAAGCAAAAGTTGGCCAGTTTCCTGGCCAACTATTGAAGAGCCATAATTTTTAACAGTTGATCGTTAGGTTTGGTTTAGACACCACAGATAATGTGCATCCAGACTAAGGAACGGTATTTGCCTGGGCTCAATCAGGGGGAAATAAAGGACTTTGTATAATGTGCCTCTGGAGAACCCTTCTCTAGCACTCACTTCTTTTGTTAGCCACTTTGGAAGATGGCATCTAGACAGAAGTCATTTTTGTAGCATGGGCATGTGGGGCGGCCGCAGCAAAGGAGAGCCCCTTTCCCTCTGACACTTGGAAGAGAGTGAAGAACCATGGAACCTGGCCATCAGTGAGAGCTGCTTGAGACGTGTTCACCAGGAAGAACACTGTGGTGGCTAACAAAGGTCCTAGCATCAGCACGGGTGTGTGACCTGGGGCTTCCACCTCTGAGGCTTGCCTCTCATCTTTACCTGGTTTTAACCAGCCTTGTCACATGATCTGAGTGAAGCTACTGACACGGCTTGGGACTCAGGGAAGCAGTCATATTTACAAAACACAGGAAAGGCCGAGTGTTGGCAGCCCTGAAAAAGGACAGAGTACATGTCCATGAAAAAACGGTTGGGTCCCAGTCAAAGACTGGATGGAAAATACAGCCAACTATGAATTGGGCACTGTTCCTGTCCCAGTGTGGGAACAGGAAGAGCACAGGGCACATATTGTCCTAAGTTCTATTAGGAACAAATGAAGTACACTTTGTGGTACACCTCCTGAGAAAGATCACGGATTATCCTAGTGTAGCTCACTTATAACCTGCCAGGTAAAGCATTTGCCAGCTAACGTCTTCAGATGCATCCTCACACTCACATACCCGCTCCTGCAACAGCCAGCTTGGGGAGATCAGCTTGAGAAAGTTTTATTTCATTTTTTATGAAGAAAAGTCCACTTCACACCCAAAGAATACATGGCATCTGTAGCTGAGGGTGCCACAGTCATCTTCAAAATGTCAGCTTTTTTTCTTCCAGAGCTTTAGTGACAAATTTAAGAACAGAAGAATGAGAGGCTCAGACTCTCCAGTCCTGTTACTGGCGTAGGCTGTGGAGGACCCTGATCTGGTCTCACACCTGATACTGGACAGATCTGTTGGCTTCTGCTTCAAACACTTCCCATAAAATCATGTTCCTTTCAGGAAGGCCTCTTCCATCACTGAATGCCATTACATTCTTTAAAATCTTATTTTGTTTCTACTTTCCTCACGATATGCTTTCTTTAACTTCTACCCCCTGAACGTATTTCTCCCTCTCAGAGCTGCCTTGTGGCTGGCAGCTCTTCAAGCAGTTAAGATACGAATATGTCCTTCTGTCTTCTCCAAAGCAGAGATTCTCTGCTATTTGAAGTAAAATTAGGTGCCAGATGGGATGATTCCTCGGGTCCTTCCTACGACCATTACTTTCCTTCCCCTTCTTTTAACACCTGTCCTGGGTGAATGTCTCAGCTACTTCTCCCTCCGTAGAATTGGAGGAAGAAGAATGGCACGCAGACTAGAAGGGGGAGAACAGGAGGAAGCCCACAGGGTGCTGTGAATTCCCATCTTGAGGAATTCGGTCCTGATGTCAGGCCAGGCTTCCTCCCAACCTAAGTCTTGCTCACACTGCTCTTTAGTCCAGAACCCAAATGAGAAGGCTGGCACCCTCAAGAGTGCCAAAGAGGCAAAGCACAGTGACCAAAACCAAAGGCTTGAGTCCAACAGGCCTGGGTTCAAATCCCAGCCCCGCCACTCCCAGACTGCAGGCCTAGACAGGCTGCAGATGGGTCTGTTTCCTAATAGACAATGTTCCTAACTTGAACGATGTGAGAATTCATCGCGGTTGCTCCAGGATCATAGAGAATGAATTAGAAACATGTCAATCAAGGCCAGGTGCATCATAGAGTGTCTAACACACACACAGCATAGAGATAGCTGCTATTTCTTAAGCTGTGACATTTATAAGACCTGGACCTTCTTTACTCCGCTGTCTACACTCCACTCCCACAGCTGCCCCCTTCCCAGACTAGCCTGGATGCCTGGCAGGATGCTGTACATGCGCACATTACCAGTCCCATCAGGGTCCAGTCTGAGCCTCCTTTAGCCCGCTCAACATTCACACAGGAGCACTGGTCTGTCTGAGCGCCTGACCCTGAGAACATCGCCCTTCCCTCCCCAGGGCCATCCGGAAAGCCCCGTGCATGTGTCCCTCCTGCCCAACAAGCCCCACGCTGCCCACTGGACGGGTGTCAGCCTCACCTCAGGCATGCCTGCCTGCCCCAGCCTCCTCCTGTGGAAGGGACTTGCTCACCCTCTCGCGTCTCTATCCCAGGCCTTCTTATTTTTCACTCACACACCCAGCTCCCTCCCTCTAGTATGGCTGCCCCAAGCAGAAGGCACTGCGAGTGCAGGTCCGTGTCTACCCGCGTTGGGGGCAGGAAAGGACAGGGTCAGTGACTGCGCTGAGTACTGGGCAGACCCTGGACAGCCATGCTGCGATGCAGCCTCACAGGGAGCGCGTTGTGGCCCTGGAGGGCCATCAGGCTGGGCGCCTCTGAGCCTCCATGGCTGTGCCCCACACACTACTCTGCGCCCTGTACTCTTTCTCTGCCCTTCTCCCCAGGTCTCCCTTTGGAACCCTAAAATGCCTTCTTCCCACCCGGGAACACCTCGCTGGAACACTGGCGAGCGTGTCCTGAGCTTGGTTTCCTGCCCTTCAGGCTCGGCAGCATCACCTGCTGATTCTGTCTGCCTTTTGTCTAAGTTCTGAAATTGAATGAAAAGAGAAGGTCATTTTGTTTGCTCAACAGCTAAATGCAACTGTTGGGTAGAACATGCAGTGTTCTTTGGCTCCTGAAAGAAAGTGTTATTAGCCTAATTGCTCTATTTATATAACTAGTCCTCTTCCCGTGAAATCAGACATGTTTTGAAAGAGGAAGACACACTTTTAGCCATTGCTTACATTTTAATTAGTTTCAAAGTACATTTGGATCCTGTTATCTCAAGACTCACAATTCCATGGAGTTAGTTTAAACCTTTTTTCCCTCTCTCTTTTTGGTACTAGGTACTGGGAATTGAACCCAGGGCCTTCGCACTGACCTACACCCCCAACCTTCCCCTTTTTATCAGTGTTTTACTTTGAGACAGGATCTCCATAAGTCCATAAGTTGCCCGGGCTACGCTCAAACTTTCGATCCTCCTGCATAGCACAGCCCAGGACATGATCAGTCGTGGACCCGACACCAGACTGGCAAAGAATTGGCTCCTTTGGACCCAGCTTTCTACACTCCATGTTTCCCTCCCTTGTTAACACAGAGATGACTACACTTTAAAAATCCTGAATATTATTTGTTTCAAGATTGCCTTAGAAAAGATCTGCTGTCAGCAGACTGTTTTCCAAAGACTGTTGCTACAACCCCATGGTTGGGGCCCGGGACTTCAAGAGCGGAAACAAATCTTGTTTTGTCTCTCCTGGCTGCAGCAGTGGAGACCAGCTAAGCCCCAGGGTCACGGCTGGCCTCAGATTTTACTCTCTTCCCTCAGAGTCTTAAGGTAGAAAAAGATGCACCAACAAGTGATTTTGAAAGATTCTAGTACTGATACTGTTATTTCTCGAAGCCCTTTTTGGCGCCAGGTACTTTACATTGATTTACTTATGTACTCACTGTGACTTACTGAGGACAGGGAAATCCACATTTTATAGCTAATCCTGGGCCCAGAGAAGTGAGGAAAACTCTCCATAGCCACACAACTCCTCAGTGCTAGAACTGGTGTACAGACCCAGGACCTGACAGTTCCCTTGTGTATTCTCCATATCAGACGAGATCCCCTTCGTGCATCTTTCTCTGCATTGCAGTTTTCCCAGAACATTCTTTTACAAGCCTGGCCCACACTGTGGCATATGTTGCCCTCTTGAGCTCCCTCGGGAGATGCTTTGCTGATCGATTCTTCGGGTAGTCCTACAGCTCCAGCAGCCTAGACGGAAGTGGTCAGGGTCTCGTTCTCAGAGCCTGGTGTGCCCGATTGCTTTCGTAGCCTCTGGACCAAGTCCACTTTCCTGAGGCCCACAGAGGGAAGGGAATGCAGAGTGGCCTGTGAGTCCTTGAGTCCTCTCCTGCTGTCTAGGGTGAGACTTCCATTTTCAGTGGAGCCAGACTTCTCCCCCTTGGCTCCTTATTCACTCTCAGCAGCTTAGAAAGTGCTTTTGTTGGCCCTAGAAAACATTCTGCTGCCTTCAGTAAATGTATTCAGACTCATTCGTGAAATCACATTATTTTCTTTTTGGGCCAGTGTTCCCATTTGGGCCACCTCCAGGGAGGAGGTCAGTTGGGGTGAGGCAGGTTTTAAGTGTGAGTTTAGACATAGACAAAAGTTATTGCTCGAAACAGCATTGTTGTTGATTTGTTTGGCATCTGGGTCCCGTTAGGGATGTAAGCAAATAGAATTAAGTTTTCTGCAAAAGCATTTTGCAGTCATCATGCACGGCAGAAGGAAGATGGTGTTTAGAGGGAGTCCTGTGCCCACCATGGGATGAAAAGACACCACCGAGCCACCAGCTCTGCACACCTGCACCGGTGTGTACTATGACCAATTTTAGGCCTGTGATGGGCTGAACTGTTTCCTTAGCTCCCCGTCTCTGCATCTTGGAGGGGCTGTAAGCCACACCCACACCTCTCTTCCCCTAGCCCCTTCACACCCCTCGCCCTCAGAGGGCTCCAGCCCTGTTTCTGTTCATGGTACTCATCTCTGGCTTCTTCCTGAGCTCCTGCAGCTGCCGACCCAGATTGCTTCTCGCTGTGTGCCAGGGGTCAGGAGGAAGTGAAGCCAGCCAGGTGTGAGGGTTAGGGAGTAGCAATACGAGTGGCCTCCTGGGGATCTGGGCTCCCCCAAAAAGGCAGCTACTGCTCAATTCCAGGTCATTTTCTATGATGACGTAGTTCAGGCTCAATGTTCTAAAAGGCCACATTTTCCAAGAGAGATTGGAAAACCTGACTTTGGTGTGATGTGACATTTCCTAGTTTTCAATGTTTGACAAGTAAGTAAAATTTCTTTTAAAACATACTATATGGGGCCTGGGGCTTTAGCTCAGTGGTTCTGCTGCCTGCCTTGAAAGTGCAAGGTCCTGAGTTCGATCCCCGGTACCAAAAAAAAAAATACTATATGGACTAAATAAAATGTGCCTGAGGGCTGGACTGGTCTCAGTTCTTCCATTCATGTTCTTGTTCTCTCCCTCCCTTCCTCTTTCCCCCTCTTTCTCCATGCATACTCATGATCTTGCCTGGACTCTGAGACAGTTCATCCATCTCAGAGGCAGCTCTCCGACCCTCACCTACCCCCAGATTTGCAGAGCTGTTTGTGACCATGGGGCCTGCACACCTCACAGCAAAGCTGAGCCCATCAGCCTCCCGGATTTGTCGAGGCTGTGAGATCTTTAGTCATCTAAGAAACAAACAGCGATTTCCCAGAGATTAGCACAGTTCTTCAGGAATTGACACTGCGGTGGGCAAACAAGAGCCGAAGTGAACTAGGAACATGTTCAGAGGGGGAGCGGGGAAGCTTTTAAATGCCAGCTGGGGAGGCTCACAGCAGCTCTCTTGAATGATAACCCTTGACAGTGGGGTCAGTAACAAAGGCAGCATTGCTCCAAAGCTGACCCGGGGGTTTGGGGCAAACTCCCTTGAAGAAGCCTTTTCTGTGTCCAGTTCTGTGCTCATTCTTGTCACCAGACCCATGCGTGGGCGCTCATCCTTCACATCCTCCAGGCTCTCTTTCTGTTTGGGTTAGGGTTGGACAAGTGATTCCATTTTGATCTGAAAACTTTTACAATCTCTGAAAGGTTTGTTGCTTTGTCTCTGTTCCCTGACAGAAATACTACAAGGAACAACTGCTGTTCTGTGCCTCACTTCCTTACTCGGCCCCACTTCTCTGCCAGGCAGGCAGGGAGGATGTATGACCTTGGACTCTGGCCCGTGACTGTATTCCCCAATAGGTAGTGCTCGCTCGTCTCTCACAAGCCTTGTAGGGCTTGCTTCCAGTTTTCTCCCCTGTTAACTGGAAGCTGTCTGAGCCTCTGAACTCGTGTGTCTTCTCAGACGGAGTGTTCGCCCACCACCAATGCTCGCCTCTCCGTGTGGGATCTCCCGTCGCCACCCCGTAGCCAGGGCCATCTCCCGGATCAGATGGAGGCTCTCAGCTCTCATCTCCCCAGACACTTCTGATGAGTGCAGCTGGCTGCAGGGAGAGTTCTGCAGCCGCCCTGAGGGCCGGCTGTCGCCAGCAGCGGGGTCACACGCCCGGTGCTGTGTGCATCTCTGTGTTCGTGTGGGCTCTGTGCTGAGGCACAGTTGTCTTCTTCATCCTCTTCATCTCTTGGCAGGTGCCACCTCTTCTCTGACATTGCTGCTTTCCTGCTCATTGCCCCAGTGCTCATTCTTGGTCCTCTTCTAAGGCCCCCTCTCCAGCACTTGGTCTAAGTCTGTCTTCATTTCATCCCGCTGGGTACTACAGAATCCATCTGCCTCTTCCCCCTTCTCTGGACTCAGTGGAGAGACACTGTCTTTGTCACCTGCAGGCACCCCAAAGCCCAGTGTACTGCCTTGCGTTCAACAGACACCACGTAAACCTTCATAAATGGAGTGAAAGGTTTTTTTTAAGAGGAGGACAGGGCAAGGGATGTAGCTCAGTAGCACCATGCCTCCCTAGCAAGTGCAAGGTCCTGAGCTCAATTCCCAGTACTGGAAAAATAAATGAAGGAAGGAAGGGAGGGAAGGAGGGAGGGAGGGAGAGGAAGGTGGCTACATCTAAATGGCTTAAGCCAAGATATTAAAAATCAAACCAAAACAAAACTGGTTATTCCTAAGGATTTACAGAATCTCAAGAGGAAAGTATCAAACTAGTAAGAGTTATTCTGCTGTCCCCAATTCCAGGGATGTGGCTTTCCAAGGGGGAGCCACCATGATTTAGTCTGATTATCCCCAGGCAATGCCTTTTCCACAGTGCCAGGGAGGGAAGAATGGGCAAAGTCTCCCAGTCACCAGTGATTCTGCTACCCTGGCATATAGTCCTGCACTGTTCCTCTTGCCCAGAACAAGCTGTTCCCACACATTCACAAGATGTCCTCTGTCTGCATCATTGGCAGGGCTGGGAATTTCCCACAAGCCACCTGGGTCTGTTCTGTCATCCTTCTCTCCTGAGTTTTTTTGCAGCATTGTTATTTGTTAATTAGCTCTTAGAAAAGCAATTGCTTGTCCATTAGGGAGTATATCCCACTGACCTTCCCAGGGACAGAATCTACTTGTTTTGTTTTGTTTTTTGTAAGCATTTTCCCCATCTTGTCTTCCTGAAGATGAAACTTTATCCAAAGAGATCTCAAACTGTATGAACTTCTAGCTCTTAGAGAATGGAGCAACTTATAAACATGTATTTCCTGACTCCACGTTGATGATTATAAGTGCCTGGAATGGAAACTGCTCTGCTTGGACCTGTGTAGCTTTGAATGCTTACTTTACTTTGGACCCCACCTCCAGTCTGGTAGTCCCTCAGGCCTGTAATCCCTTAACAGTTTACCTGGAGCAGCAGTGAGTTTTAAGTATTGACTATCCAGGGCGTTGTTCAGGCCAGAGCCATTTTAACCAATCAATTCTTATATTAAATAAACTTGATAAAATTGTCATTTTTTTACTTCCTGTTATAAAAATTAACCCAAAATATGTCATTTTTGGTCATCTTGTATTTAAGTAATTAGACAAGTAAATGGTTAATTCCTTGTCATTTGGAGAAGAGAAGCCACTGAACCTCATCAGTGTCTTCGTTTTTTATTAGCTCCCCTTTGGTGCTTTTTTCAGAAAGCTTTGCAGCCTTTTTCCTCCGTATTATTGTTTTCATCTCAGTTGACATAATGTCGGGGGCTGTGCAGCTTGGCCATCTGGCATGACGCAGGTGGCCACCTCCAAATACTACCTTTACGTGTCTGCACCAATGAGATTTTCTTTTTATTTACTCTCTAAATTCAGCTCCAAGGCAATATCTATAAACACAGCATTACTTTCGTCTTATATTCACAAATCAAACTTGGAAAGGGATGCTGAGGGGCTAATATAAGTTGTCATAAATCTGTTTAATGATAACTTGATTTAAATAAAAACAAAACTTTTTTATCCAAGGCAACTTTTTTGGAAATGAAAAATGAAGTTAGTTGTTTGGGTTTTTTTTAGTAGAAAACCACATTCTGGCCAAGAAAAGTGAATTATCCTCTATGAGTTCACTTTGGAAAAGCATACTTAGCCCAAATATCTGGATAGGAGCTGAGCACCAAGGAAATTTCCTAACTGATGGAAGGATAGAGGATTTATATACAAGTATTGCTCAAATGCATGGCGTCACTTACTTATTTTTTGGTCTCTGCAACAGTAAAGTCTCAGTCATGAAACCTATTTCAAAACGGAGAGAGGAAAGCCACCTTAAAGAAAAAAAAATCTTTCATCTAGAACTGTGTATCTTTTTTGCATAAGGTGGCCAATGCTATGTTTGCAGAAGACAGACTTTTAAGCTTTCACCCTTGCTGCTGCTTCACACAAATCTTCAAAAATAATGACTCTCACTCTTCTTTCTGTGGTCTGGGCAGAGAGCAGAAATCCTGGCCAGCTGGGCAATCTCTCTGAAAAATAGCACAGCTGTTCCTAAAAGTAGCTCCATTCATAAGATGCCTGCTGCCCACAACGGCAGTGTTGGAGAAGATACACTATTTTATAAAGAGCTTCTTTAAAGAGGAAAGAAAAATACCTAGTGTGTACAGAAATGAAACCTGGACCCTTTAGCCTTCATTGAGTGGCCATGTCTGAAATGGAAATGGTCAAAGCCGTAAATCCATGCAAGCAGTTGCACCTCTAAGGCATGATTCATACTGGCTATGCTGCCCATGATGGAAAATCCAACTAGTTCAGCAAGATCAGCCAGAAAGCCTCCTGCAGGCTGGTCTGCCAGGGCTGCTGCCTACTGTCTTGTGACCTAGCTGTTGGACATGAAGGAATGATTGATCCTCTCTCTTTTTCTCTCTTCAGTTCATGACCAAGAATCCCACCATGCGCCTGGGCAGCCTGACACAGGGAGGTGAGCATGCTATCTTGCGGCATCCTTTCTTTAAGGAAATTGACTGGGCCCAGCTGAACAATCGCCAGCTAGAACCACCTTTCCGACCCAGAATTGTAAGTGTCAAGACCATTGCAGTAGACTTCCTCTTCCTTCAGATGATCCGAGTCCATTGGGTGTGTGTCTCCTATGGAATGAGACCAGAAGTCCCTGGACGCACTGTACAGGGCAGCCTCCCCAGGAAGGAGGCCAGGCCCTTTGCTCCCGAGACAGTGTCTTCTCCTTTGTGAGAAGTAACTCAGGTTACTTCTCACAAAATCTTCACCTCTGGCTTCATCCCCCTTTAACCTAAATTAAAATCTTCTCAGGTCTAGGTACCTGAAGTGTTGCAGGTTTCTCCAAAAGAGTTTGGCTAACTAAGTCATTGTTCCTAGGCAATTTCTTCATGTTCCTGAGCCAGGGGCCATATGTGCCTTTCCCTAGTCCCCAAGAAAGAGTGAATGTGAGATGTTCTTTCCGCAAGCCTGGCTCCTGGCTTGGAGAGCCTGGGTCTGCAACAGCTGCGTTGAGGCCAAGTTCCAGCCCCCAGGCCAGGCCCCTTTAGTGAAATCCTGAGCGCACCCACACCCACCAGGGCTGCCTCTGAGCTGTGGACCCAGAGGGGCGGCGCCCCTGGGATGGGCCAGCTTCTGCTTTGAGAGCTGAGCTCTGGTTTGTCTGCAGGTCAAGAGATCCCTAGTGGGAAAGCTAGCAGCAGATTAAGAGTCGTGGAGAAGAGTGTTGGTCCAAGGCAGAGAGAAAAACCACTGAGCCAGGTGCTAGGAGCCAGAGGTTGAACACTGGTGGAAGTGATCTTGTCAGCATTAGTTCATAAAGATGTAAAATCATACACAACTTCTGCAGACAGACAGCAGGCTTAATCTGTAACAGTCTGCTAGGCTTTGGACCACGGGCACCACAGGTAAGGGCAATCTCTTCCATGGGCATCCACCCACACTGCGCCGGCTTCTATGTGATTAGGTGAAACTTGGCTTTCAGAGCCTAGAAGCTGTGGTCCTGACTCCCCAGCCAGCCCCAAAGAACAGAATGCATCCGTATCCGACTGATGAGTAACACCATTGGGTAGGTTTTCCCTAAGCTCAGCATTTCCCAGAAGTCTTTGGAGAACAGCTCTTCAAGTGTATATAAGTGTACAAATAGTAGATAGAGTGAGTGTGCACTTACTCAACCTCAGTTGACAAATTCAAGCTCATGTGGCCCTCAGTGAGGTGGGCTAGGAAGCTGGACCTCCACTGAAATAGAGAATAAAGGTGGAGTGAGCTGGCTGGTTTGGGTGACCAGATTAATTCCTTGGCCTTCCAGGGGAAAGCTGGCCTGCTCAGCAGGATTTTCATGGGATTAGAGAATTGATGGTTACCAAATGTCCTAATAATACATGATGCAGTGGAATTGCTATAAAGCGGTGTTTAATCATAATAATTGCATCTGTAAATAATGCCACTGAGCAAGCTGCAGAGCAGTTCTCTGAAGTTACTGGAATGGATTGAGACCCAGGCAAGATGAGTAAGTTTCAAGTCCATAAAATCTGACCCTTGTTTCCTTTTTTTTTTTTTTGACAGAAATCCCGAGAAGATGTCAGTAATTTTGACCCTGACTTCATAAAAGAAGAGCCAGTTTTAACTCCAATTGATGAGGGACATCTTCCTATGATCAACCAGGATGAGTTTAGAAACTTTTCCTATGTGTCTCCTGAATTCCAGCCCTAGTCTTAATAGGGAAGGAGAGCTGGTATGAGGATTCAAAGGGAATACAGACTTCCCAGGAATTTTCTTTGTGGGGACTCCCCAGCATCCGCCTTAGAACACAGTCTTACAAGGAGCAGATGTTCACAGCCTTGTGAAGGATGGAACTCCAAGAATCAACTCTCTCAAGTCCAGAGAGAGCCATGGCCTTGGAAAGAGTTGATACAGAAATGAGATTTTTATGAAGATATCACTGCTTAACCTGTGAAATTCCATGGCTCCTTCAAGCTTGGGATATTAACAGGAACCAAAAGGAGTGAATATGTAAAGAATAATAAAGTAGGTTCCAGAAATTCTGAGGCAAACAGGCTTTTTTACTTCAAGATAGAAATCAAAACTTTCTGTGGACCACTCGGTGCCCTTAGTTAAGCCAGTGAAGCACAGCCCTTCTTTAAGCCCAATGGTGCAGTCTACAAGCAGACTCTAAAGGCTGATGAAGAATTTAAATGTCTTCTTAGGGAAATGAAAGATTCCTTTCCAAATAGAGTGATTGACTCTTCACATTGACCCTGAAGAAGCAAACACTGATATCCTTCAAACTCCCCACTCAAAGCCTAGTGTTGAAAACAGATGTTGGTACCCAGACAACTCCCACAGCAGATCCTGTGACCCTGGCTTTCCTTTAATAGATGTTTATTGGGCTTCCAGTGAAAAGGTGCACCGTCCACAGTGAAGTGAATGGCAGCTCTGCCTTCATGAAGCTTCCATTCTTCCTGGGTTCCTTAATTTACCTGAATAGTGTTTGCATTCTGTGAAATGCCTCTCCACATCACCTGTGTCTCATTCTTTGTCTGCACATAACGCTCTTTCTCACAGAAGGGTCACTGCCAGGCCCCTCACCTCAGCAGCAGGTGAACTTTGGGCACTTGGCTGCCTGCTGCCCTGTGGATCTGACCGCATCCATATCGCCCTGGACTCACGACTGAACACATGCTCGCAGTTTATTTAACTTATGTTGTCAGAGAGAAAGAAGTTTGTTTAATATACTCTGTAATGAGTAGAAACGGATCCTGTAAACAGGGCATATAGCAAAAGCAGACCTTATAATGTATAACCAAATATGACATTGCAGAATTTTATGTGGCTGGAAATAAATACATTTTGTAACAAAGGGGAATTTTGTTTTTGTCTGGAAGGATTTCACCTCTCCTCACTTGGAGAGTAGATTTCCAGTCAAAATAAAAGCTCTGAACAGACTAGATAGAATCCTTGACTCAAGGCAAATTCCTGAGAGGAGAGACTCGAGTGTACTTCTGTGTGTGCAGGACATGGACGCAGCCTGCCTCTTACTGACCCACACTTCTGTTCCAAATCAGGCCAAACCCTGGGGACCTTAGTGCTGGACAGAGTGGTTCTTAGCCACCCATGTAGGTTGGACCTTCAGTGGCCATCCCCGTCTTCTGACCCTACCATCTAGCAGGTGCAGCTCCCAAGGTTGCCAGAGCAAGGGAAGAGGTGGAGGAGAAGCTGGCTGCTTAGCAACTGCTCCTGGGAGGGGTATGTGGTAGGATTAGCTAGAATGTAACTTCCATCTAACTCCACAGGTTGGGGGATGACAGAGTGGCTGAGGAGGACCTGCCCAGTCCTGATGATAGTCTCTGTCTTAAGTTCTTTTTGGTGTTCCAGGGTGAAAATTTTCTCTTGAGTGAGTAGATTTGTGTGGCACTTCTTGCCTTGCCTTCTTTGGAATCACAGGCCTGCCCACTCGCTCTTCTTGGAGCAGGCTGGCAGCAGGCCACTCCCCCAGCAGGGGCTGTCATGACCCTGAGCTCATGGGGCAACGCAGAGGCCAAGAGGAGGTTGCTCTGCGACCTGCCACCCCTGGGACCATCTTGCCTCTTGGGAAAAGACTCCTTATCACCCTTCTCTTCTTCCCCAGCCAGTCTTCACCTCCACACCCACTCGTTCCCCGCCTCCCAAGCTGCCCTACACCAAATCAGACACATACGTGACCTTGAGTGTCTGAGCGAGGTCCAAACCTGTGCTCCGAGCTGCAGATCAGCCTTTGACTGCAGAAGATGTTTTGACTTAATACCAACCAACAGTTACTTTGCTTGTTAGACGTAAGGCCCTATTCTAAATACTTTGAAGTGTGTTTAGTTAGTACCCTAGGAGGTAGCTGCCCTCATCTTCATTGTATAGACGGGGAAATTGAGGCACAAGGAGCCGAACTCATCCAAAGCCACGCAACCAAAGCAGTAGGGCCAGGGACCTGGGGATTTAGCTCAGGGGTTCCGTGGCCTGCCCTGAGCAAGCACAAGGACCCGAGTTCGATCCCCGGTACCAAAAACCCCCATAAATAATAAAAATAAAGCAATAGAGCCAGGATTGAGACTAGGCAGTTTAGTTCCAGAGTCCCTACTTTTAGCTCAAATTAGTGAGGTTGGTTCTTTAATTGAAGGCAATTCTCTTTTCCCTACCTTTGTGGGGTTTGAAAAGCAATTAAAATTGTGAAATCTGGGCAAAAGATAATCTGCCAGCCAGGCAGGACGGTGTTAGTCATTCCCTCAGTGAAACTGCATGATTTGCGTATCAAGGGCCCAGGCTGCTTACCCCCAAAAGGACGGGGGCAGCCCAAGGTGATGCAAGTGGGCCTTTGACCTCCCTGAAGAAGAGGAAAGAGTCTGGGTCGTGTTGGATCAAGGAACCCACACTGGAAACCCTGGAGTTTCCAGCCCTCCCCTCCCCCTCCCCCTCCCAGAGGCCTCTCCGTACTTCAGTAACCGACACCCACTCTCTGCTGGGGCACAGCAGGAGGAGGAAGAAGACAGGCAGCCTAGAGGCCTGCAGTCAGAGCCACAGATTCAAAGTGAGTTGGTTGCAAAGAAAAGAGCAAAAATCGTCTCGGTCTGTCAGGCATTGATCTGAATTGGGCGCATGATACCTCGCAGATTTCCCAGTCACAATTTGGCCTTGACCATTTGCTTGCCAGAGCCACAAAGCCCTCAGTTTTGTTTATTCATCCTAATTGTTATGTGGCAGTGTTGACTTAGAATGACCAGACAGCCCACTGCGATTGCCCCTGACTCAGAGGCACACTGGCTCCTAGAACTTCTCATTTTACGTCATCCAAGGATAAGACAGACCCGACCTTAAACATTTACCATGGAAATGAGCCCTGCGGTCATATGTTCCTGTGAACCGAGCTGCAGGTTGGACAGGGGGGCCAGAGCGCAACTATAAACAGAGCTTTGTAGTCTCGCTTTCTTCCTGTGTTGAATTAGAACCAAAGCCCAGGGAGCCAGCCGGCTTCATGCTGTCTCTGCTCTCCCCACCCTCTTGTCTGTTGTTTCTTTCCAACCCCACTGCCTCACTTTTTATTCCCTCCCCAATGCAATAAATTGTACTTCTGTACTCTCTCCCTCCACTGCTTGATTTTCAGAGCCAAACCTGTTGTTTAGCCAGCTTTTCAACCACCAAGATGACGTAAAATCTGGATTTGCATATTTATTTTATAGATTCATTCAGAGCCTAGACAAGATGGGCACCTTTGCTATCCATGTATTTCTGCATCTCTGTTTTCACCCCGGGTCAGCTCTTCCTCTAGAACAGACTGCCCAGGAAAGCATCCCCCGTGCCCTGAAGAAGCAGAACACCACTGGTAAGAGTTCTGGCCTGGCACTGAAGGCACACCTATTGTGTGTTCTTCAGCAAAGCTAGTCATTTCTCCAATTTAGTGTTCTTATTTGTGAAATGGAGTAAGGGTAGCAGCCACCTGCCCTGTGTTAATTCTGCAGGGATTAGCTATGATCACAGATGCCAAGCATTCACTGCAGGGCCAAGACAGAATGCACAGGCTTGCTAGCTACGTTTCTATCAGCTAACACACAGAGGCCCGAGGAAGTGTGACTTGAGAAGGAAAATGAACAGAATGGGGCACCCCTGTCCTTCAGGCTGTCCATCTCATTGGATGCAGATGCTGGGCCAGCTCCAAATTGGAGGGAGTTACTTTTCTCACTGGCTGCAAAACCTCCTCAGGAAACCTCTTAAAAACTTGTGCTAGGATGTTTTGGTTTTCTTAAATGAATTTTCTCTCCAGCCTTTCAGGAATTCTTTTGTCCTGCTGGATTTAATATGAAGGTGTATGGAATTCACTACTGACCAATTAGCATAAGGGCCACACCCAACATCAGCACTGCAGGGACTGCAGACACTCACCAAGCTGTCAAGCAGTGCTGTGAGGGAAGGACGTGCTGCAGGTGTCTAAGAATTTGAAGCCAATGACAGAACTGGGGGCCTCTCCTTCCTTGTTAAGCTATCTGTGAAGAAGCTTTCTAGGAAACAAGAGCCTCCGTAGTCCTAGGCAGTCTTCCTGGAAAGAGCCACAGCACCCTGTCCCCATGCAATAGCTCTTCAGGGCCATCCAAGGTGTCCTCATCCCATCACGGTAGTTCTTACCCCACAGAGCCTGCATTCTTCCAAGGGATTGGACCACAGCTGGAAGAAGTGGGCTGGACAAAGGCAGAACTGTGTGGGAGCCAAGAGCATTCAAACATCCAAGTGGGTGGCAGGGGTAAGACCGAAAATCTTTGGAGACATTTTAAAGTAGAGATTGAGAGGGTAGTCCAGTAGTCCCCTGACCCAGTGCTGCCAGAAATAACCTGGATGACATCTCAAGCTCCTCCAGCCTTTGCTCTGATGACTAAAACGAGCAGAGTGATTTGGTCAGTCAGCCACCACTGCCATACTACTCCTACCGTACACCAGGTCTCTGCCACTTGTCCTTCCTCCGCTCCATCTCTGGGCTCCCTTCACACCGAGCTCACCTCTGCACCCCTCTGTGTGCTCTCTCAACCCAAAGACACTCCTCAGCTCTCACACGTCACCTGGCCCTATGGTCACAAACTCATCATGGTTGCCTCTCCTGTTTACGATTATTCATACATTGAAAAGAAGCTTTTTACAGTCAAAATCAGCACAGGAAATATAAGCCTCCTTCTAGTGTCTAATAATAGAGCACGTGAAGATGAAAGAGAACTCAGGATTCAACTGCTCTTTTTCCCAAAGAGCATAATTTTCCAGATGAAAAGGGTATGATATTCATTAATACAAAGAAGTATAGCCCCAGGTAATTAAAGAGATCATATAAAGTACTCGGGTGGGTGTAGGCAAAATTGTATAACAGTTATTTAAGCAGTAATATAAATTACAAAGCACTGGAAGAAGTGTCGGTCAGTAGGACTGTGCAGAAGTTCATAAAGAACAAGTCTTGAAAGTCTAATCTCATTTTTTCTTTGATGATTACTAAACTGGTTGATCAAGCACAGCTCAACTTTAGCAACATACGTGGCAAAGCCTCACCTCACTGCCTCCTGACCAAGCTGGATTCAAAACACATACTCTACGTGGGGGAATTAATAGGTTAGTGTCAATCAGGAGTGGTGGTTCAGCAACCTTGGGTCACCCCTCCTCCACCTGGATTAACAGCCACATTTCAGGTCCTTCTTTAATCTTATTTGAGATTTCAGACCTTCAGCATCATGACCAAACAGAAAAATCAAACAGTGGAACAATGGGATCATGCCCTCCCAAGAGATTTTGATACAGATGAGCAAACTCCCCAAACTAGTATTTATTGAGGCACCTACTATATTCCACGCGCGTCCTGGTTGCTGGAAAGACTAGAATGAAAAAACACCCAAAGATTCTTGCATTCATGAAATTCGCATCTTACCCTGCAGATGCTATATGTTGTTAACCCAAATTAACTCAAAGGCAAAGCTCCCTTTAATACACTGTTGCTCTCATCTTGTCCTAATACAATTAGCTTTTTCAGGCCCTAGTACAGGTTATGTTCTATGCTGGAAAAATTTTAAGAGATAAACAAGTTGTACTTGGGTCCAGAAAAGCTAATTATATCAGGACAACTGGAATCAATCAAACTTGACAGCATAAATGAAAAATTAGGCAGAGGCAAAGAAAATACATCCAATATATTTATTCATCCAACATATATATATATATTTGTTAGGATTTATCAGTCCTATTTCTACATGATGGAGACAAAACAGCAAGAGAGCCCCCACCATCCTGGAGCATAGAATCTAGTAATCATACAAGCTGCTGTGGCTGCCAAAAATAAATAAAAATGCAATCTTAGGCTCCGGTGTGGTGTCTCAGATGAGGAACAGGTAAGCTCCACTGCACTTGGCCTTGGTTAGGTTATGCCTAGGCTCAACTCCAGACACCACCGTGGAGAGACACAGAGCCAGAGGATATGTACTAGGGTAAGAGAGGAGGTGTCTGAGGGTTAGCCTCGAGAAAAACAGCCCTCCATCATCACCACCTGCAAATACAGACTCTCCTCAACTGAGAATTACTTCCCGATAAACCCACTGCAAGTTGAAAATATCGTAAATCCAGAGTGTGTTTGCTACACCGGACCTACTGAGCATCCTAACAACACAGCACACTTCCTGGGTCATCTCCCCTGAGGTTTGCGTGGGCCACTGCCCAGCACTGAAAGAAAGAATTGTGCACAAACTGCTGACTGGGAAAAGATCAAAACTACTGTGCATATCACTTTCCTGCCACCTTACAGTTGAAAAGTAGTTCAGTGGAAGCATTCTTCAGTCGATACCATCTGTGTGTAAAAAGCTATCCAGGTGGTCACTAATGCTGCTCTCAAAACACTGCCAGCTCCAGCTAGCAAGTTGAGGGCAGGATGGTGTACAGCAGCTGCAAACTGGCAAGAGACGTTTTCCTCCAGTGAATGGTCATGATAAGAGAGGGTGACTGGGTGGTCAGGCTGATCCCTAACTGGTTAACACAAGCCCCTAGGCAACTGATGGATATTTTTGAATGAGGAAGAAATAATCATTACCAGTTTTATTGCTGTTGCTCAATGCTGCTGAGACTTTGGCTGTTGTTTGTCCCTGAAGCATGATCTGGTTGCTGTGTTTGGAGGTTGAATGTCCCCCAGAGGGTCGGGTGTTGAACACTTGGTCCCCAAGGTGGCACTTTTGGGCGGTGATGGTGCATCTGGGAGGTAGGGTCTCGAGGAGAGAAATGAGGTCATTGGGGGTCTGCCCTTTCCGGGCACACTGGGACTCCAGCCCTTTTCTGTCTTATTTTGCTTCCTGGCTGCCACAGGTGAATGGTCTTCCTCCACCACACGTGTAACTGGGCCAAATGACCTTGGACTGAAGCCTCTGAAATTCAGCCAAAATAAACTTTTCCTTCATATAAGGAGATTTTCTCAGGTATTTGACACAGTGAAGGAAACAGACACGCTGGTCTGTCCTGGCTGCGATACCTGCTGTGTAAAGGGGGACTAGTCTTGTAACGTATGACCCTGAGGGTGAGAATGGAGTACATCAGGCTGCGACTGGGCTTGTAGAATTAATCTTAACCTAAAAATGAGCTTTTCCAAAGAGGAGCCAAGTGTGTGGTGGACTTCCTTTGGAGGGAAGGCTACTGTGACTACTACAGTATGACTACTATCACTCGACATTGGCAGGCTTTAGCTCTGGGCAGGAATGATGGACAGGAAGCCTCTTCCAACCTGAGACGCCAACAGGCCACAGCCTGTGGTGGACTCAGCAGACAAACTACAACTGCACCGCCTCCCCTGGCCTGCGGGGTGGGCCCGGCACCATGCCCAGAACCCTACTGCTTTCCTGTAGCACACAGTCATGAATCTGGCCTCCTCATGCCCAAGGGGCTCAGCACTGTGTACAAATGTGTGGGAGCTCAGATGTCAAGCAGATCAAATAAATGGTAGAGGCCCCTGGCCCTCCACCATGCAGAATGATTTTAAGAAGTTCCCTGGGACTTCTGTTTACAGAAGTGAATTGTGGAGGCAGTAGGAAGCCCCTGGGGCCCATTTACCCCTACTGGTTTGTGCCTCCTCATGCTTGTTCTGGCTTCTAGGAATGAGACCTCAGCACCCTGCCTACCAATGTAGAACTCATTGTAAAGCTCTGTTCAGGGAGCTATGTGCTAAAGGGCTTGGGGGAAACCATTTTTTACCATCAAAGTTTGGATGTAAGCATTTGCCCCATTTTCCAGTGCTTTGCTGTAGGTGGTTCACATGGACTCAAAAGAGCAGACTGTACACATCTCCCAAGTTAATGTTCCCCTGGGTCATGATGGTGGCTTAAAATTGGTTGTGGTGGGAATCTGTATACCATGGAAATGGGTGAGTGCTAAAAACCAGAACTTTACATTATATATATATTCTTACAACAGATACATGTTATTATAACACATATCTACATTTTTAAGAAAGTTTATCAACATATCCCTAGGAATAGTGAGAAAATCATGGTCTTTGGAACCAGGCAGAACTAGACTTAGCCTGGCTCTGCTCTGCCAGATGTTGTCATTGGGAAGGGCTGGGGAGGGTGGATAGTGAAACTTCTGTGAACCTTAGTGTCTGTAAATGGGGTAATGATGACTATCAGAAGGTCAATCCCCAGAAGGTAGTGTGGGGATCAAATGAGATAACGTGCAGAGACCACTTCCTAAACTAAGCTTCCCTTGGTTCCCACACAGATAACAAGCTGCAGAGACAGGAAGAGAATCCTTGAGTCCTGGGATTTCCTTTCAAATGTGGAGAACCTTCCTAGGAGCTTCCCAGCTTCTGTCCTCATGTCCCACCGGCCAGTGTAGGACCACATGACCAGCCCCAACACCAGCCTCTTGCTCCCTGAAGGGGCCCCGGAGCTGCTGCTGGGATTAGTGGGATTTTTGAAGTACACTGGATGGTTGCAATGTACAGTCACAGTACAAACAAGTGGCTTGGAGACTATGTCTTAGATAAATGATGGCTTAATCTCTTGGAACTGGAGAAGGATTCATTCTCCCCAGAAGGACAGGGATGGAGAAGAAAGTAAAGAATCAGGGAGTGTTTGAGGGGTGGAGGAGAAGGAAGGCTGTTTATCAGGTGACCAGCAGTGCTGGACCCAGTCTCCCTTCCTAGCAACCGGACAACCTTGGGTTAAAGCACCCATGGGGAAACCACCAGCCTTAAGGAAGGGCAGTCCTTTGGGTCCCATCTGGGATTCTGAGAACTCACTTCCTGAGGTTCACCGCTGTCACCTCAGGTCCAAGCGCCAGCCAACTGTAACTGCCAAATACGTGCTGTGGACTCTGAAGAATGCAGCTGTGGGAGCCCCGAAACCTAGCTATGCATTCATCTGGGGCTGGCTGTTAAGCCCTCCCAATTCTTGCTCCCTTTGTCTATTAACGACAATACTGGTAGAGCAGCCCTTCTCCAAAAGGTTTAGGACCAGAAGTGGTTCAGATTTTAGGTTTATATCTGACTGTGGAATATTTGCAGATACTTAATGAGATGCCTCGGGGTGAGACCCAAGCAAAACACAAAATTATGTCACACACAGACTGAAGGTAATTTTATACAGTATTTTTAGTGAGCCTGTATTTTGACTGTCACCTATCTCATGAGGTCAGGTATGGACTTTTCCCAGTAGCAGCATGTCAGCATTCTAAGAGGGATTTTGGACCATTTGGGACTTTGGATTCTTGGATTAAAGGTGTCTAGCCAGTAGTAATAATATTCACTTCACAAGATTATAATAAAGATAAAAAGGGCAACTTATAAACTCCTAACTCTCAATACTAATTACAGTAACATTGAGCATAACTGATGGATTTGTTCTAAAAGCAGGGTCCTTCTGCTTAGCATTTCTGCATCTAAAAGAGTCCACAAGCCATCAGTGAGGGAAGAAGAGGGGAGCCATTTGCTAGTCCACCCTGGAGGAGGGAGGGGTTCAGTTGTACTTCAAGGAGCAGCCCCTTATTTCGAGGCTCCATCTACTGTATTCTTCAGATAACCCCTCCCTTGTTAGCTTTCCGTTTGCAGGAAGGGATCAACACAGTACATAGAACCAAGGATTTGGGGTTGAGGTTGGTGTTGGGGTTGTAGTCTGTCTGAAGAGGAAGAACATGGTGAAACCAGAATCTCTCTTCACCCCTCTTGTATATCCGCTAGGCCACCCACTGGGACCTTCTTGCTGAATGAAAGCCACCAAATGGCAAAGGTAGCAGAGAGACCCACCTCCTGTATACAAAGAGAGAAGCATATAAGTGGGGTCAAGCAGGGGCACTTCCAAAGCAGAAAAGGACACTCCCCTTAGTTCTGAAAAGAAGCCAAGACTGATTCTGATCAGCTGGAGAGCTGGACAGGACCAGAAAGAGTGTCTTTGTGAAATATGGGGTCACAGCAAGCTCAAGTCCCCACTCCTGTCTCAGCTGACCATCCTGTTAGGCAAACCTGCCCTCCTGGGCTGACTGGAGCTGTACACTGGCTTCCACATGACTCGATAGCCTGCCAGACCAAGCAAGGTCCAGGCTGAGAAGTGCAGAGGCCATGGTGGTGACTGGACCCCAGGTCCCAAGAGGGATCTTAAGGCTTGTTGGAAACATTTCGTCTGGAATCTTGTGCCTGACTGCTCAGGAACTGACAGTTTGAGTAACTTTCTGCTCTAACTTACAGGAAGGTCTGATGGGGGTGAAGCAGGAATGCTGTAAGAGCTCTGATCACCTTGGAAAAATACCGTTCACTGCCCGCGTGATGATGCAATTCCGGGAAGCAGCTGGTGGTGAATCAGCTTTCCTTGTGGCTTCAGGAAGCATGTCCAGGGCCTCCCCGCCAGGGAGGGAGCCCTGCCTGCCACGTAGGGCTCTATGTGCAACTTCAGGAAATACTTACAGGCTTTTTTTTTTTTTTTTGGTACCGGGGATTAAACTCAGGACCTTGAGCTTGTGATGCAGGTGGTGGCCCCACTGAGCTAAATCCCCAGCTCCCTTTTAGGCTTTTGATATAGCCAATCTTGCACAGCTTCTAATTCTCTTGTCTGGAGCTCACAAGAACAATAAAACAAGTCTGAAAGTAATCTCTACATGCTGGGCAGCATGATTTGCATTTGCCTCCATTGGCGTCAGCAGAGCTGGCAGAGTCTGAGAAGTGAAGAAGCACGCAGAAGGTTGGTGGTTGGTGATCTGGTAGCTCTTTGGGCAGCCTGCAAGTCAAGGGGCTGCCTTGGTGGGTTGCTAGGCAGCTGGGACTGTCGTGGGGAACGGCAGTGGGGCCACAGCTCCAGCTGTGCTCTTCCTGCCCTGGAACCTTTCTGCTTTCGGCCTTTTCGTTAGGCCAAGCTGTAGGTTCCACCTAAGCTTGCTGCTGCCCCTGGAACAGCTTTGGGCCCCATTTGTGACTTCATTTTCTCCCTGCCAAATAAAACTGATTAAACAGTGAGTAGACTTGGAGAGGTCGTCATTTCAGATCCGCTCCTGAGTTTTCAGCTTCAACTGAGAGAACAAGCTAAATGTATTTCTTCTCTCAGTTTCCTCCTCCCCTGCATGGCTCAAGTCTACACCGTTACATTTGAATGCCACGTTAGAGCTTTGAGACCCACACTCAGCCCTGGTGAACACACAGTGTTCTCGCTGATGACGCAGGAGAACAGGCCCTGGAAGGTGTCAGTGCCCTTGGCCTTACCAGGCCTGGGTGAGAGCACAGAGGCAGCGAGAGATGGGTGGGTGACACTGCTGCAGTCACTGCCCAAGACCCCTTATCCCCAAGGCTTTCAGCTCGGCAGCCCCCAGGCCCCACAAAGGGCAGGCAGCAGAGAAACCTGCAGCCCTCTGGACAGAGGAGTAGAAGTGTTGAGAGAGGAGGCGACTCTGTGCCTTTCTAATGCCAGCTCCCAGAACCCCTGCAGGTGCCCAAGTGCCCACCCCCAACAGAGGGGAGGCTTTGAATGCTTCTGGGAAACTTCTAGAAGGGCCCAAGGTCAGGGAAGATGAAAGGTGGAGAGAAGAGGAGACTCTCCCAACCCCTGGAACTCATTTGCTGCCAGAATAGACACCGCTACTCTCTCCCTAGCCTTCCTGCCACCTGCCTTTATGGATTTTTCCTTGTCTCCCTGTCACTTTTTGGTTGTTTGTAGTCTAATCCAGTGGTTCTCATCAGCCACATCTGGAAACTTGTTAGAAATGTACATTTTCAGGCCTCATCCCAGTCCTACTGTATGAGGAACTCTGGAGCAGGGCCAGCAAGTCTGTGTTTTAAGCAGCCCTCAAGGTTTTGACCACCTTCGGATGCACAGTCAAGTTTGAGGACTCCTGCAGTCTCCCTCCATCAGGCTCCAGGCTCCGAGACAGTCCTGGGCACCCAGGGCACAGCTCTGAACAGAAGCCACACCGGGAAGGCAGACAAGACTCCAGGAGGCAGCCTGCCAGGAGCTGGGCCCCAGGGGTGCAGGCCAGAGGTCACTCACTCTGGAATCCCCCGTTTCCCCTCTGGAAAGGAAATGGAAAGAACTGAGCCTGGAGGTTTGGATGGACCACGGTCTAAGTCAGGGTTTTCCTGGCACCTGGCTCATTCACCGCCCTTCTTCCCCCTGCCCAGCCCCAAGGGCAGCCTGTGCCCCTGTGACTGGTGCCCAGTCAGTTACTATTTGTGTGTGACACAAAGACAGAGATCAGAGTATAGAAACATGAGGGGAAGAAGCCATTGCTTCCAACAGAAGTGGGGCATCCTCTGAGTGCTTGCTCCCCAGTGAGTCACTCCCGTCTGGCACTCACTGTGCAGGAGAGGGAGCACTCAGCTCCCAGGTGTGGGAGCAGCCAACTGAAGCGAGAAGGCAAGGGAGTTAAGCCTTTAATCTAACTCGCTGCCATGACAGAGGCCAGGGTCTAAAGCCAGACAGGGCACCGACTCCCTTGTTCCACTTCCCATTGAAACAGCACAGAGGCCCGGGTCAGGTTGGGCAGTGCACAGCCTGGAACAAAGGCTCCGCAGTTTATGAACCCTCAGGTCAAGGAGGGAGGAATGGCAGTGCAAAAGACCCAGGACCTGAGTCTAAGCAGGGACAGTGCCTGCCCCCGAGGTGCCCTCCCCTGCCTACCTTCACCCGGGCACCTTCTTCCTCCTCCTCACCCAGGGACCTCAGATAAAGACACCCAGGGATGTGCATGAGTGCAGTGCAGAACCTGCCAGCCCAGGCCTTGAGCACAGTTCCTCCCGAGATTTCAAGGCCCTGGCTATGCACCCGGCTGGGTGAGGGAAGGAGAGGCAGCCTCCGTGAAGCCTGCAGGCAAGGCCCTTGTGGCTACCCAAGCCCCACAGGAGTCAGCAAGGCCTGACCTTCTCACCTTCGCCTTCGTGGCCCTCCTTCCCACCTGGCTCTTCGGAGCCATCTCCCCAACTCACAGGCACGGGTCACAGTGACTTGTCCAGATGGAAACCCACACATCCATGGTCAGGAATCTCTTGTTCCTGCTGGCTTACAATAATGTAGAAGACTAAGCACAAAGCCCCATCGTAAGACTCTACTCACTATAAAGTCAGTGGTCTCCCAACTCCTTCCCTGAAAATGAGCATGGATTCATTGCTAGGCACCAGGGCTCACCTCCTGAAAGTTGCCTAGATCTATACGAAAAGAGTTAGATGTTTCAGTGCAAATCTTATGGATGCTTAGCGTTGACACTGAATCACTTGCTCATCTGATACTAAATCACACCCATTCCAGCCTGCACCATATTTTTTTTTGCATTTCATATTCCTGTGTCCTGTCTTCCTGTGGGAATTGTAAGCTTCTTGAGGACAAAGGCTTTCCCTTGAATTTCTAAATGTCACCCAGAGTATTCTCTAATGCTTGCTGTTTGGATAAGTGGTTGTAATCTAGTACCTTGGATAAACACAGAACCATCCAAGAGAGCTGTGGTGGCACATTCCTGTAATCTAAGCACTCTTGGAGGCTGAGGCAGGAGGACCACAAGCTTGAGTCCCACCTGGGTGACTTAGTGAAACCCTATCTCAAAAAAAAAAAAAAATGGCTGGGGATTTAGCTCAGTGGTTCCGCCGCCTGCCTCGCAAGTGCAAAGACCCGAGTTCAATCCCCGGTATCAAAAATTTAAAAATTAAAAAAAAGAAGGGTATGAATGAGCCCCGCAGCACTGCCAAAACAAAAACTCTTACAGTGTTGTCTGAAATATTGAAGTCTTATATTTATTTACTTTTACACACAACTGTGGTCTGTCTTCCCAGATAGATTGCAAATATATTCATGTTTGAAGCTATATTGAACCTGGCCCAGAATTAGCTCTAAACAAATAAATGCATAATAATTAGGTTTCTGGGTACAGTCTTCTCAAAGAGAAATTAATTCTCTCCAACTCCATGAAGGCCGGTCCCCTTCACGTGAGGTGGCAGGCATAATCCAACAGGACTCTGCTTCCTGGAGTCCCTCAGAGGGTGGCCAAAGGCTCCTGGGGCTCTTTCTGGAGACAGTGCATTAGTAGCCCTGCTTTGCTTCACTTTGTCCCAGGACTCAGACTAAACTGGTGAAAATTTACAGGTTTGTGCACAACATGCAGGATGAGTATTTTTATTCATCACAGCCACCATCCCTACTTGAACAGAGTAATCAAGTGCTACTGAAACAGAAGGATTTTGTATAACTTAGGTAGAGGAGACACCTCCCACCCTCAGCAGCCACAGCCCACCCCACCACCCCACCACCCCACAACATCCTGCTCTCCCTGCCTTCATCCATCCCAGCTGTTCTTTGAAGGCCAGAGAGCAGGCCCAGGCTCGCAGCTCCCTTCTGCTGAGCACAATCCTGTCCTCTTCTTTGGTGATGCCCCTGACCATCTTGCGTCCAGGAGCCAGACTCCCAATCACGTATGTAGAGGAAAAGTCACCAGGGAAATTCCACCTCAGCGTTTCTCTAAAGGTCAGTGGCTCTGACTGCTCAGCAACATTATCTGGAGGAAACATTTAATAATACGACTTCCTGAAACTTATGTTTGGGCATTCTGATTCAGCCAGCCCTGGGGTGAACCCCAACTGGCTGTATTTTTTTTAAAAAACATTATAGATGATTCTGAAGCACGGGCAAGTTTTGGAACCACTGGACAAAGTCCGAGCTTTTGGGATCTTACTTTTTTTTAATCCTCCAATAAGTAGCACAACACCTCGTACCTAAGCAGCTGCTGAATATTCACTGAGTCAAGGTGTTGTAGAATTTAAGAGATCAGAGAGACCAGTGGGTGAAACAGGAGGATTTACTTAGGTGCAAACCGGCCCAGTGGATTTGTATCCAAAGGCTGAGTCCCAGACAAGGAAGAGGCTCTAGTTTTACACATGTGGCTGAAGGGCTTGGTCTTCCTAGTTGGTCATCCTAAGGGTGGGCATATGGGTTTCCAGAAGCGGATCAAAAGCAGTTAGTCAAGGGCCGGGATTTAGCTCAGTGGTTCCGCCACCTGCTTCGAAAGCCCAAGGTCCTGTGTTCGATCCCTGGTCCAAAAAAAAAAAAAAGCAGTCAAGTAGTGACCGTTTTGCAATGTACCGTATCGTGGTGGCTAAAACAGGATTTCATAGAAGTGAGGGGTCATAAGACCTTACTTATAGGAACAAAGTTAACAACAGCCCTAAGGAGGGAGGAAGTCTGAGGGGGAACAGCTTAAGGTTGGGGAGACTTGATTTTTCTCCTTCTTTTAAAGTCCCACTTCAAAGGAGCAAATTAGTAATTGGGGATTGGGAAAGCAGAAGGGGGATTGAGGGTTCAGACAACTGAGCATTGGACCTAAAGGTAGGTGAGGGCCAGTGGGGTTCAGGGAGCCCAGGGACGGAGTAGGGCACCCAGGCAGGGGTGGGTGTGAGCAGAGGAGAACCAGGTCCAGTGGGAGTCCCGCAATGGAGATGGCTCCTGCTCTTGGAAATGCTGCCACCTTTGAGGAGCTGCTGCCCCTATATAGGCACCTATGGCCATTCTGCCTCCAGTCCGCCTACGAAAGCAAACCTGAATGGCAGCTTCTCTGTTTAACCCCTCCAAATCCCTGCTTTCTGTCAGGATAAAGTCTGTTTGCTCTGGCTCATGAGTTCCTCTTTGCTCGCCCTCCCACTCATGCTGCTTCTTCCCCTCTCCTTCCCTGCACCTTGTCAGACCTGAGAGAAGCCCACCCTGCCAGCTCTAAAGTCTTACCCCCCGACACCCTGTTTCGCCTCACAAAGTCCTGTGCAACCCGTCCTGAGATCCCAGCACGAAGGCCTCATGCTCTTCTGTCCAGGGGACTGTCAGCCTCCTGAGGCTCAGGGGGAGTGTTTGTGTCCAAAGCCCAGCCAGTAGGTGTTCCGACAGTTGGGCAGCACTCAGGACTGCAGCTTGCTTTTATTCCTGTAACCTGTGTTGATTCTGCGGAGACACGAGCCCCATGATTTTCATCTTGAGAGGAATTAGAGTCAGAGCGAGAGTGCTGCTAAGAAGGAGAAAAGCAAGCAAAGGCGGGAGAGTCCCAAAACGTCAAAACGAAGACAGAAGCCCAAACGGTGGCTGGGGTCAGAGACCAGCTCCTGTGGTCACCCCTTACCAAAGCAGGGCTGCCGAGCTGGCTTCAGCCCAGGGAAAACCCAGGCAAGCAAAGGCTGCGGACTGTGCTCAGGTGTGACCCAGGCTGCAGGTGGGAGCCACGCCCTGGCAGGTGGGTGGAGAGCTGCTCCCAACCAGCTGGACTTGGACCCCATGAGGGACACCCCAGGGCCTTATCAGGGGCACCATGTGGGACTGGACGGGGCCTCAAGGCTGCTTCTGTGGGAAGCTGATTCCCCTGCCTGACATGCACATGCCTTGATTGGGTCTGACAAGTGGAGGCCACTGGGAGGAGCAGCCTGGATTTTGACATTCAGTAAGCTAAAAATAACCAACCGGGCTCCTGGCTGTGTGGCTGCAAATGTTTTGCCCTTCCCAGGCAATTCCAGAGTCAAGAAGCTTTCCCTCCCTATGCCGGGAGATAGTGCTCTGGTCTACGCTTGGCTTCTCACTCTGCAGTTTAGGGAGAATTGACTACAGCCTTGATTTCTCCTCTGTCAAATGGGGTTGTTGGTGGCTGAGCCCCTTCTGCCTCTGGTAGAAAGTGATTCTAAGGGACTGACTGTTCCTCCTAACCCTGTGGCCTGTACTTGATGTCTGCTGCTTCTGGAAGCCCAGAGGTCCTCTTATACTCGGACTACCCTCTTTCCCTCCTCTCCAGCCTCCTCCTCATCCCCCCATTGGCACTCTCGAGAAGGAAATTGTCCTTCTTGTTGTAAATTGATGTAAAAGGTGTGGGTGTCCTTGCCAGAGTGAATGGAAAACAATCTCCGCTGTCTGTAGAACTCTGCCTCATGCTTCTGTTCAGCTTCTTCCTCATCCTCCTGCACACCTTGGGGGAAACAGTAGTGAGAGGTGAAACACTGCAACCAAGTGTTCCCCATCCACTGTGGAATTGGTACCAACAGGTACTATCATCCCTACCACAGGCAACTCCCTACCCCAGCAGCCACCAGCAGCCACCTGGCTGGGGCAAAAAAATTGTTTTTGCACAATGGCTCACTTGCCCACAGTATCTTGTTGCAAATGGATTTCTTGCACAATGGAGAAATAAGGGGCGGGGCCTTTTAAATGTACTTACAAAAAACAGCTTTAACAATGGATGATTCAAGAGGCTGTAATGGCTGCAACGGGGCCCTCACTCCTACCACATTGTTTTGATAAAATGACATAGCCCAGCTGGGGATATGAAGGCAGGAAATAGAAACCTAACCTCTTGCTATTCAAAATGTGGATGGCACCAGGGGCATCAGTGGGAGCTTGAGAAAGCTTCAGGGTCTGAGCCAGGACTATTAAAAAGATCTACATTTTAACATGAGGTGTAGAGGACCTGCAAGCACGTCAGGTTTGAGAATTTAACCTGAAGGCTGCTAATGGTCAGTGCTCAGTCTCGGTGGTCACCCCCATGCCAGGCAAAGCTCCAGTGGACCAAACTCGTCAGGCAGAGCACTGTGGCTGTGCTCACAGGGAGGCCCCTCCCACAGGCCCCGCCCCCCTCCGGAAACTTCCCCCACCTGTTTGCAGTCTCCCACCTCCAGCTGCTTCTGTTCTGTTGTCTTCTGGGAAGGCAGGGGTCCACTTCCTGAGCAGAACACTGTTAGCTTTAGCTGGAGCAATAGCTCTGACCTCAGTGCCACTGGAAGCCATCCCAAGGTCTAACTTCTGAGAAGGAAACAGGACGAAGAGGACTCCTTGGAGCTACCCACCGGCGCAGCCCAGCACCACTTTCTCTGGCTTCTGGAGATGAAGGCACAGCACAGACTGGAAACCAAGCCGAGCAGGAATCTGGCCAACTTGTTGAGCAGATGCGTGACTTCCAGAGCCAAACAGAAGGAGAAAGGTGAACGAGGCATGCAGAAAATGGCTCAGGATGACAGGCTGGAGTGATGTCTGCTTAGACAGGGACCGTGCCTAGACAGAGCCCAAAGAAGTTCCCACAGCAGAGACAGAACCTAAACCCACCCTACCTGTGTAATGAAGTTCGCTGCCTTCCATTATTATAGACAGGTAGAAATATCATAGGCAGTCAGATAGAGCTAGGCCCTCAAGAGAGTCAGGGAAAAGGTAAAACATATTACAACCATGGCTGGAGATGCATCCATTGGAGACCAGACCTCCAGGTAAAGACGAAATGGCCAGGCCTACGTACTTCCCCAAAGGACAAGATAAGTGGTATCACCTGGCCTAATGAAGCCTAAATGGACATTAGTCACCCTGGTGGGTGACCAGGAACTCTGGATGCATCACATCCTAGAAAACGTCTTTGTTCTTTCCATGCACACTTGTTATGTGACTTTTTCCCCCCTTGGATCACTATTATCTAAGCGACTATACTTGTAACCTCATTGGTGGGTCGTAGCTTTAACCCACGTTATACTTCTGTGGGTTTTACTCTATAAAACTTCCCTGTAAATTGGGGTCGCTGGCTACCCATTCAGGACCCCTCCTGCCACTCAGGAGCTATCCTATCAATAAATATTTCCTACTCTTAACCTCCATTTTTCCTAGAATTCATTCTTTGAGTTTAGAGAACACAAACTTGGCATATCAGACATCTAACGGGTTGGAAATTATATTTTCTTTATATCCTTTAGAGGTCCTATTTCATCTCCTGTATCATTCCTATATCACCATCATATAAAAAGGATTTTCTGGACATGTAAGAGGCATAAAGGGATTTATTAGGGAGAAATTTAAAGTATGCACTCGAAGAAATAGAGTGTGGGCTCTCAAGAAAAAGGTGCACTGCAGTTTGGAGCAGAAAATATTTCTGTGTTTTTGGCAGAGGAAGTCTATGGACTTTGTGAATCTATGGGAAGTTTCTGCTTGTCTTGGTTTACAAGAAAAGGACGGCCACCCACAGAAAGATACTGGTCCATTTTACAGGTGAAAGGCATGAGCCATTTTTTAAAAAGATGGGAACCTTTATCTTAAGATCAGGTTTCTGCTATTTATGTCTAATTTATGGACCTAAAGTATCTTTAAGGGATTCCAGGTATGATGGACCTGGAAGAAAAGAAGCATGAACAAAGTAGCAAATACTGATATGGATAATTTTGGATAATTTTGTGTTTTGGAGTTGCAGTCTTCTTAAAAGAACATTTTTTTAAAACTTATGGTTTTCCTTGTCTCCTTTCTACCCACCTTTATTTCTTCTATTGTTCCTCAGGACCTGGTCTACAAGGATGTACCTCCCTGCCTGTTCTCTACCAATACCGAGGTTTCTGAGGTTAAAAAAGGGATGCTTGGCCAGCTGATAGAAAATGTAATCCTGGCATTTGTTGCTGTCCCAGCTTTTAAAGGGGTCAAAAGCCAACCAGGTGCAAGGTGTGGTTTGCTCTGTTTGTGGCTTTATAAAGACACCCTTGACCTTTTATTGCCTTGCCTTTGCTTAGAGTAGCAGACTCTCCCTGGGGAAATGGCTTGTCCAAAAAGAGAGCTATTAGCAGAGCATGGTGGCACATGACTATAACCCCAGCACCCTGGAAGGCTGAGGCAGAAGGACTGCAAGTTTGAGCTCAGCCTGAGCAGTTTAGGGACTTATTGAGACACTGTCTCAAAATTTAAAAAAAAAAAGCAGGTCAGTGCAAAGAGCCAGTACACACACACACACACACTCACACACACACACACACACACACACACAATGCTATTATAGCTGAAGACGCTTGAACTGTACTTCCATCTCTGAGCCCTCATGAGAGGTAAGTGCTGCTGTGGAGTGCAGGCCCTGTGCTTTCCCTTCTTGCATCTTTACCTGAGTGGACACTGTTACTTACAATTCAGTAAGACTTGTGTTTCCGTGGAGGTTGATTTGGATAAGAGGAAAGATAAGTGCAAGCAAAATTACACAGCAGAAGTTACAGGCCTGGGGGGAGAGAAAGCCTTGATCCAGCTGGTGGACCAAAGTGATTTCACTTGGGATCCTGAACTAGTGTGAGAATTGGAGAGGCACTGAATCTGCAGAGTGTACCAACATCCAGTGGAAAAGAAGAGTAAAACTTCACCCCATCATCCAGATGTTGAGCATTTTTTTTATCTATAGATGCTTCCAAGGGATTCATCTTTCCCCAAAATGATCCATGAGCGACATCCCAAATCACAAATCCTCTACCACAACTCCTAACTCTCAGCTCCAGGCACCTGCATACTGTGGGGCCAGCAGTTTGTAGCTCAACTCTTTGCCAATCTGTTTGTTTTGTTTTCCTACAGACTCAAACTTCCCTCCTCCAGGAAGATTTCCTGAGGGATCCCAGCTTAAGAAATGGCATACTTCGTATAGAGGAAATTTACTGCTCAGGAATAGGCTACCATCTCATCACATTCTTCTCTTTGTATAATCTGGGATTACTCTCTCACTGTCTTGTGTCTGTCTTGTGTGTGTCTCCAGAGGTCTCCCAAATTCCTGCTATACACAGAAGGTGCTTAGCCAAGGCCAGCTGGGCTGGCCTAGATAGTGATATCTGCGTGCCAGGCCCTTGGCTCACCCATCTGAAACCCAGGACCTCTCAGGCTGCCTGAAGATCAGGACTATTGACTCCAGGACATTGTTGGCTTTGTATGAATGCTTTGTGTTTAAAAGCAGGGCTGTTCGAGTGTGTGTGTGTGTGTGTGTGTGTGTTTTCGTCTTCAGCTCAGTGAGGACACAAAGGCCCACTGTCAGCAAGTTTTTAAAGTATCTACTTGTTTTGGATACCACTGTCAGGCCAGAGTCTCCACATGCAGACTACCTTGCTTCTCCCCTGCAATCCCTGGAGAAGGGGCAGATAGAGAACTGTCTTCAGACCATGGGTCTGTTCTTAATCAGAGAACGCAGGACAGTTTGGGGGCTTACCATGCCTCATTCTCTCAGTGTTCTGAAGCAAAACGAAAGAAGAGAATGTGTTTTACTCACAGATATTTATACTCCTCCAAAAGCAGTTTGGCCAGCTGCAGTGTCACCAAGAAGTTTTGCAGAAGTGAATGGGAGCAGTGCTCTGGCTTTCTAGAACACTGCCTTCTACTTTATGTCACTTTCATCCTTAAGAGAGTACTGAGGGATTCATTCATTCCCAAGTGGTCTGTGATTACTTATGTGCCAGACTCTGCAGGAAGTATTGGAGATACAATAGGATGTTCTGCAGGAATATTGTAAGAGGCTTTATCTGATCTAATAGGGATAGGGAGGGGAATTTAGGGACAGCTTCTCAGAGGAAGTGACATTTGAGCTAAGCATCAAGGAGAAATTGATATTAAAGAGTAAAGAGGGCTAAGGCAGTGCTTAACATAGAAAGAATCCAGTCTTTGGAGGAACAGAAATAAACTCTTCAGAGATAAATAAAGGGAAGGAGACAAGCAAGGATCTGGAAGGGTGATGGGGCCGGATAACATGGGAATATATGAACAGTCCTGGGGATCTTGGCTTTTGTTCCAGAACAATGGAAAGCCCTTTTAAACAGGAACGAGAACATTGTTTCCAGAAGATTGCCCCGGTGAGACAATGGTAAGCAAAGACATCATCACTCAGGCCTCTTTCAACTTTCCCATTGCATCTAATAAACCACCGGAGACCTGCTCCTGTACTTCTGAGCCAAAGTAGGTTATGCCTCACAAGGCCCACTGAAAAGCCCAGAGGCTTGTTGAAATGTGTGGGGGCCCTTGCACAACAAACTCCCTGCTCTGGTACTCAAAGTTGGGCTCCTTTATCCCATTAGAATTTTGCCTGCAATCCCAATGAATAATTCCTCAAATTATAACGCATGGGTCCCCATGTCCAGGCAGGCTCATTTCTGTTGGATCACAGGTATCATGGTTTTGACTGTGAATTGTCATTCCCAAATTAAATGATTAGTCCAAGGTTGATGGGCTACTCAGCTGCCACGCCAATGACAGCTTTCCAGTCCTCTGAACACAAGGCAGATGCTCTCCTCTGGAATGTGGGCAGGAGCTTCTAATATGGGTTACTCAGAAAAAGAAAGGAAGAAAGGGTTCCATGGTCCCCAAACACTTGAATTTGTTCTTTGGCATTTGTGTTTATTCTAAGATTCAGAAATTCCCGCGATCTGGGAATGGAGCTCAGTGCTAGAGCATTTGTGTAGCATGTGTGAAGCCCTAGATTTGAGCCCCCGTGGGGATAGGGGCCAAAAAAAGACAACAAAAGACAGAAGTTCCCAGGATCAGTGTCTGGGCTTGTCAGAAACTCTGAGAGCAATGTGATTCCTTATGTGAAAAGCATTTGAAACCATGTTTGGTCTTCCTGAGCCATGTGCATCCATTCCAGATGATGCTAGCTTTCTTGTGGACTTCCCCACCTTCCTATTTCCTGATCCTCCTGGGACAGTTGAAACAAGCATTTGAATAACTTGTGGGTTGCAAAAGCACACCTTAATCCTTAGCAGGTTTTGTCCTGGAAAGCAATGATCTGTCAATCGATTCACTTTACCAATGGCACACCATTGGCAGCATGGGTTTGGGCCTTTCTCAGCCCTCTGCGGAGGTGTGAGCCAGGGTTTCTCATCCTTGTGCATTATACAGGAATTCCAGGACTGCTCAGACAAGCCATTGGAAACACAGCATTATTTATGGACTTCTGAGCATGGATGTCTCAGGCCCCAGTAATGAACTTGAAATTAGAAATGAGTCTTGTGCCAGAGGTAGCATTCTGCTTTCTTCAGATTATGTGACTGGGCATGTGCAGTTTTAGGGGTGGCTCCCTGGAAGAGTAGCAGCTTGACAAATGGGACCTACATGCCCAGCTTTGTCCTTGCAGACAGAGCTCCCTCCCTGCAGTCCACTTCACACCCTGCGAGCTGATCCATCCTGACAGCTGCCAAATAAGTCCTCTCATTCCTGGGGCCTGCTCTAGCACTCTCACGAATCTTTCCTTTCAAAGTCAACTCTTCATTGCAAACATTGTTCAGCTTTGCTTATTTGGGAGTGAATAAAGTGCCTTAACATTCTGCATAGGATAGTGTAGTTTCAACAAGCAAATAGGTTGGAATATGTAAATCTGTGCTGCCAGAACTTAGCCACCAAATGTGAATCCATATTGGAGTATAAATGATCTACAAACAGTTCTGAAGAAATAAATAAGGTCACACAGGGTCACATGTGATATCCTGTTCGAAGGTTAACTTTTGACAAATAATAATTGTATGTATGTATGGGGGTACAGTGTAATGTTTCACTACATGTATACTGTGTTAGTTTTTTTGTCACGGTGACCAAATACCCAGGAATAACAATCTAAAAGAGGAAAGATTTATTTTGGCTCATGATTTTAGATGTTTCAGTCCATGGTTGGCTGGTTCCATGTGGGCCTCACTGGCAAAACATCACTTAGAACAAAGCTGCTCACTTTGTGGCAGTCAGGAAGCAGAGAGAAAGAAAAAGATCTGGACAGCAAGGAGCCGAGGGCCAGATGGAGCCAAGGGAGCCTCGATGCCTCAGTCCCGTCAACTAAGCTCCACTTCCTAAGTTTCTGTCACCTCCCAGTGATGCCATCAAATCCCAGCCTCATCAGTGGATTGACCTATGGGTGAAAGTAGAGCCCTTTGGATCCAACCACCTTCAGAAAACCTCACCTAGGAACACATGAGGTTTGAGAAGATATTTTAGATCTAAACTTTAACGTACATTGCGGAATGGTCGTTTCAGGCTAAATCACATGTATATCCCCTCACATACTTACCATTTCGCTGTGGTGAGAACATTTAAAATCTACTCTTTTAGTACTTGTGAAATACATATTATAATAACTATAATCACATTGCCATGCAGTTTTCTTTCTGATTCATGCTTTTTCTGGTCTGTTCCCTCATATTAATTAGCACTGTGTCTCTGTTTGGGTCTAAAGACATGTTCACAGAGCAAAGCTGGAATCCAGCCTGGAGACTAATGGGAAATACTATGGGGTGCTCTCCCCTGGGTCACTGACTAACTGTCCCACCTGTCACCAGCTGATGGAGTATCCTTGGGCAAACCACCTGACCTCGCTGCCCTCACTTTCCTTGTTTGTAAAATAAGGGTAATATTGCTATTATGTTCTTCCAGGGTCACTGTGCAGCATGTGAGTGAAGTGTGAAAAGTTTTAAACATCGTTTTAAAACTGTAATAATCATGTTATTGTATGAAATGTTTTCCTACTCTTCTTCCCATTCTCCTCAGAGACAAACAAACAAACAAACAAAATTCATGGGAAATCAAGCATTTGTGATGGCAGGGCTGAGGTCTGGGGCAGTGGCTCGGGACCATCTGTGGGTACTCTAGAAGCTCGGGCGCTGTGTCTCAGCCTGTGTGGCCTGCACACTCACCTTAACTCATCTTGGAGGAGGGAGAGGTCTGTAGGAATTCCTGGAGGCAGAGTCTGTTGCATACTCACATCCATTCGGGTGAGAGTTTCAGCCTGCCTGCCATTTTCAAAGCGCCTGAACAAACAGTTCTGAGAGTGCCCTGATTCTGAAAGCATCTTTCCTACACTGAAAATTACTGGGAGCAGAGGCCAGACCCTGCCAGTTCTTTTTTGGTTAGGCAGTGACTTCCTGCCAATGAGCAAATGCTTCTGTGGGGAAAGGCTGTGCTCCCAGGACCCTTTCCAGCTAGCTGGCATGCCTGGGATACGGTCTCAATTTCTCTGGACCTCATTTTCCAAAGTTGGAAGTTTTCAAATAGTGTCAGTAAAAAACCTTTGGTCGGGGCAAGAGTAGAGATGGGGTCCGTGATGGTAATGATGACGAGGAGGAGGAGGATTTGCTATTTGGGGCATCTCTATGAAATTTGAGCTAATGGAAAAAGTTGTAACATTGCTTTTGCCTAGCGCTAATCTTGTATTGCCTGAGCAGTTCCACTAGAGCCCTGGCTGGTTGTTCCTCTGAAATACATACTGACATCCAGTCTAGATTGTTCTTCTTTTTCCTTCAATGTTATTAACTGTGGGCAAGTGTGACTGGAAATCCCACTGACGTCTGGTAGATAAGGAATTCTCAACTCAGTTCATCCCATCTAAGCAGCAAGGACTGGCATTTGGCCACGTGTAAAGGGGACTAGGGACGGAAATCTTGCAGCATGGCCAGCTCTCAAGAGAGCAGGGGCACATGTTAGATGTTTACAGGCTGACTCTGAGCCTTCACAGTGCCAAGAATGAGATGTGTACGTCCAAGATTGGTCCCATGTTTTGTCTTCCTGAATAGTTTTACTAGAAATCGACAGACTTTGACAGGAATGGAGAGATGGAGAACACATTTACAAGCCTCCACTCTGCTGTCTTTGAGCAGTGGCATCATTTGTTCCTCTCTTTCTGGCTGTCCATATCCTGTGAGTGCTAAGGACCCAAGATTGCTGTGACACTGGCAGGTAACTCAGGAGCAGGAGTTTATGTCTGATGGGCTGGCAGGAGGTGACCCAGGAGAATGAGTCTGTATGAAAAGGTCCCCAGATAACCATATGACCTACTCCATCCATCCACTGTCATCTAGAGCATCTGTGAGCGTTGCTCATCTAGAACCTGTGCTCTCCTCATGCATCTCCAGAAGTTGCTCCCACCACACAACCCTCTGGTCTGTCTGATACTTTTTCTTACTCACCAGAAAGTCTTAACTGTGAATGTGTTGGGGCTGGTAGAGTTTTCAGAAGCTATCCTTACAGCTCCTTTGAAACCACTTGTAGATCTGTCTCTCTACGCCTTCTGCCACCGTCCCTCTTCTTCCCAGAGACCCTGTTGTGGTTCATCGTACCTGCCCTGGCCTCCTCTGCCACTGGCCCTCGCCTCATGATCCCCATCACCTGGACACGAGCTCTCAGCTCTGTGTTGGTGCTCCAGCATTCTTCTGAAGTCAAGAGACAGATTTCTCAGGAAACATTGAACAGGAATTAGTTTTCTCTGTTTTGAATTATACCACATGAAGAAAGATACTAAAACAAAGTGTTATAAAAGGCTTAAGAGAAATCCCAAGACCAAAACTCCTTAAATATGGTTTTATGACCTAGTTGGAATGTGGCACAAGTTGCTTTTTTTGGTTCAGCTATTTAAAACAATTGTGTGACATCATTGTTTAGTCATTGGCCTATGTTTATCCCCACGGCAATCCCTAACAAATGGAGTTGGCAACTGTGAGATGCTGTTTCATATACTGCACAATAGAAATCGTGGGCAACTTAGCTAATTTACAGAATGTGCAATTTTCTCACTCAACAGGTTTTGATTTATCCAATCAGTGCAAAAGAAAACCTCAGAAGGGAAATGAAGTATGGCAAATCATTGTCCTTTTACAAAATAGAGCTATTTAGATTTTAAAATAAACTTTCCTTAGCTTTAGCTGCATCATACAGATTTTTCTTTCTTTTTTTTTTGGTACTGGGGATTGAACTTGGGTCCTTGGGCTTGCAGGGCAGGCGGTGGAACCACTGAGCTAAATCCCCAGCCCAATTTCTAAAAGTTTTTACATTGCAATAATTTGAAACCTACAAAAAATTACAAGATTCGTGTTTTAAAACTCCTGTATAGGGCCAGGGATTTAGCTCAGTGGTTCCAGCGCCTGGCTCGCAAACGCAAGGTCCCAAGTTTGATCCCCAGTACCAAAAAAACCCCCAAAACTCCTGTATATCCTTCACCCAGATTTGTCATTTCTAAAATCACATTTTACATTTGCTTTATTCTCTCCAGGTTTTGTTCTCCTTTTCCTCTTTTTTCTCTTCCTCTCTTCCTCCTACTTCTCTTCCTCCTTCTCATCATCTAATCTCATTTGAGAGTAAGTTTCAATCATCATAATCCTTTATCCTCAAATATTTTAGTGTGAATTTCTTAGGAAGAAAGACATTTACTCACTATACAGTTTGCTTTTAAAACCCAGAAAATTTAATATAGTAGTACTGTCTAAACTATAGGCATTTTTCAAATCTTGCCAGTTATCCTAAAAACATCCTTCACTGCATTTTTTCTTTCCTGGACAAGCTCTCAAAGGTTGTGATATCAGTTACTTTCATTATCATTTACTTCTAGATATTTTGTCATTTCCATGGTGAATTTCTCCTTAATTCGCGAGTTATTTAGAAGGTGTATTGCTAGTTTCAAAAGAGTCCTAATTGTTATTATTATTGTTTAAAATTTCTTTTCATTGTTGCTTCAAGTTTCATTGCACTGTGGTCTGGGAACATGGTCTCTGAGACCCTATCATACCTGTTGAGGCTTCCTTTATTATTCTAGTAGGAGATAAGACTATAGAAATACATGTTTGAATCTATTGTTGCTATAGGATTTTTTTCTGCTTATCTACTAGATTTTTTGCTGTCCAAACCTTTTTAATGCTTAAACTTTCTCTTTACTTGATTATAATAATCTATTCTATGATTGTAGATTCTGTTGATTTTTCCTTATAATTCTCCTGGCTTTGACTCTATAGTTTGTCTTTATAGTTTTTGGAGTTAAGCTGTTAGATGAATACACGTTATTGAGTACTGTATCTTGGTGTGCTGTTCCTTTTATTAACATTTTATTATCATGTAGTGCTTTTGCCCTTAAATTCTACTAATTCTACTAATTCTATCTAAATTCTATTAATCCTGATATATATATATATATATATATATATATATATATCAAGTTCTTTTAAAATATTACTTACCTGGTAACTCTTTTTTATTTGTTTACATTCAAGTTTCTCTTCATTTTATTTTAATTGTATTCCCTAGAAGAAGTATAGGAGATAGTCTACTCTCATAACCACTTTTGGTACATACATATGATCTTCTCATATTTATTGTATTTTATTTGAATTTCTGTCTTCCTTTGAATTTTCTCTTGATTGTAATGTTATTTTATTTTTGCTTTGTACGTTTCTCCTTTCCTGGCTTCCACTGTGCTAATAAAGTTTCCATATGTGTAGTATTTTAATAAGCATAAATTTATTTGTTGATTTTAGTGGTTTCCCTTATTTTTAAACCAATATACTTAATAGTAAATTTTGTAAGAAAGGGTACTGCTAGAGTTATTCAGAGATTCTAGCCTTTTCCTTAATATTGTAAATGCCTCACTTGTATTTGGTGTTCGAACATGGTGTTCCTTTCTCCTATCTTATTATTGGGGGTGGGGAGGTCATTGCTGAGAACTGAACCCAGGGCCTCACGCTTGCTAAGCATGTGCTCTACCCCGAGCTACACTCTCAAGCCGCTTTATCCTTTATAAACTAAAAAAACCCCTACTAAATGTGGTGGATGTGTGTGTCATTATGGTCAATAAGTAAATTTACTGCTAAATGTTATCAATCTCTAGATTCATTATTTCCTGCCTTGGGGTCATTCTTCTTCTTAATACCTATTAAAACATTCAAATGTTTTCTAGTGAAGTCATTGACTGCAGTACTGGTGGTCAGGAAGCTGCCCTCAGTGCATCGTCATTCTGTGAAATCATACTTATTTCCTCTCTGGAGAGTTTTCAGCTCTTCTGCTTAATGTTGATGCTCTGCACTTTTACTTCAGTGTGTCTGGTAGGGGTGGGTTTTCTTTATTTATTTAACTTAAGCACCATTCTGTTCAGTTAGTCCAAGGACTTTCTCTCTTCCAGTCACAGAAGCCTCTGCCATATATCTCCTCAAATCCTTCTTCTTCTTGTTTCCTTCTTCAGAAATCCGATTTGATATGTATTGTTGCAATTTGAATTATGTTTCTCCTCTGTCTTCATATTGCTGCCTTTCTGTATCTTTGGCTACATAAGGGCAAATTCCTCAGAACTATTTGCTACCTCATTAATTTTCAATTTAATTATGCTCAGTCTAGAGGTTATCCTAGCTACTGAACTTTTAATTTAAATTACTATAATGTTTACTTCAAAGATTTCAAATTGTCTTTCAAAACCACATAATCTTATTTAATGTTTGCCTATTTTTGACTCATATCTTGTTCTTTAAAAATAATCGGAAACCTGGAATTTGAAAAGAGATCTGAGCTGGAGATTGAAGTGGGAAATAGTTAATGTAAATGATATTTACAACTATGAGCACGAACAAGACCACCACAAGAGTGAAGACAGATAGAATATAGAACCAATAACTGATCCAAGTTTCCTCCAACATTAAGGGTTTGAGAAGACACATTAAAGGAGAAAACACAAGAAAAGAAGCAGAGAAAAGTAGATTATGAAGTAGAGGGGAAACCAGGAAAAAGCTTTATCCTTGCACATGAAGTGTAGAAGAATAACTATCAAATTCTGCTTAGAAAGTGAGGAGTGAGACAGATCTTCAGTTTCAGGCAAGTCAGTAGAGTGATAGAGAATGACCAGAGAGACAGTGCTTGACAATTTTTTAGCCTATTTTTTTTTGCAGTGATATGAATTGAACCCAGGACCTTATGCATGCTAGGCAAGCACTATACCACTTAGTCAGATTCCCAGCCCTTTACACCTCCTCCTTTAATGATTTGGAAAAAAATAGTGATGTTATCCATTCCCACCAACCCTTGGCTTCAAGCAGTGAACCAGGTTTTGTACTCTGCCTCAGGTGGAACTCTAATTTCCTTTACTTTGCAGAAATCAAATTCTGCCTTTCTCCTCCCTGATTTCAACCCTGGAGCAGAATAGATGTCTGCTTTGTGGAAATGTATATTCATGAGCTAATTATACAGTTTTTATTTTCTATTCTACATCTTACTGCTACACATTTAGAACACCAAAATTGTATCCAAGCATATATTTGAGAAGCCATGCTGATTGACTAGAATTTCCTTACATTCTTAGAACATCTAAATGTTTTGGCTGGGATGGTAGCTAACTATTGCTGTAGAACAAACAACTCCCAAACTTCGTGGCTTAAAACAGCAACCAGTTATTTAGCTTAGGATTCTGCAAATCAGCAAGTTAAAATGGATAAGCTGTACATGCTCTGGCCTTCTGGGTTCTTTCAAGAATCCATGATCATCTGCAGGTCAGCTCAGAAGCTCTTTGTCTAGGGATTAACTGGCTATCAGCTGAGGCAATAGGAATGACAGGGTTGACCTGGTTGTGTGGTCCCTTGTCATCTAGCAGGCTAGCTTAAGCTTGATCACACCACAGCCGGGTAGAGTTCTACAAGAGAATAAAACCTATAAGGTCTTTAAGGTCTTGATTGGAAATGGCACAGTATTGATTCTGCTTCCATCTGCTCACTTTCAAAGGGTGAAAAAATAGACTGTGCATGGGAGGATCTAGAAAGTCACACTGCAAAGGAGCATGAATACAGAGAAAGAAGGAAGTGGCCTTCAGTTGTTGTGAGATGGATTTTAATTAGATGCAAGGAGAAAAGATATTGGTTCTAGCTTTGCATATATAAGGAAGTCATCTTTAAGACCAAGTCCAGCTGGAGCAGACACTCTGCATCTGATTCAGGATGAGTTCACTGCTGTCATTATCTAGGCATCTACTGGGAGCCACGTGAGAGTCACAGAGGAATTTCTTCCTGCCTTTCAAGGAGCTATGACTTGAACAGATTGTTTGGGACAAGCCTCTAGCTCTACTACAAGGCAGAACAATAAGCACTGTGAGAAAATCAGTCAAGGAAAACTCTTTGGAAAGAGGCAGACTGCAAGTGTAGGCTGAGAGAAAGAAGCTGCAGAAGATCAGAGACCCAAATCCAGAAAAAAACAACTATAAGTTGTGGTGCATTTTGGCCAGTGTCCTTATGTAATTAGTGAAGAGGTCCAAAGGCTGCGAAATCCATCAATCCTCAGGAAAGAAAGGGAAAAGAATGTAAGTCTCCAACAGATTTTTTTTTAGATAAATCAGAAGGAATTTATTGCTTCTAACTGAAAAAACACTTGTATCAGCAAGGATTCTGCACACTTCAGCAAAACTGGGCCCTAGCTTTTGGTAGCTTGAACATTTTCAGGGTGTTTCCAAGACACTCTTTCATACCTTCTGTACAGTTGCTGATGTTCTTGGTGTTCAGACCAAAGGAGGCAAAAAACACAGCCTGGAGGCTGGCGCTTGGAAATGTATCAACCTATGTGTCTTTAATCCCAACTCTGGCAATCTAAGAGTTTCTTTTTGTGGAATATGCTTGCTTATGGATTCTGTAGTACTGAAGGCCACTTGTTCAAAATGTCCTTTGGTTGCTTTTTGATTTGTTTAAACCACTCATACTATCAACATTTGACTAGGATTTCCAGTCCCAAAAGTCATTCTGCTTAACTGGTAGGTGGAAGGCATGGTCTGAGGCTCTTCTTCAGTGGGTCTGGAAAAGCTTTGAAGAACACAGTCCCCAAAAGACCAGCCCAGAGCCATTGTTCACCAAACCTCTGCTCCCACTGGGAATCATGGAGACTCTGCCCACTGGAGCACAGCAAATCTGGCACAGGTAAGTCAAGCATTCCCGCAGAGCTCAATCTCTTTCCAAGAGTGGAGAGAGATGACGCAGGAATCATTTAGTCATCCCAGCAGAAACTAGTGGGCATTTTGGAAAATAACTAGGAAATATTTAATAACTGCACCATTTTTTTTTCTCTCCCTGAAATGAATTCAGTCCAACATTGTGTTATGAAAATGCATTTGTGTTATAGTAAAGATTCGATTCTAGACTTTGGAAACAGTAAGGAGAAAGAGACAGGAAATTCGTGCACACTGCTCTGTGCCAGAAACCATGCTTGCCTTTGCCAAATCCATCCCCCTTGATAGTTCTGGCTCTTTCATACCTCTAGGATTCCCTTCTCCTCATTTCCACTCCCACCACCTTAATTCACAACCTCATCCTCTTTCAGGAAGATACTGTAATAGCCTCTGTTATGGACTGTGTTGTATTCCCTAACATACGTAGGTCAAAGTCATAAAGCCCATACCTCTGAACGTGACTCAGACTTTGGAGTTAAGACCTTTACAAAAGTACTTAAGGTAAAATGAAGCCATGTGAGTGGGCCCTAATTCAAGAGGACTGGTATCCTTATCTGAGGAGGACACAGATGCATAGGGAGAAGAGGGGCAACCATAAACCCAGGGGGATGCCTCAGAATGAAACCAACCCTGCTAACACCTTAATCTCAGACTTCTAACATCCAGAATTCTGAAGAAAACACTTCTGTTTAAACTATCAGATCTGTGGTACTTTGTTGGTGCAACCCTAGCAAAATAATACAACCTCCTGCCTGGGCTCTGTGCTTCTGATTTTATCCCTCTCAAATTAGTACTTTTAAAAATAGAATTAGCTCTCTATCATTAATCTGATTTCGTCACTTGCTTGTTTAAAACCCTTCTTCAATACCGCCCCTCCCTCCTAGTAGTGCTTCTACAGTGAAATTGCTGGAAAATCTGTTTGATGTTCCTTAGTTACCAAATTTTGAGATCTCATAGTCTCCAACTTGAGGGATCACTGCACATTTATGCACTAAAGGCTCCGAGATGTTTTACAATTAGAAATAAAAAACCTAGTTACCTTGGTTTCACCCAGTGTTTGCCAAACTTGTTTGACTTTGGAATAATTTTCTTAGTGTAAAATACATTATACCTACTGCAACTTGTGTTCTACAGAACAAACTAGGAAATGCTGCCCCACCCCATCAAGCCCACATGCTTTGACATGTCAAGCAGGACTAGGGTAACCAGATTTAGCAAACAAAAATAAAAGGTGCCCAGTGAAATTTGAATTTCAGATAAGTTTAAACATTAATTTGTTGTTTATCTGACATCCGACTGGGTGTTCTTTAGTTTATCTGGAAACCGTATCTGTACAGGACCTTTTGTGACTTTCAGTGAACAGACTGAACAAAAATGAATTTGATAAGTTTTCCCCTCAGTTAACACAGGAAAAGATAAAGTCAAGGTTAGTTTGAAGCTTTCAGTTAAAATTGCCTCGATTTGCTACCAATCTTTGTTCACTTAGAGCATTACTTCTCCACCATGGCAACATATTAGAATCATTTGAGGAAGCTTTTTAAAAATGCTGCCTTCCATACTCTTAAGTGAAATAAATAGGACACATGTGTGTAAATACGGAATAGTTTCTCTGGTATGAGAAACTGAAAGTGTAAATGAGAATCAAAATGTGTAATAGATAATGTGAAATAGGAAAAAGAGGTCCAAAGGGAAAGGGGAAGTGGGAGGGGTTGGGGAAAAGAAAGAAGGGAAAGGAATAAATGTAAGAAAATGAAAAAATGGAAACAAAGTCTTTGTAAATAGGGAGGGATGGAGGGGGTGAAGGGAGGGCAGGGGAAGGGGGAAAAATAAGAACCAAGATACATCATGTAAAGGTACAGGATCCCAATGATGAATGTAACTGTATTGTATACCTAAAATGTACCAATATATTTAATGAATACAAATATAATAATAAAAATAAAGATGCTGCCCTCCATTCCCAACCATTTGACTTAGAATGGGGATAGGGGAGGCAGGACAGGGCAGGGAGGAAAGGGAGGCCAGCTGGCATGTAGGGCCCCAGGTTTAGGAAGGAGCTCACCTTCAGATGCTCAGCCTACTGACTCTAGCCCTGCCCTGGGCTCTACTACTGTCTGGCCTCAGCCTAGTGAAGTCCTGTTAAAAGATGCAGGTAGGTAAAGATCGTGTGAAGACTGGGTAGAGGATTTCCGAGTAGTCCTGAGCCCCATCTCTGTGTTGTAGTGTTTTAGAAGTCAATGTTGAGCTTTTCCAGCAGTGTCTCTCCACGTGCGTGAGTCAGGACAGGCTTCCCCAGCCAGGTTTTCTTGAAATGTAAACTTGCAGCAGGCTCCAGTTCCTCCAGAAGGCTACTCACAAACCCTTAAAAAGGCTTGAGTTCCTCTTTTTTTTTTTTCCAGTTTAAACTGGTAATGTTTAAGTAGATTTCATTCCTGGCATCCTGTAGATTCGTTTTCAAATTCAAACATGTTTTTAAATTTCTGCAAAATGTAAGGAAAGTAGGTGTTTCACTTTTCTCTGCAAGAAAGGACTCTCACCCCCACTTTCTCTTCTCCCTCTGCGTTCAGCCCTTTCTTGCCAGTGATTTTATGCCCCAACACTAGCAGCATGGTCAGAAAGACACATTGTTAATCCTGGCCACCACTGGGACAGCTTGTCCAGAACCAGGCAACCCCAGCCTCAGGAGGCCAACTCCCTGAACGTCTCTTCCCTCCCAGCCCTCCGAGTGCCATGATGTCCCTAGTGTTCTCTGCCCCTGGCAGGTGGCCAGCTGCTTAAGTGCTGGTTCCCAGATCTCTGCAGCTTTCTAAATACCAGGGAGAGAAATTGTGTATTTTTCCAGGGCTGAAAAGGGGTGTAAGTGGTTGGTGGGAGCTCTAAGCACAGCTAAAATTAACTTCTTTCTCTTGTGATAACTGAGTGATCTTTGATGATGTTCTTCCTACAGCAGGACTGAAAAAGTTCCTTCTCTGAGGAAAAGAGAAAAATATAAAGAAAGGGATGAGCTCAGGCAGGATCTGTAGCAATTTCTGTGCACCGTGAAGATTGTGGAATTTTATGAGTGTATCTCACTTGGCTTAATAATGAATCCCTGCAAAATTTCAAGTAAGTGGAATTTTAAAAAAAATAAATCACTGTAAGTGCACAAGATTGCTAAATTAAGGCAGCCCAGCATGACTCATTTTATGAAGTGAATTATCTTGATATAATGCACATCATCTGCCCACCCACATTCACTGGTCTTTTTTATAACTTTGGGTTTTTCACAGGCTGGATTCTCATGGGATGGGGCTGCCTCCTCTGATGACAACTGATCTGAGCTCACTGATCACCTCAGGGTCTGAAACAGAACTTTTCATGGTGCTCTGTGGGTTCTGTGAGTAGCTGCCAGGGTTTTGGGGAGGGGGTAAGCCCAGACGACCACTGCCGTGGGAAGGCTGACCCAGAATCCTCCTGGCTTATGCTCACTGTGATGTGGAGAAATTGCCACTGCTTGGACGGTGAGGGAAGTGAGGGTGGATGTGCTGAGGTGGAAGGTTGTCTAGTGGGACAGCAAAGCGGCATGGTGTTAGGCACCTGAGCTCTGTGGCCAGAGAACCAAGGCCCTGCCTCTGTCCCCTCCCTGGGTGACCCCCTGGGCCTTGGCATCCTGCCCTGTAGAATGAAGTGTACAATGCTATCTCCCCAGCTAAGTCACCCTGAGGACTAAATGAAGAAGAGCGCCTGGTACATATTTTAAGTGCATGAAAGTGTGGTTATTGTTAAGTTGCCTGGGCTAGCTCTGCTAGGGTAAGAGGGAAAACAGGATGGTGAAAACCAAGAATGCTAATGACTATGGAGCGCTGATCCTTGCTGGGCACAAGCTGAACATATTCAGTTAACCTACACATCTTACACACATGGTCATGAATATTCCCATTCCACAGAGAAGGAAACTAAAGTTCAGAGGATAAGCAGTTTTCCTAGTGTTACACAGCAAATCAAGGAAAAGCAGATATTTGAGGCCAGCCCAGTCTGCTCCTGCTACTATGTCTCAGGCCTCACGTCAGAGAGAAATTCATCCATTCAACAAAGATTTATTGATCATCTACAGCGTTCTGGTATTCCGGGTACAAAAGCGAATAAGGCCTCAACTCCAGAGTCCAGTGGGAGTGACTGTTGTGTAAAGTTATAATAAACCCTACCCAGGGTTTACTGGATTTCAATACTGTACAGGATTTAAATATAAAATAAATGTGCTACTGGTTGCTTAAGCAAAACTGACAGACTTCACCAGAAGAAGGCTTCAAAAGAGAGATGGCATTTGAGGGCTTTACAAGTATTATTAAATCTCCTAGTACTCGATGAGGTGGGCAGTATTATTACTCCAGAGCAAGGGCAGCTTGTTGCATACCCAGAATCTTAAATCCCCCAGCTAGCTTATTGAAAGAACCCTGACTCGACTTGGTGGGGGCACTGTGACCACCGAGAAGTCTACATTTTCATGTCTCTCTTACAGACAGCAGTGGTTATTGTGTTACATTTCCAAACAAGCTTCTTTAAAAGGGTTTGTTCTGTTTCTTTAGGGGTTTTCTTGTTTTTTCTCCTTATTCATGGTTCCTGTCTGGGGTGTAGACAGGATAATTAAGGATCCAGCACCAACACATAACCTTGAGAACAGAAAGCTTCAAGCTAAAAACAGCAGGGCAGAAGGATAAGGACGGCCCGGGCCTCGATGACCATGTGCTAGCCTTGGACTGCCTACCTCCAGACTTGTTTGTTTAAATGAAAGAAAAATAAGCTGTCTTATTTGAGCTATTTTTGAGCTTATTTGAGCTGTGTTATTTCTAGCTATTGTTATTAGCATCTGGCCCAACCCCAACCGGCATAAGCCCCTGTGGCTGTTCAGTAGTATTGTGGGAGTTAAGCCCCTGCTCCTCCCCAGTGCCCAATCCTGTAGGGCGAGCCTGTGGCTCTTGGGCATCCCAGAACTGGAGAGCATGTGTTTGAAATCATTGTCCCCTCATTGTGCCCTGCTTGTCCCCAGCTTTAGGTACACAGCCTGGGAGTCAGGAACTCTCGGTAATGCACACTGCATGACGCCAGTGACTGACTGTCCCTCAACCCTCTCTCCAGGGAGCCGTGTTCTGAGGGTTTACACTGATCCCTGCTTCTTGCATGCCCCCAGCATCAGGGTGAAGCCTATGAGAAGTCCAAAGTGCTTTGAGACATTAGAAGAAAGAAAAGAGTTAGCTGAAAATGGCAGATTAAAACTTAAAGAAGCTATATATAAAACCTCATTTTATTAAGTAGTATATTTTATTTTTTTGGTACCAGGGATCGAACTCGGGTCCTTGCGCTAGCGCAGCAGGCAGTGAAACCACTGAGCTAAATCCCTGGCCCACATAGTGTGTTTTTAATAGTGAAGCTGTATTTTTTTGTAGGACACACTAGAAGCCTAATTAAATTGAATGAAAATAAGAATTATTACTTTAAATTCCTTTTTAAAACTTTTTTTTACTGATTACAAAAATAACAAATGTAAGTTTGTAAATATTGAAACAATGGTTAAGGACTAAAAGGCCTCTTATAATTCCTATTATAGAATAGTTTGACAAGTATCATTTTATACACATAAAACCTTACTAAACATATGGGATTATAAAACTTTGCTCACAGTGAATATAGCAGCTTGCAACTCTTAATTCTTTCACTTCATTTTTTTATCTTGGCTATTTCCCCAAATCTATGCATTTAGGTAAACCTAGTACTACTAAAACTAGCAGAGTATCCTTTGTCTTAATAATCTCCCTTTTTAAAAAAATGTGCATTCGGATGTAACTTTGTCCTTAATCTGAAAAGAGTCATTAAGTAGCAGGGCACAACGGTGCATACTTACAATCCCAGCTACTTGGGAAGATAAGGCAGAATTGCAAGTCCATGGCCAGCCTGGGTAACTGAGTGAGACCCTGCTCAAAATAAAAAATAAAAAGGGCCAGGATATAGCTCAGTGGATGATCATCCCTGGATTTGATCCCTAGTAAAGAGGGAAAAATCAGGTGTTTGCCTGAGGTGGCTAATGAGAAGACATCAAAGATTCCTCTAGCTGGAGTGTTCTGGGCCCTGAAGTGGTCAGACAGGCTGGAAGAATCCAAGTGTGGAAATTAAAACATTCCAGGATCAGTGTTTTGTGGCTAGAAAGTCTCAAAGCTCAGAGTTAACAGGAACAACTTGAGTTGACTGGATCATGGCTGTGCTTCTAGGGTCCCTAAAAATGTCTCTTCCTGACACTTTCTTGAGAGCTGCAGGTACTAATGCTGCCCTGGGAGTAGGTGGGAGGTCATCTGGAAGTGGGGGTTGTTACACGGCCCACAGAGAAACAGCTGTTGGCTAACTTTCTTGCACAGTATGTCACCCTGGGCCCTTACCGTTCTGGACTTAGACTCCCAGTTCTGCAGCGGAAGTAGTCAGAAACAACCAGACAGGTGTGGCCTATACTCTGGGCGAGCTGCCTCTCCAGATGGGGAGGTGAACACACGAGCCCCACTCCTGCCACAATCAGACTCACTCCCAAACCCTATGAATCAAGCCTGTCACCTGAGCTCCCGTGGGGAATATAGAGAGCAGCTGCTCCAAGCTTGAGTGGCCAACTGGGCTCAGCCTAGAAGACTTGGGGGAAGCTGCAGGTCAATCCTTAAGCAGGGCTTAATAGGAGGGAAGAGGCCCAGAGGGTACAGCCCGCCCTGCCCAAGGCGAAGACCCCTAGCAGAGGTGCAGGCTCTGCGAGTGAGGCTGAGGCGCCTGGGGTGGAATGGATGGCCAAAGAGAATAGATCAGGCAGGAAGGGGAGTTTCCCGTGAAGTATAAGACGCATGGGAGATAAAGCAGGTAAAAGAAGACGTGGGAGGGGGCTTTGAACTTGTGTTGAGGAGACTGACTCAGGAAAGATGCCTCATTGGGTAATTAGCAATGGGGGGCATCCTTGAGGCGAGCCAGTCAGGCCCCAGCTGCCCCAGCTGGGCCTTATGCCCTGCACTGAAAGGAGGCAGCTCCTGCCCTGTGCTCGTTGGTCATAAGCACCAAGCAGGCACCCGGAACTATGGTTTCATTGGCAAAGCAGTTCAGGATTTTCCAGGTGACCAGTTGGTCCATGTAAAATTTCCTCCCCAGAAGACAGGGAAAACATTCTGACCTGCCTTCCCATCCCTGCTGCCAATACTGTCCGGCAGAAGACACCAGGTCTTCTGGAGTTTACTGACTGGTTATGACAGGGATCCAGAGGCATCTTTATCAAAGGAATAGAGAACTTACTATAGGATTTGGGCTTAGGTGATATTGGGGAGGGTTCAAGGAAATGCGCTGTTGCTCTAGGTGAGATGTTGTACAGAAACAGTAATAATTATGTGACTAGGTATCTTAATAATTCTTACCTGGAAGGTAGGAGGGACAAGATGAGGCTAAAACTGTCATTAATGAACAAACACAAGTCACTCACATTAACCAGAAAAGGGGGATCATTTGTCACTTTTGTGGTCTGGAGAGTGTTATTTTTGTCTGGGTTCAGACATGATTGTGGAGTAATCTCGTTTTGGTTTTGTTCCAACCTGGGTCCTGGGTGGCCATGTCCGCTTTGGCACTCTGTGGAAATATTTACATCCAACAGGAGCCCATGGTAGCTCAGACATTAGGTGCTAGCCCTCAGGAGCTGTTTTTCTCTTTCTGAGGAAGAACCTAGGTCTGTGTTTAAAGACAGCCAGGAACCCTGCAGTGCAAAGAATCTGAGGGCCCAGAGCATTCCTGTCAAAGCAGAAGCTCCTGTCAGAAGGACAGAGAGGAGGTTGTCACAGCCTCTTGCCTAGCCACCCACTCCACAGGTATTTCTTAAACAGCCAACGCACATAGGCCCTGAGGACAAAGCTGTGAACTAGCGTGTACACATTAATGATGGCCACTGACAATACGAGTGAACAACAAGGAAGGCAGTCTCCTAAAACCACAGGGGCTACACAGGCACTAAAGGAGGGCTAGGGCACTTTGAAGCGAGGGTCAGATAAAGCTTTCTGAGGCAGTGATGAGAAGGTGAGATTACAGTGAACCCTTGATTTATGAACTCAATTCTTTCCCAAGGGCTGGTTGTAACTCAAATTGGCCAATTGCCTTCAAAGTCTCTCTCCTGTATAATTTTAGGCCACACCTTCTTCTAGGCAGATCTCAGTGTCCTGAGAGAGATATTGGCCCAGGACTTCTCAATTAATCCCACACGGGAAAGGGTGTTGGAATGTTCCTTCCAGAACGCTTAAAGGGTTAAATCTGATTCTGAGACCATCTGGAAGCACAAGCAGCTGGCATTCAGATCGTAAATCGTAACTCAAGACTTTGTTCATAAGTTAAACAAAAATTCTGATCGTGACCCAATTTGTTTGTATGTCAGGATGGTTGTAACTTGAGGGTCCACTGTATTTCAAGCAGAGATGGCCGGAAGTGCTCTTCTAGCAATAGGAAGAGGTATGCTATCGACGGCGTGATGAATGAGGGGAGATGCCAGAGACAGGTCAGAGAGACTTGGGGAGCTTGGAGTCTTGTTCTCTGTGTCCTGGAGGCCATCGGAAGACTTTACTGAGAAAAACAGGAGACCCACATCTAGATAGAGAGGCTTGCAGCATACTGACTTCTCTTACCAACCTGAAGCCCATCCCCACCATGCCCTGCCCGCCTCCAGGCCTGGGGTTCGAACATACAAGAAGTAGTAAGGTTTTCTCCTTACTTGTTGAAGTCAATCATTGTTTAGAGTAGTGTATTAGTTTCCCATTGCTGCTGAAAAAATCACTACTACTTAGTGCTTAAAACAAGTCAAATGTACTATATAGTTCCAGAGGTCAGAAATCCTAACATCAAGGTACTGGCAGGGCTTTGTTCTTTCTGAAGGCTAAAGGGTAAAACCTATCTCTTTGCCTTTCCTAGCTTCCAGAGGCCCCCTGCCTTCCTTGGCCTGTGGCCCCTTTCTGCTTCTTCAAAGCTGGCAGTATAGCACCTAAAAGTTCAATTTCTCTCCCTCTCTCCCTCTCCCCGCCCCCTCTCTCTTCCTCTCTTCTCTCCTTCCTATCATATCTCATTCTCAGACTCTCAGACTCTGACCCACAGGTCCCTCTTATGCTTACACTGGGCCCACAAAGATAATTCAGGATAATCTCCCTATCTGAGACTTCTTAAATTAGTCACATCTCCAAAGCCCTTTTGCCATGTAAGGAAACTTATCCCTAGGCTTGGAGGACTAGGAGGTAGACATTTGGAGAGTCATAATCCTGTGTACCGCGGGTAGTCCCATAGAAGGCAGGGGACTGAAAATGGTCTCAAGCCATCCTATTAGTTTACTGTCTGCCAGGTGTCTGCTTACTTATCTCCAAGAGCGAGATGAACGCTTGTCCCACTTGCCTTAGCAAGTTATTCTATTGCATGAATCAGTGCAGCATTTCAGGAAAAATAAGAAGTGGCATAATATATAAGGACTAATTATGACGTATTGTGTGGCCTATGAAAATGAGCACCAAAGGGGTAATTCTATTACAGTAAAACACTAAAATCGAAAGAACTGTCTTTTAGTCCCATTCTCCAAAATACTTAACTGTGGGACCTTGGACAAATAAGAAAGCCTTTGAGTTTTATTTGGGAAAGACTACCTTCACACAACAATGTTGCAGGGTAAAACTCAGGTAACAGAGGCAGAGCTGCCTTGAGAAATCCCACACAAATGTCCTTCCCTAAGTATTTCACAAGCAGGAGCCCAAATTCCTCTTTGTAGATAGATACACAATGAATCCAGACAGCAGAATGGTGCCCATCAGACTGAGGCTGAGAGAGTTTGACTCTCCCTTGTATATAGTAACTAAGAAATTAAAAGGAGATAACAAACAAGGGCCCCTTCCATTCCTTCTCCCCTCAGCTGCTGACTCAGTGGGCAGGAAGAGGGCATACAGCATCTGAAATGGTTATTCAGAAAAATGCAAAATATACCTACTGAGAACACAGACATTTCATGCAGTGAATAGATTCAGGTTAAAACCAATGTTCTCTGGAAGAATTATCTTTGATCATAAGATAAGTTGCTCAGGACCTGTCTTACTGTCTCAGCAGCTATTATGTAACCATGTAGCACTTGATTAGAAACGGACAGGAAATTGTTGCCTTCTGAGCACAGGGCATAGACCTGAAGATAGGTTCTTCATGCAGTGTTCTATTCTTAAGCCCTTGGCTGTGCGCTACACCCTGTCCTTACTGCTGGGGACACAGGGAGGTAAGGACTTCCCAGCCCTCATGGGAATGTTTCACTCAGTCCACGGTTTGGTTTTGATTCAAGTGTTCCTAGGAGAATCTTGTTGTATATTTATAACCTGACAGATCCTTTAAATGCAGAATAACTGATTTATCCAATTCTTGCTGGGGTGAAAGCACATTAAGTCACCCAGGTTGGTACATGAGGGGGTGCCCGGGCTGGTCCTGCAAAGCTTGGCTCCAAGACAGGATGCAAAGACCAGCCCAGCCGCTGTGGGGTCCAAAAGAGCCGCTCTTGCCTCACTGTGGGGCTTTCCCAAGCCTCTCACTCAGGATCACACTGGACTCCCACAGGGGGCTATGAAATGGAGAGGGTGTCACGGCTGGGACATATCCCGTGACTTGTCCCGGGACTCCTAGTCACAGAGAGGAGCCCTCACCCATGTTCATCGCTGTTTCCAGACGGAAATATTTTTTCCCACCAACCACAACTGATTCACCCACATTCTCTCTCTCTGACCTTAAAAATCATAAAACCCTAACATTTTCAAAGTGGAATCGGACGTTAAATGGTAGTCAAGTTGTTCAGTTCTCTCATTTGGAAATTGTGGGAAGTTTGAATGTTTTGAGAAGCAATCGTTTTAAAAAATAAAAAAGACTAAAAGTGCCACTTTCCACTAAAGGAAGAAAGACGTTATTATTCTGGTCCTTTCTAATGACTCACTATTGGCTCTTCGCACATGTGCTGTAACGGAAAGATTCTGTCCCTCTCAGTAATAGTCTGTGACCTTAGGAGGCAGATCATTCTACCTTAGATACCCTCTCTTTCCTTGCTGTGAGATAAAAACTGGAGGTGACTATGACTGGTGAAGAAAATTCATCTTACATCATAACTCAGCATGCACACTTGTGCACACACTCAGAACTGAAACAAACTTCCAAGAACCTGCACATATCCTTGCCAGTGCTCAGGACTTTCTTTCTTTTTTTCTTTTCTCTTTTAAATTCTTTTATTGGTACATTTTAGGTATACAATTTGTTTCCATTCATCATTGGGTGCTTGTACCTGTACATGATGTATCTTGGTTCTTATTTTTTCCCCCATTACCTGTGCACCCTTCACCCCCACCACCCTTCCCTATTTACATAGACTTTGTTTCCTTTTTTTCTCTTTTCTCATAATTTTTCCTTTCCCTTCTTCTCTTTCCCCTTCCCCTCCCACCACCACTACACCTTTGGACCTTTTCCTATTTCAAATTATCAAGTATTCATTTTAATCATTTTAATCCTTATTTACACTTTCAGTTTCTCATACGAGAGAATCTATTTGATATTTACACATGTGTGTCCTATTTATTTCACTTAAGAGTATGGCCTCAATATGCATCCATTTAGCTATAAATGACTCTAGTTTCTCATTCTTCATGGCTGAGTAGTACTCTATTTTATAAAAAAAACCACATCTTCTTTATCCAGTTTCTAGTTGATGGGCACTTGGGTTGGTCCCAAGCTTTAGCTATTACAAACTGTGCTGCTATAAACATGGGTGCACATATATCACTGTGGTATGATTCTTTTAATTCTTTGGGGAAGATTCCCAGTAGGGGAATAGCTGGGTCAAATGGGACCTCTAGCCCTAGTTCTTTGAGGTATCTCCATACTGATTTCC
>NW_004624734.1:39508720-39568281 GCF_000247695.1 Heterocephalus glaber | reverse complement strand
AGGAAGGAAGGAAGGAAGAAAGAAAGAAAGAAAGAAAGAAAGAAAGAAAGAAAGAAAGAAAGAAAGAAAGAAAGGAAGGAAGGAAGGAAGGAAAGAAGGAAGACAAATGCAAGCCATCTAGGCACTCTCTGTTCTTCCCATCTCATGGGAATCTATTCTCTAGCAAACAACCTTCTACCTGAGGGTTCCAAAGTTTAATAAATATGTTTAGTTTCCTAATGATGTCTTGTAATTTTGTTTTAAAATAGGGAATATGGTCTCATGGTTTAAAATTTAAAATGTACCAAAGGATCTATGGAGAAAACTCTCCCCCTGTCCACTGCCCTCATCAACTGAGTTCTCAAGACCTAGGAAAACCAAGTTTTAGTTTTTCATATGCCCTTCCAGAGTTATTGTAGGCATACTCAAATATGGAAGGACACAACACGTTCTTTTGTAAAAATTTTACACAAAGGATAGCATGCTCTGCATAATGTTCCTGATATTTTCACTTAAGAATACATTTTGATCTCTGCTCCCTACCTGCCATACCATGAGCTCTTTCTCATCTGCCAGGCCCCTCTGCCATGCTGCCCTGCCTTAAAGCCAGCCAAGTATGGACTGAATCCCCTGCAATCTGTGGGATAAAATAAACCTTCCCACTTTTTTCTGCTTAAATTATTTTATTGATACATTTTAGGTATACAATAGTTTCCATTTATCACTGGGTGCTTGTACCTATACATGATGTATCTTGGTTCTTATTTTTTCCCCATACCCTGTGCGCCCTTCACCCCCTCCACCCTTCCCTACTTACAAAGACTTTGTTTCCATTTTTTCCTTTTCTCATAATTTTTCCTTTCCCTTCTTTACTTTCCCCTTCCCCTGCCACTTCCCCTACTCCTTTGGACCTTTTCTTCCTATTTCAAATTATCAATTATTCATTTTAATCATTTTACTCCTTATTTAAACATTCAGTTTCTCACACAAGAGAAACTATTCAGTATTTACACATGTGTGTCCTATTTATTTCACTTAAGAGTATCACCTCAATATGCATCCATTTAGCTATAAATGACTCTAGTTTCTCATTCTTCATGACTGAGTAGTACTCCACTTTATAAAAAAAAAAAATCTTCTTTATCCAGTTTCCAGTTGATGGGCACTTGGGCTGTTCTCAAGCTTTAGCTATTACAAACTGTGCCAATATAAACATGGGTGCACATATATCACTGTGGTATGATTCTTTTAATTCTTTTGGGAAGATACCCAGCAGGAGAATAGCTGGGTCAAATGAGACCTCTAGTCCTAGTTCTTTGAGGTATCTCCACACTGATTTCCACAGTGGTTGCACCAGTCTGTACTCCCACCAACAATGGAGAAGGGTTCCTTTCTCCCCACACCCCCTCCAGCATTTGCTATTGGTTGATTTCTTAATAGCAGCCATTCTTTCTGGGGTGAGGTGGAATCTCAGTGTTGTTTTCATCTGTATCTCTCGAATGACCAGTGATATTGAACATTGTTTCATACATTTATTTGCTGCTTTTACTTCTTTGTCTGAGAAATGTCTGTTCATTTCACATGCCCATTTTTGAATTGGGTCTTTGAATTTGGGGGGTCTGATTTTTTTCAGTTCTTTATATATTCTAGATAGCAGTCCTGTGTCTAAGGTACAGCTGCTAAAAATTTTTTCCCACATTGTAGGTTGTCTCTTAGCTCTGTTGGTGGTTTCTCTTGCAGTGTAGAAAGTTTTTAATAAGATGAGATCCCAGTTGTTGATTCTTTATGCTAGTTCCCATACTACTGAGGTTTTGTTCATGAAGTCTTTTCCTATGCCAGTGTCTTTAAGAGTTCTACCTAACTTATCTTCCAGCAAGTTTAGTGTTTCTGTCTTAATATTTAGATCTTTAATCCACTTCCATCTTAGTTTAGTGCATGGTGATAGGTTTGGGTCTAGTTTTAATCTCTGACAGATTGAAATCCAGTTTTTCCAACACCATTTATTAAATAGGCTATCTTTCCTCCAGTGAAGGTGATTGACTCCTTTGTTAAAGATGAGGTAGCTGAGCATGTCTGAAGTTGTTTCTGCATCTTCTAATCTATTCCACTGATCCTTGGGTCTGTTTCTTTGCCAGTACCATGCTGTTTTTATCACAGTAGCTTTGCAGTATAGTTTCAAGTTGGGGATTGTGATACCCCCAGCCATGTCTCTGTTGCCTAGAATTGCTTTTGCTATTCTAGGTCTCTTCTGGCTCCAAATGAATTTTTGGATTGTTTTCTCTGGTTCTGTGAAGTATATTGTTGGAATTTCAATCAGCATTGCATTAAATCTATATAGCAGTTTTGGAAATATGGCCATTTTCACTATATTGGTTCTTCCTACCCAGAAACAAGGGATGTCTTTCCATTTTCTTATATTTTTGACCTCTTTCTTCAGAGTACTATAGTTTGCTGTGGAGGTCTTTTGCTTCCTTTAACCTTTCCTCTTTTAACTTGTGGGTGTCAGGTATTATGTTCTTGTGACAAGAAAGAAACTAAGAGATATTTTAGTACCAGAGAAGTGGGGTCACTACTGTGATGCTATCTAGCTATGTGGTTCAGAAGCCTTTGGAACTGCCTTGTGGGAAAAGTTTGGAGACACTAGCTGGAGAAGTGTCCCTAGAATGCTGTGAGCCAAGCTTGATGGAAGATTCTGGTCAGAGGTCAGAAGACCAGAATGCTGATAAAAATGCAGCCAGTAAAGATCAGGATCAGGAGGTTTCAGTTGGAAACAAGGACTGCATTGGTAACTGACACCAGACCACATGTATTATGTTCTGGCAGAAAATTTATATGCATTTTGTTCCTGTCTTGAGACACTGTAAGAGACTGAGACTAATGGCAGTGTACTAATTAATCTGGCAGAAGAAATTTCAAGGCAGTCTAATGTTGAGGCAGTGGCATGGCCACTGTTGGGGGTTTTGGGTAGCTCTACCTTGAGAATCAAGATCAAACAGCCCAGCAATTTGAATTAAAAAAAAAAAGAGCAAACTGTCTAGCAGAATAATTTAGAAACTTTTGAGTTTGGCCAGAAAGGAAGCTCCAGTAAAGCTATGGCCTGCAAAGATGGAACAGAGGAGAAGCTGATTGCTGCAAAGATTAGCATTAAAAAGCCAAGTATTTTGGAAGAGGAAAATAGCAAAGATAGCTTGAAGGCACATGCAAGGCCTCACTCTTTGCAGCCTCAAAATTGCAAAGGTGAAAGATTTTGCTTTGAGAAGAGTGCCCAGGTTACCATGTTCCAGAATGGTGGCAGCCTAAGGGGTGGGAGGTGATTCCACAGAATTCAGTTCTGTGCTCAGCCATCCAGGCTTTAGAGGCAAAAGAGCTCAGCTACTGCTCCAGCTGGCAGCACACCTTGATGTCATCCACATGGTATTGATTTTAGGCAAATGCAGAATGCAGGAGTTGTGGGGTCAGGAAGTCTTCCACCCAGATTTCAGAAGAAGGCCCAGAGGCCAGGCAATGTGCCCCTGAGAAGGGAGTTCATGAAGTTGTAAAAGTGAAGCCAAGGTGTAGTGGAGACCCTAGGATATTGGAAAACCCAGGAATGTGGATCATCTGAGGAAAGCTGTGAAGAGTAAGCAAAGCCAGTCCAAGAGAGAGGACTTGAGGGCTCCAAGCACTGCCAGTGCTAAGCCCTTTGGAGTGCACATCTTGCTGAAGATTGCCTGGGTACTGGAGATGAACTACAGGATTTACTGTTTGCCCAGCTGGATTTTGGTCTTTCGGTCTTTGGTCTTTGATCCATCCCATTACTTTCTATCCCCCATTCTTCCTTTTGGAGTGGAAATGTTTATCCTATGCCATTTTATGTTGGAAATGTTTAACTTTCTTTTCTCTCTCTCTTTTTTTTTTTTTTTTTTTGAGACAGAGTCTTTCTGTGTAGCCCAGGCTGGCCTCAAACTCATAACAATCTTCCCACCTCACATTTTTCAGGGGCTAGAAGATAAGAGATTGCCTCGAGTCTCAGAGAAGACTTTGGACTTGGACTTTTCAGCAATGCTGAAACTGTTAGGACTCTTAGAGATGCACTCTAGAAATGCATTTTGCATAAAGGGATGTGCATGAGTCTTTTAAGGTCCAGGGCAGAATGTTATGCTTTGTTATCTAAATGTCCCCCCAAAGCATCACATGCTCATAGGTGGAGCTTTAGGCCAGAGACTGGATCATGAGTATGTGATACTCATTACTGGATTAGTCCACTGATGGGTTTATAGCTGGCTGTGATGTTGCAAAGTGAAGCCTGGTGGAAAGCAGTGGGTCACTGTGGGTATGACCTGAAAGGGCATGTATCCCTCATCCTCCCTTGATCCCACGCTGCTTCCTGCCTGCCATGCTATGGACTGTTTCTTTGCAGCCATGCTGCCCTTCCTTGGAGCCAGTTGACTATGGACTGAAACCTCTACAAATTAAGAGCCAAAACAAACCTTTCCTCTTTTAAATTTTAGGTGTTGGGTACTGTGTCCCAGTAGTGAGAAAGTAACTAAGACAACTTGACCAATACACTTTGAAAATGTTCTAAATCTGTATATGAAGAGCTGCTTGGTTCTATTTATAAATAAAGTATGCCTTATTTAACAATTTTCCCAATAGATAGATATTTACATTGATCTAAAATTTGCTTTTAAAGGTCTAAAGGAGTAGGGGAAGTGGGAGAGATAGGGGAAAGGAAAGAAGGGAAAAGAAAAAATAGGAGAAAAGGAAAAAAACGGAAACAAAGTCTTTGCAAATAGGGAAGGGTAGAGGGGGTGAAGAGAGGGCAGGGGAATGGGGAAAATATAAGAACCAAGATATATCTTGTACAGGTACAAGATCTCAATGATGAATGCAACTGTATTTCATACCTAAAATGTACTAATAAGCTTAATGGAAAAAATAAATTTTGCTTTTAAACAATGCTGGAATTAAGATATTTTGCATATCAGCAAATTTCTATCAAGAATAAAGTCCTAGAATGGGAAATTTATAATTTGGACAGACATTGCTCTTAGTATAGCAATTTCAAACCCTCCCATAATGCAGAAAGTGTCTGTTCCCTTACATTTTTGCTAAGATAGAGCGTTATCAACCTTTTTTCAAATCCTTTGCTAATACAATAGGTGAACATGGTATCTCAATATAGCTTTAATTTGTATTTCTCATATTAGGAGTGAGATTGAGATTCTTTCAGTATATTTAAAGACACTTTGTATTTCTGCCCTGTAAATGATTCATACCTTTAATCCTTTTTGGTAGTATGTTATTGTTTGTATTGATTCATAAGCATTTTTTATACAGTAGGTACAGCAGCTGTGATCTTCGTAGTACTGATTTCCCCATTTTGTTGTTTCCTTTTAACTTTACCATTGATATTTTAAAAATTCTTTTATTTTACAGATTCTTTGTTTTCAATTAGAACTTTCCACACTAAAATTGTAAGCAGGGTGTGTGTGTGTGTATCCTCTGACTTCCTTTTTGACACAGTTATAGTTCATTATTTACTTTAAAATTTTTAATCTATCTGAAATTATCCTGGTTAAAAGTTTTAAGTTTAGCTACAATTTTATTTTTTTAGACAGTTAACCAGTTATTCCCAAAACTATTAAATAATATTTCTTTGGGACCAGGGATTTAGAACAGTGGCACCACACCTGCCTTGCAAGCACAAGGTCCTGAGTTCAATCCCTGGTACCAGAAAAAAAAAATATTTCCTTTCCCTAATTTGAAATATTATAGTCATAGTATCTATATTTTAAAGTAGCTACATATAATTTATAGTAAAATCTTTCCTCTTCTAACAATGGTCCTAAAAATCTTTACACATAATAACTTTTAAGTTTCTTACTTAAAAGGCCACATTTTTATAATTTTCTTCCCTTTACTCTGTCTCTTTTCTTTTAAAATGTTATACTGTACAGGCCAATTCCTCCTCTAACCCTCAGCTTCACCATTTCTGCTTTCCCAAGAAGATATTATTCCTACTAATAAGCTAAGTACTCCTACTAAGAGGCTGATTTATGCTTTCTTCCTTTTTAAAGAAGAGATTATAAATTGGTCCCATCCAGGGCCATCACTGTGAGATGGCAGCTTCACAGCTTTTAGCACAGTATCCGTGGCTGCTGAATTCGAGAGAGAGAAGACTTACCAGGAGGAATGTGTAGAAGAAAAGTGATGAAGCATGAATCTTTACTTGCATCATCAGTGAAGGAGAAGGTAGAGGAGAAACTGGAGGAGAAGGACTGGAAGAATAACAGACAAAGATAAAAGATGAAGAACGGAGAGTCTTACGGGAGGGTCCAAATGACATAGAACGGTCCACAGGATTGAGGATAAGAAAAACCCTGTAGATCTGAGGGCAGGAAGATCTTTGGCACTCATGTGAGTCCATCTCCCCTTCCCATCTCAATTTCTTCCTCTTCTGAGTGGATGGAATTTCTGTCAGTGCAGCATAGCAGCACTCCCATTTAGAATAATTAGAAAAGACAAGTGAAATACAGAAATTATGTATTTGAAGGAAGCCAGGAGCTGTTGAGACAAGGAAAGCTGGCAGATCTAAGGCTCTGCAGAAGGAGGAGCTTAAGAGGAATGAGCAGGTTTTTGCAGGCCCTTTTACCCTCAGGGCAATGACAGAAGGCTGAGTATCCAGGACAAGATTCGAGGGCTCCTAAGAAGAGATAAAACCGAGTACTGTGAGACCCTCATTGATGCAGGCTATTTTCCCCTAGGGACTTCTCCCAAACACTGGGGCTCTTTAGAGCAGAGATTTTTAAAAACCTGCCTGGAAAAACCAAGGGCAACTTTTCAGTAATCTTGCAAGTCTTAGATTGAAGCTTAGTACCAGCTAGTGAAGGGGACTGTAGAATATGATAGAGTTTTTGTTGACAATTGAGGAGGTCAGAGTTGAACCAATGGAAGACTGAGACTTAGCACAGCTAAATTTCAGCCCGATTCAGCGAAACATTAACTGGATTAATACGACATGCTCTGTTCCCACCACTGTTCTGTCTGCACAGCAGGATGAGGGTATAAGTACCCTCTGTGAAAGAAAATACTGTCTCCCCAACTTTGCATGTATCATGTCTGGCATGCAGGTAAAATTTACTAGGTACACCAAATGACAAGCTCACAGGACTGAGTAACCAAGGGGTAAAGAAAGTAGCAACAAATAGACAGTCCAGATACTGGGATTAGTTGACAAGGACTGACAAGGAACTACCATTCCCTGTTAAAGAGGAAAAGATGAGCAACATTGATAGAAAGATAAAATCAACCTCTATCCCTTCCAGAAAGCTTTCTTCCATATCCCCTTTCATCTCTTCTTCCTTCCTATAATCCGGACCATTTATCTGTACTTCTTATTGAATTTACCACTATACAAAGTGATATTTTGTAGTAGTCAAAGGAAAGGAGGTTGTGAAGTCACATTGGGCTCCAATTCAAGACCAGCCACTTATTAACTCTGTAATTTTGGAAGAGTTACTTATCTTAATGGAGCCCAAATTTTCTTGCCTATAAAATGGAATTGTTAAGATAATTAATTGAGAAGTAACTAATTGAGAGGTAATAATAATTAGGAGGTTGAATCCACCCCAGTGCCCTGAGTTCCTATTAAAGTAAACTGAAACCCAAATCAGCATAAATGGTAAAATGAAACTTAGTTTTAATCAGAAACATCCAAATAACCCATAAGTAGGGATTTTTCCCTGGAATAGTCTGAATAAGGCTACTGCTATGCTTTACAATCAAATACATTTTGTGCATTGCTTATAGATTCACCCTATAAAAGTCTTCTCTTTATGCCCCATGGTGGAGCCCCAAATTGCCCAAATTGGGCCTGGAGTTGCTCAGTTTGTGAGTCACTTGTGCTTAAATAACCCTCTAAACAATGTTTAATGTACCTATGTGTAACTTTTAACAGACTCAATATGGTGCTTTCCTCAAAAGGTTGTTTTGAGAAATTCAGATAGTCTCACACTCAGTTTCAATGGAAATGCACTTGATTTTTCTATCTGCTCTAGCTTTTCTCACAAATTCAGTCTTCTGAGTAGTGTGCAAAAAACACTATTTTTTGTCCAATCCACCCATTTTATACTGAATTTTTTTTCAGAATTAGGGATTGAGCCAGAACTCCGCACTGAGCTACATCTTCAGCCCTATTTATTCTATTTTATTTTATATTTTATGAGTCAGGGTCTCACTAAGTTGCTAAGTTGACCAGGCTGGGGTCAAACTTGTGATCCTTCTGCCTCCACCTCCCAGAGTGCTGGGCTCACAGGTATACACCTCCATACTCAGTCAGCATAAATATTAATAGCCTTTAAGATGGGCTGTGCTTCTTTTCCTCCACAGTGGTATCTGGATATGCGAGGAAAAGTCTATGTGGGTCGGTGACCTTGTGGCAGCAGAGGAGGACAGGATCCTTAACCCCATCCACTGTCTTCTGTAGCCTTCCTGATCTCCATTGCAGACTTGCCGCCAAAGTCTGCCTCTTGTGCTGGTAGATGGTGAAGTGGCTCCACTGGCTGTTTGGGCTCAATGGATAGGAGTCGCTGGACTTTTCCCTCTTTTCATGCCACAGACTCCCTTCCTGTTCAGGGCAGCCCCAGGCTTCTGCTGCACCACCAGTCTTCTTCGTGCCCTCCTGGGTGTGCGGGAACAATCAGTGTGTCAGGACAGCTGCTCTCTGTAGACTCTCCTAGTTTCCTGCTCCTGTCTGTCTTAACCTTTTGCTGAATTGATCATTTTTATTTTTGTGAGAATGTATAATGTTGTCTCCCATGTAGCATTGCATTGTTTGTGGTGGTAGAGATGAAGTCCAGTTTTGCTTACCGCTGTATTCCCAGTGACTTGCTCAACTGATATTGCTAAATAAATAAATGAGAACTCCTAATTTCATAGCCCTAAGATTTAAGAACACAGCTCATCTTGCCTTAAGTCATTTCCCATCAACACCAAAAAATTTCATTAGTTTTCTACCTAACACCATTCTGCATGTATTCTTTGCTATCAAAACATTGATGTTCAGGGGCCGGGGATTTAGTTCAGTGGCTCCAGCGCCTGCCTCACAAGCGCAAGGTCCCGAATTCAATCCCCAGTACCAAAAAAAAAAAAAAAAGAAGAAAGAAAAGAAACATTGATGTTCAGCTTAGATACTAAATCATGAATTAGTCTAAACTCATCTAAACCCCATTGCCTTTGGCTGCAGTGGGTCAGAGTAATTACACCACGTTTTGGCTAATGAGCAGGAAAGAAAAGTCCTCTAAGAGGCTGCCAGGAAAGACACTGCTCCTTAATGGAGGGCAAAAAGAATATGAAAAGAACTCCTTTAGTCTTCTCCACTCCAACCCTTCTTTTTAAAATGTGGCAGGTTGGGAATATTATGTCTGGAACTATGGTAACCATCCTGCCACCCTGATGGAAGAACCTTAATGCCAAAATGACTTCAGTGAAACACTGTACCAACCCTGGGATTACCTCTACACTTCTCATTGTGTAAAGTCATAAATGCCTTTATTAATTAGGCCACTGTTATTTGTGTTATATGGCAAGAAATAATTTTTTCACTCTAACTGACACAGCTTGGAACAAATCCAATTCCACATACATTCCATGACTTAAAGGTGGGTCAGCAGACCAGTGGTTCTGTTTTTACTCACATAAAAATCAGGCAAATCTCACACCTAAACCTCGTTAACATTCCGGGCCACGCTGCAGATATGGCTTTACGTGACCTCTCTGAAGCACTTGGGACGGAGAGTATCTAAGTGGTCACACTTGGTGACCAAGCAGCTGTAGGTGAAGGGAATGAGATAGGGAGGAAGGACTGAGGAGGCTGTGGGGACTGAGGCCAGGGAAGCAGAGAGAAATGAAGGAGCCGTAAAAATCAAGGAGAAAAAAGACCAAGAAAAGTTCAAGCGAATAGCAATAGGGAGACCAGAAGAATTGGGAATCGAAAACTTAAGTCTCTTAATTATCTAGAAAACAGTCTAATAAAAATGCATAGGATCTTTTTTATCTCTTGGGAAAAAATGTTTAAGTCCAATAATAGACATAAACAAAGACCTGAATAAAGGGAGTGAGTGGTTCATCAATTATGTGAGAAAATTTAACCTTTTAAGAATATCAATTGTTCCTTTCTGAAGTATAAATGCCGTCCAATTCCAGTAAAATGAGACATCTATAACCCAATTAAAAATGTATATGGAAAAATAAACATTCACAAAGAGCTAATTTTTAAAAGATGAGCAAAAAAGAAATTTATCTCATAAAATATAAAGGAGCATAAAGAGCATCATAAAGCCATGAAAAAAAAAAAAGAAAGACAGGTAAATTGAGCAAAGTAACAGAATGGAGAAACCAGGAATAGGCCCAGCTATACCTGGAATGTGGTATGTGGTTGAGTGGTCACAGTACATCTCTGGGGGAAGCAATGGATTAATCAATAGATAGTATTGGGAAAGTGAATTTCCATTAAGCCCAACTTTACACATTCTAAAAAGAAAACCCTAAGTGGATTAAAGTCCTAGATTTTAAATGTAAAATCTTATAGTAGTAGAAGAAAATACATGTGAATATCTGTGTCTTTGGAGTGGAGATATTTCTTAAAGAAAACCCAAACAATAAAAAAACCATCAGAGAAGAAAAATTGGTAGATTTGTCCACAAAACAGTATTAAACATTTATTCCAACAAAACATACCATAAGCAAAGTTAATGGGTAGTTCACTGGAAGATGCTATTAACAATCCAAAGGAACTAGGTCTAGGAAGTGTTAAATCCTAGAAAACAGTAAGAAAAAGGAGGAAACAATAAACACTCAAATTGCAGAGAACCTCTAAATGGCCCATAAGTATATGAAGAGATTCTCAACGTAACTAGCAATTAGATAGATGCAAATTAAAGCAACAGTGAAAACTGGCTTTACAGAAAGTTATACACAATCAAGTGGAGCAAAGATGCACTGCTAGGACCGTGTAAATTGGTAGATCCATTCTGCAAAGCAACCAAACAACACTGAGGGAAATGAAGGCTTGAGTATGTGCCCAAGGAAACACTAATGTGCAGATCATAAGCCTATATGGGAGAAGAGTTCATCATGACATTGAGGGGGGCATGGAAACAACCTGATGTTTGATAATAAAGCAATGGTTTAGTTAAGCATAGATCTAACAAGATGAGTCACTAGTCAATCCACAAGTTGTAAGAGATTTATATACAACATGGATGGCTCCCCAAAGCTTAATGTAGACAACAGTTGTGTGTAAACTGAGAGGTTAACTCTATTCCATCCTCCAGAGGTCCCAATAAAATGAAGCAAAAATACATAGTCCAGTGCTCAAAAAGCTCTTGTGGTTCTCAAAGTTTTATGTGCATCAGAATCAATCTGAGACACTTGTTAAAAGAACAAGTTTATGAGTCCTCTACCCAGAAATTCTGAACCTACATTTTAAACGTGCACCTGAGATGATTTCTCCCAGAAGTGGACCATGGGCTATACTTGGAGACACCTTGGACTAAGTAAAATCAAGCTACTGAGAGAGTGTAGGAAATGAGTAGTAGTGGTGATGGCAACCTGGACATCTGTCCAGCACCAGCAGGAAGGAAATGACACTCAGGCAGCTGGTCCTGTCAGCATGGCTGCCTTTCTCCCCACCCTCTTGGGTAACCAATCTCAGTGGGCTTGGCTGGAGGGCTTTGGGTGATGAAAACAGACAGTCACCATCTGGGGCACATATCTGTGGACTGGAAGTCACTGCAGGAATCTTCTTTACCAGGGTGGTGCCGGGCCTGGTGCCTCAGGGATTCTGAGCAATCAAATCACCCTGACTCATCCTCCATTACTCCATTTGGCCTGTGGTTTAGGAGGAAGTGGGCCGTGCAAAGAGTGAAAGAGTGAAAGGGACCCTGTCAAGACACTGTCAGGTGCAAAGGCTGACATGTGCCCTGAGGAGAGAAGAACAGCTGAACATCTCTTATCAGATCTGGTGGACTATTTCAGGCTGCAGATAGTCCAGGATTCGAGCCACGGAACTCATCAGCCTTCCAGTGTCTGCTTTGCCCTGTTTCCTTCAGTCCTTGGTTCTTGTCTCTGCTGGACCGTTTCATGGCATGTTGTGTGCCAGGTGGAGATTGTAATAATGAGCAGCGCTGCGACTGTAGGCAGATGGGATGCGGCTTCAGGCATGCCTTTAGGGATGTCTGATGGCGCACTCAGCCCTGCAATCCCAGCCACAGAACTTTACCTCCCTGTGAACAGAGTACAACAGCCCCAGTCGAAAGCGGACTCTGCACTCTCGTCCACCATTGTTTATCCAGGCACTGATCCCCACTATCCCCGAGCACCAGTGGGAGCCTGGATTCACCGTCCTCTTCCTAATAGGCAGAATGGCCTGGTTTCCTAAGGACAAGGAAGGTTCTTCAGATTTATACCAACAGACCAAGCATATTCATGGGTTTCCAGGTAACAAACTCAGTTTGAAATTCCTTTTGACAGTGTATTATGGCCCCAGACAGAAATGCTAATGTGAACACAGACACTCCAAGGAAATGACGACAGTGGAAAAGATTAAGAAATGGTCTCAAATATATCTCTCTCTCTAGAAATCATCTGATTCTCCAACAGGCCTCTTTTTTGCAAATGTGTACATTTTCATGTAAAGAAAAAGGAACAAAGGAGAAGAGAACCAAGAGACACAAATATTTCCGGCTTATTAATAACCAGGAAAGTTTTCTTTATCTCCTTAGGTACTTGAAGTCCGCTGTTTGGTGCTGATGGCGTGTGAGGCATGAGAAGAGCCTGCGAGTCTGGGGAGCCCTCTGTGCACCTGCCTGCCTGTCTCCCCGCGCCGGCTCTAATGAGACCCGGTGCAGCTGCAGCTCCCATGGTGCTGAGCAACACAGGCAGCAAGAGACCCATTCTTCTCACTCCCTAATGCGTTTGCTTAAGCATGAACATTCGTGTCAGAAGCGCTCAGTGCCAAGCGCCCTTTCGGGAGTAAGGTAGTCACTGCCAGGCCTATGTGTCTGGGAATTTGTTATGTCTATTCATCTAGGGGTTAGAATTAGGGTTAGGTAAATCTTGTATTTTCTAATGCAGTTGAAAAGGTAAAAAACAAAACACCATTTATAAAATCACACATTTTGGGGGGGATGCCCAGCTGTGAAAATCTCATTGCCCTGCAGAAGGCTCGTTCCTGAAAACTTGAACAGTACCTCTTCTGTGCGGGGCAGGTCCTCTGCCCTCATTGGCCCCGTCTTCTGAAATGAGTGAAGCGAAAGTTATTTTACACCCGACCTTGCACAAAGCTAATGCGCCTAATTAGTGGAAGATCTGCTTGTAGGATGGGAATCTGCACTTACCCCCCAGTGCCCCATCATCCAGGGATGAGGAAATATCTCTGGCCAGACTCTGTGTTTTCTTGTCTTTCTCATAGCAGCGATGAACATAAACTGAATTGATTGCTGTCCTGCCCCTGTTGCCGAGATGGCCAAAGGAGTGGCCAGTGCTGAGCTGAGGAGAGTTAACTGGGGTCACAACCTTCTTGCTGGTTCATGAGCCGGAGAAAGAGCCAGAGCTAAGACACCTCTAAGAAGCCACCTTGTCATCTGATGTTTTGGACAGGGAATAGATGGGCCTCATACAAATCGGTGTCCTCTGCAGTCCCCCTCTCCCCCAGTATCCCTCCAGTCAAATCTGGACCCCACAGAGGGAAAGGCAATGAGGAGATAAGAATTTAAAATGATAATAAAACTGACTCCGAGCTGCTGCTTGTTATCATCAAGTGCTGACGTTTAAATCATGTCAATGATAAAATACTTCTCCCTGCAAGCTCTGTTGCTGCGATTGCTTTTGCTTCTGACCAGGGTGGACTTGGTCTCAGGTATCCCTTTACAAAGTAAGCTTGTGACCTATTGGCATCAGCCTAGTGCCCTCGTTAGCATGTTTTGTGTTTCCAAGCCCAGGTTGTTATACATGCCTGCATATAGACAGATTCCGTGTCAGCAATGAAAGCACAGTGATTGCACTCTAGACAAAGAAACCAGAATGTAGTTATTTATTTCCTTTTTTATTTGACCACGAGGCTTATTCTTTGTTTTGTTTCGGTTTTAGTGTGCTTAAAATTAACAATGAAACAGATTGCAAACTGCATGGTGTGGTATTTTTGTTTGTTATGTGCAAATTTTAGTTCATACATGAAATATTTTACTGAACTTATTGAATCTCTTTAAACTTTAATTGTATTCTTCATGAAAATTGTTCATTGTTGAAAAACTGAAAGTCTTCTTCAGATTTGTGCCTCACCCTGCTCCCAGCCATGCTTACTGTCGTAGAAGTCCAAACGCACGGGCTTGCTCTCCTTGAGCTGCAGCAGCTGGGGTTTGACCTAAGCGTGGCCCACCAGGGACAGCAGAATTCCATCTGGAATTCTGAATCTGGAGCAAGTGACTCAAAGATGCCGGAATATTTTGGGATGCACTCTTGTGGGAATGGGGCACATGTCAGTAACGGTATCCAGTGCCCGGCAGCAGATGTTCAACAGAAGCTCCCTGTGTTATAGTTTGGGCTCTAGGTCTGACCGCCTTGGTTTCTGATTGTCAAGTCAGAATCTCTGGGCTTGCAATTGATGCCCTAAGATCCCAGATAACCTTCTAGTGAATTTCTTCTCTGCTTAAGTGCACCAGAGTTAGTTTCTGTTACTGGCAACCAGGAACTTTCACTGGTATTCCAAATTGGCATGAATACTTTGAGGTTGAATTCTGAAGCCATGATGATTGGCTGATGATTTACCACAGTCAAATAAGAGCCCTACAAATGTAGCACAGTGGCCTTGCTGGAAATGGCAAAGCAATCGTATGACTTGTGAAACTGTTCCTCGTACACTAGGCTGTCGCTACCCACCCTTGCCAGCTTTACACGTCCAGCAAGACAAAAGCCAGATCTCTTTGATTAGAAAGATTTTTCACGGAGTTTACTCCATTTAAAATACATTAATAGGGCTAGGGATTTAGCTCAGTGGTGCCGGGTGTCTGAGTTGCAAGCGCCAAGGTCCTGAGTTTGATCCCTGGCACAAAAAAAAAAAAAAAGAAGAAGTTAAAATACATTAATAGAGGCCAAAAATACCAAACAAACAAACAATGAAGGAACTGCTAGTAAGTGGACTAGTAAGCTAGTAAGGAACTGCTGCTTATGGCTAAGGCAGGGAAAACAGTCAGAAATAATGGGAAAACAGACGGTAGTTTATCAACAAGAGTGAAAGCCAAGTTAAAAATGTGCCATCCAAACATTTATTTTTGTTAACTGCTTACTCTGAAGCTCATCAGCAAGCTGCACACAGACATTACTTCCATCTCATACCACAGCAATGACTAACATCCGGTGTGAGGTTTCAGGGCAAACTCTACTCATTTCCAAAAGGGTCCTTTCTGGTCCCATTCTCATGCCCATCGTACCCTTTGTGGTTAAGCCAGCATCTAGCTTTTGTGTTAGAGTCCATGACCTACAGCAAGATCTTCAAAATCCCAGGGAGCGGGAGGCAGGCAGAGGGAGGGGGACTGAAAGTTAAAGCCCAGCTTGGGCAATTTAGCAACTTAGCAAGACCCTGTCTCAAGATTTAAAAAAAAAAAAAAAAAAAAGACTAGGCATGTAGCTCAGTGTGAAGGCCCTGAGTTCGATTCCTAGTACTACAAAACTTCTCTAGACTGCGGCTCCCAGGTTTTTCTTTATGGGAATAAAGACATTATCATGGGAAGATTAAATAAGAAAATTTAGGGTTCGTTCAAAGCACTTTAACACAGTGCCCGGCAGGTACTACAGCATTAGGGGATTAAGGAGGGACCCTCCTTAATCAGCTTGTTTTGTTTTTGCTTTTTTGGCTTGTACTCACCTTTCTCTCTTTCTTTTTCCTTGTTTTTATTGGTGCACGGTTGCAGTATGTGATGATCACACTGATCGTAGGGAGGTGGTGCATGTGGGGAACACACCTTCATTCTTTTTTGTGTCCTACGCCTGCCATTCCTCCCTGCGCTTTCCAACTTTGGTCCCCTTTCCATTGGCAAAAGTTCTACTTCCCTTTTTTCCCTTCAATTACTTTTTCCATTTGTTTTCCTTCACCTCCTTCCCCCTTTCTCACTCTTATTCCTCTTCCCATTTTAAAAAGATCTCCCTACTTCCTATTATCTACCTTTTATTTTGCTCTTTATTTTTACTTTGGGTTCCTCATATAAGAGACACTGTGTAATATTTAAGCTTGCATGTTTGATTTATTTCAATTAACATTATAGTCTCAAAGTGCATTCATTTACCTACAAATGCCTCAAGTTTATCATTCTTTATAGCAGCGTAATATATTGTGTATAAATATCATATTTTCTTTATCCATTCATCTGTTAATGGGCATACAGACCATTTCCAAGATTTAGCTGTTATAAATTGTGCTGCTATGCACATGGCTATACATGCATCACTGTACTATAAATAAAGGAAGAGATCTAATGGAAAATACCTAGAAGAGGACTATCTGGGTCAAACGGAATTTCTATTTTTAGTTTTTTACTCTGACTTCCACAGTACTCCAGCTGGACTCCTCCAGCTTCCCGCAGTAGCAGGTTGCTCCAGTGCACCTGCCTAGACCTCCCTCCCTTCCCTGTCTCACTTTCCCACTCCACTAGCAGCTTTCTCCTCTCCCCCAGTTTCTCTTTGTCCAGCTGGGTTCTAGGACAAACATGATTCTCATAAGGGATGATACACCCGCCGAGGGATAAAAATTGGTTACATGGGGGGGAAATATTGCTCTTTGTTAGATATAAAATACACATATACATATGGTACACAAATTTACAGTGTACTGAGGGATTAAAACTTGACAGAGGGCAATTAAAAAATACCTAAAAACTTTATTCAGAGGAAGAACAATAATAACTCTTTTTAAAGGCTGAGAAATACAGTAAACCTAAGGAAACCCAAATAATTCAAAAAGTTTGTTAAAATGGTTGATTAAATATTAATTTTGGCCGCTAATTTTTTAACCTCAGTTATGTAGCAGGTACAATAGTAATAAAATAATAATTTGAACATAGGAAAACAGACATGGACCTAACCAGCAGGTACTTCTGACGCTGAGAAAGATACCTGTCACTGTGTGCTGGCCGCAGAATCCCGTGCACCACATTGTGGCTGTTTCTATCCATGGCTGGTGCTCTGCTCACCTCCTCAGGCTCCTGTCAACACTTCTCTCCCCTTTCCTGACAGTCTGGGAAGAATCATTTTGCATTAAGAGATAAAATATTTCTTTTTTTTTCACAGTGAGAATAAATAAAAGACAAAACCCACTAAGTATACATAGAAACTCAGCCATTAAAACCTACCTAAGATACAGAGAAATCAGCAAGAAGGAGGCTTGGGCTCTCTGGGGAATGGAGAACATGAGAATGGGAGAAGTGGTCAGGAAACCCTTGTTAGCATGGGAAGAAGGGGAGGGCCCTCGTTGTGCCCTGTCTGGAGGGAAAATTCCAGGGTCCACCTAAGTCCCCACACTTTCATGGCCAGGGCAGGAGATGAGAGCAGGCATAGGTGGAACTTTGATGTCAGGGTCTCTTTAGCCTGGACTCCAGAGTATACTGCCTGGTTATGGGGGCCTCAGGGGGTCATGTGCAGAAATGACTTTCATTCCAGGGAGCTGGATATTATAAAAAGCAAAGGGGGCATTGAAGAGCCAACACTGGTTATGGCCAGCCATGGGTACTTGGCAGCCAAAACAAGGACCTGAAGTCAATTCTGCACCACTGCTTACCAGCACAAATCCCCAAATTCTTGAAACTGGCCCAAGGATGTCTTTCTTCTATGGTATTTGTAAAAGACTAGCCAAAGCACTCGGTTGTCATATCTCATGTAAAAATAAGGCAGAAGACTGATAAATGCCATTGTTCCAAATTTGCTCCCAGGCAGAAAGGAGGCCCAGGGCTCTACCCCAGGCCAGACTGGGCTCCAGAGCAGCCTGGGAGGGGAGGGGCCTGCAGATGGAACTGGAAGACTCACGAGCTGTTTGTGTAAGATGGATTCTCACATGACTGGATGGCTTAGGTAGTAGCAATCGAGGCAGATGCTCAAAGTCCCTCTCTTACCTCTGATTCAGCAAGCTTGATTATCTTATATAAGTGTCCGAGGTACTTTTTCCTTGTAATCTAGCCCTTGGAGAAGCTTGTAAAGCTTTTGTGGCACACAAGGTAAAATTCCACTCCTGCACTAGGACAGTGAGTTATAACAATTTCCAGCTTGTCTAGTGAATGCGTTTGGATGTTAATGATCTAAACTTCTGCTTCTCACCCAAAGATCAAACTGGGGAGTTCATTTGAAGGTATACAGTTTTTAATAATAAAAATATCTGTTCTTTATTGAAAGCTTACTAAGTGCCATCTTACATTTTATTCACATGACAGCCATTGGAGATCATGGTGGGGTTACTGGTGGCTGTTTTTTCTCATTTCAAATAACTTGCCCCTAGATGACACAACCAGTAGACAGAGTAGTTGGGAATAGTTAACTACCTCCAGGGACTGTCCACTACCCTTTCTCTCCAGGAGACAGAGTAAGACATGAGTTTTATTTGAGGTATTACAGCAGATGATCCAGAAACGTAGTCAGATAAAGACAGCAAGAGAGAACTCTGACCCCAAGAGTTGCTTAGCATGTACTTCAGATGAGAGAGTTCAGGAGACCAACAAGCTGCATTAACTTACTTAGTTCATTTAGCTATGAACCTCTGTAGTATCCTTTGGCTTAATAAAGTGTTCCCCTAAGTACTTAAGCTGCTTTTCAGAGTGTTAGGTACATGAAAAAAATAGGCAGAACACTGTAATTTTGCAATGTACTGAAAAATGGCCTTGGATTGCTTTTGGGTCTGTGATTTATAGAGGATTGTACTGTCATAAAAGGAGCTCCCTCCCCTTAACAAAGATGATTCAACCTACCTATCTCTGGTTTAAGTCTCAAAACTCCTGTCAACTCCTTCCACCTCCTAGGGAACTTCCAGTCCTTCCTTCTCTACCTGACTCCAAATGGCTGGCTGCCCTTAACTCTCCCCTCCTGGTAGCCTCCTGCCATCCTCGTCAAGAGGTAGAGTCCATTCTTTCACTTCTGTTGAATCTGTATGGACCTTGTGTGACCAATGGAATGCAGCAGAAGTAACATTCTCTGACTTTCAAATCTAGGTTAAAAAAAAAAATGCTTGCTGTTTCCATGTGGGTCTTTTGGAAGCGAGCTGAAATGACATGAATATGATTATCCTGGATTCCTATTTTGTGAGCTGCCCTGGAGGAGAGAGGTGCCAAGGAGAACCCAGGCACCACGTGTGCAGGTAGAGCCATGTCCCAGGCAGGCCCTCCAGTCTCAGCTACCACCAGTGGATCAAAGCCAAGCTGCCTAGTGGAAGGAGCCCTGCTTGGATTTCTGACCCATGAAATCATCAGGCAAATTGACTTCTTTTTTTAAGCCATTCAATTTGGGGGTAGTTTTTTAAATGTAAAAATAGATGGATTGAAACAAGCATTTAAACATTCTCAGGACTCTTAGCCTAAGACAACAAACAAAACCACTATATCCTCTCTAGCTTCCACTCAGTCTCTTTCCTCTTGTTCATAACTAAACTTCTTGAGTTCATAACTAAACTTCTTGAGTAGTCTTCAGCAGAGTCCTATGCCTCACCTCCCTCTTGCTCCTCCACCTACTTCAATCAACCTCCTAGCTTCTTCTGAAATTGCAGTCGTTAACAACCTTGTTCTTGAGTTCCTGACATTTGTCCACTTCCCCTTAGAAACATGTCTAACCCCGGGGGAAAGCCTCCTTCATTTGCTGGCATCTTAGAAGATTAGATGCCCTGGGACTCTGCCTTCCATCCTCTTCTCATGCTGCACATTCTCCCTTGTTGTATCATGCCCTACAGATAATATTTATTGCCTATTAAATCTACCAGAGAGACTCAGAAGGTGAGAGTTAAATTTAAATTTTAATATCTAATAAACAGGGATACCACAACAGTCAAGAGGTAGAAGGAACCCAAACATCCATTGACGAATGAATGGATAAATAAAATGTGGGGTATACAATGAAACATTATTCAGCCTTGAAAAGGAAGGAAAGTCTGTCACATGCTATAGAACAGATAAATCTTGAGGATATTATGGTAAACAAACCAGTTACAGAAAAGAAAAATACTATGTGATTCTAATTATAGGAGGTATCTAAAGTAGGTAAATTCATAGAAACAGAAAGGAGAATGGTGGTTTTGGGGTGGGGAGAGGGGAAAGTAGAGTTGTTATTTGATGGGTACAGAGTTTCAGATGGGCAAGGTGAAAAAGCTCTGGAGATTTGTCTTACAACAACATGAATATATTTAACACTACAAAACTACACTTAGGAATAGTTAAGATGCACTATTTTATGACTTTTCACTATAGTAAAAATGCAAAATAAAACTGTAAGATATTAATGAGTTGCAAATCAATGTTTTAAATTAATCTTTATGTTTAAAATGTTAATAAATATCCAGTTCTTCAAAAACAGGAATAAAACTATATCTCATGGAGGGATAGCCTAAACCTTGGCTGACCAAGAATTTTATATAATTGCAGCATGTTCTTATTTAAAGAGGATCATATCCTTTTTTGTATGGTTCATAGAATTCAAAGAATCATAGAAAGGGATCGATGTGAAGATGATCTGGTTCTACTGTATTTTGTTTCACACAGTCCATCGTAACTAGAGAGTCCAAAATTAAACAACCTGACTAATGAAAGGCAAGTCCTACTGATTTCCTTGCCTTCCTTATGTATTCATTGGGTTTTCTATTTTCCTGCATCACAGTGTCTTTGCTGAGACATGGGTAGTAGAGGAAAGGAAAGAACAGAAGAAAGATCCCTAAAAATGAGAAGACCAAACTTTTTTTTATTCAGAATCACCAAGTATTTTTTTTAATTCAAAATCACGAGAAGACCAAACTTTGAAGTGTCAGTGGTCAATGCCTCTACAAGAAAATTTCTCTCAAAAATATAATCAATTACCTTGTGAAAGTATGGTAGGATACTGCATAGTTGTGAGATCTTTACACCCAACTGACATTCTCTTGGACCATGATCATGTGATCATTGTTTTGTGCTTTCACCTCTAAGAACAGGGAAACATCAAATAAAAGTATTTCTGAAAAGTCAATCCATTTGTTGTGGATGTGCTTAAAAGATTACTAGACACTCAAAAGTCCAAAGCACTCCTTGCCAGACTTTTTTGATGTCGATTGCCTGGGATCTACCGAATCAGCGGAGTGAAAAAACATGTGATGAGTAGAGTGAAATGGAGCTAATATGCTACACAAAGGGAAATCTGTTGGGCTGCAGCAGCTATGACATTTCATCAAAAAGTTCTGAAACACTGTTATTTTGGATCCACCACTTTAAAAATAGGATGGGATCAAATCTATTTAACAAAGACATGATTTGTGACCACCAGGGACTAATGATCTTAGAATATTTGTAGCTGCCCATCAGAAATGCTGGAAATAACTGAAAAGGTCATAAACATGATCTAGGGGACCGTATTGCCTGCTCTGGCTACAAGCTACAAGGTTGCTGCTCTTCTTTCTGTCCCTTTCTTGTGCTAAACAGAACACTACCTAGTTCAACAGCATGGTTTTTCTTTACTGTGCAAGCAAGAAGCTTAGATTTGTACCATACACCACTGATTTGCCAGCCGAAAGGTAGAAGACAGTAGGAGACATAGCTGTCTCTTGCCAGCACTGAAACATGAGCTTCCCATCTTATTTTTCTCATTAATGTTAAGGATGAGTCACTGTGCTTAGTGAAAGGAGACAGTCTCTTTGCCAGCACAGCCACGCTGTGATTTTGAATCAGAGACTTCCCAGAAGTGTCATTGTGCATGCTTATACATTTGAGCTGTTCCGCCTTCTCCCTTGGCCAAGCCCCTTACTCTGCCTCACCTGCCGGAACTCTTTCCTGGTGCACAGGGTCTAGTAAAAGTCTAGGAAATGGTGACATCATCACCATCATTTCTCAATTTTCTGGAGAAAAAATTTGAAAAGATTTTGCAGTGGTTTGTCTCTTTTCATATGATTATAAACCAAAATGCAATTTACAGTGACTCTTTAAGATATATAATTGAGGGGCTGGGATTTAGCTCAGTGGCAATATGCCTCCCTCTCAAGCCCAAGGTAATGAGTTCGATCCCCAGAACCACACACAAAAAAGATATTATTGATGATACCTACATTGAGCACCTAATATATTTCAGGTACTGTATCAAGTGTTTTACACACAACTCCCAATTTATTTGCCATAGTAAAGAAAACTTTGTATATAAAATGAGAAAACCAAAGCCAAAGAGTTTGAGGTGCTTGTCCAGATCCACACAGCAGGTCAGGGGCAGAGCCAAGGCTCAACACTAGGGCTGTCTGATGACAAACCCCACATTTTAACTACCCAGAGTTGTTCTGTATGGCTTTTAAGGGAATGAATCTAGAAATTTTACTTAGAGTTTGGCCAATGTCTCAACAAATACAAGTACTGACATGTGTTTGATTTTTAATTTGTATTTAATCCTACTCATGTGTCATACAACTTCCTGTGGTGGTAAATTTGATGTGTCAACTTGGTTGGGCCATGGTGCCCAGATACGTGATGAAACATTACTTGGAAAGTTTCGGGAATGTTTTTGGATGAGATAACATTTTAACTTGTAGATACTGACCTCCATGATGTGGGCAAGCCTCCTCTATTCAGTTGAAGGCCTGAACAGAAAAAAAAGACTGACTTCCCTTCAGCAGCCAGGGATTCTGCTGGCAGATGCCTTTAGACACGAGCTGTAGATTTTAGACTTGCCAGCCTTTGTAATTGCACGAGCCAGTTCTTTAAAATGCATTTTACTGATTCCGTCTCTTGGACAACCCTGACTAATACATCCACATATTCAACAAGTTATGAAACACATCTGAAAAAATATAGGTCAATATGAGAAATATTCTTAATATTGGAAATGCTCAAAATGCAGTGATTTGGAGCTTATTAAAAATACAAAGCCTGAACTTCACCCAAGACTAATTGAATTAGACTTACAGAACCAGAGCAGGTATTATTTTTCTTAAGCATCATAACGACTGTGACACCAACTCTTGGTTAATATATAACTACACCAAATAAGCTATATATACACAATGGACTACTACTAAGCTACAAAGAATGACAAATGGAAGTCTTTTGTAGGAAGATGGATATTCCTTGAGTCCATAATGGTATATGAAGTAAATCAGACACAAAAGGTTTCTCTTACATGAGAAACTCAAAGTATATTTTAAAGAGCAAAATAAAATAAAGATGATAAAAACAAGGAGATAGACTATGGAGATGGGAAAAGATTTGTGGAATGGGAGGAGATGGGAGAAGGGAGAGGGAAAGGAAAGTAAAAAAGGATCAAGATATTATATACATATATATGAACATATATATATGTACAAATATATACATGTACAAACACCCCACCATGAATACATTCATTATGTATTGCAAACCTATATTAATAAATATTTTTAAACATAAATAAAGTATAACTGCAGCATAAGAAATTACTATGAATTAGTCAGGACAGTCAAGATTTTACTGTGGTAATAAATGGCCCAAAAATTTCAGTGCTCATGCTATGTGACCAAAGTTGGTTGGGAGAAGGGTCTTTTGCTCATCACTGTTTCTTTTGTTCTCCATATTAGTCAAGTAGTAGGGAAGAGATGACATACTCAATAAGTAAGGAGAGTTTACAAAGGGGGCTCTTTACAATGATGATGGTAAAGCTAAGGGAAATCAACAGCAATGACAAAAAGCTAAAGGGAGTAGATACCACTCAGCTGGAACTGGAGATCTTTGGTAGCAGAGCCTAATAAGCTCATGGAGATGCAGAAGGCAAACAGCAAGAGGATACAAATACCCCAATACCACTCTCCTTTGCCTTCTGATCTCTGGCCTGCACCTCTCATTAGTGGGAAACCAACCAGAAGCCAGAGGACAAGAGAACCTATTGGAATAGTCCCTCAAAAGTAGCCTCCAAAACACAAAGAATCATGGAAAAACTGGACTCCAAATGCTGAATCTCTAATACACTCTGGAACTCAGGCTAAACACCAGTGGAAACATTGCTAGGCAGCACAGCAGAGGGAAAGATAATGAAGCAAAACATTAATTGCCTTTGAAGTATTGCCTAGAAGTAATGTGGCCCCCTCTGCTTGTGTTTCTTTGACCTCAAGCCTGACTATAAAGCATGGGGAATATAATCCTTCTCCAGAGAGGGAAAGTGAGTATCAGTGGTAGTGAACAACCTACCACATGAAGGAGGCAGAATGGCTGGGAGCCATGCGAGAGGCTCTATATACATTTTCTTCTCTTTTGAATTTTGCAACATATGAATACATTATCTTCTCATAACAATGTAATAAAAATAATAAAATGATGTTGAGTGTGGTGTTACAGGCCTGAAGTCCTAGCACTAAAGGGGATCATGAATTCAAGTCTAGCCTGGGGTACATAACCAGACTTAGTCTCAAAATCATAAACAAATGACAAATAGATAAATAAATAAAAATAAAACTACAGTGATAAATTACTAGAGTCACCATTTATCCTTCCTGGCTGCCCAGCATTTAACTGTTCATCTTGTAAGGAAGTTAAACCTCCCACTATAGAAAACGAACAGGCCAGATATATACTGGCTGTTCCCGCCTCCTTTGCTGCTAAAACACTGGCTCCATGACTAGAGTTCTGCCAATCAGATGCCCTTGCCCCAGGCTTTGAATTGGAAACTAGAGGTGCCAAGATGGGAACAGAACCAAATCTTTTCTGGTGATTGGTGGTGCCAGCAATGGCAGCTAAATCCAGTTCCCAGCATCAACAGAGAGAAAGAACGGCAACACCCAGGACCCAGTACTGACCATGCGGCCTGCTGTTCACCGTGTCTGCCACAGCACCAGTGTGCGTTCTGCAACTAGGCCCAGGGCCTGATTCTCAGCATCCTTTGAACCTGTATCCTCCTCACTCAATCCTGCCCATCCTGGACGGTGCAAGAACTATACTCCAATATCTTTTTCTTACATTTCATTTCCTATTTAAATAAGCCAGAGTTTAGTATCTCTTGCTTACACCCTGGAAACTCGGACTGGAGTAATGACTAGCTTTGGACCTGTTATTGCAAAAAGTAAAGAACTAGATAAAACACTGTTTAATTTTCAATTAAAAAGACACTGTGAGGTATTGGATAAATAATAAGCAAAATGCAGCTGGACCTTCCTTTACCAATCCCTCACTTAGAAAGCTTCTCTGAACTGGCAGCTTTTTGTCACCTCCAGGGAGAGCTGCAGAATCAACTATTTCAAGTGCCTGGAAGTTAAAGAGGGTTTGAGAACAATTTAAATATTAAGATTTTCTTAGGGTTTTCTCTTAATTAATTAAGACTTATGAAAGCAAGGCTACCGGGTCTCATAGAGCAAAAGCCACAGCCTCTTTTGGGGTTGCATCTGACAGAGATTACTGTTTTCTCGTATTAATCAGAGGATTGCTTAAATCCTTCATCTCTGATACTTTGCTTCTAAACTGGTAAAACCCCAGAGGGAGTTCTGTTCCCAATTGGGTAAAGCAGCTCAAAAAGGCACCAGCCAGATAGAGTCAGGCTGAAATACCCTGTACTTAACTTCTCTGTACTTAGGAATCTCTCCCTAAAGTGCATGTGTAGAGATATAGTGCCACACAGCCAGGAAAAGGAGGTCATCAGTTGTCTTCTGATGACCCTGATCAGTGCATTTATCTACAAGTCACAATCTTTCTCCTGCGGGTTTGCATTTCCTTAAGCTCAAAAACTAAGACTCTTGTGACCAGAGCAGCATGAGCGACAACTCTTCAGCCAAGATTAGCTGATTAGGACTGTTCCCAAGCTGATGAGGTGAACAGGAGGCTATTGGCCGCTCTGCCTGTGCCGAGCTCAGAGGAAAGCATACATTTGCGACACACACAGACTTTTCTTAAGCACCAGTGGAAAAAAAATACAGTGCAGGACTTTAGTAGAAAAGCCATGTTCTTATTTAATTAGACACATTATCTACTCTCTGCCTTAGCCTTATTTTTAAAATGAAATATATAATCTCTCTATTAAAAATCCTGGAAGGAGTTCAAAATCGAATCCCTTCCAGCTAATGTAATTGAAATGCTTTGTAGAAACCTTTTAATCACACCCCCCACCAATTGTACACAGCTGTGGAATAGTAAGGCTTTATTTGCAGTTCAAAATAATGTCTTCTTGTTGCTGACTCAGGCTTCTAAAAATTAGCCTGTGGCCAAGCCTAGAAATGAGAAGTTCAAATTTGGAAAAATTTGGAGAAAGCCATCCTCCTTCCAAAGAGAGAGCCTTATTCAAGTGATAAATTGACCAGGGCTTCTGTGTTCCAGTATCTATCCTGGTTTCTCTTTCCATGAGCCCTCAGCTAACCCACACCATCTCTTCATCATCTGTTTTCAAAAAAAGATTGAGAAACAGTCACACACACTTGAAGGCTGGTGTAGAGCTTCTTCCCATGCACACTTCAGCCCACAGTGACCTGGCCTCAGTACCACTTGCTCGGTGGGCCCCCGTGGGAACTCCTCTCACTGGGGCCATCAAGCTGCTCCTCAATGCGACCCTCAGGGGACTTTCTTCAATCTTATACCTACCAGACTCCTGCAGGAGGGACACACTGAAGACTGCTATATTTACATCCTTCTTGCTGGGCTCCTGTTTTACTTGCCTGCCCTCAGGGATGACTCAGAGTGAGCTAAGCCAGTACCAGCAAGCATGTCTCACGGGCTTTCAGCCACTGTTCTGGAGTGGCAATGGCACTTGTCAATGAGGCATCAGGAAACGTCTGGTGGGGACCCCAAGGGAATCTTCCTTCTTGGAAAGGAGTGAGGTATACAAGGAAAGAGCTAATTATCTCAGCTTTCTTGACTCCTGCTTGAAACATTCTTGATTCAGACATTTTACTTGGAGTGTCCAGACTATGACCTCCAAGTAGAAATCTTTGACACACTGAAGGTAGCCTGGATTCTCCATGGCATTGCTGGGACCACCTACCTCAGACTTCCTGATAACTCTCTACCAAGTGACATTTACCCCGCCCTTTTATTCTGTTACTTCTAGCCAGAGGTATCCTAATGAATATGATCTCTCTGCCTACCATTTGATTCTGTAGACCACTGTTCCCTTGAGAGCTCTGCTTCTCCTCCATGTGCTTGTCTGCTTTCACCTGGCCCTCAAACATACACGCTTCCTAAAATATGAGCTTTCAGATCTCTTGTCTGCTTACCCCACATACTTTTTTTAAGGACAGCTCCTCCCAGCCTACTACTTCAAGTAACACCCACCCTGGCAAAACCCTCAGACCCCTCTCACAGGCTCTGTCTCAAGATATGTAAAACATTGAGTCCAGCTTGGACAACTTAGCCACTAATGAGACCTTGCCTCAAACAGAATCATTTCCCAGTTCATGCATGCCCTTCATCCGTATTGCTCACCTGAGGGGCTAAAATAGGCAATATTCTAATCTTTCTTTTTCAGTTACTGAGGTCCTCTCCTAGTCTCTGCCACAGTGAATTGATTCCAAGGTTTTGTTCAGTAACCTCCTAAATATTTCTCAGAATCCCTCTACCCTGTCTGCTCTCACTACCACTGCCTTAGTTCACATTTTCTCATGTCTTGTTAGAATCACTGCAAAGCCTTTTTAACTGACTCGTGTTCTAGTCTTGCCTTCTTCATCCCATTTTAAATAGGGCCTCTCCTCCACTGAATCTTGCTTTGGCCCCTTATGTTGGTATTCAAGTCCCTGCACCATTTCAGCTCAGAGTCCTCTTCTAGCTTTACATCCTCTGGGGTCAAATGATAAATGGCTTATTTTGCCTCCAAAGTCAACTTTCTACACTCACCTCTACTTCTTCCTCCCGGTGCACTTCCATTTATCTTCTGTTCCGGAATTCTTTTGGTTACAAATACTCTTTCTCGATACTCACTATGCCCCTTCTCTTCCTCCATCTTCCAAGAAAGAGTTAGATATTTCTGCTATAGTATCTTGTGCATTCCTCTACCATAGCACATATCAACCAATGCTGGAGCTCTTTTTTTTTTTTTTTTTTTTTTTGGTATCGAGGATCGAACTCAGGTCCTTGCACTTGCACAGCAGGCAGTGAAACCTCTGAGCTAAATCCCCGGCCCTGGAGTTCTTGAATATTTTGTCCAATTCCCATCAGACTCTGAGGACCCTGGGGACAGAAACGGTCTTGTTCATGGTTTTACTCCAGTGTCTAATAAACCACTAGCAGATGGTAACAATAAATGTTTAATAAAGGAGGAATTAGATGAACAAATGTTCTAATTCTCACAGTGTTTGCATTTTACAAAAAACAAACAAACACAAAATGTTTCTTCATTTGCCTGATTTAGATCTTTCTCTGCCCTGCTGTGTGTACCCTTCAAGAGGCTGAGCTCTATGGACTGCATCAATTACATACCTCGGCCTTCAGGTTTCTTCTTGGCTCTGGCCAATGAATATCACTAGCAAACAGTGAGAAGGTGGGAGAGGAGAGCAGTTGCTTCTTCCCTGCCAGTTAACAGTTTGGCAATGTCTACATTCCTCAACCAAATGCCACAGCTCCTGTTGGATGAGCTTCTCTCAGTTTCTGTCACCTTCCCCTCCACTTGCCTCTTAGGCCTCATAGCGGTGGTCAGGTGTTCAGTGCTCCTGCTGTTGCTAGCAGGGGGATTTCATTGTCTCCTCTTGATTTCCCTCAACTTTACATTTACTCTTCTATAGTCCCTTCATTAAATCCTCTCCAATCATCCAGTTTCAGTGCCACCTGTTTCCTCCTGGGACAGCAAAAACCCATTAAGCGCGTTTAGGGAGATGAGCAAAGTGTTAATTTATTTACATCATTACTCACAACTCTCAACTTTGTCTACTCAAAGGGCATCTGCCTGCAGGCACAAAAGACCTCAATTACAGTAACAGAACAATACGTTGGAATGATCTCTCTCTCAACCTCTCCTCCCACCCCACTCCATCCAAATAAGGTTCTCAGTCAGCTAGAAGAGGGGTGCTCATGAGCTTACAAACTAAGACTGTGCCCCTATAGCCTCTGGTTAAAGGTGGATTAAAGGGCTGCCTGGGGCAGCTACTGGTCCATAAAGTACATTGAAACATCAGTGGGCTAATAAAACACAGCAAAGAATGTAACAAGACAAAGAAAATGTTTTTCATCATCTCACCTTTATCATTTGCTGTGTGACAATGGGCCAGTTACTTAACTCCTTTATTCTATTTTCTCATCTGCAAAATAAGGCTAATATTATTATCTGCCTCAAAAGATTCTTGTACATTGCTTATTAATTGCTATCTTAATTCTGGCTTGGAGCTAAATCTGGCAGAGATTACTACATCTCTATTTTCTCATATTAATTGGAGAACTGCTTAAATCCTGTATTAATATTCATGGGGAAACTTAATAAATTGGCCATTTTGAGCAGTTTTGGACGTGGATATAAGTGCTGATGGTTTTTAAATTAATACATATAACTTAGTTTTTTAGATAAAGTAGATGTTTTACAAGAAACACCATACCTTTTAGAGACTTTTTCATGTGAATAAATTTGAGCTCCTCAGACATAGAAAGTGAAGGAAATCTCAAGTCACAGCATGCAATCTCTATTCTGTTTCTCACCAACTTTGTGATCTCTGACAACTCACCTCATCTTTCAGTCTCAAATTTTTAATCTGTGAAAGATTAAAAAAAGAAAAGATACTCACATTTGTGTCCTTTAGGATTTTGCAATGTTCAAATAAATATTACAAATGATGGAACCATATGAGCTAAAAGTTTATTGTCACCAATATTCCCTCTAATCAAAATCTAACTTTTCTAGGTTCTTCCTAAATTTTTAGGGCTCTGTGAGAAAAATATTATTTGTGTTCGCCAATCTTAACTTCTTTTCTCCACGTGGACATAGGAAATCTGTGCTGCTCAGTCTCCTTGCAAGGCCCCCTGACTTGTTCTAGCCGATGAAAGCTGGAGTGGTACCAAACCATGCATGGTCTTCCTGTCCCCCACCCTCTACTCTGGTGATGGTGACCCTTTTAGAGCTTTCAGTGATTCAAACAGCCTGCCGCAGCATGTGTGCCACAGATTTGCCACCACTGCCCTCCACAGAGCCCAAGAAGTCCATGTGTTCCAGGTGCAGCTAAGCCATTCTCAGTACCAGGTAAACCAAGAGTTGCTTTATCTGCATTTCAATTAAAAATTCTACAGACAAAAATGTTAAAATACAAATAAATTATTCAAATGGTAGAAATCTCAGCTCCTGTATTGCAAACCCGTGGAGATGTTTTTAAGTAGAAAATATCAGTTATTCCCTTCAATCATATTTATTGCATATCTTACTTTTGTGCAGAGCCTGTTTTGGGTACTTTCCTAAATCCTAAATGAGCTCATGATAGGATTGCTAGATTGGAAGAGGGAAAATGAAGGACATACGATTTAATTTGTTTTTCAGATAAACAACGGACACCTTTATAAACATACATATGTCCTATGCAATATTTGGGACATTTATATTAGCTGAGCATCCTCTATTTTATCTGGCAACCCAGGGACATGGCACCTTCCTCAACAGTGCATTTACTACTGTTTATACTTGAGTACTATTAAACTTGAAAGAGCAAGCATAAACTAGACCATTATTCTGAGCAATATCCTGTTTGATCTAGTTGCAAGCTAAGGACTATAAAAGATTTATGAGGGGAGTATCGGTCACCATACTTGTGAAACACTATTTGTGCACTCCTATATTGTCTTGGACTCACCTCTCTTCAGGGCCCATGGACACTTTTGGCTTCCACCATTTCTGGGGGTACTCTCCAAACTCTGTGCGGACTCGCAACAGTTGTGCAAAGGAGCAACCCGACAATGCCTTAATTCATGTCTGTAGTGCAGGGATCTCACCTTCCATCCTGGGCCCCCTGTTGATTTTAAAATACGATGCTGTGAGGTCCATTTGCTGCCCAGACAGCCAGCAACATTTTTATCAAAGCAAGAGTGAGTAAATACCATTTTTCCCCTTCTCCCCCCAATACAGGCTGCCCTGAGATGTAGCAGTTCATATGACTTTTCATGAGAAAGTCTTGAGAATTAAGAAATCATTTGCAAAATGATTCCCGTATTCTGCCTTGGGATTTGCTTTCTGAAAATCCAAAGTACAATGCCCTGTGACAGACAGTGACAAAGCAGTCTACATGGTAGGAAAAGGAAGTATTTGGAGTCAAGAGATGCAGGCTCTAATTAGGCTACCTTTTACCGCTATCACTTTCTTCATATCAGATTCTTCATTTGTAAAATTCTTCATTTGTGCTTCATAGAGTTGCTCTGTTTCTATTTTTGTTTGTGTGGTCCTGGGAATAGAACCAGGACCTTGTGCATGCTAAGAAAGCACACTACAGTTGAGCTACATCCCCAGGCCCACAGAGCTGTTTTGAACACTCAGGCAATATACATAAAGACACATCAATAGCTAGACTGTTAATATTCTGTCTCTTAGGCACTGTCTGATAAATATCTTTATAATCAGTAACTTCAGGGATTAAGGTCCATATCATCTCCACTGTACAAACTGAGGCACTGAACCACATTACTTGGTAAAGGTCACAAAGCAATATGTATGGAGCCAGAATCTGAAACTAGGCAAGCTGACTTGAAATCCATGCCCATTACACCCAGTGAACAAAATGGTGCCTAGCACGGTATCCATCCTTTCCTTCCTCTTTAGTAACAGGACCCTGTGTTTACATAGGACAGCAATGTACCTGGCTAAGTGGCTCAAGCTCCTAGAGCTCCCTGGCATTCAAATGCGATCCTGTGGTCAAGGGCTCACTGGTCTCCAGAAGCAAAACTGCTAGGTGCACTGCTGGGGAGTTCCTGTAAAGCCCTTCCCTTGTTCCTTCTTCTGTCTGCAATGTAGACATGGAGACTGGAGTACAGGTAGCCAGTGTGGACCAGAAAGTGACAGGATAAGAGATAGAGCAGCAAGACAGTGTGGAACTGCTACAAGAACCACAAATAGCCTCTCTCAGACCTTCTTATAGTCTGAGAGAACTGCCCTTCTGTTTGTTTCAGCCAGTGTTATTTTGTTTTTATATTTGCATGTGTGTTTTCTCTTATTATTCTTCTCTATGTAGCCAAATTTATCCCTAACTGATGGAGAATTTAACCATATTTTTGGCTGCCTGCCTATCTACTTATATTATAAGCTATGAAGTACCTTATATATTTTGGTTGCAATTATTGCATGTAATATTGATGAAATGAGTATCCTTATGAGCTACACACCCTACCTAAGCATAACTTGATTGGAATTCAGGAGGAAATATGAGCATGCTTATTCCAAGAATCAAAATTGGTTGATATTGCTACACATATTGCAGAACAGCTGCTGCCACATAAATCTAATTCCAGCTTTTCTGCTGAGGCTCATCTCTCCCCAGGCACAATGACACTTCACGCATGTAAATATATTCTGAGTTTTCATCAAGACATGGTAAAGGAAGGAAGGTATTCGTTTGCCTTCTTTCAGGTGAACTCTGAAGCATTGAATAAAATCCCTAACCACCGTTATTTTTGAGATCCATGACTAGGTGGGCCATACTGGTAAAAACCTGAAAAAAAAATTAACAAAACAGTCAACATTTACTACTGATCATTGGCCTATATGGCAAAGGATGAAAAGTTAATTTTATGATTACTTGTAATAATTGTGTCTAAAAAGAATATTTTTTACAAATTTGCTGTTCATAATTATTTCCGTTTACTTTCAACCTTATAAATAATACGTTGCCCCAAAAAATGACTCTTGGTTAATGAGAATTTTTAAAGAAGCAGTCAAGCAGAATCTGTGCATATACTTATAGTACTACTACTGTAGTCTATTTTACATTTTTACCTTTTTCATTCCACTATGGTTAATATAAGCCATCACTTTAAAAACAAATGCCAAATTTTTAAAAGTAAAAGATATAAAAGTCATTACATTCTTGAACTGAATTGATTGCAATAGTTAGGCAGGGGATTTAATTTGGAGTTTTTACAGTTTTGATAAAAATAGAACTATAGGGAATTATGTATAATGGTATATTGTATGCCTTGTCCATAGAATGAAGCAAACAAAAATTTTCAAAAATAGAACATTTTAAAACTAAATTCAAGGATGAATTATTGTGTTATCCTTAGAAAATGAAAAACATTGACTCCAACTAGAATTTTACAAAATCATGAAAGTGCTGTAGAGACTTTCTGTGTCTTGACCTTCTACATAAAGCGTGAAGGGATAAAATTAAATTATAACACAGCAGTGGCATTTTATTGGAAAGACTGTGTGAAATTGTATACAAGCCACTTATTTTTTGATAATCTAATTCTGTGGTTCCCCCAAAACAGATGTATATATGTATGCTCATAAGTGTAACAAATGGCCACAAAACTTTCAGAGTAATGGATAATTAATTCCTTCTGCAACCCTTTTTCCTCTTTCTCTCATATTTGAGAAAGAATATCTGAATGCAAATTAAGGGGATATTATTATGGATATAATCTGTTTTAAAAGCAAATCATTGGTAAAATTCAGCCATCTAACCAGTATTAATATCAAATTACTTGCAACATGGCTCTTTTTTCAATATGGTCCTTTTCCTTTCTTTCATTTCCATAATCCTTCTCCACTTTAAATAAATTATTTAAAGAATCTGTGTTTAATTTCTAAGTGTTGAACATGTACTAAATAGAATGATTTACTATTGAAGGTGAAAAATATTAACTACTTAATTCTTAGTACAAACTCATAAAAGGAAGTAGAAAAGTACTACTTTGGAGAAACTCTGTACATTGATTATATTCTTAAACCTTAAACTTTACTTGATCCTTTACACTAGAGTTGATAGCAGACAGTGACTTTGTAAGATCTTTGACTTAGATTTTACAAGGATTAAGGTACAAAAAGTGGTCCAAAAATAGCTCTTATTTCACCAAACCCAGAAGGAGAGGAGAGAATGACTCAGAAATACTACAGTTTACGTGCACAGTATCACAAACTAAAAAATCTTAAATCCACGGCTTCCCCATGATTTCCTCCATCCTGTGGTATCAAATAAGAAACAGCCTACCCTCATAATTAAACTTCTGAGGACTAGAAGGAAGAAAAGCAAATGGCAGAAATATGATCCCTTGTATGACAGAGGCTATAAAATTGTACATAGATATAATTTTGTATTTAAACATTGAATTTCATCTTCATAATGCGTGCATCAATAAATAAGGTCATTGAAAATAAAGCTCAGGAATGCCTTTCAGCTTATATAATTCGAAGAGGTTTTCCGGTGTTGTGTAGATGTGAGTAAACTCTGGCTGAGACGCTGCTCTCTCTTAACCTAGGGAGAAAACTTAAAGAACCTAGAAGAACAAGCAGATGCTATCTTTGCATTGTCTTTCAAGTATCAGATACCACAAAGGCACTTTCTGACACTGAAAGGTATGGAGATGCCATTTTTGATTGAAAGGAGATCTAAGCAGGCTCTTGAGAAGACAAAAATAGTGAGAGAATTATTATTCAAAATGGGTCTGAAAAGCTATTCTTTTTTAGTATTAGCCTAAGCTGGGAGACTGCCCGGGAGACATCAGGTCAATGTTTTTGCAAAGAAAACTTTTCACTCTATATGTGCATTTAGCACAATACTCAATTGATAATGGGAAGTTCTGTACCAATATGGAAAATATGATTTTGACATAAAAAATATTACAAATAGGTTTTAACAGAGGATGATGGTGCACACCTATAACCCTAGCTACTTGGTAGGCTGAGGCAATAAGATTGGGAATTTGACCCCAGACTAAGGGACTTAGTGAGATCCTGTCTAAAAATAAAATTGTAGGGCCAGGGATGTAGCTCAGTGGTTCTGCCACCTGCCTCGCAAACGGAAGGTCCCGAGTTCGATCCCCAGTACCCCAAAAATAAAATAAATAAATAAATAAAAATAAAATTGAAAAAGGGCTGGGATGTAGCTCAGTGACAGAGCTCTTGCCTAGATGCACCAACTCTCTGTTCAATCTCTAGTACTGGGAAAAATATAACGCATGTTAACAATTGATTGCCTTGATTATGAAAGAACTTCACTAAGACTTCTGAAAAATATCTATTTTTAATATTATTATTCCTAGATTAAGCAGGATAGAAGAAAATGGAGGAAAATTGACATGATAAATTAACTTACCATGTAGGTATCAACAGATCAAGGGATTGAAGAGTTACTGATACAAGGAAAGAACAAGTGAATGAACAAATTATCTATTTGGTAGAGTTGTTTCATGTTTCACTCAATTGAAGAAGGGTGTCTGTCAGTGGAAAGATATTAGTTTTATTATTCTTCATCCATAATGCTCCTTCTGTGGATTATTAGTCAGGTTCGTTTGCTTCCTATTGGAATAAACAGAATCAAGTCTTCAACAGAAACTCATCTTTCTTTTGCACTAACTGAAAGGCATTGATCCCTACTTTTTTTTGTTTTGGATAATAGGAATAGGTCACTTAAATGCATATCAGAGAGAAGAGATAGGGAACCTAAACATATCCTTCATTTCTACAACTTATGACTAGTAGTTTAACTAACGTAAGACCTTGACAGTAGTTCAATGTCAATGACAGAAAAAAGTACTCACAGCTAGGAACCTGAAAGCAGATCACATAGGCTAGATGAGGAAACCGATCTGTAATGTGGAGGTACTTCCATCGCTATTACCATTTTATAAAAAAGGAGAGGGAGTAACGTCAGTAGTGGCAGTGATACCATAGTTTCTTTGTTCCTTATACAACTCCTATGCTGAAAACCTTTACCCCGTAATTTGACAACACCAGAGTGCTTCTGAGAGCTGTCCAACAGACGAGTGATCTATAATTTAAGAGATAAGTAGTTCCCCTTTCCCATCAAAGGGAACAGAAAACCGCTAATTATGTAAAGAACCTCAGCCCAGGGGTCTGTGTTCCCCATGAGTCTGTCTTCTGCAAAGCTCCGTAGCCAGAGGCTCACAGCCTTGGTACACATCACTGACAAGCACCTGGTCACCCAGCAGCCTCCTCTCTAGGCCTTGCTGGATTCCTGGGTTAGCAGAGCCTTTCTCATCTTTACCACTTCTGTGTGATGGCCTCTAATTCACGAGCATGCTCCCAGATTACGCTGAAATTCCTGCCCAATTATCAGTGGCACCCTTTTCACTCATACAGTGACCCCAGTTTGGACAAGAAATTAAGTGGCTACCTCCAACTCTCAGCAATATGTTATGAAAGTCACCCTCCCAAGGGTTTTCCATGACATTGAACTCTGCTTTCAAGGGGTCATCCTAGATTTGAAAGCTTGTCAATATTAGAGATAATCGACCTTTAGTTTAGCAGTTTAGACAGCATAGATGAGTTCTCTGTGTGACCAAGAGAAAGTCTTCTAAATTTCCTGGGCCTATGTCCTCATCTAAAACAAGGACATTAAAGTAAATGACCTTTCTCACAATAAATGTTATCTTGACTGAAATCCTCCCATATTAGGCTTCTATTCTTTTCTCCAATTTATCCCTATGACCAGACTTCCTTGAGAAAAGAAAGTCTGGATCAGTGGGTTCCATTTAGGATGTTGTCAAACCAGAAGGGACAAGTCCCCTGTCAGAGTTTACTCAAAGTATCTCTTGAAGTCCAATAAGCCTAACCATTGTGATGGGGCTATGGAGTCTTTGTTATCGTTTCAAAGTTTAATCAGGCATTTCCCCAGCTGCCAGAGACATTCAGACCAGCTTGAGAGAGGAGGAGCCACTTGACTGCTGAAGGCCAAAACACTCCAGTCTGTCATCCCAATTTGCCTTCAAGGGTCATCTTTGAGAACAGAAGTGTTCACTTCACCTGACAAAAAAATTGACTCTTGTTTCTGAGGAATATGGGCACATAAATAAACATATGTAGCCATTTATACATAATTCTATAGAAATAAGTAGATGCATAGCTTAACCAACTCAGCCTTCCAACCCTGACAAACACTCGTCTATACTCTGCCTTTTCCAAAATGGAATTTGCTTTCATCTCCTCATTATACTTACAGTCTTGTGAGTTTTCTTATTAATCACTTTATGCTTTAATATTTTGTATTTAATTACAAAGGGCAACTGTCAGGCCAGAGGTAAAGATGAAGTTGATGCCTTTGCAAGCCAAAATCATGCACAAGCTGAAGTTAGTAAGAAAAGGAGGCATGAAGGAAGAATCGAGAAAAAACAGAGCAGCATGCTCTGTAGAGAAAAAGGAACAGATGCAAGAAGAGATGAAGAAATACATCTTTCTAGTTCTCAGAGGGGAAGAGTTGTTATCTGTGTTTCATTTCATTTGTATTTGAATTCCCACATCTTTCCAATAACCCTCTTTACATTGAAATTCTAATTCTCTTTCTAGAAACAAAATAATCTCTTGAAGTCTATACAGATCTCTGTTAATTAAACTTTTAGTGTGCCTCCAGTGTAACTAAGAATAAAAGGAAGAGCCCCATTAGCAAGGAAATGACACACTCAAGTTTGGATAACTTGAAGATTGAGGAGGGTACTGTCTATGGAGGTGTAGACAGGATATGGGAGAGGCACCGAGAAAAGTACAGTAACTAAAGTGCAGTACCCACAGAGGAATCACCACAGTTGGGCCTGAAAGGATGAAGGGAAGGAATACTAGAATAGAATATTATTAGAACTCAGAAGGCGAGGCTTCTATACAGAGAATACCTTGAGAAATGCAGTGACTTAAGTCAAAGAACAAAGCCAGCTAAGGCCTCATAGGAAGAGAAATGGGGAATTTAGCCCACTCAGTCTCACTACTCCAATGCCATACCGAGGTTCCCCTTTGGCTAAGCCCCTCCCTTTGGACTCCAAAGTGCAAGGCAATCCATTCTGTGTTCACACAGCTCCCATTTCCCACAACAGAGAGGCAAGTAGAGAAGTCTGATGCATTTGGATTTATCTGGACAAATTTCAGACTGTGAATTCCTGAGAAAGTGATAAAATCTCTTGTGCTCATGGTCTACAGAGAGAAATGACTATCTTTTTGAAAGGCAGAATGCAGGCCCTGCCCAGCCAAACCAAATACACCAGATTACCCAGGGTGCCCTTCCAGACCAGGCAAGGCAGGGCTAGAACCTCACCCACCTCCGGAGTGTGAACTGTTTGGCCTGGGAGGAGCAGCCTTCCCTAAAAAGGGACAGTGGGCAGTAATGAGAAGTGGCAGCCAAGTGTGAAATATTGCCACCAGCCAGAGGCAACTGGAAACAAGGCCGAAAATAGCTTAAGCAGAGTCCAGCTTCAGGCCAGGAATGGAAACGTTGCTCTCAGAGGCTTCCTTTCGTGCCATTTAGAGAACAGTGGACGTGGTATTGTTGCATTATTTTTATTCCAAACATCCATCCCCAAAGGAACCCTGGGCTGCAATGACCTTCACTGTCGCCACTAAAGTGGAACATTTCTGGTAGGGTGGGGAAAGTCATGTGAAGGGGCACAGACAGGGTGCAGGACAAATCTGGATGTGAAATGCCAAGAGAAAATTCTGTCTCACACTCAAATCTGCTTTTGCTTCTCCTTGTGGGGAATAAACATATTCCTTTCCAGTTCTGTCACCAAGACTAGGTAATCATCATGTTGTTCGTTATCAAATCCACTCAGTGTGACTGCCTCATAATTGAGCTCCCTTAGGGATAAATGCATTTTCTTCACTTTCTCTACCAACTTCTTACCACCTCCCCCCAAGATCGTGAAAAATTCCACTACATATTGATATTTATGTCACTTCCATCACAACCCTCAAACATGATCACAAATTCCAGAGTGTAAACTCTGAGTCAATATAACTCAGTAGATTGCTACTTAGTTCCTTCTATGTGTGAGGCACTGGGAATACTAAGATGCATTTAAAATGGCCCAGCCTGCAAGGAAATGGACTCGTACGCACAGAATTACAGTTCAGTGTGCTGAGCAGAGTAAGAATTCATATTTTATAAAAGGTAGAGTAAAGGAAGTTCTGACCAAAACATAAGTGGGCAAAAAGGCTTTCTGGAATTAAGATGAACAGAAGTTTGAGATGGCTAAGTGTAGGAAGGGCATTTCAAGTTAAAGGGCACAGGATGTGCAAAGGCAGAAAGGTCCAAACTAGTAAGTTGGCACTGCTGAAGCATAACACGATCCAGGGAGAGGTTGGAGAAGAGGGCAGGCAGCAGGGGACACAGAGCAGTCAACAAACTGATCAACAGGGCAGTGTTCCAGGAGTTAATGGGCCCCAGCAGGTTCAAAGTGGCTTCTTTTCTGTTTTGGTTTTGTTTGATAATTAAATGAGAATGGTTTGTCTCTTGAAGTTTCATCTCAATCAGTATCATTCTGATATGAATTCTTCAGCAGGAGGGATGGTGGCATTGACTCCATCCGCTGAGTGGAGCATCACCTGTATACTCTAAGGATGGCAGGGATCCTGCAAGTGAGCATGGCCTTGGAAGGAAAGGGAGGTCTTTAACTTAATTATGTTGGCAAATGCTCTTTTTCCAAATCAGGTAACACTCACAGGTTCCAGGGATTTGGACATAGACATATCTTTGGAGGAAAAGAAGGAACACCATTCAGCTGCTACACAAAAGAATCTTATTTCTCAACTTGTGATTAGTAGACCATCTTCATTAGGATTCATGAGATTCTACATGCCATCATTTGTATTCTGCTGGACTAGACACGTCCTTGTCTGGAGGTATCAGTGACCATAAAGATGATCGTATGATATAGGTACAGGAACTAGAGTTAAAGAGTCAAGACTCAGTAAGTAGAAGCGGGAAAGAGGTTGAACATAAGCACTCCTAAATCTCATCATAAAGCTGCTAACTGAGATGGGAATACAGCAATGAAGGGTAATAACCCTGAAATCTCAAAAGTTGAAAGAAATAGTGAAAATGTTTTGTTAAACTCTCTGTCTTAGTCATTTTCCTCCTTGTGGGGACATTTTGTGACACCAGAACTTGAAGGAAGAAAGGTTAATTTTGGCTCACAGTTCATAGAGGTTTCAGCCCATACTTAGCTGGCTGCAAGGCAGAGTGGCATGGCAGAGGGACACGGCAGAGGTAAGCTGCCCAAGTGATGGTGACAAGAACACAGACCATCTAGGGAGGAACTGAGGAAGAAGAAAACTCTTTCAGGTTATGGCTTCAATGACATGACTCTTCTCACCAAATCACACCTCCTAACAGCAAGTCAGATATAAGCCCCATAATCCAATCACTCCCAAAGCCCTACTTCTGAATGCATGAGGCTTTGAGGGACATTTAGATCTAAACCATAACAAGCTCTTACATGTGGTTCAGGATTCCTCTTTTTGCTATCTTCAAGTGATCTTGGGATGTTAAGCATTGACTTTGTACTATCTGATTTCCTTGTCTATTTTCTTCACTGGGATAAACTGAGAGAGCATATTTGTTGGGTTCCCCAGAACCTAATAAAGTGCCTGGTATTTTGAAGATATTCAATACAGATTTTTGTGGGGTTTTTGTGTGGGTGGTGGTAGTGGTAGTGGTGGATATCATTGCTGCTTTTTAAACTACTTTATTGAAAAATGACTGACACACAAAAAGCTATATATATTTAATGTATACAATTTGATAAGTTTAGATAGCTATAACTATGACATTTAGAAAACATGGATGAGTGAATGAGCAACTCCAACATGAGGAAGAGATGGGAAGGAGTTAAGACCGAGAATGGCCAATTCTTACCAAAAGTTATGACAATGGCTACTCTTCCCTTTGAGGCAGCTCTAATTGTAAGTTCTTTATACAGTCACGTATTTTGTGCCTTAGAGTCACCAAGATTGAGGCTAAGTCTTCCTCTACACAAACATTTCTTTCAAATAGTGTGAAGAGAACCATTGTGCCCCCTGAGGCTCGCAGTCTCCAGCTAACTCCCTTCATTTCCTTTAACCACAAGGTCTGTTTTGGAACTCCGACACAATTCTAGTCATTCTCCTTTCATTCACTCAACAAATATTTATGAGTGACCACCAAGTGCTCTGTACCAGGGCCGTTTATTCAGAAGGAAAAAGAACAGACATACAGTTCCATCCAGCTTGTGAATGTCTCCCTGAAGTTACTACCTTAGCAATCCCTAGCACAAAGAGGAGCAATTGCCCCTTCCTATCTACAGAGTATGTGCTTTTTACAACTACCATACATCTAAATATGAGACTACTATTCTCTTCCATTTGCTTTTTTGCAGCACTAGAAGTGGCATTCCCTGTGGTTTGTACAACTATGAGCAATGAATTATGTGTAACTTTTCTTTTTGGTACAAGAGCATACGTAGAATTAGAAGTATGCACAGCACAACCACCTACAGCCTTCTTTCCTTTACGGAAGGAATACAGGATTGCTCCCTGTGTAGCACAATGAGCAGAAATGAGTCCCTACCATCCAAAGAGGCTGGGGTTTTTAATGCATCTGTGAGAAACAGGATTCTCTGTCAAGGCAGGGACAGGAACCAGCTGCTTGGGGGTTCAGGTTAAAGCAGGTGTGCACTGCAGCCCATCAGGATTATCTGCCTAGTGGAACCAGAACTCATTGTTTTCTTTCTTATTCTTCTATCATTTTCTGCATATTTTATTTTTCTTAATTAAACACACAATAAAACAAAAAGAATTCAACCAAATTAATGATTATTTTCTTCATTACAAACGTCTGTTTCATTAGTTTGTTCACTAATGGGAGGGCATAAGCTTCAGAAAGGATATTTTCCTTCAAGGGAGCACAGATGTTTGACTTAGAATTTCGTATTTGTGACATTTCAGTATTGATGTCATCTCTCTCTCTCTCTTTTTTTTTTTTTGCAAATGAAATGTAAGAAAACAAAATCTGCTTGTCCTGCAGAATTTTGGCTGCAATTCAAAAACTTTTCTATTAAATGAAATATGTTCTGCAAATATAATTGCAGGGGAATTAAATACACCAAATAGTTACCTATCACCAAAATGAGGAAATAAGCTACAGGTAAACAGTATTCAGAAATAGACATTAGAAAGAGATCCTAAGGCATGTTCATCTTTGTTGTGGTCATTTCTGGATCCAGTTTTGATACTTTAAATGAAATTTTTAAACCTTATACCTCATTTTTAAAGGAAACAATTATTTGACTTGCATAAAGTGTCGTTGGAGTGGATGAGTTAAGATTTTTTGCATTTGTATGCCAGTAAAATGGTCAGTTATAGCAAATATATTGGAGAGATAGCCAATAGGCAGTGGTTAGAAAGCAGACAAGGATGTAAGAAAGTTTAGTTGAAGGTAGGTGTTAACATATTGAGTATGCCCAGGTAAAATTGCTAAAATGTTTTGTTTGTTTTAATTTGCCTGAGTCTTTAACTTTAAATAAAAACATCTGGTTAATCAGATTACTTGCTCTGTAATGTTTTAATTCTCCAAACACCACTAAGTTTTCCATTACCCAGTGCCAAATTCAATGCCATGTATATTATAAGTACTGAGTATTTGTCAAATGCATGAACTAAATGAACTAATGAACAAATAAATGCCACACCTCTTTCTATTTTCTGATAGGCGTATATGTCAGTAAATACCTCTGCATTTGATACCCATATTCAAGTTAGAAACATTTGACCTACCCAACAGAGAATTATCCTTCACATTATAAGTGTAAATATAGCACTGGATGGATTAGATCATAATTTTTCCTTGTTAATGACATTAGATCATAATTAACTTTTAGTTAATTATTTATTTAGTTATTTCTTTATAAAGATAATTTAAATTTGTTTCTTTAAAGTTATTTATTGTCACTAGGATGTAACTTTATCTACAAATAGTGTCCGAACCATGTTGTGATCCTAATTAACTGGATAATTCATTTTCATGACTGATAATCAATCGCTGCAAGACGTTTGCAAATCTGATGATCTGCAGTGATAGTTCCAGTCACATCGCACACATACTTCTATCTCAAGCCAAACAGGTTGCAGCAAAGGTGTGCACGTACTTGCATGTGTGTGTTTGCGTGTGTACATAGGTGTGTGCATGTCAGTGTGTGAAAGCACTGAGGACTTTTTATTTGGTGATTTTACCAACATAATATTAATTTTTGCCTGTCAATCCCCCTGGATTTTTGCACTTTCACAGTTTAGATAAGCTACTGAATGTTCAGAGGAAGTCAACTGGAAAACATAGAAGGAATTCTCAGCTATGATGAAATAGTATTGTTCCTGAAATTTTCTCAGTAGTTGCCAGAATGTTCAGGGACTGCCAGGGTATGATTAATTTTTGTAGATCAGTTCCCATTGTTGTGCAATGCATTTAAAAATGCAGGAGCTAATAATACATGATGTCACAGAAACAAAAACTCTGCAGGTAAAAACTAGCATAAAGCAGATAAGCACTCTCTGGCTGGGATACAGAGGGCAAAACTCTCTTAAAATAATTAAACCTTACTCTGCAAACACTATGTTACAGATGTGAACTGCCCAAACTTGTTTGTAAACAGATCCATTTTATGTCCATAGAGCTTAGTGCACTAACTCATGTTCATACCATTCAGTTTATGGATCATCAGACTGTTTTGGAGCTTAGCCCATTAACTGATCTAAAAATCTAGTGCTAAAATCAAATCTGTTCTTTCTATTCTAGTTAAAAGTGAGAAAAGACTATTTCTGCCAGTGTTTATTGATCACCCTGTTTGATTAAAAATGGATCCCTACCCTGCCATGCGTATGTACAAAAATTACCAGAGCCCTTCCTAAATTGACTGGTTAGAGCTCTTGCTTTGATGTCAGTGAGGCCCTTATATTAACTTAGGTAACAGGAAAACGAGGTCAAGGTGTAGTCTTCTCTCTACTGGACAAGGCATAGGAATAGGAATTGAAAGATGCACTCGCTAATCTTGGCTGAGCCTTCAAACAGTTGTATAGTTTGGTTAAAGCAGGGCAATCCAACCCTTTAAGCACTCATTAGATCCTCTGGACATGTAGAGGTAGGCAAAGATAGGTGCTTTTAACATCTCCTTTTAGGTGAAAAGAACTAGATAGTATCCTTGGGTCAAGCCACAGGTAAGGGCCAGAGTCAAGACTTTCAACAGAGTTACTGTAATAATATATGTGTTAGGACTTTTAAAAGTAAAAAGCCATAGGAGGGACACTCAGTAGACATGTTTATGTGCTGGAAACTGGAGAGATAAAGAAACAGTGAAACAACTGATGGTGATGATTGTCAGTGACGGTAGGGATGGTCCCCATCTAATCAGTAGGAACAGCACATATTCGCCAAAAAGGGCAGATAGGCTAAACATAGACTCACCATATGAAACTAGGTATTTACTCAACTGAGTTGAGAATTTGCATGCACATAAAAACCTGTACATAATTCTTTAAAGCAGCCGTATTAAAAATGATTAAAAGACTAGAAGCAAGTAAGATTTGATAGGTGAATGGATAAACAAACTGTGCCATGTAAATCCAAACAGTGAAATATTGCTCACTGATAAAAAGAAATGAATTTTCAAGTCACAAAATGACATTAATCTTAAATTAGCAATACAGCCAAGTGAAAGAAGCCACTCAGAAAGGCAACATACTATATGATTCCAATTAAATCACATTGTTGAAAAAATAACTGTAGAGATTGTAAAAATATCAGTGGTTTCTAGGGGCTCAGGGAGAGAGAAGGAAACATTAAATAGATTAAGCACAGAGAATTCTTTAGTGTGGTGAGACTATTCTGTAAGGTACTGTAATTGTAGGTACCTGATACTGTGCATGTGTCAAAATGCATAACACTTTATAGCACAAGGAGTGAACCTTAATGTATGAAAATCTCAAAAATCATTTAGGAAGTTGAGTGACCCAAGGATGATGGCATGCAGGAAATGAAAAAATGATCTAACTGCAATAAGAATGTATGAAACAATTTCACTGAAGGAGGTAGGAGGGAAATGTGCTGACTTTAGTAATTTTGCAAATGAGTGAAGTCTATAAAACTAAAGGCAAAAGAAATATAGCAAACTGTACTTCAGTTGATTTTTGTTGTATGATTATTTCCCATGGAGTTTCTGGTTAACGATTCTAGTGCTGCCCTGCATGCGCACTGGAACTGCAATAAAGTAAGTGTTTGATGATGGTGGAAGCCAGATTCTCATGGAGAAGCAGTTCACAGAAAAGCAATGGGAATAGGAGGCATTGATCCATGTGGTCATGAACTGGAGTTGAAGCTATCACTAGGAAGTCATATTTAGCTTAACATACATGAATATGATTACATCTAGAAATATTCATAGATCTGTGTATACAGCAAGGTTAATATACACATAGATAATTCCTGGTTCTGTCACTGAAAGAGACTAGAAAGCAATTACACCACAGTAGCAAGAAGTCCTAGTTTTCTTGGCTCTAATACCATTCTCCAGTAGGAAGAACCAGGGCTCCTTGGAAAAACTTCTGATTCTAGGATTGGGTCAGCATATATACAAGATGATCCCAAAGGATCTTGTAGTGCCATAAATTAAGGAAGTTTTAAAAACACACACATGCACACACATACGTGCACACACATGATGATAAAGGATGTCAGAGGAACACAGGGGCCCACTGAAAGAGCTCCTGATGCCCAATTATGCAATAAATAATGCAGTGTTTGACTATAACCCAAAGTATAAAACACTTACCTAAAGTAGGATAGGATCCTGGAATAGAAAAAAGATATTAGGTAAATATTTTTTTAAATTAATTTTATTGGTACATTTTATTGGTACCCTTTAGGTATATCATTCGTTTACATTTATCATTGGGTGCTTGTACCTGTACATGTTGTATCTTGGTTCTTATTTTTTTTCCCCATTACCTGTGTGCTCTTCACCCCCTCCACCCTTCCCTATTTACATAGATTTCATTTCCTTTTTTTTTCTTTTCTCATAGTTTTTTCTTTCCCTCTTTTCCCTTCCCCTTCCCCTCCCTTCACTCCTTCGTCTTTGGACCTTTTTTCCTATTTCAAATTATCAAATATTCATTTTAATCATTTTAACTCTTGTTTACACTATCAGTTTCTCACACCAATGAAACTATTTGGTATTTACACATGTGTGTCCTATTTATTTCACTTAAGAGTATTGCCTTGATATGCATCCATTTAGCTATAAATGACTCTAGTTTTTCATTCTTTATGGCTGAGTAGTACTCCATTTTATAAAAAAACACATTTTCTTTATCCAGTTTCCAGTTGACGGGCACTTGGGCTGCTTCCAAGGTTTAGCTATTACAAACTGGGCCGCTATGAACATGGGTCCACATGTATCACTGTGGCATGATTCTTTTAATTCTTTGGGGAAGATACCCAGCAGGGGAAAAGCTGTGTCAAATGGGACCTCTAGTCCTAGTTCTTTGAGGTATCGCCATACTGATTTCCACAGTGGTTGCACCAGTCTACACTCCCACCAGCAATGGAGAGGGGTTCCTTTCTCCCCACAACCCCGCCAGCATTTGATATTAGGTAAATATTAAGGAAATCTGAATAAAGTATGGACCCTAGTTAGTTAATAATATATATCAGTATGAGTTCATTAATTATAATAAACTTGCCATATTAGGAGAACAGTACAAACTTTCTGTACTGTTTTTATAATTTTTATGTAAATAAAAAACTCTAAAAAATAAAGTATATTTTTTAATAAAAATAGGAAAATTTTTGAGTTTACCTCGAAATTAAAAACTGAAAGATACTGCCTCTCACCTGCTCTGGAAATTATGTTTTAAGTGGGGATTAAGGACATAAACAGACATATTCCAGTAAAAAATGAATTTATCTCCTTGGGTCTAATGATGATTTAGTTACATATACTCTTTTTAGATGAGCATGTATATTAGGAGAGAATTTTTTAAATTGTAGAAGTGCATGCAATTTATTGGTTAAGTAAACAATCTAAATAGTTGCTCAGGGCAAGGAACTACCTCCAGCTAAAATTTATCTAGCCCTCTTTAGATTGCTACAATTAGAAGCTCAATGCCAAATTCTAATCCTTTTTCCTAGAGAGAGTCTATGGGACAGCATGTCTATGGGACATGCTGCTGGGTGTTATCAGTCTAACACAGCCAGGGCATTACTGCTCCTCAGTCCCTCAGCAACCTTGTGAAATGCCTGGTCTAATGGGAGGATGGGATGGAAACTATCTATGGACAGGGATATCCGAGTACTGTCATCCTCAGCCAAGAGGGGCATCCTGAGTTTTCACCCTTCCCAATCCGACAAAACAAGACTGGATGGATTAGTGTGGGTCGGAGAAGAAGGTACAGGCAGTTAATCACTGCTTTACCTTGACCTCTGCCTGAAGGCAGGCTGTAAGGGGTAACAGGGATAACCAGATAAGGGCAACAATTAATACACACTGCAGTTATCACCTTATTCTCTGTGAATTGAGATATAAGACAAAGGAGTAACCAATGGAGGTACTATAACCCTGCTGGCTGATAAAGTCTCTTATAGTGCTAGTGAGAAGATAAATTGGTCTACCAGTTTGCAAAACTAAAGCTAAGCATATGCATACCCTATGCCCCAGTCATTCTATCCACAGAAATATCTTCACTAAGATGTCTACATATATTCACTAGAATGTTTATGGTAGCATTATTTGTAAATCTGGGAAATATTCATTTGCCCAGCTATAGTAGAATGGATACATAAATCTTGGTATACTCACACAATGAATTATGATACAACAATAAGAATAACTTCAGGCAACAATGTAGATGAGTCTCACAACAATAACATCAAGACAAAGAAGCCAGATCCAAAAACAAGGACCGCGCTATTTCATTTCTGCAAAGCACAAACACAGGCAAAATGAATCTCTAGTTTTGGAAATTAGCTCAAGTTAGTTGCTGGCCTTGAGTTGGGGCAGTGACTGAAAGGAAACCGGTATCTTCCTGGGTGTAATATTCATTTTCTTGAAGCAAGTACTAGTTTTTTTAGTGTGGTTGTAAAAATTATAAACATATACACCTAAGAAATAGGCACTTTTACATATATATTATACTTCAATTAAAAACTTTTCAATCCTGTCTTGATCCCATTTCTCCATTTGGCCAGCATCCCATTTGTCAGTTGTCTCTTTACTTTTTTTTTTTTTTTTTGATGCCAGGGATCAAACTCTGGACCTTATGCTTGTGAGGCTGCCACCAGAACCACTGAGCTAAATCCCCGGCCCTGTCTCTTTACTTTTAAAGGAAATGTTTTTAAAAGAACTGTCTTTGTTCACTGTGTCCAGTGTCTACATTCTCCCTTGAACCCAACCCCACAAGGCTTTTGGCCCAGATTTTGCATAGCTGCTCTTGTGAAAATCCATGTGAGTTCAATGTTCAACTTGCCTGATTTTTCTTATCATCAGTGTTCCACAGAGATTACCTCTCTCCCTACTCACCTGATTTCCACACTCACTTTCACTCTCTAGGGGAACTCATTGAGCCTCAAGGCTTGAGATACCAGGTTTGCGAGGTGTGAAGCTTTACACTTTCAAGAATCACTATAGTAAAATACACATTTCCATTAAAGCCCCTCAAAATATTGTTCCTTGCTCCAAACACACTTATCTCAGCGCTCTTGTCACTTTCTGAAGCAGTTCCGGAAGTCCTCTCTTGTATATTTATGAGGTGCGATCAAAAATATGATGAATGCTGCTGCTGGGTGTTATCCAACAGAAAGGCAGGCTCCTAAGAACATTACAGTGTGGTCCTCTTTAACCTTATTCACTGGATCTGGCACCATGCAACTTCTGACTCTTCCCCAAAGTGAAAATGACCATGAAAGGTAAACATTTTGAATTGATTCAGGATGGTGAGGCAGCAACAACAGCGCAACTAAAGACACTCTTGAAATAGAACTTCCAGAACTGCCTCAGAAAGTGGCAAGAACAGTGGGATAAGTGTGTTCTAAGTGAAGGAGAGTACTTTGAGGAGGATCAATGGCAATGTGTCCTTTATTTTAATAAATTTTTTATGGTTTAAACATTCACCATAAATTTTTTTTATCTTACCACATATGCTGCTGCCTCCCAAATGTACACCTTTAGCCCAAATCGCTTCCTGGCATGAGACTTGCACATCCAACTGCTTGCTCGACATCTCCACTTGGATGTCTAACGGACATCTCAGACCCAATCTATCCCAGACTGGCCTTTTGGTACCCTGAAAACCTGCTCTTCCATCCTTCTTCTCATGAACCTCTCAGCTCTACTCTATCCTTGGAGTGATCCTGAGCTTTACTTTCTTTTTCAAATAACTATAGCTAATCCTTTAACAGAACTGATTTGTCCACTTCTTGCCGCCACCAGTATTGCCATCCTGTTTGAACCACCATTATATCTAGCCCAGATTATCTCGGCTGTCTCCTGAACACTTCCTCCCTACCCCTAACTCCCCACCCACGGCCTCTGTTCTTGCTCTCCTTGGCCTACTTCCTACAAAGACTGATCCTCACCAACAGTGATCCGGATTATGTCATACATCTGCTCCTAACGGCTTCCATCTCACTTAGAATAAAAGGAGATTTCCCAAACTATGAACTTGAAAACTTTATACGAACTGATCTTACCTTAGTTCCCAAACCTCAACTTCTACATCTTTCCTCTAGGATGCTCTGCCCTAGACCTACTGGACTTCTTACGGTTCCTTGGACACTCCAGCTTTCCCCTGGACACTTGCACTTCCTGGGTTCTCTCTCTAGAAAGACCTTTCCCCGATAACACTGCTTTGCTATCTCATTTCCTCCAGGTCTTTACTCAATGTCATCTTTTTCACTTTTAAAATTTGGATTTTTTTAACTCAGGAAGGGCCTCATGAATGATGGGCATGTGCTGCACCACTGAGCTACATCCATAAACCAAATGTCATCTTTTTCAAGGATGTCATTCTATCATCTAAAATTTTATACATGCATCTTATCCTCTTTCTCAGCATTATTATTATTTATTTTGCCCTTGGCAGTCTTCACCTGCATATGTGTGCGTGTGTGTATGTTCATGTTTATGGACCTAGTGGTTGTCTTTCTCCCCATCCAATCGCCGGCTCTGATTTTTTTTCCTTTTTGCCCCTTTATGCTCCTACTCCAAGGTGCAATTAGGACCCAACCAGGTCACAGTTCATCAGCCTGTGGCATTTCAACTACTGCCATAATATAAGCCACTCTTCTTGTACAACATTCCCTGACAGCTTTTGTTTGTTCCTACGGGAGACATTTGTTTATTTATGCTATTCAATCCAATTTACCACTAGTTTCTCCAGGACTATTTGTACGTCTTTCATGACCCTGAGGAATCTGTGCCTTGGCCGTGAACATGGGTGCTGAGTCAAAGCACAGCACTTCCCTGACCCTGCAAAGCCTGCTGCTGGCTCAGCCCCTGTAGCCCAGAGCCAGTCTCTCAGCCCGCCCTGCACATGAACCTGACATGTCACAGCCGTGCGAATGCCATCTGTTCTGTTACATAACTTGAGATCTGGAACAATTTTCAGTGGGGGATTTGCTGCCCATATAGAATCGTTTTTCAGTGAGGAGATTAAGCTTTCTTCGCTGGGAAAAAGAGAAATTATCAGAAACACTGTCCCTTCACTGAGTATAAATAAATCTTTCCCCAAAATGCATAAATGAAGAGGATAAATTTGTTTCACTAATATTTTCCTACATTAAAAAATACACACAGGGCTATAGTTCAATTTGGTAGGTGAAAAATGAATTTCTAATGGGGGAAAATGAAATTATTAACAGGTCTTAATTTTATTTGGATCATTAGCTTGCTCCAAGTAGAATTTGGAATTGGGGGGAGGACTGATCGCTGCAGATTTGACAAGGTTATTAGCATTATAGAATAGATTATTTTCCCCATGAGAGGGAAGACAGCACCTCCATCAATGACCCACCATCAGTAAAACAGAAGCCCTGATTTGTTTTTATAACATTTTCCCCTGTGACCCATGGTTACCTTGTCTGACCAAAGAAAATCATTTATGAAATAGCTAGCTAGAGTTAAGAACTTAAAATGTAACTTTGTAGAGTAGATTTTCTCTCATTAAATTTCCTTATTTAGGCAATGCTTAATTCTGTGTCCCTGTTCTTACTGCCTTCTTGGCACCAGGTGCCAAGGATTTATGTTAATAGCACTAATGTGTCTCCATGGAACTAATATAATTATTTCTCTGGTTGCAAAAACAGAGATTTTCTAATCTTTGATTTTAGTGGGAATAAAATTGTCAATGCAGAAAAGTATGGCAAAGAAAATGCAGCTTATCATAACTACCACTATCTGAAGATGAAATGGTTGAGATGTTTTATATATTCTTCTGTATGTTTTACATATATATATGTTTTTACAAAAATTGATCATACTATGTACACAAAACAGTATTATTTTGCTAATCAGAGGAGAATCAATCACGTTTTGTAGTTGTTTGGTTTTCATTTTCTTTCTTTTCACGATTACTATTACAGCATTTATAGGAGTGATAACATTTTCTTTTTAAATAGATATATTTATATTTTAAATTAAATAAATTAAAGAAAAATATGATGTAGGACTGAGATTGTAGCTCATTGGCAGAGTGTGTACTTACTATACACACACACACACACACAACCTAATGAATATATAAGTGGTTTGGAGGTGGCAAAAAAGCATAAAGGTGATTGACAAACGACTAAAATTTTTAAAAATATGATTCTAGCCCATTCTGCCTGCATCTGTACTCCCCAAATAGGGACCCAAATCCATTTCTACTTATGAAGATAATGATGACCTACATATAAATTAATTCAGATGTATTAGTTGGTGATACTACTCTCAAATGAAATAATTGCCTTGGAGAGTTTTAATTCAGATTTTTTCTTGAAAATCTGAATTTTAATCTTATCAGGTTTCATGGTTAGTATAGGGGTTGATCAGAGAGCTGTATCCTGCATGTTAACCAAATAGATTCTAACAGTGATTTCTGATTAAAATTATCTAGACTGTTTCTCTGATGGTTCTCTCCAGTTGGGTTTGTTTGTTTGTTTGTTTGTTTTAACCAGGGATTGAACTCAGGACCTTGCACTTGTGAGGCAGGAACAGTGCCATTGAGCTAAATACCTGGCCCTCTAGTTGTTTCTTGATTTGCCTACTAGTTTATTTTGGGTAGGGTGAGTCCTATTTATTTTGTCAATGAAATTTGTATTCCTAAATATGGCTTACTTGAATGATTTTTTTTTCCTGAAATTCTTCTTAATGAGGCTTAGGCAAGGAGATGAGTGGAAGATGCTGTGCATTACTGAATTTCTCTGGAAAGAGAGAATTAAATCTGAACATAGTCTTTTCAAGTACAGGCCAAAACCAATGAGAGGTAAGTTAAATGGTCCAGCATAATATCCACCTCATTGTAAATATTTTGCTTTTATTTAGTGCCTCTCAAAAAAATAAGTCTGGAATATGCTGTCCCTAATTTCAAGTGGGAAAAAATCCCACTAGTAGTAAATTTAAAATCATTAAAGAACTGTTGATTTAATCTTAATAATCAGAGAAAGAACATGACAAATAGATCCAATAGCTGCTAGCTGATGCAAAGAAGATGAATCTAAGATTAATTGGAATTAGTGAAACATCACAAGACAGCACAAAGGGGATAAAAAACATATTTACAGATGTCATAGCAAAAATCTTCCCAAACACAGAAAAAGAACTTAACATACAGATAAGTGAGTCCTAAAGAACCTCAAATACCTATGATCAGAAAAGAATCACCCACAACACATCACAGTCAAAATATCAGAAATCTAACATAAGAACAGTCTTGAAAGCTGTTAGAGAAAAGTAATGTATCACATATAAAGGAAAACCCATCAGAATTACAGCAGAGTTCTCAATACAAATTTAAAGGCAAAGAGAGCTTAAAGTGAAGTGTTTCAAGCCATAAAAGAAAACAACTTCCAACCCCAACTGATGTGTCCTGCAAAATTATCTTTCAAAATTGATGGAGAAATATGATATTTCCATGATAAAGAGCACTGAAAGAAATTTATGACCACCAAACCAGCACTCCAAAAAATTCTCAAGGATATCCTAGAAAGGGACAATTGAGCTAACAGTGCCAAAATATCCAATAGAATGAATGCACCAGGGAGGGTGAGCAATTAAATAGAAAGGAAATAAAAGGAATCAGCAGCAGGAAAATATAATGGTCACTATATATTGGTTAAGGAAACTATTTAACAAGAAAAGATAACAATTATAAATATATATGTACCCAACTTTATAAAACAAACACCAATAGACATAAAAAGTCAGATAAACATCAAAACAATTATAGTAGGAAATCTCAACACCCTAGTATCACAAATAGACAGAAAAACTAAATAATCAACAAAGAAATATCACAGTTGATATTTACATCTTCAAACAAATGGGCTTAAAAATAGCACTCCATTCAACAACAGAATATACATGCTTCTCAGAAGCACATAGACCTTTCTTCAAAATAAACTATAAACAATCCAATAAAGCATGCTTAACTAAACACAAAAGAATAAAAAAATTATCATACTTATTATCAGATCCCAGTACAATGAAACTAAAAATTAATGGCAAAAGAAAGCACAGAAATTATACAAACACATGGAACACACACACTGTTAACTAATCAATGAATCACATTAGAAATTAAAGAAGAAATATGACAGTTCCTAGAATTAAATGATAATTCCAGTAAAATATACCAGAACTTAAGGGACACAATAAAAACAGTCCTAAGAGGGACGTTTATAGCTGTGAATGCCTACATCAGAAAATAACAAGTCCAAAACAATAACCTAACAATGCACCTCAAAGTCCTAGAAAAACAAGAACAATCCAAATACAGACCTTTTGTACAAGGAAGAAAATTATAAAGATCAGAGCAGAAATCAGTGAAATGGAGACCAAAAAACCATACAAAGAATCAATTAATTCAATAGCTGGTTCCTTGAAATAATAAGCAAAATTGACAAACCCTTGGTCAATCTCACCAAAAAAAGGAAAGAAAATACACAAATAAATGCAACTAGAAATGAAAAGGGTGAAATAACAATGAACACCACCAAAATTCAGAAGATTATTAGCAACTACTTCATAAACCTATACGCCAATAAATTGAAGAACTCAGAAGAAATGGAGAGACACCTACATACGTATAAAATACCAAAACAGAACAAGAAGACAGAAAAAAATCTGAATAATCCAATAACAGGTAATGAAACTGAAGTGGTAATTTTAAAAACTTACCAACTAAGAAAAGCCCAGGACCGGAGGGATTCACTGCCAAATTCTACAAGACCTCCATTCAGGGAAGATCTAATACCAATACCCATCAAACTCTTTAATGAAAGCAAAAGGGAAGGAATACTCCCCAAGTCATTTCTGGAAGCTAGTATTACCTTGATCATAAAATCAGACAAGGATCCAACAAAAAAGGTAGCTACAGGCCATTCTCTTCAGTGAACAAAATGCAAAAATCCTCAACAAGATACTGGCAAAGAGAATGCAACAAATCATCAAAAAGATCATACACCATGACCAAGCAGGCTTCATTTCAGAGATGCAAGGATGGCTCAACATGCACAAATCAATGAAGGTAATCCATCATATAAACAGAAGCAAGGACAAACATCACATGATCATCTAAATAGATAAAGAAAAAAAACCTTTGACAAAAATCCAACATCCATTCATGGTGAAAACACTGAAGAAAATAAGTATAGAAAGACCTTATCTTGATCTGATAAAAATAATCTATGATAATCATACTGCCAACAACATATTAAATGGAAAAAAATTTAAAGCTTTTTTCTAAAATCAAGAACAAGACAGGAATGTCCACGATCACCACTCCTGTTCAACATAGTTCTCAAAACATTAGCCACAGCAATCAAGCAAGAGAAAAAAATAAAAAGGCTATATACAGAAGGAAGAAGTCAAATTATCATTATTTGCAGATGACCTAATCCTCTACTTACAAAACCAAAAAAAATCTGCCAAAATTTTCCTAGATTAATAGCCAAATTCAGTAATATAGCAGGATACAAAATCAACACACAAAAACAATAGCATTTCTATGCACTAATAAAGAAGTCACTGAGAAAGTAGAAAAACAATACTACTCATGATAGTATCAATTAAATTAAATATTTAGAAATTAACCTAACCAAGAAAATGAAAGACCTCTACAACAAAAATTACATCATTATCAAAGATATTGAAGAGATGTCAGAAAATGGAAAAATATTCCTTCTTCCTCAAAAGGTAGAGACAATACAGTCAAAATGTCTATACTTTTAAAACTGATATCTGGATTTAAGATAATCCCAATCAAAATACTAACAGCATTCCTCACAGATCTAGAGAAAACACTGCTAGAATTCATATGGAACCAGAAGAGACTCAGAATAGCAGCAACCCTGAGTTATAAAAGCAAAGCAGGAGGCATCACAGTACCAGATTTGAAGTTATGTCACAAAGCTATAGTGATAAAAACAGCATGGTACTGGCACAAAAACAGATGTGTGGATCAGTGGAACAGAATAGAGGAAGCAGAAACAACCCGAGACACACTCAGCTATTTGAAAGGGGCCTAAAATTTACATTGGAGGAAAGATAGCCTCTTTAATAAATGGTCCTGGGCAAACTGGATATCCACATTCAGAAGACTGAGTCTAGACTCATATATCTCACCATGTATTAAACTAAAATCTTCATCAAAGATTTAAATGTTAAAACAGAAACACTTAAACTGCTGAAAGATAAAATAGGTAAAACTCTCGAAAACATAGGTGTAAGCAAAGACTTTCTGATCAGAACCCAAATTGCACAAGAAATAATACCAAGAATCAACAAATGGGATCATATCAAACTAAAAATTTTGGGGGGCTGGGGATTTAGCTCAGTGGTGCTGCCGCCTGCCTGCCTCACAAGCACAAGGTCCCGAGTTCAAACCCCAATACCAAAAAAAAAAAAAAAGCTTCTGCACCACAAAGGAAACCACCAACAGAGTGGAGAGATGACCTACAAAATGGAAAAAAAGAATTTTGCCAGCTATTTCTTGGATTGAGGACTAACATCTAGAATATATAAACAACTCAAAAAAATTAGATCTCCCCAATAAAAGACACAAGAAAAAATGGGCAATGGCAATGAATATACACTTCTCAGGAGAAGTATAAATGGCTAATAAATACATGAAAAAATGTTCAATATCAGTGGCCATTACAGAAATGCACACTAAAATAACACTGAAATACCATCTTACTCCAGAAAGAATGGCTATTATCAAGAAATCTGATAACAAATGGTGGCAAAGCTGCAGCTGTGGGTGAAAAGGGAACTCTTCTTGATTGTTGGTGGGAATGTAAACTAGGACAACCACTATGGAAATAGTATGGAGATTTCTCAAAAAACTAAAACTAGAAATTCCATTTGACATAGCTATTCCCCTTCTAGGCATCTTTCTGAAAGAGTTAAAGACATCATATTACAGTGATGCATGATATCCATGTTTATAGCAGCATAATAGCTAAATCTTGGAAGTGGCCTATATGCCCATCAACAGATAAACAGATAAAGAAAATATGATATTTATACACAATGGAAGACTGTTTTGCTATGAACAATGACAAACTTGAGGCATTTATAGGAAAATGAGATGATAATGTTAAATGAAATAAATCAGACACACAAGCTTAAATATTACATGGTTTCTCGTATATGAGAAACCCAAAAATATTAATAAAGAGCATAATAAAAACTAGATAATAGGAAGTAGGGAAATCTTTTCAAACAGGAAGGGAACAAGAGATGGTGGAAGGGAGAGGGAGGGGAGAGAAGAGGGATGGAAAAAAGAGAATCAAAGAAAAACTGGAAATAGAGACTTTGTAAATGGGAAGGAAACTAAGAGTTGGAGGAATCTAGGAGAGACAGGAGGGAAAGGGGGTAAAAATAATTAAGATATGTTATGCACATATACCAACTCCCCATGCTACATGTAATCATCATGTGCTGCAAGCGTGAACTAACAAAAATAAATAAAATAACTTTTAAAGTTCCATTCTATGGCTATTATCAAAATATGTGGTTCATGGTCTTAGTGAGATTAAATAACTCATACAAGGACCCTTAGAGAATACATTGTGGATTGTGGAGTGATCTCGATTCTATCAGATTCTGAAGTTCAGTGTTGTGCAGCAGAGACTTACACTGTCTCACACACTATTTCAAAATCTCAGTAAGTTCCGTTGCACCAAATTCTTTGTATGTTCCAGCCATGGTTTTGCTCATTAATTGATAAACTTATTTTCTTTTTTAAAAAATAAAATAAAATTAACAAACAAAAAATAATTAGAGAAGTAAGCTACCCAAATTACTTGCATGGTTTTTGAAAGCCCTGTGACAATACCTAAAAGGTTATAAAAAATTCTTCCCCCAGACACACAGAAAAAAGAAATCCCTGAACTATGTGTCAAAAAGAGCCAATTCTAGTCTCAACACTGCCGATGACCCCCATATCTGTTCACCTTGAAGGGCTTACTTAATTTCTTTGGTCTCACTTGTTTTCAGCTCAGAAACAAAGAGGAATAGACTAGCTTGATTCCCTTTAGAATAAAAATGCACATTTTTAATAATTAAAAAAATACCAAAGTGAATGAATTGGCCCTAAATAAGTAATATGTCTGGGGTAAAAGCATAGAGGGTTTTCTGAATGATCGAAAAATAAATTAGAAAAACCACAAGCACAAAAGATATGCTTTCACAAGAGCACAATTATGGGGACATGCAATCACATTCGGACACTGAAAAACATGAAAGAATTCCTACAGGCGAGAAGAAACCACATAAGGTAAGATGCACACATAGTTGTGATAGAGCCATAAGTATGCCCAACTTGTTAGACCAGAGGAATAAAAACATGCTATATATTAAATGACTTATTGTTTCCATTCCTAAAATATGCACCCTGTCTGGGTCACCATGACATGAACTTAATGTTAAGTTATTTCTTAACTGGAGTCAATGCACAGCTATTCGACAGAAGCTGGGAAAGCTCCATTTCTGGGCTCTTTTTCTAGAAAGGTGAATAATGCACCACAGCCAGTATATGGGACCCTTAGAAAGAATTTATTGGGGCACACTTTTATTGTTTCAGAACAACTTGCATATCATTTTCTACTTGTATGTTGTGTGATCTGGGAACAATTTACAAATTTAAAAATAAATTTTTTTTGGTACCGGGGATTGAACTCGGGAGACCTTGCACTTGCGAGGCAGACTGCAGAACCACTGAGCTAAATCCCTGACCCCAAATTAAAATATTTTTAATGACGGATCCCATTGAGTTGATCCTGACAAAATCTGTATCTATTCCTTGAAGCATATACATTCAACTGTGGGGAAGGGGTCCTAATAAGCCAACACTGTAGCAAGAAGCCTTGACCCCTGCTGCTGAAGACTAGCATAGTGCTAGTTGGTATGTACAGATGTCTAAGAATGGGTTGAATGGCTTTCTGGGGCTCCTTTTAGGATCAAGATGGTATAGAAAGATTTAGTAATTGACACATTTAAAGGGGGAAAAGGCTGAGCTTACTTACTTACTTTAAAAAACTATATGTCTTTGTGTTTAGGTGAATACTTGTGAGGATGTCTAAAATTGGAATCCTTTAAACTATGACTCTGCACAGACAACTGGGTAATAGAATGAACTGTCATGGGTGGAGCTGAAATGTCGTAACTTACAAAAGAAATTTATCTTTCTGGTGAGTATCAGGATATGGTGACGACTAGACTCATTGCTCAAATAATTTCCTAGTAACAAGCTCAAAAAAAAAAAAAAAAGTTGAACTGGGAAGCAGACTGATTTTGAAAGCTCGTGTGGAGTTCTCAAGGACTGCATTTTCCAAGGGGTTGGAAATCAATGTGTAATAGAATTTCAAGTACTGTCTGCCACAATTGCTGTTGTTTGAGGCCTACACGTGTTGCATGAAAAGCTGTTAGGCGATTTGTTTAAGAAAAATCAAGTGGAAGAGCATAGAAGGAAGCAAAATCTCTCTGCTATGTAGGGGAGTGAATTTGTGCAGACGACATGGAAAAAATCCATGAAATTTTCTTTTTAAAAGGGGTAGAAATACAAATGTAGAGTCCTGTGGGTGAGGGTACCTGAAGCCCAAGGGAACACATATTAGTGTTTTTTGAGCTGAATACAAAAGCTCAGAGAGAAAAAAGAAAAATATTTTTGCAAAGCGGATGCTTTCACCTTCTAATCTGTTCCACTGGTCCTCAAGTCAGTTTCTTTGCCAGTACCATGCTGTTTTTATCACAGTAGCTTTGTAGTAGAGTTGCAGGTTGGGGATT
>NW_004624734.1:39490674-39504725 GCF_000247695.1 Heterocephalus glaber | reverse complement strand
CTGGTGGTCTGGTGTCCTCTGCATCTTTGTAGTGTGGAACCAGGTGGCTGCCTGTCTGCAGCGGGGTGATTCAGAGTGCTCCGTGCCACTCGGGACCTCGGTAGGGCGTGGGCAGACCTGCTGGTCTGAAAAGCGGATGCTTTCAACATCCAAAGTTAAACTTGAAAATACTCAAGTAATACCAGAGTTATGAAGAGTATGAAGGCTCACACAAAATCAACAGTAACTATACCAGAATTTCCAGGGCACTTGCAAATATTATTTTTTAAAATGTGACTGTACAACATCTCTGAAACACAAAGCTGAGCCACTAAAGTATAGTTGACCTTACAGATATTAATAGATTTTCTTAAACCCTATCACTATGGGAATTGGCCGATTTTAAACCTTTCAAAGTGAGTGAGGAGACTATACACCAATCAGACCCTAAAAAGTCCTTCCTGTAGCAATGCTATAAATATATGTAATCAAAGGGCAAAAGGGATTGTGGAATTCCCTATTATTGTGTTAAAACATTTCAGCAACATCCTCTGTATCAGACACTAACATAACTTGAGTGGGTTTTTTTTTTTGTACTTTGTTCTTGTTTCCCAGAAGGATAAAGAAGTACATTAATTACAGTAAATAAGTTGGCGCTGCTCATACTAAATAAACAGGATATCTGAACGTATGTATAAAAGATTTCAGAATGACAAGGTAAGCAAATTACACAGAGTGCTTATGGTTCCAGAAAGAACAGAATGCTTGGAAAGTTCTAAATTACATGTAGATACTAGAACAAACATATGGAGAGGAAGAGGATAGTTGGTAATGGTGAAGGTTAGAGCTTTTTTCACTTACTATGGGTCATTGATGCGCAAGGCATCAATACCTAGCACAGTGAGGAAAGGCCATGAATATGAACAGAATAATTGCGCTCTCTGAATGGAAGGCACAAATCAGACTCTTCAGCGAGGTTTGCCTCAGCACCCTCTCTAGAGGTGGTTGGCACATGTTCAACTAGGTACGCGATGACACCCTAGAGCCATCATGTCATGCAGCAGACCGCAGTGATCTGTGCCTCTCTCACTCTGCTCCATAACGGACTGGCTGGAGCTTGCAGTTCTGGTAAACCTGTCTACTTAGCTGTCCCTTCTTACAGGTCACACGGAGACTGGACAATCTCCTGTATTCCAGGTGGATGGAGTTGTGACTCACCTTGCAGAGGCATGGTGAACTTGTTAGGCATGTAACATTGGTGCTTTAATTAGAGTGCGCTTCGGACCATGTAGAAGCAGGGACACACCCTCCCCATTCTGTGCTCTGTGTATGAGTGTCAGTGACACAGGACAAGGTTGCAGACCAGATGGGATTACTATGAGCCAGTCCTGCATAGGTTTTGTTTATCTGGAGTTTTTTTTTTTGTTTGGTTGGTTGGTTTTCAGTTAAAAGCAGGAAAATCTGAACAATTCTTATAGACTTGACTGAGGAAAGGCATTTTCCTAATTTTTCTGTTGATGCAAAAGAGCACACTGGGAGAGAATGAAAGGGAAGACAAGAATCATATCCCCCCACCTCCAAGACATTTCTTTCTTAGAATAGGTTCTACAGGTACCAGAGTGTAAGTTCCAGTGATTAAGATCTTGAACTTATGCAGAACTTTAGAGTTGACCAAATACTTTCACATCAGTAATTTCCTTTTTATCTCACAACATCCCCTGAGATAAGTCAGGATTGTTCCTCTCTTTGTGTGTTGTTTTTGATCTGGATTGTAATGTGTACAGAAGTTGTGTTCATTACACAAGTAATTTTTATTGCTCCTCACTAGTGTATACAGGAAACCTACATAGGAAATTTGGTGACAGAGACCATCCTTTAGCCCTCCCACCCCAGCCTACCCTAAAATAGAGGGAAGAATGATGCGCAAGTGAAAGTGGGTGTTGGTCTTTTACTTTAACTTTTCTGAAACAGGAAGCAGGCTGAAGAGCGAAGGAAAAGGGAAGCTAACTCCTTCCTCTTTCATCTGATCTAAGGCTATGATGAAAAGCAAGGATGCCAAATACTTCCACCCTGGTCAGTTGCCGTAAGAGAACACATAATTAAAAGTATCAGAGAGCAGAGTTAAAATTTTTCTAAGCTTTGTGAAATGTCAGTGTTTAACACATGATATGCAAATGTGCGTGCTAAGTGAAATACCATGAAGTTTCATATTTATATAATTTCAGAGTTTTAAAGTTACTTCTTATCCACCCTGACCAGCACACGAACTCTCAGGTTTTGAACAACTTATCTCACAAAGAATCTCCTTTTTGTTCTATTAATGATATAATATGCAACTGTCCTTTTTAGCAATTATCACAAAAGTTCCTTTTAAAATTATTTCAAGTGGCCTTGATTATTTGGCTCTTTTTATTTGTTCTAGTGTCCTTTTTTTTTCTACCTTTGTCAGTCTCTAAATCGGTTGTTTGACTTTCTGTCTCCATCCCTCTCAATGCCTTTCATTTCACCCTCGCTTACTTCTTCTCCCACTGAACTCTATCCTTCCCCTACCTCACATTTTAACTGATGTCCTTTGTGTATCAAAAACAACATCAATTCTCTGCTGCGCAAGCGCAAGGACCTGAGTTCAATCCCTGGTACAAAAAAAAACCCCAACAATATCAATTCATAAAATATTCTCCTCCCTTGGGCTCTTTCATATCAGTATTTTGCTTTTCCTACAGTCTGTCCAAAAATATCTTATTACAAGTGCTTTAAGATTTGGTTTAGTAGTCAGTTGCTTATACTTTATCATATGCATGCAATAATAAAAATTGGAACTGATCCAAATGTTTCTCGGTGGGAGATTGGTTAAATAAATTATGGTGGATTTATAAAATGGAATATCACACAAGTGTACATCTGTTTATTGACATGGAAGGCTTAGTGACATATTTTTACCTGGAAAAAGCACTTACAGAGCACTATGTTTAATATACAGACACTTGTAAGTGTTCATATTTGCATTGTAATTGTCTTAGAAGAGTTTCTTCCAAACTGTTACAGGAGGTTACCTCTACATAGTGGGATTAGCAGTTATATTAATTTGTGTTTATGGTTTTCTTATCTGTATTGGCTTTGTGACAAATCCATGTGTGTAACCATGTATATATGTATGTGCTGTGAAATTAAAATGTTTCTAAACTGCAAGATTTGTCACTGCTACCTAGAGAAAGTTACAAGGGCCCACTTTCCCTATTATTTCACCATCGCTTGTCTATTTTGCTTTTGTGCAGTGTTGAGGATGGAACCCAGGGCCTTGTTCGTTCTGCCAGGCAAGCTGCTGCCACTGAGTTACAGCCACCTGTTTCCATGTTTTGGTTCTGGAAGCTGAAGGCTGGCCGCCTTGCTTTCCTCTCCACCACAGATTTCATAGCATCCAAGGTACTCAGAGCCCTGGGAGCCCAGCACGGTCCCTCTCCCTGGTGACAGAAGCAGGCTACATCATCTATCACATTTAGATCAGACCGGCCTTTCCTCAGGGCCCAGGCTAAGATCTATACTTCACAGTGCCCTGTTTACAACATCCAGCTGACTTAGGCACAGCTTGGAGTCAGTACTATGGCCCTGGCTCAGGCTGCCTCTGCAGTTCATTACCAGGGAAATTTATTGTGGATCTAAGATTAGAGGAGTCAGGACAATGTTTAACCGATTTAAATAAACTGCTGCCTTCAGTTCCTTGGCAATGCCCTTCATGCACACAGTTATATACACAATAGCAATGATTTTGAAATTATTCTTATCTACTTCATAGATGACTTTACAAGTAGGGCATTTCATTGCAGTCCACTGCTTTGCCTTATGACAATTCCAAAGGTAATAAAATATGTTAACAAACATTCGGTGATTTGGTTTGGGCACTCCTCAAGTTGATTGAGATCAGTTGTGTTATAAAAATATATCCCCAGATGCCCTCTAGAGAAGCAAGTGCTATGATAGAAACTCTAGCTCTACAGCACGAAGCCACTGTCATCAGTGTGGGGACTGAGGAAGACCGCTGTGTCACTAGGACACAAGGTTGCTGGAGGAGGCTGGAGCCAGTCTGTCTTGAGGGAGCTGTGGGGCTGCAGGGCTGCAGAAAGCAGGCAGCTGCTGCCACAGACACCGCCCAAGGGAGAAAAGGGAAGAAGTGAGACCTGACTTTTCCCCTCCTCTCATCCTCTGATCCCCTGCCAGAGCCTCACATTGCCCAATCCAAGCCAGAAGCTGGCTGACGCTGGGAGACTGAGCCAGAAAGGCAGCTCCTGGTGACACGCACAGGGCCAGGGCGAGAAAGAGCAGGGAAATGGATCTGTAAGGAATGCACCTCAAGTGCACCCCAGACATTCCAAACAGCACCTCTCTCCCTCACAGCCCACTTTCGCCCCTGGAATCCACTTCCTCTGCCTGCGTGGCTGCCAGCCATTGCCCAGGTTGGAAATGTGGGTATCATCCTTGACTCCTTTCCATCCTCATTCTGACCATTAATTACCAAGTCCTTTGACTTCTGCCTCCTTCATCTCTCAAAACAGTCTACTGTTCTTCATCCACATTCTCTTTCAGGCCACCCCCATTTCTGACACTAACCTATGTCCTACTCCCCTTCCAATTCATTTTACCCAGCATGGTCTTAATAAAGTACAAATCTGGTCATGTTCACCTCCTCATTCCTGTCTCTCCCATGAAGTGCAAATGTAGTGTCCTCAAGATACCCCATACTCCTTTTCTTATGAAGCCTTTCTAACCTGGCCTCTTCTTCTTCAGCCTTGTTCATTTGCTTGTTCATCCATTTCTTCATAATGAATGTTCGTGGAATGCCTACTTTGTGCCAGGCACTGGGACAAGCACTAAGGACATTCCTTGCCCTGAATGGTCCAGGCTCTCATCCCCACCGGCCTGAATCACAATCCCTCCCTCCTTTCTCTTCCCCAGCCGGTCTCTCCCTCACCTATTCCCTGTTCCCAGCTCAATCCTGTTCTTCCTCTTATATCTCAGACAAAGCTTCCTCCAAGTAGCTATTCCATATTCTTCAAGCCTGGACGTGTGCCTTTCCTAAGTGACCCCAGAGTGCCTTGTGCATACTTCTTTCATGAGTTAACTGCACTTTATTATAATTGTTCCTTTTACTAACTTCCCATATAGCATGTAAATTTCTTGAGAGCAGAAGATCTGCTTTATTCATTGTTGTATTACCATCACTTAACTCAGTGCTGGGCATCTATAGGGCTTCAAATCTTTAATTAATTAATTAAAGAACAAGCATGGTGTGCTTTGGGAAGATGCCCTTTGAGGGACAGCTCACCCAGACTCAGGGGTAGTGGAATATAGGAACAGAAGTTTAGGGAAGAGTTCTCTAAGAAGGTAGTATCTAAATTGTATTTTGAAAGACAACTTGGGAACTACAGGGAAGCAAATCTGGCTGCATGAAATGCAGCTGAGAAAAGAAATGCTCAGGGCCTGAATTTGGATGGTGTGAAGAGATATTAAGTAGAATTGAAGCCAGGTATGGTGGCATACACCTGTAATCCCAGGCTGAGCAGGAGGATTGCAAGTTCAGGAATAGTTTGAGCAACTTAATAAGACCCTATCTCAAAATAAAATTTAAGAAGAGGTCTCACAATATATCTCAGCAGCAAAGTGACCCTGGGTTCAACCCCCAGAACTGCAAGAAAAAAAAAAAAACCAATAGAAAGAAGTAAAATTGACATGGCTTGGTGACAGATTGATAAGGTAGAGAAAAATAAAAGGTGAATCTAGAATGATAAATTTAATTTCACCATGTTGGGTTTGAGATTTCTCAGAGCCATCAAACTAGAAAAGCCCATTTGAACTAGATAGGACTGTGCTCAGAAATAGTCTAAACTGGGTATGTGAGACAAGAGTGGCCAGGGGAGTAAGAAGGTAAAATTAGAAAGGGGCAAATATATGGATCCTCACTGCACAATTCTTCCACCTCTTCTTGAACTTAAACTTTTTCATAACAAATTTTGAGGGGAAAAAGTGAGAATAGAAGATACGATCGACAAAGTGGTAAGTAACCAAAGCCAGGAAGAAAATAAAGAAGAAACAACTCAAGAGGCAGATGGAAAATCAACCCAAAGTGGCATCCTGAAAATTAAGGGAGAGGTTTTGAGAAGGAGGATAAAATGAACAGTGTCCAATTCTAAAAAGCCATGTAGGGCCGGGGATTTAGCTCAGTGGTGCCGCCACCTGCCTCGCAAGTGCAAGATCCCGAGTTCGATCCCTGGTAGCAAAAAAAATTAAATAAATAAAATAAAAAGCTATGTAAAGGCAGTTTCTTAAAGTAGTGGGAGTAGAAGACCATGGGAATAAATAGTGGTCAGCGCCTGAGAAAGTAGAGCCAATGAGTATAGATTACTCTTTTAAAAAAAGTACTTAGCTGTGAGGAAAGAGCACTAGCAAATGACAGGTGAAGGTGCCGTACCACTGAAAGTCTGGGTTTAAGATAGGAGGCACCTGTACCTTTTTGAACACTAAGAGGGGAAAAAATCAGGCTGAAGCTTGATGCTACAATTGACAAAGGAAAGTAATAGTCCCAGATCCCTGAAGAAAGGGAAAGTAATAAAACCCGATCACAAGCAGGAGAAGTAGCTTTTCCTAGAGAAAGGGATAAGAATGGGGTCAGATGCAGGTAAATTTGTCAAAGAGGATACAGAAAGTCAAATCTGTTCTTGTTCAAACACCTGTAGTTTCTTGGTGAAATACGGACAAGGACATTTGTTGGTAAAGATAGGGCAAGGACAGCCTAAACAGCAATTTGAGAAGATGGCACCAACTGGTTAGTAGTGTTTCTAAATATACTGTGAACATGTGCCAATTCTCCTGGAATTAGAGAATTTTGGGGTAAAATACAATACTGTACTAAACTATACCTGACATAATTTAATTTTTCTCTTACCTTTTCATTGCCTAAGGATTAAAGATGTTCCTCAACTTATGATGAAACCATGTCCCAGTAAATGCACTGGAAACTGAAAACATCTTATGTTGTAAATGCAGCTAATACACCTAACCTACCAAATATCATCCTTAGCAACATGGTATCCTGGAGGATGTTGGGTTTTATCCCTCATGATCACACGGCTGACTAGGAGGCGCGACTCATTGCTGCTGCTCCCTGTTATGAGAAAGGGATACAGCACATTATCTCTAGACTGCGAAAGATTAAAATTCAAAATATGTATGGTTCCTGCTGAGTGGGTGTCACTTTCATACCATTGGAAAGTCGGAAATTGTGAGTGGAGCTATCGTAACTCAGGAGCTGTCTGTGTTTTTACAAATATCAACCATAATTACAGTATAATCTGCTTGGAGAAATGTGGGAGGAAGAGAGGAAGTGCTGGTTGTGGAAACTACTGACTGACAAAGTTCATCTTGTTTTATTATATGCAGATAACCTCCTGTATAACAGAGAAAAAAACAAATGGGTCTTTCTTACTGTACTCTCGACACTTCATTTCTTATCCAGATGTGTAAGAAAAACACAAATTACTTTTCCCCTCTATACTCACACTCAACACAGAATACTTCCATGGCCAAAATGTGTGGGGCTTCCTACACCAACTAATCTTTGGACCATTGAGTGTCTTACAATTTAACTCAATTCTGACACTGTCTACCTGGAAGTAGCATCAGATCCCATACATGAAGGGCTCAGTCTCACAACACTGCCCCCCATTTCAAACACAGGAAGCAGGTAGGCCCCAGGAAGCAGGTTTCCACAGGTTCTGTCTTGACCGGCTACAAACTGAAGTGTCCAGGACTCCCTCCTCAGGTTCAATCATTTGCTAGAGTGGTTCACAGATCCCAGAAAAACAATTTACTGTCACCTATTTATTACAAAAGCTACTTTGATGAATACATCTGAGCATCCGGATGAAGGTACATAAGGCAAGGTCTGGAACTGTCTCCATGGTGGGAGGTGCCACCTTCCCAGGACGTAAATATGTTCACCAATATGGAAGCTCTGTAACCTCCATATTTAGGGAATTTTATGGGGGCTTCACAACATAGGCATGATCAATTATTAACTCAGTCTCTCCCCGTTCCCAGGGGAGGGGGCAGAGCTGGGGCTGAAAGTTCTGTTTCTAATTATAACTTGGTGTTCCTGGTAACCACACCCCACCCAAGAGCCCACTGAAGGTCACTTTTTTAAACAAAAGATGTTCCAATCATCCAGGAAATTCTAAAAGATTAGTAGCTCTGTATCAGAAACTGGGGCCAAATACCAAATATTAGAATAAAAGATGTACCAAGTACCTTAATTGCACAGGAAATTACAAATGAGGTCTGTGCCCGGAACCAGGGCAGAGACCAAATACATATTTTTTATTGTGTCCTGCATCCCTATGCCTTTTGATGCTTATCTGTGAACCAAAGCACTTGGACCATAACCAGATGGACTTCAAGTCTTATGGTCAATACATGAGAAGGGTCTTGGTGCACCTATGCAACACGCTGGAAATTCTGGCTCCAGAGCATCATTTTTGAGGATTTTTTCTTAAGAAGTAGTCAAACAATGTCTTGAATTAGCACAAATTCCACTTAGCACACTATGAAATTCCCCTGGACTAAGAATCCACTGCTACAAATATGACCTCCAGAAATCTCCCTCCTGAACAACAGAGAATATAATTGAAGTCAGACTGAGTTTAGATTACTCTCTTCTTTAAATTAATTTTTATTAAGGATAATTACAAGGTAGGAAATTGAAAAGCTCATTTTATAAAAATTAATAATAAACCTGAAAGCTTTCAATTTAAAAGTTAAGAGGGCTGGGGATTTAGCTCAGTGGTTCCAGCCCCTGCCTTGCAAGCACAAGGTCCCAAGTTCGATCCCCAGTACCAAAAAAACAAAACAAAACAAAAAAAACAAATAAAAATTAAGAAAAGCATGTTGGGGAGGGGCACGTCTACACTGTTGGTGGAAATGTAAATTACTATATCCAGTATGGAACTTCCTCAAACAGCTAAAAAGAGACCTACCATACAACTCAACTATACACTCTTTGGGATATACTCAAGGGAATTAAAGTCAGCATGGTATGGTGATTATGTGCATACCCATGTTTATTGTGGCACAATTCACAATAGCCAAGATATGGAACTAGCCTGGGCGCCCATCAATGGATGAATGGGTAACAAAAATATGGTGTATATACACAATAGAGTATTATTCAGCTAAATAGAACAAAATGTTGTCATTAGCATGAAAATGGATGGAAGTGGAGTTCACCTTGTTAAGCAAAATAATCCAGACTCAGAAAGACAAGTATCACATATGTTCCCTAATATATAGAATCTTTTAAAAAATGACATGAAAGTAGAAAGGAGACTATTATTAGACAAGGGAAAAGTAATAAGGTAGGGGAAAGTGTAAAGAAGTGTAATGAGGGGAGGTTATGATCAAATATGTTACATGGATGTGTGAAAATATTGAAATCTAGTGTTTTATGAAATCATATGCAATAAAAATATTTACTAAAATAACAAAAGTACTTAGTGATAACATTATCTTAATAGTACTACAAGTACAGGGAGAAACTATGAGCCCTAAACAAGGAAATGTTTTCTGTCAGTCATGAATAACCAATGTCTTTATTTTTAAAACAATATAACATGAAATAAATAAATAAAAGAGAACAGATTACTTCTATCTCTGCCTTCTCACCCTATTTCTCCCTAAAAATCAATCAACTTACTGCTCGGTAATAAATGCTGGTTCTTTTCTGCAAAGTTTTGCTGGTGTTTTATAAATATTTGTTGTGCCAGTTCAGGCAGACCATATTTAAAAAACAAAAAAACTTTCTTAAAACATGAACAAATCAATAAACATTTATTTTACTGAAAGCAAATAATATTGTGGATGATCAAAGCTTGCAATGTTGACCACCAAGTTGCTAGGATTGGTTAGCCTGGAAATTTTTTATTATATTCTAGGTCAGTGTCTAAAATTGACTTTCCTGGAAATATTTTGAAACCCAAAGTTATACATAGGAGATATGTTGGGGAGAGGTCTAAAGAGATATGCGTCCAAAGAAGAGAGGAAGACAAAATTGAGCAGAGGGAGAAGCCAGTACACAATGTGTTTGTAACTGAGACTTTAGCTAATCCAACAGGGAGCTCTGGAGCTAGGATGACCTTGCTATGTGGTCTCAAATTGAAATGTGCCATGTTCCCTACACTTCAGTTAGACAGTGGTTGCAGGGCACTGCAGAGGGGAGTATAGAATTTGGCAAGCCCATTCTCTGTGGGGAAGCGCTGGACCTGGGAGGTGTGCAGGGGTTGGTGGTGAGAGTTTGGCAGACATGGCTCCTACTGCACCACCAGTGGAGTCCGAGTATCCTAATGGCATCCAGGCCATGCTGCTAGGGCCTCCCAGGGCTGGTAAGGGTACCCAGTGAACATGGAACTAAGGCCAGAGTTACAGTAACAGCTGATGCTCACTGAAGATTTATTGTGCGCTAGGCCTCACATATGCCACATTCTATACAATCTTCTCATCAACCCAGTGATATAGGCACCCAGATTAGCTGAAAACTTCTGCGCCTGCCATTTGGCCACCAGGGGCATGCTGAGGGCCATGGTAGCCTCTGGCTCAGAGCTGGGAAAAAAGCTGAAGGCGACTATGGATGCTGGGAAACTGGTGAGTGATGAAATGATAGTGGAGTTCATTGAGAAGAATTTGGAGACTCTTTCCTGCAAAAAATGGCTTCCTTCTAGATGGCTTCCCTCGGACCATGAGGCAGGCAGAAATGATCGATGACCTCATGAAAAGGAGGAAAGGGAAGCTTGATTCTGTGACTGAATTCTGCATCCCTGACTGCCTGCTAATCCGGAGAATCACTGGAAGGCTGATTCACCCCAAGAGTGGCCAATCCTACCATGAGGAGTTCAACCCCCCCCAAAGGAGCCCATGAAAGATGATATCACAAGGGAACCCTTGATCCATCGATCAGATGATAATGAGAAAGCCTTGAAAACCCGCCTAGAGGCCTACCACACTCAGACTGCCCCACTCGTGCGTGGACTACCACAAGAAACAAGGAATTCACTCTGCCATCGATGCCTCCCAGACCCCTGATGTCGTATCTGCAAGCATCCTAGCAGCCTTCTCCAAAGCTGCATCCTAGTAACAGAAGGCCAGGTGAGACTGCATCACTGCCAGTCTCCCCCCTGCCCTTAGGTGCTGCACAGAGAGGAAGGGTGATCACAGGAAGGATGGAGAGGGGAGGGCTGGGGAGGGCCTCAAGAGGAGGATTTGGAGGAGCAGCAGAGTTGCAATGAGCTGGTTGGGTTTTTTAAAAAAAAAAAAAAAAAAAAACCATAAGTGGGAGTTTCAAAAGGAGAAGATTTTGTAAAAACTATGATTACAGGGTGTGGATACAAATAGGGAGATACAATATTACTTCTAAGCAATTGGGTTTTTATTTATTCTAGACTGGTATCAATATTTTTTATAGGCCTCAACTTTTATCTCAGAATCTCATAAGATACCAGGCCAAAAATGCAGGAAATGGAACTGTGGTTCCGTCTGTCTCATAGCTTAGAATAGTTTGTTGACCTTGGTTCCCCATACAATAAGATCAAAACATCACCTCCACATTTGAAAGAGATAAGGGTGAATTCTCAGGGGTGGTGGCTCTGCAAATCAAGTTTACTGGAGTCCTAGGGGGTGGGGGGACTGGCCTAACTCCCTTCCCCTGACCTACCTCTGATGTGTCAGTCCAGCTGCTCTCGTAGCTAAGCTCTTAGCATCTCCCAGCACAACACCACAATCCTGCAGTCTTATCTTCTTTCATCCATGGTGTGTGAAGGGACCCTTTTAAATAAATGAACAAGAGCTGAGGACATAACTCAGTGGTTCAGCACTTACCTACCACGTGCAAGGCCCTGGATTAGGCCTCCAGCACCACAAAAATGTAACTAAAGTAATAAAAACAAATGAGCAAGTGTCCTAAGCCATATGCAAAAAAATTGCCCTTTCCATCCTCAAATCCTGTGACTGGAATCATTTGACAGCAGTATGTGATGTATTTTCAATGAGGTGCCTTTCTTAACTGACCAAATGCTCCCTTATTTGGCCACTAAATCAATAAAGCATATGAAAATTTTTTTTAAAAAGACCATTCTCTGTGGATGAGGGCAATGTCCAGAGGGAGACCATGACAGAAAGCTGTCAGTTGATATTCTTAGCAGCTAAGGTTGGTGTGCCAACCCTGAACAAGGCTGGGTGGTATACCAGGAAATCCACTAGCCTGCCACTGCACCTTCAGGTCCACTTGTTTCTCACAGGTTTGTTCCATCTAGGAGTGGCTTTTCCAGAAGTTTGCCTGGGAAACCTCATGATTTCTGGGCAACTTAGAAAGGTTAGTGAAATGAAGCACAGCCCATGCTGCCACCATTGAATTCAGAATCACAATCGATCTTCATTATCCTCATGTGGTGGCTCTGGCTGGCACCCTAGTACAAGAGGACATGGAAAAACCAAAAGAAGCCCCAGTGTGCAACACATTCTTCCTCCCTGTCCCCACTATGAAGCAGTACCCCTACCTTCATCTGGTGATGAGGAACAATTACTCTTACCAGGATAGTGATTCTTGTTCTTTCTTAGTCTCTTGGCAAATGGGTTCAAAATAGCTTGGGGGCAGCTGAAGCTTACAATGCAGTTGGTCTTTTATTACACCCTTGGATAACAGAGCCAGCCTCCAGACCCACAAAATTCAAAGCAGGGATGCAAAGTCCAGATTTCTTAAATAGGTCCCTGGGAGTGATAATATAAAGGGATATTTCCATTCTATGCCTCTCAAACCCTTATATTCTATTAGGAACAGAGAAGTGTTCTGGGGCTGTAGCTCAGCGGAAGACCACTTACCTAATGTACGCAGCTCTGAGTTCTCCAGCACTAGGAAAATAAGAATACAGAAGGCCACACAATATTTTCTTGGAATATAGCACAAAGCTCACAGGGTATCATCTCCAAGATGGAGCCTTAGCTGCACCTTTGAGGCTGTCCCACCATTTTATCATTCCTCTTTATTCTGGGTGACACAGTATGTCACAGAACCAGAACCAGAACTGGAGCCCACGGCTGTGTGTCACAGCTCTCCAACCCTTTGCTGGAAGAGGGACCCTAGGTGAGTTTGAAGGAAGGCAGCTCATGATGGGCAGCTCTAACTACACGAGATCTCACAGTCACGTGCTCTATCTTTGTATTTGCCCAGGGGCCACAGAATTACTTTTTGGATAGCTTATAATTTTTGGTATCATAAGGCACAGCCTTGTGTCAGGAACCCCAGAAATCAGTGATGATTTTCCATTTGGGACTTTTCATGGCTTTTTTCCCCTACAAGTACTTCAAATACATGCATTTTGAATGATGGTGATATTGTCCACAAAAGTGCAAAATGTAAATTCTTGGGTGGAAAAAACCCCTTTCAAATATTATAATGATTTGTGGTTCTCCAAAGCTCAGCCCTATCTGACAAAATCTTATTCCTTCATATTTTTATGTCTCTTATTGGGTTGAGCATCGCATGATCAACGTTGGCATTGACTTCATGGAAAATATGCAAAAGGTATATAAGATCAGTGCTGCAAACCTGTAGCACATAGATGACTGTAACTGGAAGACTGTAATTGGCGGTTGTCTGGTAAGAGGTAAATTCAGTGTGCCTACTGGCTACCACTGGCTACCTTGTAGGTGTTGTCTGTGTTTAACCCTCTGTGCCTTTGTAAAAATAGTAAAAATAGTTTTAAGTAAAAATAGTTTTTACATTATTATTTAATTCTACAAAAGTTATTTAACTCACCATTTTTTAAATAAAAATTAATTTTATTGGTACATTTTAGGTATACAATATAATGACATTCATTATTGGAAATTTGCATCGTTACATAATCTCTCTTGGTTCTTATTTTTTCCCCATTCCTTGTCTTCCCTTCAACTCCTCCATCCCTCCCAATTTACAAAGACTTTGTTTCCATTTTTTCATTTTCTCATATTAATTCCATTCCCTTCTTTCCTTTCCCCTA
>NW_004624734.1:39449840-39489302 GCF_000247695.1 Heterocephalus glaber | reverse complement strand
ATTGCATTGAATCTATATAGCAGTTTTGGAAGTATGGCCATTTTCACTATATTGATTCTTCCTACCCAGGAGCAAGGGATGTCTTTCCATTTTCTGATATCATCCTCAATTTCTCTTTTCAGAGTGCTATAATTTTCAGTGAAGAGGTCTTTGATTTCTTTTGTTAGGTTGATTCCTCAGTATTTCAGTTTTTTGGATGCTATTGTAAAAGGAATTATTTGCCCTATTTCTCTCTCCATGAGTCTCTTGTTTGTGTAGAGGAAAGCTATTGATTTTTGTGTGTTGACCTTGTGTCCAGCTACTTTGCTAAATTTAGTTATTAAGTCTAGAAGACTTTTGGTAGAGTTCTTGGGGTCTTCTATATAGAGTATCATGTCATCTGCAAATAATGACAATTTAACTTCTTCATTTAACTCACCATTATGACAAGTACTGAAAAGAATGATTGAAAATACCTGACTTAATATCAGCCTATACTTTTGTTAAAATCCCATTCAACTCAAGATAGTCTATGTTTTATATAGTTCTTTTCTAACTGAGGCTATTAAACCATTAAGATTTTTGGATTTTTTGAAATAGAAACATTCTCATAAAGTAGTAAGCATAAAAAATACTTTCAGGGCCGGAGATTTAGCTCTTGTGCCACTGCCTCCCTCGAAAATGCAAGGTCTGGAGTTCAATCCTCGGTACCAAAAAAAAAAACTTTCAAAAATTTAAATCAAAATTGTAAGCAGTTTAACACAAGCTGGGCATGGTGGTGCATATGCTGTAATTCAAGCATTCTGAAAGGCTGAGGCAGGAGGATTGCAATTGAATCTAGCCTGGGCAACTTCGTGAGGCCCTGTCTCAAAAAAAAAAAAAAATTAGTAAGGGTTGGAGATGTAGCTCTGTGTAAAGGCCCTGGGTTCAATCAACAGTACTGAAAAGGAAAAAGAAAGAAAGAAAAGAAAAGAAGAGAAAAGAAAAGAAAAGAAAAGAGAGGAAGGAAGGAAGGAAGGAAGACAAGGAAAGAAAGAAAGGAAAAAAGACAATGCAAACAAATGATGATAGACTAGTTGAGTCTCATAAAATTTCAGAAATCATTGCAAAACATGGTCATGCTCGTACACTTACTGAAACTGTCATATGAATTTAGTCAGCAATTTCAATAAAACAAAATCCACTGTTGTAAGAGCTGCTATTGAGCAATGACTGGATTCTAAGATGTCCCTGAGGTGTCAGATAACTTTGAAAAGCAGTTAATTGGCTCATTAAAAGTGAACATATTTCTGTTCAGATTGATTCAACAGTCACTGACAACAAAACACTTGCAAGGCTGTTTGTTACCTCAATTGTAAACTGAAAGAAACGATGTTTATAAATTATTTAGGTATTAACTATATAATAGAAACTATTTTTGCTGTTGTAAAATTTTGGTTTGCCGAAACATAAGTACAACTAGAGAATTAGTTGGCAGAAATTCTATGGTTGGAAGACGTAGAAGTTTCTGCTCACCTAGGAACTATGTCCTAAAGTTCTCAGAGTAAACTACACTGTGCTTCAACAATAACTAGTTGGAAAAAGTGTTGCCTCAGTCCTTTAGCAGCTTTGCCTGTGCTAATTAAAACTATAAATAGTCACATCCTCTTTAGAAAACTTAATGTTGATACGGAACAGTATATGATGCTTGTACATACAGAGGTCAAATGATTTTCTGAAGGTAACTGTTAGCAAGATTTGTAAAATGTAATTGATATAATTCAATTTATAGAAAGTAGACAGATTTGAAAATCAGCAAACAAATTATAGTTTATGATTTGTATTTTTTCAAACTTAATGAAGTGCAGTTTCAACTATAATCAAATTAATGATAATAAAAATACAAATTAGGAGACTTCACTGGAAATATTTTAAAGCAATTTAATAGGAAAATTATTTTATGGTATGAAGGAGTTAGCTGAAATCAGTGGATTACTCACTATGAATGGGAATTATTCAGATAGTTTAAGTCAAACTTCTAATCAGAAAGCACACCAGAACAGCATAGCTTCATAAAAGTTTAAATATAGAAGAAAACAATACTCACTGTCTTGTAGCTGGCATGACACTTCACAAGTAGAAGCCTCCACTCCTTTAGACAGGAACTCCAACTCCTCACAGTATTTCTGAGAATCCCAGAGGTGTACCTCACATGCATTAATTCATTAGCCTGGCCATTCACTTGTTGCATCTGGCTCGGCCATGCTGCGGCTCTGCTCAGTTAAATGGCCCCCAGACACCTGTCACTGATGTTCGACACCAGGCACAAGTCCTTGGCAACTGCTGCAGCCATCAGTGCACTCAACCCTTGCAAGCTCGAGCCACTTGGTAGCAATGAGAAGGAAATTGTTGTCTGTCCTTTGTATTATACTATGTCAGAGGATCCCACAGCAACATTTCCTAAACTCTAAGGTATTCTTAAACCAAAAGTCAAACAACAGAACTGCTTACTCTCCAACCCCTTAGTGTTTATGGTTGAATCCAATTCACACCAGGCCTTGTCCCTATGGGCCAAAAATCCCTTGGAGATCAGCTGTCCTTTTATTATCATTTGCTCCCATGGGTTTCTTAATAAACTATAGCTGCCTGCATATGCCTGCGATCCCAAAATTGACATGATTCCAACTGTTTTTCCAGAAAGCTTATCAGGATATGCATAAATCAAGCTAAATGAAGAAGATATAAATAAACTGAGGTGGAAAGGAAGTGGCCTATATCTGTCCATGGCTACATCAGAATCTCAGCTTTGGTCATGTTAGGATGCCTTATTACATTCTCGTGGCAATTGTAAAAGATTTTTACTGGGAAATTTTTGAAAAATATGTATATTTAGAGGGGGGAAAAAACTAAAACTTATATTTTGGAAATCTAGATTCTAGTCATTCATATTCCACTAATTTTCTATGTAATCTCAGGTTATGAACATTTATTTCTTGGTGAAGAATATTAAGTAGTTTTGCAAGGTGGCTTTGAAATGAAATACAGTGATAGATATGAAAATGCTTTGACAGTATTAAAGATTCTATTCACTTGTGAGGAATTCTTTTATTTTTTAACTAAAATGAGTTATTAGTTAACTCTAATCATTCACCTATTTAGTCATGACATTCACTGTGTGTTTCTGTCATATTTCCCTAAAGGTTGTATGAGATAAATCATTTGAGAGGAGTCTTGTCATAAAGGACTTACAGATTACGTAGCTCAAATCCTTTATTTTTCAGATGAGGAAACTGAGGGCAAAAGGATGAAGATTCATCTGCATTGTAGCTGGTAGAACAGGTTAGGGGCCCCAAATCCTAATCAGTACATAGCACTCATTCCAGCACATCACAAAAGAGCATCATCAAGACGTTACTTCTCCCCTTTCAGAGATTAATTCCACACAGTTGTCCTTATTCCTGGGCCTTCCAAGTGAGCTACATGATATTTATTCACATCATTCCTCATTTCCAGAGCTTCCACACACCAGTGTCATGGGGCCCAGTTTGTAGAACAGCAACAAAATGGTATTTATTGAGCTCCTTTTCTGTGCTGGGGATTATTGGAGTTACTGAAGACATAGCATTTAACTAGGCAGACAAATTACTGCATGATAGAGCTCTTGCAATACTAGACCCAGAAGAACTATAATACGTGTGTTAAAAGTAACCTATCCTCAGAAGCATATAGGACACACAATGAATGCTCCCTTTCTTTAGTTGGAAGGTGCTATCAGAATATTTCCTCTCCATCCTGAACTAATATTGAAGCTTCAGGTTTTCTACAGGCAGTTTCCAAGTTCCTGAGCCATTTAAGAGTCTGTTATCTATGGATGCCCACATGTCATGAAAATCATCTGTATGTCTCAGGTGTCTGTCCCATACGCAATGACACATGTATTTCGTTAACAATCTCAGTGGTGTTTATTCCCTAACCATGCAGCCACCCTCAATTGAGCAGGGAGGAGCAAGGAGCAAGTTGGTTTTTGTTTTGTTTTGTTTTGTTTTTTAGGAGCAAGCTTTTAACATCTGTGTCTGACCATTTCATTTTCCCTCCGCATCTTGGAGCAATAAGAATTCATTCATCTATTTTATTCTCCCAAATTCTCCCCACTTTCGTGGCTGACATTCAACTACTACATGTATTCTTCTGGCTGTAGTAAAGGTAACAGGACGAGGAAAGATCTGAGATCAGGAGTCAAAAGACCATAGTTAGAGTCAAGAAAAAATAAATAAGGGCTGTAATGCAGACAAAATCGGGGCAAGCTCCCAATTGGTAGTTGAAATGTAGTCTGATAGGGCCACCGAAGAAAGGAACAGAAATTAGAGTAGTACGACACAGAGGTGGTAAGGCTTTTCATAGGGTCATTTCTAATCAGTTTAATTTACAAGCAATGAAAAATTTTCACTTTATGTGATTTTGGTATGTTTTGATATCTTGAGATATACACACACCTTGTATCTACTGCTTAACCTATGTGATAGTGTTTTAGGGTGGTCTCCTATTTTTCTACCACATTCTCTTCTCTACTATTTTCTCCTCCAGGTCCTAGGATAGCCAAGCTCTGGGATTTGTTTTTACTCCAAAAGAAAGTATCAATTCACTATTATCAATGAGACCTCATGGTAATCTAATTGTCACAGATCGTACAACAGGATCTTAAATAGGGCTTGGAGAATTTACATGCAGCAAGGATAAGAAGTGTCCTGCTGCCTGGTCATATTGGAGGGGGTGTGTGTGGAAGGAATAGTCAGATCAAGGATTCTGATAGTTACCTGCCAAATACAAAAACTGATGACAACTCACTGGATGGTCTTTCTTTTGTCCCTAACAAACCAAGAAGTATGGTTAGGGGTGAGATGGGTCACAACTTGGAAAGCACTGATGAAGGTAAGATGGTGAATGTCCATTCCCAAGTTCCACCCCAAAATTTGGCAAACAGTACCTGTTTAATTTTATGATCCCTGATAATAAGATGATCCATGAAGCTTTGGTTTACTTGGTACTGCTATGTAATTTATACTCACATAGGAGTGCAGCTAACCTGTCTTTGCAAGTCCAGATATAAAATTAACTTATGACTGACTGATTCTTCACAGGCAAGTTCTAACACACTTAACCAAAGGAAACTTTATAAGATTTCCAATATAAGAACCAAACAGTTAATGTTTCTCTATTACTCACAAAAGAATCAAAGGGAAAACATTAGCCAACCAAATTTGGAAAATATGAATTGTTAGTGTTTCAGGGACATAGAAAGGAAATCAAGCTAAGATAAATATTAAGCAATGTGAGATCATTCTTTGGTTTATGCTTTAATTATGCTATTATAGTTTTTCATTTTAAGAAGTTTATTTTTAAATCCCCTGATAAAAAAATACAACTTGTAGTGGAAACTAACATCTAGGGGGAAAATATTGTCTAAATGTTTTGTTTACTGGCATTTTAATGTTTTTGTAGTTTTTTGGTATAGGGGTTTTCTTCCTGCTAGAAACCACAGTTGTTTTGGAGAGAATGACTGTGTTACTCAAATAGCTTATAAAAGTAGACACTTCTGTCCTAAGATTTATTTTACATGATCCTCTCACCTGCATCCATCACCTGATTGCCTATATTATGATATGAAAAAAAATTTCTTAAAGCCCTGAAACAAACTTGGAGATACACAAAATTCTGGAAGATGTACCATCTGGCAGGAGCTTCTTGTTTAGCAGTGTTCCGGCAGAAGTTCAGCAGATTGTATTCAGAATTTGAAGATGTTTCTCTTTAAGAGACATGAACAAATTTTGGCCCCAAATAAAGAATAATTATATAACATTAATTTGTATCATAACTGGAATGTACTCAAATCATAGTAGATGAGTTCTTAAAATTCCTGCTACATTATAGAATACCTAGATTGGTAGTATACATTTTACCCTTCACTTTCATAAAAATCAGGTACTTGAAGGATGTCCCAGCTAGATTTTGAAATTTTTAGTTATTTAGAATGGAGAGACTTAGTGTTCTTGCCACTGAAAAATAATGTACAATATATAAAATTGGAATAGTCACTCTACAGATAGTAAGGATGAAGGAAAAAAAACCAAGTTTTTAACTTCAGAGAAATAAATTTGCTCTATCTGTAATGCAGTTAAGGTTGATAGCTTTTACAAACACATAAGGAAATTGACATAATGTAGTTTGCTGAAAGCAAATTATAATTTCAAAGTTTACCCTTCTGTAGAAATTTGTCTTTTGACTGTTAAATTTCTCTAGTCTAACCTGCCAAAAAACCTAGGTTAATTTGCAATAAAATAAAATTTAAATGATCCTCATTCATAAACATTAAAGTGTTACACTGATTTAAAAATTCTTGTGATTTTGCATTTTACAGTACTTCATCATACATGCAGTTATTTTATCATAAGATGTTTAGGATACAGTGTATAGTTATGAGCTTGTAGGGAAACTCAGCAAGGTTTGTTGCAGGTAATGAATTCAGCAGGAAAACAAAGTGTATACTCTTGTGTTTGTACATAAGGAAAGGATGGGATGCACAAGTGTTTTGGTATACTAATTGGATATCTCCAGACTGACATGCAAATACAGTTGACTTCAAACAACATGAGTATGAACTGTGGAGATTCATTTATATGTAGATTTTTTTAAAAATGTGTGACATTTGAAAAAACTCTGCAGGCTGCATAGCCTAGAACTATTATAAATTAAGAAAAAATTAGGTGTGTCATGACTGTATAAGATATAGGTAGAAAATGGTCTCTTATCACTGCCAAAAAACTGCACAAATCTGTTTTTAAAAGTTAAAATTTAACAAAACTTATCCACATAAGCAATTATAGGTCATGCATGGCTCCAAGATCTGAACAATGTGAACAATCATAAAGATACAGTATTAAATCATACCTGCATAAAATTAACAATAGTACATACTGTACTATTGTAATAATTTTGCAGTCACTTCCTGTTGCTGTTGCAGCATTCACCATTGCAAGTATCTGCTTAAATGGCATTGTATAAAGCTAATCATCTCCAGTTATTTCTGTATGAACACTTCATTTCTCCAGTAAATTTCATACGTTAGTAAAAAGTGACCTCTGATGAATCTCTAGCAATTTCACCATATATATTACATAACCAAAATTGTGATAATCAATGATGTATGTTATCAGCAAGGCTTTCAGTCAACAGGCTTAGCTGTTGTTTGGGGAGTCAAAGTTTATACTTGAATTTTTGCCTGGGTTATGGGTAGTGTGGGTGTTGAGACCCCCTGAGTTGCCCAATGATCAACTGACTGGTAATAGTAGATACCTCTAGAGAGCAGAAAGAAGCAAGGGAGGCCAGGAGAACTTTTCTATATTTGCTCATTTGCTATATTTGAAGTGTTTTTAACCAAATGCATTACACACATGGTTATATCACTTAGCTTTCTCTTGTTCTGAAATTGGTGTTCTAAGAAGATGAACTATTTTTCCTCCCTATCCCCACATTCCATAGCTGTCAGTTACACACAATTATAACAGTTTGAGTTGCCCAGAGGAAGATGTGGCCTCCAATCCTGTTTCCACATCCTGCTAGCTTTCTGACTTGTTACTTGTACCTCTTTAATTGTTATCTTACTGGTGCACAATACAATCCTGAAAATTCCTACCTTGTAGGGTTGTCATGATGCTTAAATGAAAGAGCATCTCTCAAATGCATAGCATGGTGCTTAGAACACAGCAGGTACTCAAGAAATGATTGTTTTTGTGTTCTGGGCACTAGTCCCAGAGTATACAGTTGCCAAAATAAAAATGTTCCTGGCCATAAGAAGCTTACATTCTGCTGCTGCACAAAAACCTGCACATTAAACAGAAATTATGTGTCTGGCTCATAGTAGAATGAATACTTAATATAAAATACATATAACCAAAGAAGGTAGAAAAGGAGTGGGAAGGAAGAAGGAGGAGGAGGAGGAGGAGGAGAAGAGGATTAGCAGCAATGGACAGGGCAACAAAGAAAATTCCAAAACATGAAAACAATAAAACAAAAAGACTCCTGAAAGAAAGAAAGAAAGAAAGAAAGAAAGAAAGAAAGAAAGAAAGAAAGAAAGAAAGCAGAATGCATGGTTAATATGTAATAATCTCTTTCTAGTATATAGCAATGAGCAATTGGAATTTGAGTCAAAAACACAATATTATTTATATTAACACCCTCAAAAGAGAGAAAAACTTAGAAAATAAATCTAACAAAATATGTATAAAACCTAGAGGAAAATTACAAAATTCTGATGAAAGAACTGAAAGAAAACCTAAATGAATGGAGATATTTTCACTAATGGATAGGAAGATTTAATATTAGCAAGATGTCTTCGGTTTTATTAGAACCTTCTGCATTATTCTATTTTCTCTCTTCTGTAGCATATCAACTCTACTTTTAAAAAAATTAGTGGTTTCCCAAGGGTTCGCAGTATACATTTATGACTAATCTAAGTCCACTTTCAAATAATCTTATACTGCCTCACTGGGGGTGCAAGTACTTGTAATAGTGCCTCCAGTTCCTTTTTTCCATCCGTTTAACATTGCTATCACTTGTTCCACTTTTACGTAAGCTAGAATCCAGAAAACATTTTTCTATTATTTTTTTCTTCACAAACTGTTATATGTTAGAACAAGAGTAAGAGTTTCATAGTCTCTTAATTTGTTCCGTCTACGTTTTTTTCCTTTCTTTATATAGTTTCAAATTTCTGATCTATATTATTTTCCTGCTCTCTGAAGAACTTCTAACATTTCTTATAAGGCAGGTCTACTGGCAACAAATTGTATATTTTATTTGTCTAAGAAAGTCTTTCAAGCTTTCTTTTGAAGAAAGACTTTCAGAGTTACTTTTGAATAAAGAAACATACTTTTACTCTTTTGAAAGATAATTTCACTAAGCACAGATTTTTAGGGTTCTTTTTTTCTCAATGTTTTGGATATTTTACTCCACTCACTTCTTGCCTGGATGGTTTCTGAAAAGAAGTTTGGTGTAATTGTTATCCTTTCTCCTCAATAAGTAAGGTATTCCCTCCCATACTCCCTTGTTAATATCCAGGCCCTTCTTTCAAGATTTTGTCTGTGTTTTGTTTTCTGCAGTTAATCATCCTCTGCCTTGGTGTAGATTTTTTGCTATTTATCCTCATTGCTTTCTCTGAGAATCCTGGATCTATGCTTGGTATTTATCATTAATCTTGGAAAATTCTCAGCCATTGCTTCTTAAAATATTTTTTCTTTCCTCTGTACTGTCTCCTGTGGTAGTGCCATTATAGTTAGGTTATACTTTTTGTAACTGTTCCACACTCAGTCTTGGTTATTTTATCTTTTCTATTTTTTATTTTCTTTGCATCTCAGTTTTAGAAGTTGCACTGACACCTCTTCAAGCCTATTCATTCTTTCCTGGGTTATGACCAGTCTGTTGATGAACATTTTAAAGGCAATTTTATTTCAAATAAGAATAAATAAGAATATGATAGCCATTCCAAGAGGTAGACTCAAGAAAGTTAAAAACAAAATAAAAGAAAAATTCAAGGAAATAGTTGAGACCCTAAGGCTTGTCCTACACTAAGATTCCAGCCGTTCCTCAATTACAGTGTCAAGCATTCCTGGTAAACTGTAACTCATATTCATTCTCTCTCTCTCTCTCTCTCTCTCTCTCTCTCTCTCTCTCTCTCTCTCTCTCCCCCCTCCCCCTCCCCCTTCCTCTCTCATCTCTCTAGTCAACAGTTTCCACTGTGACTTCATTTCACCAACACATCTCAGGAGACTTTGTAGATTTTCAGTTTGTTTAGTTTTGTTTAGTTTGTTACAAGAACGCAGGAGTAACAATTCCAAGCTTTTTACATGTGGGACAAAAATCCGGAGGCCCCAGCAGGTGTGGTGGTGCTCGCCTGTAATCCCAGCATTCTGGGGGGGGGGGGGGGGATGGCAAGTTAGAGAACAGCCTGGGGCTTAGGGAGACCTTGTCTTGAAATCCAATAAGGGCTGGGGGTGTCACTCAGCGTTCAACTAGAGGACTGAGGAAAAATAAAAAAGAAAGAAAGAAAGAGAGAGAGACAGAGACAGAGAGAGAAAAGGAGGAAAGGAAGGAAGAGAGGAAGAAAAGGAGCTGAAAACTCCTTGACATTTCTTTGTAAATTCATGCTGAAAATATCTATCATAATTGAAAAGTGCTAGTGTCAGTTTTCAGTCTATTACTATTCTCCATAAACTCCATAAACATATACATATTTATTTTGTTTTAATTATCAAAAGGAAAATAAAGGTTTGCAATGTATTTCCTAAGCACTTTCTTTTATAAGCACTTTTTAAAAAATTGTTCTTGTTATGAGTAGGCTGAAGAAGATAAAGAAAAGGGCTAAGTGCAAAAATAAGCCAAGAATCACTTATTGAAAGCTAGATCTTCTGTAGTCTGATATACTTTAAATTGTGTGCATCCAGTGTGTTTCCCTCCAAAAAAATTTGTTTGAAACTATAAATTGAACTCAGGGCCTTCACAGATGAGATAGGGTCTTCCTAAGTCACTAAATTGCCCAGGGTGCGCTTGAGCTTTTGATTCTCCTGCCTCAGCCTCCCAAAGTGCTGGGATTTCAGGTATGGACTGCCACACCCTGCCTGTGTTTCACTTTTAAAAAGCCCAATGTTCCATGTTTTTTAGTAGTAATCCAAAATTCAAGTTTTACCTTGCCTTCTTCTCAATCACTGCTCATTATCCAAGTAATTATGGGTTAGGGATTAATGGAGTCATTTGCAACTACAATAAAACCTTGGTTTACAAGCATAATTCATTCCAGAAACATGTTTGTAATCCAAAATACTTGCATATCAATTTCCCCATAAGATATAACGGAAATAGATGATTCATCCTGCAACCCAAAAGTATTCATATGAAAATGATTACAATTCTGTAATATAATGCAAAATAATAAAGAAAATACACGATATAAAGAAAAATAAACAAATTGACCTGCACTTACCTTTGAAAACTTTCATGGCTGGTATGAGGAAGACAAGAGAGAGGAGGGTTATTCTGTAGGATGACTTTCATCATCTCCAACAGAATCACTTCTACCTATTGGCTCAATGGAGTTATTTTCTTTTCATGCAACTTTAATAAGGAAGCTCCAGTGACACTTGCTTTTGTTTCTCCTTTTGAGAATTTCACAGAAATGTGGCATTGCAATATCATTAAAAGGATTCATCGCTCACACTGCTACAGCCTTATTTAGGTGGTGCGTTTCTACAAAATTTTGCAGTTTCCCACATTTTATATATCTTCCTAATCTCATTTCAAGTAAGGGATTCCTGTGCTTTTTTTTTTCCTCCTCTTCTGCAAACCAGATCTCTTCTATTACCTCTTGCTGTTGGGAGACTATCACCCACAATCCCACACTGGGGGGAACCATTGGCTCAGTTATGATCATGTTACGTTCAGCATCATGTACTACTCACATTGGAAGAGATTGCTTCTTTATCAGTTAAAATTTATTAGAAATGTTGGCTTATCTTGCAGAACAAGTAATCACAATTCAAGGTCTTACTGTAATCTTCTAGACAACTTAGAAAGTTCTGCAAGACTCAGGGATATGCCTATAATCCCAGCATCTGGGAAGCTGAGGCAGGAGGATTGCTGTGTTTGAGGTCAACCTGGGCTACATACTGAGTTCAAGGCCAGTCTGAACTACATAGTGAGTCCCTGCCTCAGTAAAAGAAAGAAAGAAAGAAAAGAAAGTTCTAGGGCCAGGGATTTAGCTCAGTGGTTCCAGCACCTGCCTTGCAAGCACGTCCTGAGTTCAATCCCCGGTACCAAAAAAAAAAAAAGAAAGAAAGAAAGAAAGAAAGTTCTGCAAAGTGAGTTGGGATGAACCTTGGACACTTATAAAAATTAAAATGTGGGGGCCAGGGATTTAGCTCAGTGGTTCCGCTGCTTGCCTTGAAACCACAAGGTCCTGAGTTTGATTCCCGGTCCCCCCCTCCTCTCCCCAAAACTAAAATGTGATTAAATAAGATTGCTGATCAAGATATACATATATAGTAATAACCTAAATGTATTTATTAGTAGAAGGTTGGCAAAAAAAGTGATTTAAAATTTTATCACATGGGAAATCTTGCTTTTTAGGATTTTGGTATTTAACACAATTACTTCAATTGTGGAATATTATATGGTTCCTTTGTAATTACATAAAATCAGTGGTTGTATACCAAGTTACACACACATAAAATGTATTTTACACTTTTTTGGAAAGGTAAATTTGAGTTATTCTGTTTAGGCCTTTTTAAATGTTAAAAAAATTTAAGTGACTTAGATTTGCTATTATAAAATGCTCATCTTTTGATATTATAAACATTATATACCATGGTTATAATCACTGGCCAGAGAGAAATACTTATAAATATTATGAAACAGGAAATCATTGACTATCTCTGCAACTATCCTCACATGTCAGGGCGGGAATGCCCTGGGCAGTTCCAATGCTGAAAATAGAGAATATAGGTGGATTTATTCTAATATGATTGGAGTTCTTGAAGAGTTAAACTTGGCTAAACTATAGTAAAGCCCAAGTAATTACTGCTAGCAGAGGCACAAAATTGGGGATCATTATGGTGTGGATCAAAAACGTCTCCCAAAATACTCAGGATTTCAGAGGTGGGGCTTTCTGAAGGTGATTGGATTATGGAAATTAGTCCATGGGTGTGTTCATAGGTGAATGTGCTATTAAAATGTAAGGCCTAGTTGGAGAAAAGAGGTCAACCTAGAAGAGTATATCCTTTCCCCAGGCTTTTCCTCTCTGTCTCGCTCTTCCATTTTCACTCTGCATCCTAGCTGACACAAGGTGAGCAGCTTTCCTTTGACATGCCCTTCTGCTATGAGTTTCTGCCTCAGAATCAGCTGACCATAGACTGAAACCTCTGAAACCAGGAGCCAAAATAAACCCTTTCTCCTTCAGGTTGTGTATGTCAGTTATTTTATCCTAGCTACAGAAAAGTGACTAACACACAAAAAATAGTACCAGAAGTGGGGTCACTGCTGTGATTATACTTGACCATGTGCTTCAGAAGTCTTTAGAATTGATTTTCAGGAAGAATTTGAAAAAGTTTGGAGAACTAGGGTAGAGAAAGCCTAGAAGGCTATAAGAAGAGCTTGATGGCTAATTCTGGTGGGAGCTCAGAAGATCAGGAATACTGATAGAAATGTGGACAATAAAGAACGTGTTCATGAGATTTCAGATGGAAATCGCAATTTAATGGTAATTGCACTAGAGGCCATTCATGTTAAATTCTGGCAAAGAACTGGTCTACGTTTTGTCCATGCCCTAAAACTTTGCCTAAGGCTGAGTTTAAAGGTAATAGAGTAATTGGTCTGTGTCAGGAGCAATTTTACATAATTTTGGGCAAAAATCATTTCACAATTAAATTATGATTAGGCTGAGTTTTCCTGCCAAGAGGCTGGCTATGACATGTCAAGATATAACTCCAGTTTTGCTTCCAGTCACAGCCAAAACCTCAATAGTCCCATGATGGTGTGACACTCCAAGGCATGATTTCATCAGCTGAAGACATCCTGGTTCCTTGAGAACCGAGTAGTAAGAGAAAGATTTCACCAGCATAAGTTCCTCATTGTCCTAGGATTATTGCTGTCCTCTGAGCCATCTGTTACTCCCGATGTACGGAATAAAGATGTGGCAAGCTTGGAGTGCCTTCGTCTTTGCTGCCCAGAGCAGCACTGATCAGGCCAAAAGCTCAGCTTCTTCTCTAAGTCTCATTTCCTATCTTTATTCATTAATTCACCTTGTGCTGTCATGGCTTACAGGAGACCAGGACTCACTGCAGGGGTTCTGGTAATGTCCACTTTCCCTGTTCTCTACAGATCTGATGGAAGAAATTTCAAGATAGCAAAATGTTCAGGAAGTGGCATGAGTATTCCTGGCTGCCTTTAGCCAGATTTACAGTGAGAATCAGGAACAAAAAACAGAGGAGGATTTAAAAACCTTAACAGTTTGGCCAGAAAAGACATGCAAGTAAACCTGGGGCCAAAGAAAGTATGGCTGCTGAAGAAATTAGTGCCATTAAAATGAAGGCAAGTACTTTGCACTGGTATAATAGGGAAGACATCTTGGATGCACCTTAGGAACTGACTAGATCTCACCTATCACAGGCTCAAGGGTGTGTGTATATATATATATATATATATATATATATATATATATACACACATATATACATATATACATATATACATATATACATAGTGTTTGAAGGATTTTCCTTTGAGAAGAGAGCCCCAGGGTGCTCTGCTCACTTGGGCCCACCAAGGGAAATGTTTTCCCAAATATAGCCTCCTGACAGTCAGATGTCACTACAGCCATGGTCCAAGAAAGCCCAGCTACTTCTTGCACTAGTGTCAGATTTTAGTGTTTCCCATGTGATGGTGGTTTTGCAGGCATGCAGAATGCAAGAGTTGTGGAGTCATAGAGGCTGCCACTTAGATTTCAAAGGAAAGTCTGGGAAGCTAGGGAACATGGGACTGGATCAGAGTCCCTGTTGTGAGCCCCCTGAAAGGACAATGCATGAAGCTGTGAGAGTGAAGTCAAAGCTGCATTGGAGACTCTTGAGAAGTTGTAGATCCCAGGAACAAGGAATATCTGTCAAGGAAAGCTGCAGGTAGTAAGCAAAGCCAGCCCAAGAGAGGCCATGTGAACTGCAACCAGCTATGCCACATGGCTGGGACTGACCAAGCCCTTTGGGGTTCACATCACGCCACCATGTGACCTGGATGCTAGACACAGAGCTACACAGCTTAATGTCTGCCTTACTGGGTTTTGGACTTTCTTTGGTTTGATTTCCTTCTATTCCCCTATTTCTCCCTTTCAGGAATATCTGTTTTGCTCCTATGTAGCTTGGGATTTTTAAACTTTTTTGTTTGTTTTTATAGAAACTCATAGCTAAGAGTTGCCTTAAATCTCAGAAGAGAATTTTGGCTTGCACGTTTGAGCAATTCTGGAAATGAGACTTTTGAGATTCTTGGAGATGTACCAAATCCTTTTTTTATAATGAGATGAACATGAGCCTTTTGGTGTCAGGGTTAGAATGCTATGGTTTAAATAAAAATATTCCCCATAAAGCTCATGTGTATAGGGGTGGGGAATTGGAAGATGATTAGGTTATGCAAGTACTAATCTCATCAGTGGATTAATGCACAGATGAGTTCATAGATGAATGTGCTGTTTGGTGGTGGGACCTGGTTGGAAGAAACAGGACACCGGGGATGTAACCCAGAAGGGTACACCCTGTCCCCAGGCGCGGTCTCTCTCTCTCTCTCTCTCTCCCCCTCTCTGTTTCTCAGCTGCCATTAGGAAAGCAGCTTTGCTCTGACATTCCTTCTACCATGAGTTTCTGCCTTGGAGCCAACTGACCACGTACTGAAACTTCTTAAACCCTGCGTCAAAATAACCCTTTAAGTTATGTATGTCAAGCATTTTGTCCTAGCAACAGAAAGGTGACTAATACAGGGATAATAATAAGAATAATGAAAACAAGACCAGCAACATATATTGACTGCTTCCTATGTGCCATGTATTGCCCCAAGTGCTTTATATATATTATGTCAATCATTCATAATTCCATGACATAAATACTATTTTTCCATTTTATAAGTGAATAAATTGAGGCACAGAAGGTTATTTTGCTGTATTCAAGCTCACTCTTGATTCTGGAGCTACTGTTCTTAACACTGCATTTTCAGAGTGTTACGTCAAAAAGTTTAATTTCTTTTCCACAATGCAAAAGAAAAGACGATTAATTTGTTTTGATTCCTTCTCTTTTCAGATATTTGCTGCGGTCCTTTTGGAGAATACATACCATTTAATGTTATAGGTCTGAAACACAAAAATATCATTAAAATCAACCTGTAATCATAACTTCATGGATCTACTGATCAGTTCAAAAGGGGTGCTCTATGCCTTGATGGTTGTTATAATAGAGGTGGGTGGTATGTTCTGTAGGCCATTATCTTTATTCTGGAATGTAATGTAAATCCACTACATATAGCCACCTTAATATATAATCCAAGTTTAGATGGTAGCAATATACTAAATAGGTAAAGATGAGAAGTAAAATGTCAAGTAAAATATAAAAACTGTAAGTCAAAGCATCATAATAAGTATTGAGATTATCTGTACAACACTAACAATAAAATATAGTTATCATCTGTTTCTAAGTCAAATATAAAACCAATGACAAAATGCTAAGGACACCAGTTGGGTAACCCTATGCTATTTTTTCAAAAGTAGGGGTCTCTTTAGACACACATACACACGCACAAATGTGTTTACCTTTTTGTAAACTGAAATGGTGTTTGATGGACCTTGAAGTAGTATTTCTGTTTCCCAGTTTGCAATGTAGACCACCGTATGGTGCAAAACTAAAGTTGACCGGCCATTGCTCAAACTGTACTAGAATAAAACTCCAAAGTTGGAATTCCCTTCCTTTAATCTTTCAACAATAATAGGACCCCACCCCCACCCCACAAAAAAGAATCTAGTGTCAAGCAGCGCTTCTTAGTTGGGCTCAAATAAGTTTTTATGTTTTTAAAGACTGACAGGTCTAAAACTTGTGCGTCCAGAGAAAAGTAAGTTAAGTACTTTCCAAAATCGAGCTAGGAAATACGCTTTACTGGCTACCACATCCAGTTCACTCCTGTTGGGCAGCCTGGCCCTGGTCTGGGGATGGTTTGGAGAATCCTCCTCCCTCCAGTCTACACCCTGGAGAGGTAAGGCCCCAACCAAAGCTGGTGTCGCTCCTTGTCTGAATTCATGTAAGATTGTCTTTAGTGGTTTTAAAAGCGGCAAATAAAAGTCTCTCTGAAGCCATTTTTCCAATTCTTTCCCTGAATTTCAGGTTTATTTCCACAACTTATTAAAGTCATTTCTGTCTATATTAAAAGCTTAAGGTAGTTTCAGATTCTAGGACTTTCCTGCAATTTCAACTAGTTCCCGTGAAAGGTTTATAGCTACAAGAACATATTTTATACTTTTCCTTGGATCTTCTCCGTCGCGGAACTTCGGCACCGAAAAGCTCGGCGGACCCAGGCCTCAGCGGGCGGCTCGGCCGGGCACCTGGCGAGGAGGGCGGGCGCGAGGGGCTCCGCGCGGCGGGCAAGGGCTGCTTTGTCCCCAGGGGCTCCGGAGCCCGGAGACCGCCGGGACCGTGCGGAGAGAGGAAACCGGGAGGCAGGCGTGGGGCTCGGCCGCCGAGTCCCTTCTCAGCAGCGCCCCCCAAAGCCGGCCCGCGCTCCCCAGAAGGAGGAGGCGCAGGGTCCCCGGACCAGCCTCAGCCCTCTCCCCTTTCCCTGCACTCCCCGGGCAGACACAAACGAGCACGTGAGCACCGCCGAGCGTCCCAGCTGTGCCTCAGCTGAGCGCCTCCTGATTGGCAGAGGGCAACGTGGGCTGGGGTGGGGCCCGGCCGCCTGCGTCGCTAGCCATTGGCTGTCTGGGTACCCGCCTCCCCCTCAGGTGAGGCGGGTCTGCGGGCGCGCGCCATGCTGGCTGGGCCGGCGCGCCCCCCCTCCCGCCCCGCGCGCCCGAGCGCGCCTCCGCCCTTGCCCGCCCCCTGCCGCTGCCTCAGCTCCCCCAGCGCAGAGCCGCCTCGTCTGAGGGCACGCGAGGAGGGCCGTCCGCGCCGCCACCTCCGCCTCCTTCGCTGCCGCTTCGGGGACCGTCGGGCCCGGCCCTGACAGCCATCCCCCGGGAGAGGCTCGCGCCGGCCCCGGGCCCCTGCCCGCGAACGCGCTGCCGGCTCCCGCCTCTGGGCCCTTGGAGCGCCTTCCCGCCTCGCCCGCCAGCGCCGAACTCGCGCCCCTCGGCCCTCCGCGTGGGGAGGGAGCAGCGGTAGGCCCGAGCGAGCCTGCGGCCGCCGGCCGGGAACGCGTCGTGGGCACCAGCTCGCCATGGAGGGCCCCGGTGGCGCGAGCGACAAGAAAAAGTAAGCCCCGTCCGCCCCGCGCCCCGGCCCGGCCTTTTTGTCTCGGCGCGTGTCCCTCGCCTCCCCCAGCCTCGCGGGCCGGGCGCCCCGCCGTCCACGTCGCCATCTTGCCGAGGGGGTGGGCGACGCCAGCACAGTGCCCTCGGCCCGGGTCCGCCCCGCTCCGCGCCCCGGCCGCCGCCACCCGGCCCGGCCTCCCGGAGCCGCCTCCCGGGAGGAGCCGAGCCCGCCGGGCGCCGCCGCCGCCGTGGGCGCCCCGCTTCCGCTCCTTCCCGCCCCCGGCCTCCGGGCCCCTTGGAAACGCGGCCCCGGGCGGCTGTGCTGTGGGCTCGGCCTCCGCTCCGGCCCGGGGCTCGCGCGCTCTGGGCGCTCTGGGCCAGCCCGGCTCGGTGTCTCTGCCTTTGTGCCTTAGGGATCGCCCGCGACGGCCTTCAGATGCTAACTTTTCGGTTTGCACGTGCGGATTTTGTTTCGTTTTGTTTTAGTCGCCTTGAAAAAAATTTTAAAAACAAAAACTTGTCTAGTTTTGGTGTAGGGAAATAGCAACATTTTAAACAGAACTTCAGAATTGGGCACTTAGGTTTGTATCACCTGTCACGAGCCCAGACGCTGTAAATGAATATATGTTTCATTCATCCTTCGAAAGATCTTAGTGAAAATGTAGTTAAGCTTAGGCAAGCAATTTTAATGAGATTGGGAAGAAAGTATGTAATTAGAGCAATCGTGATGCTGCAGTAAAGTGGTGTAGTAAAATGTTCAGAACTGTCTCGCTTTCCTGAATTGAAGTGTATTGAACGTATATCCGAATAAAAAATCATTGTTAGAACTTAATGCAAGTTTATAAAACACCTTAAAGTTTGAGTCTGATAATCACATTCAGGGTTATGTATTATGATTCGAGTCAGTGGTATTTAGAGTGACACCTCCCACCAGTCCCCAACACACAATGTTATCTAATATTTTAACCTTGAGAAAATAATTTTAAGAGATTGAAGATTTCTGGTAAGAGTTGTGGTTAGTAGGCTAGGTTTATTGTTAAGGCCTTCCATTCTTCTGGGAGAGATTAATTTCCTTTATCAGTATCAGCAGAAGATAAACTTGTTCATATTCTTGCTGTCTTGTGGATCCCTTGTCTGGGTCCTTAGTCAATAGAAGGTTAAATTCTCAGTTTCTATATACTGAAGAAAACACTTATAAAATTTAAAAAGTGAGCAGATAGGTCTAGACCTAATTCCAAGAGTTAAGAGAATTAGTTGCAGTTAATTTTGTAGAAGTGATTACAACGCTCTTGATGAAAAGATGAGCCTGCTACATTGTAAACCCAAGGCAGTTTACCTTTGTGTAGTGACAGTTTTTATCCTTATAAGCTGAAGTGTGCTTAATGCAGTGCATTGTTACACACCGGTCACTTTTCATATACAATATTAAATTCATTTCTTTGCTGTTCAGCATTTAAGGGTATGAAGAGAAGCTTTAAAATAAATGAATTAGCTACAGTGCATCAGCCCCAGCGCTAAATGAGTTTTTGGATTTTCCTCAGTCCTATCTGTTATTTGAGTTTTTCTCATTGGAAAATTTAGTAATCTTGGATCAGATGGGATTATATTTCTTACTATAGACTTTTTAATATAAGTTAAAAAATATAAACAGTAAGTGGTTATTCAACAATCTTTAAATGCTCTTGATTATAGATACATTAAAGTGTTTCTGAAAGATAATTAAAATAAAGGGATGGGGATCTTCTTGCAGTTTTCCCATTTTAAGTGAGCTCTCAAAGTAGGGAGAGGGGAATCAATTTTGTCTTTAAAAGAAGGTCTAGAAAACCCAAAATGAAGAATTGGAAGGAATCAGAATAGAACGTGTAATAGATTTAACATAAGGCATTTCTTGTTGGTTCCTTAGTATTTGGAGCTGGACTCATTTAATAGCACATGCATATACATTTATTTATATATATTACATATATTTATATATATTATTTATATATAAATATATATATATATTGGTACTGGGGATCGAACTCAGGTCCTTGCGCTTGTGTGGCGGGTGGCAGAACCACTGAGCTAAATCCTGGGCCCTACATTTTTATATTTTGAAGGAATGTCATGTGGTTCATTGTTCTGTTTCAAGCTTCAGGCTAAAATCCCTCAAAGTTTCCCTGAGCAGATAGTTATTGGATCATTAAAGTAAAAAAATTCTGAGAATAGTTCTTTAATTTAGAATTTCTTTAACTTTGTCCACTAAAAGAACCTCTCTAGTTTATTAGTAAACTTTTTTCTTGTTGCACTTTAGTTTTTCTCCTAGTTCGAAGAATTAGCTTGTCTCGTGGTTTAGTGCGGAGGATGTGGTAGCAGACACCTCTTTAGTTAGGAGTGCCAGTCTCCTGCTGATATCTCAGGAGTGTATTCCCTCCATTTGAAACAATGTTAATAATAAACATCTTAACAGTTACTGTGGAGGTTAGATGAGATGATGCGTTTAAATCATTTTGGCCAATGCCTGGAGTAGGAGTCCTGATAACAGTGCGTTTTTAAAGATAGGTGTTATTTGTAGAAGTTCTACTCTAGACTTCCACTGTGCTTAAAGCTCTTTTTTTGTAAATCCTTCCACATATTTCTTCAGCTTTCTCTTCTGCCTTCAAGCATCTGTCCTAGGTATCCTAAAAGCGAAAGGACTTAGCTTTAATAGTGGATTCAGAGCTTGAAAAGGGGCTCTTTCTTTTTAAAGCAGTACATCCCTGGGTCATCTTATCATCTAGCATCAGTTATATTTCTTCAGCATCTAATCTACTCTGGGACCCCTCTTTACAGTCCCTCACCCAGTATGTAATAGATTTAACATAAAATAACATAAATAAATAGGCTATTTTAAATTTACTGTGGATTCTAGAGTCATGAACATATATACTAGTCATGCAGCTCATTTCAGGAAGATATGTGTAAGGCATTGCAGTTTTGGGACTGGCAGTAACTTAAAACATATTTTTGTTCTGATGCCAAAATTTAGACAATTTTATAAATATTCTTATTGAACATGAGTTGAGAAAATACTGCCATTGAAGCACCTGCATTGGTAGAAAAACCATCCTTTGCTTACGAACTTCTTAAGTCAAGACTATTGGCTTCCATCTCAAGGCAAGGTTTCAAGCTTGTATTTTTGGTCTGACTTGTGGTTCAATTTGTATGAAATATATTAGTGCATTGTACATGTATGTGCTTACTGAACAATCAAGTTGTTTTAAATTGTTGCTTTTCACTCCTATGGTTCAGTACAAAGCACCTTGTGCAGTTAGAATATCTGATTTTTGTACCTGTTAACCTCTGTTGTCTTTGTGGTTCTAATGGTGTCTGGGCTCATCTTAGATTTTGTGGTTATATTCTGTTGCTGTGTGTCAAGAATGCTGTGTAGGAGGCTGAGGGGGCTAAGTCTTTTCACTTTTTAAAGAACTTAAAATAGTTTATGATGTTCAATGTTGAAGTAAACTGTGGATGATGTGAAAGATTGAGTTAAATTACTGTGCTTGTTTATAAATGCCTTTTCAAGTATAATTTTTGAAAATGTAGATAATTGAAAAACTATATCTCTTATGTAAGATTGTTAATATAGGTCTGTCTCACAACCAGGAGAAAAGAATCTGAATTTAAATATGTTGTTGGACTAATTTTATATCCAGAAATTGATTTTAATTTACTTTGGAACTAACTTGATGCTTAACTGCCAGAGAAAGAGAGAAGGAGAGAGGGAGAAGGAGAAGGGGTTGGGGGAGAATGAACCAGTTTGCCAGTGGAACCTTTGACAGAAATTACATTAAGTACCTTTAAAATGAGAACTTTTCTAGTGATTTAAAAAGATGTAATATCCTAGTTATGTTTTCAGAAAAACTTAATATAGAATAGTGTATACTTGTTCTTTTGTCGATAAAGCCCCATTTACTTAGTAATTTTGTTTTCAGAGATTAAAAACCATCCCCAAGATGTTATCTTTTAGTTGTTCTAGAGATTTCTATTGTCATTTGAGTGTTTCAGATTGTAATACTAAACAAAGATTATTTCAAGGTATGATTTTGAAAATTTACTGTCTTATGGGTGGGAAAATGTAGTGATGGAGCCTAACATAATTTTAAATCTCTTGTTTTGAAAGTCACAATATATTTAGGCAAATAAAAAGTACTTAACAATTTTAATTCTTCTATTGTCTTGAAAGACACTATATTTAGACAAATAAAAAGTACTCGTTAATATTGCAATTTTCACTCAGTGTCAAGTGTTCTTGTATTTGTCTCCTTTTTTGAATAGTTTGTGAGAATATTTTTTCAACTAAAAAAATTAAGTTTTATGGTAAAAATCAATAAAGCTGAAAGGCAAAAGATTGAAGTCTTTTAGGGTTGGGCTGTATATTTGTTCTTAATGAAGCTTTTACATTCAGATGCTAAGCAAATTTCTTTAAAGTGATCTCTCCTTCCATTTTCCATAATAAAATTGGATAATGTTTCAATGGACAAAATTCCAAATAAATTGAATTTGAAATTTGTGATATTAAAAGGAATACTGGCACACAGTGAACTTTTAGTATTTGAATGAACAATTGACTAGCTGGAGAACAAAGAGAATGCAGAAATTTTAAGGTTTATAAAGGATGCTGTTTTGTTTTTTTAAAAGTCTACATTGTCCTTTGCTCCTTGCCCAACTTTTCATGAGAATTTTTTGATTTGGAATGTTTGTGCTTACTTTAGAATTTTCATCAATCTTGAGTTTTAATTATTTGACACCTTTTTGAAATTTATAGTATTAGCCAGGCTACAGAACATATTTTGTTAGTAAATATATAGCTATGTAACATGTACTTAACTTTGAAAGTAACTCAGCATCCTTTAAGGTGTGTTAAAAGTGCCTTTCAGTTCTGAATATTCACTGAACTTAAAAAAATTTGTGTATGACTATGGAAAATCTCCTAGGTAAATGTGTGGAAATATCTTCACTCTTGTTTCGTCTTTAGCAAACTTTTATTAAATATGTGTGATAAAGCTGCTAGCTCATAGTGTAGAAGACCACACCCTCTGGAGCCTGACTGTCAGATTCCACTGTGTACCCCTGGGTAAAATAATTAACTTCCCTGAGCATCCATTTCCTATGTTATGAGGACTGAATGTGTGTGTGTGTGTTCCTTACAACAGTATGTGACACAAATACAGTATAAATGATAAATGTTGTTGTGTAGGTAGTTGGTGTAGGTGGTATAACAATGACTAAGATATAAATGTTCTTCAAAACTTTAGTCTACTGACTCAGCCATGGCACAAATAATTATAAATCCAAGTTTATTGTTAGAGGCCATAAGTTATCATACTGTTATATCCTTAAGGAAGGTACCTGGTTCAACTCTGTTGTACTAAAATAAGAATATTATAAAATTCTTGGAAAATTAGGTATACTTCAAACCTGGCCATTAGGTTTCCTATGACTTGACTGCAGTCTGGCCTTTCCCAGAGAATGTGATTTAAATATGAGTGAGTTACATGCATTCCTGTTTGTAGTATTATGAAAAAAAATAGTTTAACACTGCTTTACTGATTATGTAAATATTTTTTCTTTTTAAAAATTATACAAATAATACATATATCTGTTTTCATTACAGAAATTGTTAAAACCATAAATAAGTGTTGAGTAAATATTGGAAAGCCCCTTTTACCACTACCATCACAGTCACCCCTACCTACTTGATCAAGTTACTACCCTAAACAGCTTACTGTGTCGCTCATGGAGTCTTTTCCTGTACCTAATTTATTAATTTACATAATTTAGAATATGTTTGTTCTGCCTGGATCTGAGTGTTTTACATATATTATCTCATTTAATCCATTTGCATTTAACATTATAAATTGGCTGTCTTTCATTAATATAAGAGCTACTTCATTTTCTTTACTACTTAATATTCCTTAGTGTTGGCTATACCATAATTTATTTAATGATAAGTAACTAGAAAAATGTGCATGTAATTCTGCCACTTAGAGATAACTCCTGTTAACATGTTACTGTATTTCTTTTCTTGTCTTTTTGTTTTTGATACTGGGGATCGAACTCGGGACCTTGCACTTGTGAGGCAGGTGCTGGAACCACTGAGCTAAATCCCCGGCCTCTTGTCTTTTTTATATGTGCACATACATGTGTGTTTATAAGCTAAAATTATACAAGTCTGCATACTTTTATTTCTTTTTTACTTTCTTTGAGCATTTCCTGCTTTATGTGTTCACAGTAGTATTTTAGACACTGTAGTGGCAGTATAGAGGCAATATTTCTTCTTGATTAAAAGCATGAAGTGCACTGGATGACTGTAATCCTAGTTACTCTGGAAGCAGAGGCAGGAGGGTTCCAAGTTAGAGGCCAACTTGTATGACTTAGACCCTGTCTCAAAATGAAAAAGTAAAAAGGCTGGGAATGTAGCTCAGAGGTAGAGTGCTTGCCTAGCATGTGAGAAGCCCTGGCTTCAATCTCCAGTACCACCAACGAGGAAAAGCACCGGGTTTAGTAGAGTGTCTCAGTTTGAGCAACATTAGTTCTGTTTCTGACCAGCAAATGTGACCAGACTTCTCTGCTTTCATTTTCTTGTCTGTAATTGCCTCATAGTTAACAAGGTGTGAAGTATTTAAAACAATACCTTGTGTTAGTAATGTTCCTAAATTTTCTTTTTACTATAAATGTCCTAGTTCATTATCAGGAATGCTAACACAAAATAGTAAGACTTTTGGTAAATCATTTTAGAAGACTACTTAATAATTCTTTCATTTAATTTTAGAATTTGATTGTGACTATTAATTTATCATGGGATTCCAAGACTTTGGTTTAAGAGTACGAGGTTTGAAATTAAAATTATCATAAGAGCCATTTAATAGAGGCTAACATCATCATTACTACTCTGAAATTTATATAGCCTTTAAGAATTTTTAAGGGATTATTATTAACACTATTTTGATCTACTAAATTTTTAAATTTTTCCCTACATAAGTGCTGTGCAGTTTTGAGAATATATCTTCAAAGAACATGTGAGTGCATTTAAGTAGTACACTTGAATATCGTTTAGTGATATTCATTTAGTGATATGAAATTATGGTTCCTCCCAATTTTGAGCTTCCAAGTCCTTTTCATTTAAATAATTTAAAGGATAATCAATGATTTTTAGCTAGAGACCACATTCTTTGTTGATAGTGATTGTAAGTTACAGTTAATAAACATAATCCAAGATGGTAATAAACTTAAAACTCTTTACAGTGTATTAAAAACGTATTAATTGTATACCATGATAACATAAATACTATTTGGAATGCCATAAAGACAATATATGACTGGTTGAAAACTTGAGATAAATGCAGATTTTCAGACCTGTGATAGAGGCCTCAATAACTGTTGCCATCATTCGTATCTCCTCTTTTGATTGATTGTGTTACCTCCATGCAAAATGTGTAAGCTGCATTCCATCTCCAGGGTTCTTGGATCATACTATGGTACATTTCCCACTGTATGATTTAGTATATTGCTAGGTTCAATTTCATGTGTGCACACAGACACACACACAGTCATATTCCAATCATTCCCGTATTTGGGGCCTTTAGAATCTAAAGTTTCCCTATTATTAATGATGTTGTGATTGATAGCCTTTAATTTGTGGTTTTCTCAATTCTAAGAAGCAGAATTACCAGGTCAAAAATGTATGAATTTTAAAGCTTTCAGTACTATGGGCTATTTATCTTCCAAAAAGTTTAAACTAGTTTATACTTTCTAGCAGCATTTGAGTCTCATTTTGTTAAAAATTATCATCATTCATGTGTGCTTTTTATTTGAAACCCTGGCAATTTGGCAAGTATGTTATTCTTTTTATTCCAAGTGACAAAACACAACTCAAGTTAGTTTAAGGGGTAAAATGAGTTACTGGCTCACACAGTCTGGCTTTGGTTTAAGGAACAGTTAAATCCAGAATCTCAGCCAATGTCCTTGAAGTATAATTCCTTATACCTTTTCTCTGTCTGCGTCCTAGCATCACTGTCCTGCTGCTCACAGTTAGGAAAATTAGTGAGTAGCATCTCACACTTGGATTCATATGTTTTGTGAAGAGAAAATAAAAAGAAACTTCCTCTCTCCTCCAGTGTGTGTATATCAGCTTCCTAAAAGAATGCTAGATTAGCTGGGCATGGTGGTGCACACTTGTAATCCTAGCACTCGGGAGGCTGAGGCAGGAGGATCACTGTCCAAAGCCAGCCTGGACTGCATAGTGAGACCGTGTCTTCAAAAAAAAGAAGAGAGAGAAAGAAAGAAAAGCCTGGCTTGGACTGTTCGTTATAAACCATATGAGTGGGGCTTTCTGATTACATAAGTCAAATATCTTACAGATTATTTGGATATCTTGTTGATTATTATCATTTCACACACAGGTTCTTAATGCTGGCATTGTAATAATGAGCTGTTGGTTTTTGTTACAAATCATCTGAAATCATATTTTGTAGAGCTTTCTGTGAAGCATAGTCCTTCTGTAACTATTCCTGCCATAACTTTTGGAAACTTAGAATCTCTTCTATGAAGTACAGTTTTCATTTCATATCCTTAAGAAAATGGTAGTAATAGCTAAACTTGAACTTTACTATCTATATCACCTAAATAGCTCTGTGATCTTGCAGAAGTTGCTTTATCTCTCTAGGTCTCATTTTTCCTCATCTGTAAATTGCGATAAGAATAGTTGCCTTATAAGATTTTGATAAAGATAAAATGAGATATTAGTCCATGTGAAACCCTCATAATAATTCTTGGTACAAAGTAAGGGCTTAATTAAATACTAATATTCATAGGGTTGTAGTATTACTGCTTTCTGAGGAGTTTCACTCCTTTAAACTTGTATGATATTAATATGCTTGAAATCCTTCAAACCTTCTGACAAAGACTGATGTCCTTTGGGCCAAGTCACTAGTGAACCTGTAACAGTGGTAAAATAATTAATGCTTCTTTTCCTTCTCTTTGATTTTTTCTATGAATATCTGATCTTTGTAGATTAAGTGAAATTACTGGGGTTTTTTTAATAGTCATGTTATTCTAAAATAATTATTTTCCGTAGTGATAATAACAAAAGAAGAAAAATATTCTCAAGGATATATTAACTGATAAAGTGTGAGAAGTTAAGAAAGCCTACTTTCAGATGGACATGCTGGCCCATGTATGTAATCCCAGCACTCTGGGAGGCGGAAGCAAGAGGATTGCAAGTTCCAGTCCAGTCTGAGCAAATTAGTGAGAACCTGTCTTAGATGTATGGATGGATGGACAGACGGACTGGTGGGTGGGTGTGCAGACAGAGACAGAGACAGACTGGGGATATGGGAAGGCTCGGGTTTCAATCTCCAGGACTATAAAACAAGGAGAGAGACAGGGAGAGAGAGGGAGGGAGAGAAGGAGGGAGGGAGGACCCCTTTTCATGTACTTTTGGTGTCAAGCATCTCACTAAATGTCTTTTAACTGGTTTAAAGTTGTTTTGTAAATAATTAAAATATATAAAGTGAGTTATTCTCACTGTGAGTGGAGGAGGGATATTTCTTTGAATGATGTAAGTTGACTTATATGTGAGCTCTAAAACACTCTTCAACCATTGATCATGATTCTAAGTATCTAACCAATATGGTCTTGTAACAGATCATTGTTCATTCAACAGATACTTGGGTATCTAATTTATTGAGTATGGCATTTTGGGTGGTCAGGGCACAGTTTAATACTCAGATTTCAGTGATGAGTCGTTTTCTCATCATTTGTCACTTTTAGAATGTGATTTCAAGTTTGAGTTCTTGAAAAATACTGATTTGGATTTATGTTTTATTTCTTAAATATCAACCATTTAAAGGAGCATTGTCATAAGGTCGTATTTACTCCTTTGTCGATCAATTTTTAAAGTTGACCTTAGAAATTCACGTAAAGCATTCTCATAAGAGAGTGTACTCATTTTTGGCAATTGTGAATGTTAGAAAATTCTTTATTCTAGTAATTCTTAATTCTGACTACTGTTTAGATGTCATTTGGAGCAAAATAATATTTACAGATCTTTGGTATGTACCCAGTGACCTCAATTTAATATACTGTATTTAAAAATATAACCCTGTTCCTTTCCGTGCTCGATTGATACCAGGTTGATCAGAAGCAACATCAAATATTTGTAGCAAGAATTTAGACATAGGTAGCAGTCAAGTAGATACAGAATATGCTTTTTATTTTATTTAGATTGCTACCAAAATGAAAGTGCAGCTTTGAAATTTTCATAGACTGTATCTTCATCTCTGCTTTAACTTTTTGAATTTATGCATCTTCCATCTTATTCAAGCAAATAATTATTTCAAGAACATGTTCTTCTGAACACGCGTAAAGTTTAGTGTCACTGACTTAAGTTCTGGTCTCAGATTTATTACTCTCTGAGAGCATACAACAAGGGAAATAGAAAAGAATTTACAAGCTGAGCAGGAAGTACAGTTGGCCTTCCATATCCTTGTATTCCACACTCATGGATTTAACCAATCATGGATTGAAAATATTCAGGAAAATATATCTGTATTGAACATGTACAGACTTTTTTTTTTCTAGTCATTATTTCCTAATATAATGAAACAACTAGTTACACAGAATACAAGTTACATGGAAATTTTATGCCACTTTATATAAGAGACTTGAATATTCATTGATTTTGCAATATGAGAGGCTATATGGAACCAATTCCCTGAGGTTGCCCAGAAAGGGCTATCAGGGAGAAGAATCAAGAGTGGGTGATGTGATTTGGGGGAAGCTGATAATGCAGTTGTTACCTAAGGACGGTGATTCTTTTTTCTTTTTTTTTTTTTTTTTGGTGATTCTTAATATTTGATGTTTGTGACATTCACAAAGGCATTAAAAGATGATTTTTAAAATACTATTTCAGAAAATTGGAAAATATTCCACAATTATTACATTCTTCATTTGGTCGTGTTTAAACCACTCACACACTTATATTTTTGAGGTGCTGTTACATTTTTTTATTAAATACATTCATTCTTCTGTTTTTGTCACTGAGTTTTACCACTAACTTTTTTCCAGCGGTTGTTCTTCACTCTGCACAATGTTGCTCAATTCAGTGTTCTGCCTGACATAGTATGCTATATGTGTGTACATGTGTAGTTGACCTGAAAAATAAATTTTTCTTACATTTCAAAATTTGCTGGCCTCCTTTTGTTAAATTTCTGCTATAGAACTTGCTAATGAATCTGAAATCGCTGTGGCTCAAGATTCATCTGAGTACTTAATGTGCAAGAAAGTTTTGTTCGCAGAGAATTTTTGTTTTTAGATTACTAATACAATGTAATCTCTCCTGATCTACAATTAGTATTGAGCCTCTCAACAGATCTCTGATTTCCAAATAAATATAAGATGTTATGGGTTGGGTCTAGATGTACCCTCATAGCCTCATGTGCTTATAGCTGAGGCTTTTTCAGCAGTGGCTGGATCTAGAGTGTGTGACACTGGGATTGATTCATTGTGCAGTGCTAGGATCAAGGGTACTAGGATTAATGGTATGAGTGCTGCCCTGTTATGGTTTATGTCTAGATGTCCCCCCAGAGCCTCATGCGATCATAGGTGGGGATTTTTCACAGGTGGCTGACTCTAGAGTGTGTGCTGCTGGGATTAAGGGTGTGTGATTACTAAATCAGCCCTCTAACTGGTTTGGCACCACCCTAAGCCCAGTAGCCTAGATAAAGTACAAAGAGGGCAGAATACAGCTGCTAAGTTCATTGATTTGATACCTTCTGCACACCATAAACTGTTTCTCCTCTGAGATGACTGTCTGGCATGCCACCCTTGCCTTGTAGCCAGCCAATTATGGCTCCAAGGACTGAAGCCTCTACAAACTGTGAACTAAATAAACCTTTCCTTCCTTAACTTTGGGTGTCAGGTATTTTGTCTCAGCAATGAGAAAGTAACTAAGACAGAACTTGGTACCGAGAGTAGGGCTGTTGCTGTGATTATCTATACTTAACCATGTCGTTCAGAAGTTTTTGAGACTGGCTTGTGGAAGGAGCTTGCAAAGGTTGGGAGATGCTGGCTTAAAAAGAGATGGAATGCCTTAGACTGTACTTGATGGGAGACTCTTTCCAGTCAGAGGTCAGAAGAACAAAAGGCTGATAGAAATTCCGCTGGTAGCCACCAGGCTCAGGAGGTTTCTTTTGGAAAGAAGGACTACACTGACTGTTGGACTTAAGATGATTTATGTTATGGCTTGGCAGAAAGTTTGTCTGCATTTTGCTTGTGTCCAGAGACTTTGCCTGAGATCGAGATCAAGGGCACTGGACCAGTTAATCTGGCAGAAGAGGTTTCAAGGCAGTCTAATGTTGAGGTGGTGGTGTGGCTACTGTTGGGGGCTTTTAGCCAAATTTATGCTGAGAATCAAGAGCAAAGAGCCCAGCAGAATGATTTAAAACATTTTGTTTGGCCAAAAAGGAAGCTCCAGTAAAGTTGTGGCCTGCAAAGATGGAACAGAGAAGAAATTGGTCACTGAAAAGACTAGCAAGAAAAAGCCAAGTATTTCAGAAGACAACAGAAAAGATTGTCTGAGGACATCACAAGAAGCAACAGGACTCCAGCTTCTGCAGTCTCAGAGTTGCAAAGGTGAAAGACTGTTTTGAGAAAGTGAGCCTAGAGGCACCAAGATCCAGAATGGTAGTGGTCTAGGGAAGTTGTTCCTGGAGATTTGGTTCATAGGCATTCAACCCCTACAGCCAGTAGAGAAGGAAGCAGAAGATAACCTTGGTATCATCCACATGGTGCTAGTTTTAGATACATGCGGAATGCAAGAATTGTGGGCCAGGAAAGCTTCCACCCAGATTTCAGAAGGCCTGAGAGGCCAGGCTGTGTCCCCCTAAGAGGGCAGTGTGTGAAGCTGTGAGTATGAAGCCAAAGGTACAGTGGAGGACCCAGAAGTTTGGAGAAGCCAGGAACGTGGGTCTTCTGAGGAAAACTGCAAGGAGGAAGCAGAGCCAGCCCAAGAAAGAAGCCATAGGAGCTACAACCACCAGAAGTGCTATAGGGGTGGGGCCAAACAGGGCCTTTGGAGTTCACAGATTGCCAGGGATGCTGGAAGTGGAACTTCGGGACTTCACGTTTACTCTGCTGGATTTTCTGCTTGCTTTGGTCCCATTCCTTTGTATCCCCCATTTGTACCTTTTGGAATAGAAATGTCTATCTATTATGCCTTTGACTGTTGGAAGTGTTTAACTTTCTTTTCAGTTGTACAGGAGCTTGCAGCTAAGAGTTTGCCTTAAATCTTGGAGGAGACTTTGGACTTGGACTTTTCAGCATTGCTGAAAATGTTAGAGGACTTTGGCAACTCTTGGAGATGAACTAAATGCCTTTTGTATAAAGGGATGTGTGGGGGGGGTCAGGGGCAAAATGTTATGGCTTGTGTCTAGCTATCCCTCCAAAGCCTCATATTGTCATAGGTGGGACTTTTTCAGAGGTGACTGGATCTAAAGTGTGACACTGGGATTTCTGGGATTGATTCATGGTGCAATGCTAGGATCCAGGGCACTAGGATTAAGGGTGTGAGTGCTACCTGCCCTAAGAAGCCTAGAGAAGATATAAGGCATAGAAAGTCCTATGGTGGTTGCTGGTTGCTTTGCTACCTCTGTCCACTATGAATTGTTTCTTTTCTGCCATCCCATCCTTCCTTGGAGCTGGCTGATTATGGACTGAAACCTCTACAAACTGTGAGCTATTTGGGTATGGGTTATTTTGTCTCAGCAATGAGAAAAGTAACTAAGACATAAGGTATGCTAGATAAACAATGTGTGTGAGAAATTTTTACTCTAAGATGAGGATATCAAACTTTACCTTGCATTACATTTTCCTATAATTCTTTTTTTTTTTTTTTTTGGTGCTGGGGATTGAACTCGGGACCTTGTGCTTAAAAGGCAGGCGTCGGAACCACTGAGGTAAATCCTCACCAATTTTCCTATAATTCTTAAAACACAGAATTCTGGATTATCCTGGTAGCTATATAGGAAGAGGCTACAAAGTAAGCAAAGAAGTAGGGCAATTAAAAAATATAAGGTTTTCTTTTTTTTGGTACCAGGGATCGAACTCGGGACCTTCTGCTTTCAAGGCAGGTGGCGGAATCACTGAGCTAAATCCCTGGCAAAAATATAAGATTTTCACCCTAACTTTTATCAGGTGAGCTTTACTTGTATTTAAAATGCATATCCTGATAATCTCTAAATCCAAATAGTCTACCTTGTTCATAGTACTGACATAGTTATGGTGTTTAATTATGATTATAGGTTATAGGCTCACAGAAGCTCTGAAAAAGCACAAATTCTAGAATTTCCAGGGGAAAAAAATGCTGAAATGTCAGTCAGATTTCTTTGCCCAAATCAAAGTCGTATAGCAGATCAAGGCCAAATAGTAAAGTCAAAGTCAAATTTTCATAGATTCTGCCGAGAACACACAGGTGAGTGAGGCAGTTTCCTGTCACTAAGAAGGTCGAAGGGTGGGTTGTCCAGGAAAATCAGTATAGCTAAATAACTAGAGTGGTCAGTCCTATGGAAAAGATGCCATTTTAGAAGACAGAAAAAACAGATGCTTGAGTTGAATCTTGAAAGTATCTCCACCTAAATTTACCAAGACATTATGTATTGGCAAGGGTAACCCAGGCAGAGCAGGTAGAGTGAGCCAGCCAGAAATTAATGGAATATTACTGTGCTTTTGAGTAACTGTGGTGTGTGGCTGAAAAATGTGGCAAATGGTCAGGCTAAAGAAGATGGGCAGGGAATTATGGTAGGACTTGTCATTTAAAAATAATTAGGCTTTGTCATTGTGTGAATTTGATGAGATTTCAAATAGGACATAATACCAGATTTTTTATTTTGAAGGATTTTTGTGATGGTAATTGGGGAGAGAAAGCAAAGTAAGATGGTTAGTAACAATGATCAGTCAGTGGTTCTGAAATCATGCTTGCTTGTATTACGCATCTTCTGAATTTTTCAAAATCTAAATTTAGAAACTGTGCCTCAAGTCGACTAACTCACAATTTACAAAGGTGGAGCCTTTGAAATGTGTAATATTCCTAAATAATCATGCAGCTAAACCAACATTTGAGAATAATGTTTTAGATGCCTGTGTCAGTAGACTAAGTGGGGGGGGCCATCTAAGTTCCCCAAGGGCTTTTCTGTTTCTCACTATATTCCTAGTATCTGGTCACAGTGCATGGTACGTGATACATGCTCAATAAATATGTCTTGAATGAAGGAGAGATTAATGTTATTCTAAGGCTCAAGGAGGCCATGTGTCTAATTTTTGGTTTTGTAAATGAACTTATATGTGGAAACCACTTAAAACGGTGCTGGATGATAGTGAATGCTCAGTAAGTGTTGGAGAATATTCTCATCTTTACTCACTGTACTGCTTGGTTTCATCATCATGAAAATTAGCTTATGCTGGCCAGATCTCCTGAAGTGAGTATGCAGACTGGCTCTGTTTTTGAGATCCTTACCACAAAAAGTATATTCATTTAAGGAAGGGTAGCAATTAAGTGATGTGTCTTAGTGCATATTTTAGTTTTTTTATCTGCACAAAATTTGGCACAAAATATTAAAATTTCTAGAAATGTTTTAATATCCAAATAGGAAATTACTATGGTGAAGTTAGATATGAATAAGCGTGGAAAAAGGATTAATTTTTTAAATGATTTGGGTAAATGCATAGTATTTAGAGAAAAAGTAAGCTCATGTAAGACAAGTAAAAGAAATAGATTCTGGGAAAAAAATAACCTCATAAGACAAATGGTTTATACTTACAACGTAGAAGAGATTTATAAAAATAGAATAAAAGTAAATTGGACAGATAGTGAAATGTAGAGTAGATCTATATGTAAGAAGTAAGAACTATATCTTAAATATCTGACTGCCCCAACTTAAATGTTTAGTGGCATGTGCGAAAAAAATCTACCTTCACAAAAATGTAAGAAAACTAGGTCAAGTTACTAAACAGTCCTGTGCAGACAGCAACAGAATACTAAGAATAATATACTGGATTCTCTTATGGAAATATGAGATGTTACACTGAGTAATGATAGTATTACAGTTTTACTGCTTTTAAGAGATACTTTTTTTTCAAATCCTTTCAAATGTGTTTTGAAATACCAGCCAAAAACTAGGAAAATACTCCTGTTTTCTTGGAAAATGATGGAATTAAAAACTTTAGGATTAGACCTTGAGGGTTACCTCTGCATTATTTCTGTCACCATCATACAACATTCTAGATGACAGATCTTTTCTCACGTAAAAACCAGTCTTAGAAATCAGCTTACCTGAGGAGAGTGGATTATTGTGTGTATTAGATTAAGGTATTAGTCTAAAACATTTTAATACAGAAATTTAAGTGCTTTTTCTTTAATTTGGTCCAATTCAAGTTAGAAGAACATTGTAACCATTGCTGTGATTGCCAGACTGATGATGAGTAAATAAAAAACAAGTAGTGAACAGATGTTCAGACAGAAGTCCAACAGAAGTATATGGGATAGTATTTGGGAGGCTGAGGCAGGAGGAGTGCCATGAGTTCGAGGCCAGTCTCGGCTACATAGTTTAAGGCCAACCTGGACTACATAATGAGACCCTGTCTCAAAAAACCAAAAGTAAAGAAAAAGTATAAGGGATAGACTGAGTTACCATTCTCTGATATTCTGCAGTAGTGATTGGCTATTACCTGTTTAAAGCTTGAATTACTTTGAAGAGATGGTGAATAGTGAGGCAGAGAGCATTGATTGCCATGGTAGCAGGTGCCTTTCAACTAAGAGTTTGGATTTACAAGTGAACTCCAAAAAAGAGCCTAGTCATGAATCCCTCAGAGAGCTTAGAGTCAAGTCCTAAATTCCAAAGCCAACCCTTATTTTCTCCTTTATGCCTTTGAATTTGTGAGGTTGAGATATTTTAAACTTTATAATAATGGTCTAGACTTATGAATAGTTGGTAATTAGAATGAGTTTCTGAGGAACAGGCAGCATAGTCCAACATTAATACTAGGAACTCCAGAGCCAGACTACCTAAGTTGGAATATGCATCCTTTCATGTATTAAGTGTAACCTTGAGTTAAGTGGCTATTTAACTAGGGTTCTTATCTGTAATATGGTGATGACAGTGAAGATATGTAAATTAATACTGTAGTTCAATGCTTTGGAGACCCTGTGTGCATAGTAAGCATGGTAGTAGGTGTTTGGATTTAAAGATGCAGACCAAATTTTTGGCCAACTAGAGGAAATATGAATTGGGGGGGACATTTTTCATGGGCTGAGACACTAAGAAGTACAGGGAAGTTAAAACAGTGAGATACATTTCTCCCTATCAACTTGGGAAAAATCAGTAAAATTAAAAAGATCCATAATATGTAATACTGCATGGGGAAATGGAAATACACATTTATAGATTGGCAGGGAGAAAAATGGGTGCAGACCTTTTTGGAGAGCTGTTATCTACAAAACATTTAAATAGTACCTTATTGATATCTTGAATTTTCACTTATTCTGTGAAAAAAAGCCAAAACACAACTTGTACTTTCAAAGATAGAGTTTATAATAATAATAATAGCGCTGAGGGATTTTAAAAAAATTTATACATTAACTTTTTTAGACATAAATCGACCTTCTAAAATTTTTGGTAGTTATGGTTTAACTTCACTTCTCAGAGCCACGTATCAGAAATGCTAACAGGCTTTTTTGGTACAGTTTGACAGCATAGATAGATGACTTAAAATGTCTGCAATTATTTTCTTTTTTCTCTTTTTTTTTTCCCCCTTGAGACAGGGTCTTGCTGGCCTTGAACTCACTATGTAGCCCAGGCTGGCCTTGAACTCATGGCAGTCCTCCTGACTCAGCCTCCCAAATGCTTCCATTACAGGTGTGCACCACCAGGCCCAGCTACTTTATGTTCTTAACCTGAAGAACAGTAGGCATCCTTTTAAAGACAACTATTGCCTATTCAGAAACTTTGAATACAAGCTTAATAAGGCATTGGCTCAAAATGATTTTTCTAAATATATTTTCTAGACAAAATAATTTCAAGATGTATCATTAGTTTTGTGCCTAGTACTGAATGATAAATAATAAAATGATGCAAAAACTACAATACCACAAAGATGGCACTATTTTGCTAGTTTACTCAAACATTAGTTTTAGAACAGTTGTGGAAATGTGTAAGCAAACTGTTAAAAAGACTACTTTAATTGTACTCTTAACTGAAAATAGCACCTTATAGAGACATATCATCAGAACTTCACTTGATCTTTACTTAAAAACAACGCAGATGCAACTGACAATTTAGAGAAAATACAGTGACCTTATTTGCATGCTGAGAATTCTGCTTTTTAGATCTGCACACCTTTCATTGTGCAGTCTTAACAGTATAGGATTCATCTCTGGAAAATTATTCTTGATGCTTTAATTATGTGGTATAGGACTGATAAAAACATCCTTCCTATGAGAAGACCAGAAACTGAGCAGTTCAGATGGTGAAACTCAAAAGATTTTGTAAGTTTTAAAGTGTAGCATGATTCTCACAGAGAGAGGTAGGACACTGAAGCTTTTGCCAAGAAGTAGCATTTATTTGTGCCAGCATGGGGCTCAGTAGGTTAGTTCCCAAAAGGCTGAGCCCCATACAGTTTTTGTGTCTCTGTCTCCCATAAATGGTAACACACTAACATACTAGAGTGTGATTGGGTACAGTCTGTGTTACAGACTAGTGCTAGAACTACACGTGGATATCTAGGAAGTAACTGAGCCACGTTGTCTTTCATGGTTCTGAGAAGGCTCCCTCTCCTCTGCATTCCATTGGCCACACTCCTTTGGAGAAGGGTCCTTTCATATCCCCCCCCTTGATGCTCAAATCCCCTTAATTTTGGGTCAAAGTGCATCATCTTGATCTAAAAGTTTATGCTCAAGTAGCGTCATCACTTTTGTGGCCGTTTTTGTTTTGTTTACTGGTGCCTCAGTGAGGTTGGAGACAGACTGTATAACCAGGGGCACTAGGCAGGGTAGGATTAGACAAGTTCCCCAAATTAAGAGCACAACACTTGTAAGGGTTTTGAAGCCTCCAAAGGTTGAAAACCATCCTCCAAACAATTCTCCAGAGTTCCAGCCTTTCCAGGTCTGGACTGAGACCTGAGCAGTTTTTCTCATCCGATCTGTAATCTCTTCTATGACTTTTCCCTCATCATCTATCTATAGGGAGCAGTTGCTCAAGTTAAACTTTCCACAAACTCCTCCCAGGCAAGCAAGTAGTCTAAGGCTAAGCGGTTTTGATAGTATTGTGCATTTTGATTTGCTGTTTTGCCAACAAGTTAAGGGTTTTGGTAGTTTCATTAGTTATAATTTCTGCAACTGCTTATAGTCTGATTATGCAGTTCATTCAGCACGTAAATGGGGGTTTGGAAGCCCCTAGACTCATCTTCTGCCCAGGTGGCCAGGCCATAATAAATATTGGATTATACGCTCTGGAGGCCATTTATCATCCTTCCAATTGCTAGTTTGTAGGGCATGCTGTTTTCTCTTGAGTTTTTCTGTCCCCATACACCTGGACTCCCAGATGTTCTCCCAGGCAAGTGGGAGTAGGAAAAAAGATGGATTGTTCCTAAACACATGACCCTGACCAGTTGGGGAAGCATAATGTAGGCTGTTCTCTCACATATCCAGTATAGTCCACCTGGGGCTTACCATTTGATGGTGGCGGCAACATTATTTTAAGCCTCTCTGAGATGGGAGAAGTTAGACAAGGGATGGGGACCTGGTTCAGGATAATCTAAGGACCCCCACCATTGGGATTCCCAGGTGGTTGTTATAAAAGCTTTGTCCTAAGCATGTTAGGTTTCTGATAGGTACAGTGAACCTTTTTTCCCACAGGGGAAGGCAATTCTTTATAATGAATGAGGTCTTGAGATGCCAAATCCCAGAAGTACAGTTGGGATACCTTGTTCCACTCTTAAGATTTTTACAATTCTCTAGTGTCCTATATAGGTTCCCCCACATATATAGCAAAAGGAAAACTTTATAGAGTTTGGGCTATAGTATCTGCTAAGGCTAGGAACAAGTTTCTGGTTGTAACTGAAATGGGAAGGCGGTTACTTTTTATTTCCTTGTAAAAGGAATGGAAGACCTGATCGGTCATTCATGGTTGAATGGGTGGCAGTTACTCTCTTGAAATACAGCAGTCTCTGGGTCTTCACTCATGGATCCATATGCCAACTTGGATGCCCCATTGCCATCTGCAATGTCCTGGATTAATGATGGGAAAATTTACAGGGTTACAGGTCTTTGACTGACAACCTGATGTAGCAGTTCCCTTCTGAAGGAGTGCTGTTGTGCCTTTTTCCCAGGTAGCCCATGAAACGCAGCTCCAGCTGGGGCATAAAAACTCAGGAGTATAGGCACATAAAACTGTTTTCCTTACTCATTTACTTGTCATTGAGTCAGTATTGTCACTCCAAATCTAGGCTTCCATAAGATATATCAAAAGTCCTTGACCTCTATGGCAAGTGCACCAGTTAAACGTTCCATAAACACCTCCTTCTGAGGCAAGCAAGTATTATAAGGCTAAGTGATTTTGATAGATAGCATTGCACATTTTGGTTTGCTGTTTTGCCAACAAGTTAAGAGCTTTGGTAGTTTCATCTGGGGCCAGTAACTATAACCATGTACACATCAAATTGTATTGACAGTGGTCGTTTTGGGTTAGTAATTTGTGTCCAGCTGACCAAGGTTCCCCACTTCTTGGTAGGATCAGACTTCTAACCAATCATTATTGGGATCAAAAAAAGTATATTCACTTTTTTTTTTGTTACTGGAGATCGAACTCAGGACCTTGCGTTTGCGCAGCAGGTGCCGGAACCACTGAGCTAAATCCCCAGCCCAGTATATTGACTGTTAATGGCCTCAACTCACCAATCAAAAGAAATAGACTGGCGGAATGGATTAAGAAGCAAAATCCAACAATATGCTGTATACAAGAAACACACCTAACTCAAAAACAAATTCATAGACTGAAAGTAAAAGGATGGAAAACAGTTCTCCACACAACAGGAACCCAGAAAAAAGCAGGGGTAGCAGTCTTATTTGCAGACAAAGTAGGTTTCAAACTAAAACTAAGAGAGACAAAGATGGTCACTACATCCCTGTGAAGGAAACAATCCAAGAGGAAGAGATGACAATCATAAATACATATGCACCAAATACGAATGCCCCAAACTATTATACAAAACAAATGTTAATGGGGTTGAAAAACCAAATAAGCACTAATACAATTGTAGTGGGGGACCTGAATACCCCACTATTACAAATAAACACTTAGCAATGAAATTCTAGAACTGAACCAAGCTATTGAACAAATGGACTTAATAGATGTTTACAGAGTGTTCCACCCCACAAAATCAGAATACACATTCTTTTT
>NW_004624734.1:39420886-39447725 GCF_000247695.1 Heterocephalus glaber | reverse complement strand
TGGAAAAACTGGATTTCAACCTGCCAAAGATTAAAACTAGACCCGTATCTATCACCATGCACTAAACTAAGATGGAAGTGGATTAAAGATCTAAACATTAAAACAGAAACACTAAACTTGCTGGATGATGTTAGGTAGAACTCTTGAAGACATTGGCATAGGAAAAAGACTTTATGAACAAAACCTCAGCAGCATGGGAACTGGCACAAAGAATCAACAACTGGGATCTCATCTTATTAAAAGGCTTTTGCACTGCAAGAGAAACCACCAACAGAGCTAAGAGACATCCTACAATGTGGGAAAAAAATTTTAGCAGCTGTTCCTCAGACAAAAGACTACTATCTAGAATATATAAAGAACTGAAAAAAATCAGACCCCCTCAATTCAAAGACCCAATTCAAAAATGGGGATCTGAAATGAACAGACATATTTCTTAGATGAAGTAAAAGCAGCAAATATATGAAAAACTGTTCAACATCACTGGTCATTTGAGAGATGAAGACGAAAACAACACTGAGAATCCACTTCACCCCAGAAAGAATGTCTGCTCTCAAGAAATCAATAACAAATGCTGGCGGGGGTGTGGGGAGAAAGGTACCCTTTTCCATTGTTGGTGGGAGTGCAGACTGGTGCAACCACTGTTGAAATCAGTATAGAGATGTCTCAAAGAACCAGGACTAGAGATTCCATTTGACCCAGCTATTCCCCTGCTGGATATCTTCCCAAAAGAATTAAAAGAATCATACCACTGTGATATATGTTCACCCATGTTTATAGCGGCACAGTTTGTAATAGCTAATGCTTGGAAACAGCCCAAATGCCTATCAACTGGAAACTGGATAAAGAAGATGTGCTTTTTTTATTAGGCACTACTCAGCCATAGAGAATGAGAAACTAGAGACATTTATAGCTAAATGGATACATATTGAGGCTGTACTCTTAAGTGAAATAAATAGGACACGCATGTGTAAATACTGAATAGTTTGTCTAGTGGGAGAAACTGAAAGTATAAATAAGGATTAAAATGAGTAATTGATAATTTGAAATAGGAAGAAAAGGTTCAAAATGGTCAGGGAAGTGGGAGGGAGAGGGGAAAGGAAAGAAGGGAAAGGAAAAATTATGAGAAAAGGAAAAAATGGAAATAGTCTTTGTAAATAGGGAAGGGTGGAGAGGGTGAAGGGAGCACAGAGAATTTGAAAAAAATAACCAAGATACATCATCTATAGGTACAAGCACCCAATGATAAATGTAAACATATACCTAAAATGTACCAATAAAACAATTTAAACAAAACAAAAAGTATATTGACTCCCCTGTTGGCAGATACAATAGGTTGTCTTGTTATTTGTTCAGGTTCCCTGGACCCTTCCCTGGCAGGAGAAGTGGGTGTGGTAAGGTCCAAGTAACTCTCTGGCCTCACCTGGTTATACGAATACATGGGTCACATGATGGGGAGCTCAGATCTACCAATGGGGGCCTCAGTAAAAACAGCCAATACCAGCAAAACATCCTACCCACAAGAGGATGGCTAGCAGGCACCTTTCTCCCCATTTCCAATTGGCTAGGTCAGTCTCAGCAAGGGCTATGGCAAAAATCCGAGCTAGAGTCCCAAGTACAGTTAAGAACCAGAGTTGGCAGTGCATGATAGGTGGCCAGTCACAAAAAAGGGATGCATGCAGTTAGAATTGGGAATCGGTATCGTCCTCAGGCTTCTGCAGTTCATAGACTAGTCAGCCTTTGGAGTGACTAGAGGAGGGCTGTTTTCTCCTGGTGGTATCTCTGAGGTAATGGCCAGCTTTTTTCCCATTGTCAGCTTATATGGCATCTGCAGGTTAAGGATGTACTCCCAGTTCTGAGATGCAGGCTTCAATCTATTGTGAATCCAGGGGACTATCTCAGCCACCTTTATTTACTGCCATGGGGGTGGATAGAATAACAGTGAATGTGCCCCTCCAAAGGAGTTTTAGGGGTTGGGCATTCCATTCTTTTACCCACAAAGCATCCCTTGGTTTAAAGGAGTGAATGTGTTATGGTCAAATTTACGGGCAGTTGTTCCTTAACCCATTGGTGTAGAGTGGCTAAGGTTGAACCTACTGCCGTGTCTGTTGCCTCAGGGTGAGACTACCGAGCTCCCTTAAGTCTCCCCACTCCTTATACCCTGAAAAAGAGGAGGGGATCTTCCATAGAGAATTTCATAGGGGGAAAACCCCATTTGTTTAGTGGGACTAGAGCTAATCCTCAGCAGGGCCAGTGACAAGAGCTTGTCCCAGTGCAGGAGAGTTTCCTGACACAGTTGCTCAGCTGTAGCTTTAGAGTCCAGTTCATTTGTTCCACTTTCCTTGAGCTCTGGGGCAGTATGCTGTATGCAGTCTCCAAGTAATCTTTAATCCTTTGGTTGGTTACCAGCTGCTCCATCACCCAAGAGATACCAGCCTGTTATCTGATCCTATGGTAATGGGGATTCCAAAACTGGGAATAATCTCTCAAAAGGAATTAGCACCTCAGACACCTTTTCCATACAGGTGGGGAATGCTTTTACTCAGCCTTGGAAGTTGCACACAAAGACTAACAAATACTTGTAGCCACAGACTCAGGGAAGTTCAGTGAAGTGCACAACCACATTTTCAAATGGGGCTCCCCCAATACTCCGCACCCTAGGTGCAGTCTTGGGTCCTTGATATGAGTTATAGTGGGCACATGTTTCACGTTGTTCACACACTAGGGATATACAGGAGAGCTGTGGGATGTGGAAATGCCAATGCACGGTAGTCTCAAGAGCCATCTGGCCCATATGGATGAAGCTTTTGGACAAAAGTTGGAGCTAGTACCTTGAGGACTGCACCCCTATTATCTTCAAATTTCCACCATCCACCTGGGAGGTAGCTTCCATTCTCCATTTTAAACCAAGTATTCTCATGTTGTTAGTCATTAGGATCCCATTCTGCTAAGGGACTAGGGAACAACACAGCAGCCATAGTCATTGGTTCTGTCATTTCCCCTGAAGGCTGTGAGCTTTGCGTCCTGGTATGCTTTATGGTTTCCCCAAGTGGCTGTACTGTCTCCCTTCTAGTGTCCCCAGTAGTGTGTGTCTGCCACTTTTTTAGGGGCCCATACAGCATCTAGGAATTCAGGGATTTCTTTACCATATTTTGTCTTTTCCTCGTGAGTTTATTAGACTCCTTTCTTTATATAAAGCTCCATGTACATGAAGGGTAGTGAAGGCATACTTGGAGTCTGTGTATATATTTACACGTGTCCCTGCCAGTTGGACGGTGTGGGTTAGCTCAGTCAGCTGTCTTTTGTGCCAAGGTTCCTTTTGGCAGAGACTTTGCCTCACTGACGGAATTCAGGATTGCCACGGAGTACTGTGCAAGGTGTTCTCCCTCTTTCACAAAACTGCTACCATCAGTGAAATACTCAGTGTTGGGGTCCTTGAGAGGATGGTTCCTCAAGTCTGGTCAGCTGGAGAACACTTCATCCATGTCCTCAATGCAGTCATGATCTAGCTGGCCCTTCCTGACAAGAAGTAGAGTTAGGGAGTTCAGGGTCTGTACCACTTCTAAGTGGATGTATGGATTTTTCATATACCATCCTTTGATATCTAACCATCTGGGTATTAGCCAGTATTGTCCCTTATACTCCATTAATGTCAACACTGATTGTGGCATTTGGACAGTCAGTTCTTTGTTCATAGTTTGTCAGCTTCTGCCACAAAGAGGGCCATAGCTGCAAGTGCTCGAAAACAGAATGGCCATCCCTGAGCAACAAGAGTCAAGTTGTTTGGATAGGTATGCCACAGGCTGATGCTATGAACCCAATATGTGGGTTAAAACATCCACTGCTATGCCAATATGCTCATGGATATACAAGAAGAAGGCCTTAAGTCATGTCTGAAAGTCCCCAGCCCAGTACTTTGGTAATGGGCCTGTTTCCTCTTTTCGAAGGCCTTTTGTTTTACTTGTTTACATAATAGAGGTTCTCATTCTTCCTCCCCTTTTGACTTCATAAAGGGATTTTTGCCAAGACTGAGAAGTCAGGTATCTAAATTTTACAAAAACCTGTGGCCCCAAGGAATTCCTGGACCTAGCATTGGGTTGTCAGTACAGGGATTGAGCAAACTGCCTGTTTTTTGTTGGACCCGAGTTGATGCTGTCCTTGCAACAAATAGAAACAGGTATTTGACCCTCTTCTGGCAAATCTGGGTCTTTTTTCTGGAGACCCAGTAGCCTCCCATGGGAGAGTAGAGAGCTGCCGAGTTTGTTCCAGGCAGTCCTCCTAAGACCTTTTGGTCAGCAGCAAGTCATCTACATATGGGAGCAGGACACAGCTGTGCTGATCTGCTGGAAAGGCTCTCAGATCAGTAGCTAGCACCATGCCAAAGATGGTTGGGGAATTTTTGAACCCTTGGGGCAGCCTTGTCCAAATCAGCTTGCCTTTGTTGCCATTTTCTGGATTTTCCTACTGGAAAGCAAGGATTGCCTGGCTTTTGGGGGATGAGACTCAGGAGAGTGTAGGGATTTTTGACAACTGGGTATAGGGTGGTGGTGACCTGGCTTACCACTCACAGATCCTGACCTGGCTGTTAGTCATCTGTGCTGGGCTTCTGGACTGCCAGGAGAGGTGTTTCCAAAGTGACTAGCAAGGTTGGAGGATCCTATAGTTTATTTAGTAGCCTCTCCAGGTATCTCTGGATCTCAGTATGTGCCTTGCAAGGGATGAAATATTGTCTTTGGTGAATTGGCTCCACCCCTAGCTTTAGTTCTACAATTACTGCAGTTATATTCTGGGACAGTCCAGGTAGATTGTCAGCCCATTCCCCAGGTACTCTGAAGGGAAAGCTCAGGTCATTGTGCCTCTCTATGAGACTATAGAGATGCTCCTCTTCTCCTTGGGAAATTGTAAGGGTCATGATTTTTGCCTCTGGTTTACACAGAGTCAGAGCAGCCTGTCCATGGGAGCTGAAAGTTATTTGGGCCTGTAGCTTTCCTAAGGATCTCAGCCCATTAAAGCCACAGGCTAGTTGGGGAGATATAGAAATTCAGGAAGGACTTCGTAGCCACCTGAAATGCATCTTTTGGGCAGTAAGAAAGGATGGCATGTTTGGTTGCCCATGGTCCCCACAATAGTGACCTCTCTGCAAGAGAGGGCCCATGGGTTGGGTCACCACAGAATGCTCTGCCCCTGTGTCCACTGTGAAGTTAATGGCAGCCCTCCCACATTCATTCAGACCATAGGCTCTTAGGCCCAACAAAATAGAGCCCGGTCTGTCCTAGTCCTTCTCATATTCTCCCATGGTGGCCAGCCTTACAAAATCATTTTCTCGCACCCCATGTGGCTTCTGAGCTGGCTGTTATCAGCCCTGGACTGCCTGACCTTTGCTTACTGGTTCAGGGGAGAGGGAGATTTTTCCATCTGGTAGGGGCATTCATTCTTTCAGTGCCCGTATCTGTGACAGTGGGCACATTGATTCCAATTCACCTTTGTTCCTGGGCCCGGTGGCCCTTTCTTTCGGCTTCCCCGCTGGCCTCCTTGTTGGCCTTGCCCTTTGCCCATGGATGTATCCTCTTGGGAGGTTGTCCCAACCGTTCCACCAGGGCAGCTGCCAGCAAGCCCACCTTTTTCTTCATCTTTTGACCCTCCTCCCCTCAGGCCTCCTGGTCTTGGTTGACAGACACCTTTTTGTGACCACCAGCAGTTGGCTGGTCTTCATTCCAGTGAAACCCTCCAGCCTCTGTAGCTTGCACTGGATAGCTCTCTGAGCTTGGCTGATGAATGCTGTACTTACCATCTATTGGTTCTCACCTGCTTCTGGGTCAAAGGGATATACAGATGAAACGCCTCACATAGCCTCTTGTAGAATTGGCTCAGACTTTCTTCCACCCCCTGGAGTATCTCCAGTGCAACCTGGGTGAGTCCCCCTTCTACATTCAGGTCCCATCGGGGGTCTGTTTTTGGGAAATGTTCACAGGCATAAGCCTGGAGGTCCAACGTTCCATGTAGGGCATCTTTTTTCCAGCTAGTGTATGGCAGCCTGAGTGACCCGGCAACGCTCTTCAGTATTGAATAAGGTCAAGGAATTGTCCGTAATCAGTCCATGTGGGCCTGTGAGTCTGGGTAATAGACTGCATCAAGTCAGTCATCACCTGGGGCTTTTCTGTGTATGAAGAGGCGTGATTCTTCCAATTAAGGAGGTCTGTGGTGGTGAAGGGTTGGTACACTAACATTTGTCATTTGCCTCCTTGGATCTGTCCCTGTTGGGCATAGTAGAGAGGTCTCCACATTTCTCGAAGCAGCATCTGCAGGGTGCCTTGTTGGGGCTAGAGAGTTAGGTTGCTGGAATGGTCCTCAATGAGTACCCACAGGTGTGTGTGGAGTCAGAATGGGCAATTTAGGGGTGGCCCCTGTTGAAGGGGTCTCTGGGGAGGCCTCAAATGACACTGAGGAAGAGGCAACCTCTAGTGGGCTGACTGGCTCTGGTGGGACCTTTGCAGCGGGAGCAGCACATGGTGGCAGCAGTGGTGAATACAGTGGAGCATAAGGAGATAGGGCCTCCTCTGGCTCCCCAGACAGAACCAGTTTATTTGGCTTTGGCTGACATTTGGAGGTGGCTGTTAATCTGGGCTTCATCGCTCTGCAGTTCCCCTCAATGCAGGCTTTCAGCCAAGGTGGACAGGACAGGACCAAGACTTGCCAATAGTCAATGTAAGGAAGTTGGTCAGAGTGGCTAGGGTCCCCTACAACCACCCTGTACGCTTGGCTAAGTATCTCCTTATCAGGTGAGCCCTCAGGACACCAGCCCATCCCAAACGATAGCCAATCAATTTCAAAGAATGTATGGAATTTTGGGGGAGTTAATTTAATACCATAATCACCCGAATAGCCCAAATATTTAAAAATTCTTTAACATGCATCTTAGGGCAGTTGGTTTACTCGGTTTACTCTGTTTTTCACCCATCTCATCCTCCCAGTGGACAACTTACGTGCACAAGAGAGAAAAAGGCAGGAAGGGAATGGCTAATAAGGAGGGGACACACTCGCATCATCTGTCTCTAGCTGCTCTTCACATATTCCAGGCACCTTTTAGCTGCTGTCTCATCACATCACATGCAAACACACAATGACTGCTACCCACCATCCAGTGCCCAACACCTTAGTTGCAGTTTTGGTTTTGGTGAACCTTACTTGGGCAACCCTAACTGTGGGAGGTGATCAGACTCCCCTTCTGCCTCTTAGGGAAGGTTTACCAGAATGAACCCAGGCTCTTACCAATATGATGGGTGACGCTCCCCAAGCTAGTCCTGAGCCTCACCAGGTTCCACTGTGCATCCAGGGTTTTCGCTCCAGCAAGCTGGGAGCTCCAGTCTCCCTAAGGATCAAATGGTCTGCTGGTGCCAGGCAAGTTAGAGTCTCATGGTGTGGTGATCCGAGGGACAACAAAGGAGATGGAAGGTACTGTTTCTGACTCTCTAAATCAGGAGAGGCCCTTCAAGAAATGTAGCAAGATTCTTGCAGAGAGAGGCTGGACACCCGAGGCTTTTTTCCAGGAAGTATCATTATTTATGCTGGCATGGGGCCCAGTGGGTTAATACCCAAAAGGGTGAGCCCCAAACATGGCGGAGTTTTGCCTTTTATAGAATTTTTGTGTCTTGGTCTCCCATAAATGGTAACACACTAACATACTAGAACATGATTGGGTACAATCTATGTTACAGACCAGTGCTAGAACAACATTTGAGTATCTAGGAACTGAGCCATGTTGTTTTTCTTGATCCTGAGAAGGCCACATTAACTTTAAGTTTGGAAATATTTGAAGAGCTCTCATGGTCATGTGAAGAACATCATATAAATACATTTATTATAGGGTTGGGGTGTAGCTCAATGGTAAAGAGAGTGCTTTGGAATTTGTGAGACCCTGGGGAACAATCTCAAGCACTAGAGGTGGGTAGGGGCAAAACCTCTGTCAGATGTCCCCTGCTTGCTTTCTATCTAGATTGCTTATGTAATAACAATGATTTTCAACTCCTCCTTTGTCAATTCTAATGTATTTTTTTCTTGAATCTATTTCATTCAGAAATTCAAACTCATGCTCAAATTCTTCTTGTCACAGTCTGTACCAGTTTAAACATACAGTACTGAACTTTAAACATTTTATCTGACATCACATTTCTAACAGATTTATCTTGAATCTTACTGCCACATCTTGGACAATCATTGTTAGCTTCAAAATTCTGAACAATACAAGTGTTTCAAAAGGTATGACCTTCAGTCACCATGGTTAGTTTGATCAGATGCTTTAAAAATATATAACAGGTATTATAAGGATTACAGTTTTTTATCAAGTGGATATAAATTTGCCTGGCCTAGATTAGTTGAGTAGTTCAGAAAACAGATGACAGCATTGTAGTCTGACTCAAGTAGCATGTAAAATTTTGAATGCCTGTACTAACTGGAACATTTGAACTAATATCCAGGTTTATAATATGGTCATTATTCACTTTTTCTTGTTGGTTTTACTTGAACTAGATAGTAGTATTTCCCATAGGTGACACTGCCTCTTAACCACCAATTTAAGAGGGGGGAAACATGAAGGAAACAGCATATAGTAAGGCTCACAGGGATCCACCTGACGTGGGTCGCAGGGATGTTATGTTAAACTCCAGTATATGTTCAAATTGTTTTAAAAAACTTTTATTATGCTTATTTTTAAATTTAAATTGAAAACATTTAATCAATGAGAACAATGAAGCAGTTCTAAGGCACCTAAAAAATACAACTGCAGACAGCTGACATGCTCTAATTTTTCAGGTAGCCTCAATATCTAATTTATTTTTCTAAGAAAATTCTGATTTTTAAGTACTAAAAGTGACTTTTTCATAGCCTACCTTAAATCTCAATGTTAAGTTAAATTGCTCTAGGTGCTTGAATTGAAATGTTACTATATCAAACATTTACATTATTAAATAAGTGCTGGAATTGTATCACTATTGTCAAAATGCAACTGTTAGGTATTTTTATGTTTTTATACAACATAGCAAAAGGATGTATGTAGAAAACTGTTAAGAAAGAAGGTTGCTTCTGTGATTGTACTTTGCAGCTTTACAGATCATTTAAAAGGAATGTTGAGGTAGGGAGAACATGAGGATTAAGTGAAGTAACTCCTTGTTATGCTGCTAATAACTCAATGAACTGTAAGGGCCGTTTTCAATATTTAGTAAATAGCTGATCAACAGGATTGAGTTAGGGGCCCTATAGATCAGCTGGGTAAAGGCAGCATTCTCCATTAAGAGATAAAACTGAAAGAGCAAAGACTTCAAATACCTGGGTGCAAATCCTGTTTGATACAGAATTGCTGTTTTTATCCTGCAGAATCCTAGGATCCACATTCTTAAAACAGTGATACTATTTAGCCTATTCACAGGTTGTTACGGAGAAATAGGCACCTAATACAATGTAGTGTTTGCTTCATATAGGCTTTAATAAACAGTAGTTACTTAGAAAGCAGCTAAGGACAGCCAGATTTAGCTTACCTTCAACTGGGTCAAAGGACTAGATGTTGCTGGGTAGTTAAGCAAAGAAGACAGCTTCACTTGGTATGACTGATGAAAATCTGACTGACTTTGTTGCTGAAAGAGTTCCTTTAAAGATGTATCATTGTGTTGATACCCTTACTATGTTTGCTAACCTGTCCCTTGAAATTCTTAGTATTGTGCCACGTCTTTTTCCCTTCCCTTCCCCCTTCATTTATTTGGTACTACATATGGCCATTATGAGATAAGGGGCTGTTAAGGAAGTGAGCAGCCTCAAAACAGTAGCTTATTACAGCTGCTAATATAAATTCCTATAGCTTATGGTCAGTATTGTTCGTGTGGCAGGGTAGAGGGTGGGAAAATATTAGGGTCAAAAGAAACTTGAGTCACAAATCAGTGTATAACTATTACTGTTAGCAATTACTGTTCTACCTGCTTAATAGCTCGTTTTCAAGTTACTATGTTTACCATTTTAGGTATTATCTCTAGACTCAATCATGGATTTTCTATGTTGAGACTAGTTTTGAATGACACTTTTAGGTATGCAGTTTATGATTTTTAGAAAGATGTAAATATCTCCAATTTGACATGCCAAGGAGTAGGAAACACCTGCTTTGGAGAGGTTTGTGTTAAACACAGGGCCTTGGATATGCTAGGTGAGCACTCTACCTACCACAGAGCTATGCCGTGCCCTTTTAAATTTTATTTTGAGGCAGGGTTTCACCAAGTTGCCCAGGCTGGCTTCAAACTTGGGATCCTGCTTCAACTTCCCAAGTACAGTAAGTCTCCTTACAAAAGAGTTCTATTCCAGGACATCTGTAAGTCAGATTTGTTCGTAAATCCAACAAAGTGAGTCCTATACACCTTTGATACAAATACAGTAGACCCTTGACTTATGAACGTGATTGGTTTTAAGTCACTACAACTGAGATCTGGATGTTTACCTTGGTATACACTATAGACAACGAGGCAGTTGAATCTCCCATTAACCTAATTAACTCACATTGTTGGAATGTGAGGCTGGTCATAACTTGAGGGTCCACTGTATACAATGTATATTGCTTTGCACTTCCTAGGAGTCTTCTCCACATTACCACTGTTTTTCCTCTTCTGGATATTCTGGACTCTGATTGAGCACTGTACTACTGTGCACTACCACACTGTACACTAAGCATACAGTAGCACAACTGTGACAGTTCTGCCTATGAATGTTCAAAATGGAGATCCATTCATATCCATGAAAGTTCACGACTTGAATGTTCGTAAATCGGGACCTTACTGTAGCTGGGATTACAAGTGTATGCTACTGCTCCTGACTGGACAGATTGAATGAAAGCTTGATCTTAGACTTCTTTGTTTTGCAGTAATCTAAATTTTTTTTTTTTGGTACTGGAGATTGAACCCAGGACCTTGAGCTTGCCAGGCAGGCATGGCACCGCGCTACATCCCTGGCCCCCCAAAATTTGTATAGCCATCTTGTATAAAAATGTTTATTGACTAGACAAGTCTCATATAACTAATTACACAGCTTGTTATAATTGTGTGGTAAGCAGAAAAATGTAAATTTAGTTTTATTCAACAAACTAACATACATGTTTTGGTCCCTTTTCGGCCTCTTTTTTCTTTCTTTTTTTTTTTTTCTTCTCGTTAAGTAGGATAAGTTCTGAGCGTCGAAAAGAAAAGTCTAGAGACGCAGCCAGATCTCGGCGAAGCAAAGAGTCTGAAGTATTTTATGAGCTTGCTCATCAGTTGCCACTTCCCCATAATGTGAGCTCACATCTTGATAAGGCTTCTGTTATGAGGCTTACCATCAGTTATTTGCGTGTGAGAAAACTTCTGGATGCTGGTAAGTTGTTTTATATGAGTCTAATAGGCCTGAAAATTAGAAATTGAAAATGATTAGAAATAATTTTTAGCTTTTTTTTTTTTTTATATGATATCCTTTTTATTACCTGTTTTGAAAGTTTCATTCAGAAATTCCCCCACCCTTTCTCCTCCTCCACCAGCCTTCCAATCAAAACACGATCCTTTCTTTTTTCAATAGTTTGCCTGGCTGCATTGTTTGGTAAAGTCTAATTTTAGTCTTCCCAGTTCTGGCTTTGACTCTTCTGTGTTAACATGAGTGATGGGGAAAATTAAAACACACAGGAAAAATAGATGCTGTAGATTAAAGTATCTGAGAGAAAACTTTATACAAACATCTAAACATTATATCACTGAAGCATAACATCTTACTTACCTTCCTCCTCTTGTGCCTTTTTAGGTGATCTGGATTTTGAAGATGAAATGAAAGCACAGATGAACTGCTTTTATTTGAAGGCCCTGGATGGCTTTGTTATGGTGCTCACTGATGATGGTGACATGATTTACATTTCTGATAACGTGAACAAATACATGGGGTTAACTCAGGTAACATGTCCACATATTAGGAGCCCTTTTGGATGCTTTTATGATTTTATGATGTAGATCTAATTTTTAAAAATATGTTTACAGTTTGAACTAACTGGACACAGTGTGTTTGATTTTACTCATCCGTGTGACCATGAGGAAATGAAAGAAATGCTTACACACAGAAATGGTGAGAAGTCTATTTGATTTAATGTGACGGGGTTTTACTTAATCAGATACTATTAATAATTTTAAAAATTTTGTTTCTGTACTAATATAAGGTAAAATGTCATTTTACATTTAAAAGACTATTCTACTTTTCAGGAATTTCATAAAAACACCCAAAAATGTCTTAGAGCCTACCTCATTTCATTAATAATTACACAAATAAAATAAAATGAATGAAAAAGTAAATAAAAATCAAGGCCAAGAGAGTTACAAATTAAAATACATCATTAAGAAAGAAGAGGTTATAACATTAAATAACAAATAATAGAATTTTAGATAGTTATTGAAACTGAGGAAGTAGTGTTGGTCCAGGCTTTTTCAAGGCCTTTTTTCCTCTCTCAAGAAAAAAGAGAGAACCAAAATTTGAAGAGCACAATAACTGCTTTGACTTCTCAGGATGTTTTCAATAATTCGAAACTATGTAATTATATTACAGAGTATAACAGCATTATAGATGCTCTCACATTAACAAAGACAGTAAAACTTGTAACTGAGAAATAATTCATTACAAATGATAAAATATTCCAAGATTTTTGAAAAGTACCTCTTGAATTACAAAATCATAACAAAGAAAGCTTTTCCATACTTGTATCTACTTACATTGAATATACTGATCATAATCCTAAAAGTTACCAAATGAAAATTTGTTATTATACTTTGCTAGGCTCCAATTTAAGTGTGTACATTTGCTTCAGAAATATTTTTTAAAATTTCCTTTTTTATCTCACTTATATCTCTATTGAGAGAATACTGGGTGTCAGGACACTGCTTTCTTCATTTTGTGTCCTTAAGTCCTGTATTTCTCACAACAACCCTGTGAAGTTAGTTACAGTTCCTATTTACTGAGCCACCGAGTCACTGAGTAACTTGTCCCGTAGTATTAGTTAGCAAATGGCAGGGCTTGGTCTGAACTCTACGTAGACTGGCTTCACATCCACACTTGGTATTTCAGATCTCTTCTTAGGTTCTTTTTTTTTTTTTGGTACCGGGGATTGAACTTGGGTCCTTACACTTGCCCAGCAGGTGGCGAAACCACTGAGCTAAATCCCTGGCCCTCTTCTTGTGTTCTTGAACTCTCATTGCATTCTACTGCCTTTTAAAAATGATTAGTAGAAGCCTACTCTTGCTTTTTAATTTCATATTGTTTTTAGAAAAAAATGCATACTTTTTCAAATTCTGTATAAAAATAGGTAAATATACTCTGAGCTGAATACATGTTGTTCAATACAGTGTATGTGTTCTGGTCTTCATACCTGAGGTTTGTATTGACTGCTGAGAGCTTCCCTGAGCCTGGACTATAAATGGATGAATATTAGAGCATCTTGCTTTGATTTGGTAATGAGATTAATGTGTTTTTCTAAATTAGATACAGTTTACTTAATATCATTTGAATGTATATTTTTAACCAAATGTAATTTTATAAAGCACAGAAATATTTTTGAAGTCATTCCTAATGTAGTTAATGAATTTTGATGTTTTGCTGGGAAGTTTAAAAATGGAGAATTTCATTTTTAGAAATGAGGGGCTGTTGCAAAGCATCACATTTTAATGATACACTAAGAGCCAGTGGTGTGATTATACAAATAACCCTATTCTTTTATTAGATTTTAAAATCTTAAAATATAACCTACTTAAGTCATTGAAAAATGTAGTTCTTTTAAAATATTTTTCTATTAAGAAAATGGCTGGGCCGGGGATTTAGCTCAGTGGTTCCACTGCTTACCTCGCAAGCTGAGGACCCAAATTTGATCCCCAGTACAAAAAAAAAAAAAGAAAAAAAAAGAAAGAAAATGGCAGTATTTTTCAGCGGTCTTGGTTTTTTAATTTATCTGTCTGCCCCAGTTGAAAGGCCCTGGGTTTCCAAAGATCATTTAATTCAGGCTTAGATTATGAAGGTCTGAAAATACATCAGGTAGTTTGCACATGGATCTCAAGTGCCACCACCACAGTCATCACCACCTACCCCACACACGTGTATGGCCAAGACCAGTATGGCTTCTGTGGCATCTTTTTAAAATCCACTCTTGATGCTTCTAGGAAGGCAGATTTCATCTTTATTTAAGCCAAGCCAAATAACTTTTATCAGCACCAGGACTGCCACAACTTCTCCACAGCTTTCTAGTTTTATATTAAACATGAGTATTAACTAGAGCGAATCTAGCATTTTTAGCCAACCATGCCTGGAGTTCAGTACATTCTCTTGCTTCTTTGTCACTTGACACTTCTTTTAATATACTAGCCTTAAATTTTCCAGATCTTGTTTCTATTTCTCTTGACCTTTGTTTCTATCAGTTTTTAAGTTTTGCAAATTCTACCTTTTGTTGAGCCACCTTTCTTTCCATTTTTACCACTTAAACTGCCTCAATCCCTCAATTACTATCTTGTATTCAAATTCTAACATACATAACATATATATATATATATAATTGCCAAGTTAATATTTCTTAAGTTCCCAATTGTGCTTCCCAACTCAAACTATTCTAAAAGTCCCATGTTATATATTTAGCTTGAACTCCTGACTCAGGCATCCAAGGCCCTCTATAGTAATAACCCTAGCATTTCTAAATTTGTCTTATCAGTCTTCTGCATGTGCTTTATATTACAGATAAACTGTACTGTCTACCACTTTCCAAACACATGCTACTTTTCCTCCCTCTGTGTTTTTCATTCTCTTATTTCTGCTGGAATACCCTAGCAATTCATCTCTACTTACTGAAATTCTAAAGTCTCATTTTCTAAGGCCTTCTTGATTTCCCCCTGACTAGAAGTTATCTTCTAATCTTTCTTTAAAACATTCTTCTTATAGATCTTGTGTACTTGCTCTGAGTTATGCTGTATCTACTACATGTTTAACTTCTTTAAGAAAGCCAGTATGTCTAATTATTCCTCTTTTCTATCGCCTGGAATATACAGTCCAACTCCTGAGTATTGAATATTTTTATATTTGTTTGAATCAGACTGACCACTGAAGGTAAGAAATCAAGATGCCATTTGCTTAGTCACCTGAGTGTAGTCTTTTTTTTTGTACTGGGGATCGAACTCAGGACCTTGTGCTTGCAAGGCAGGCAATGAAACCACTGAACTAAATCCCCAGCCCGTAGTTTCATTTTTTAGTTAAGGGATTTGGAATGGGAATAACTAGACTTGACTTTATTTCTGTAACATTTTCCCCCCCAGCACTAGGGATTGAACCAGGGCTTAATGCTTGCTGAGCAAGTGTGCTGCCCAGCACCTATATACTGCTACATTCCCAGCCCCTACTTCTATTAACTTTGATCTCATTCTTTCTCCTTTTTTCTTTCATAGTACAAAGCAGAAATAATTTCCTGCCTGCTTTATGATTTAAGGAAAAAGTCAGATGTATAAAAATGTTATTTGCCACTAAAACAATGTTGCTATCTTATTTTATTTTTTCCAGAGACACTGTGTCCCGTTATTAAATAAGTACATGTTTTGTAAGAACAAAGACCTCTTCTGACCTAACTACAATGTGACTGTCATAATCATGAAATTTAACATTGTTACAATACTGTTATTTAACCTATAGTCCATATTTATATTTTAAAATCTCTATACATGCATTGTTGTTTGATAAACTGAGCTAATCACATTTGGTAAAGGACAGAAAGAATTTGCCAAAGTTATTTTTAGGGGCATGTTTGTACACTGATGGATGTAGGGCAAACTCATACTATCTTCACATTTCCTTGTAGTTGGACCAAGCTTACTATTTTGAAATCATTAATCATCCCAAATATGGATTTTCCTCCTGCCAATTCAGGGAATCACTGCATTCTCAGAAACACTGTTAGTGAGTGGAGTGTATCAGACAAGAGCTCTTAGATGGATATGTTGGAGTGGGTGAAAGGGATTTGAATTACTGTGTTCATACTGACACTTTTAATTGAACAGTATACGGTGCTGGGTACTTTGCTACCCTTATTGTAACAAATATATATATATATATTTAGCTTTTAAACTATATTTCCTGCTTTCACTAGGCCCTGTGAAAAAGGGTAAAGAACAAAACACACAGCGAAGCTTTTTTCTCAGGATGAAGTGTACCCTAACTAGCAGGGGGCGAACTATGAACATAAAGTCTGCAACATGGAAGGTAACAATCCTTTATGATGATGCACTTAATTTATCAATAAATTCATACATTTAGACCAGTGGTGGAGAACCTATGGTGATGTGCATTCTGCAGGGGGCTGTTTATATCAGTGCAAGCTTTAAAAGGTTCGCCATCAGTGCTCTAGACATTGCCGATACTAAGACGGTTCTGGAATTATGAAGGGAAAATATGTGTGCAGTTCTTCCCTTGTTTACAGATTTAATGTTTATACTTTTAGCTGATTTATGTGTAAATATTGTTATCATTTCTTTGCTCAGTGTTGAGACAGTCATCAGAGCAAGATATAAACCATCCAACAGCTATAATCGCCATATGAAAAAGCACCCCAGTCTTGTACAAAGGGAAAAAATTTTTTAAAGAATAATGTAAGAGTAGTCTCCTGGGGAAAACATTATTGATTTTCAAAAATGCACTTAATCCACTAATGACAGTAAATTTATCCAAGCTTACTTGTCAGGCTCATGTACTTAGCTGGGCATTTTCATTTTTTTGTAGTAGTGTAACTTTTAAAAATAACTGCTGTTTTCTTATTTATACACAGGTACTTCACTGCACAGGCCATATTCACGTATATGATACCAACAATAATCAGTCTCAGTGTGGATATAAGAAACCACCCATGACATGCTTGGTGCTGATTTGCGAACCTATTCCTCATCCATCCAATATTGAAATTCCTCTAGATAGCAAGACTTTTCTCAGTAGACACAGCCTGGATATGAAATTTTCTTATTGTGATGAAAGGTAAATTAGTTATAAAATATTATTTGGAATTTTTAATTAGTCTTACTATAGTAAAGATTCAGTGGTAAATTGTATGCTTTTACTAAGCAGAACAGAATGATATATCCTGAAGCCAAAAATGTTAAATTAACTTTTAAAATTAATTAGGCATATTTATTGAACTTTCTGTATACTGTGAATACTTTAAATGGTACTATACAAAAATTAAGATGAGGTTTTTCTTTAAAAACTTTTATTTATGTAAAGTGAAAAAAATGACCACTTCTGTTTATAGGACCAGATATCAAACGTTTTGCTCCTATTTCATAGTATATATTTTCATGAAGCACCTTCAACTCTACCCATAATTTCTACATTTCCCAAATTTATTTTTGTAACAACGTCTCTGTAATTGTTCTAAGTTGATACTTTTGCCTGGATAGTTAACTCCTCTGTATCATATACTGTTTCTTGTCTAGTTGATCTATCTATTTGTGGCAATGGGGTATTGAGGTCCCCCACTACTATTGTATTGGTGCTTATATGGTTTTTCATGTCCATTAGTATTTGTTTTATATAGTTGGGTGCACTAGTGTTTGGTGCATAAATATTTATGACTGTCATCTCTTCCTCTTGGATTGTTCCCTTTACCAAGGATATAGTGTCCTTCTTTGTCTCTCTTAATCAGTGTGGGTTTGAAATCCACTTGGTCTGCAAAGAGGATAGCTATTCCTGCTTTTTTTTGGGTTCCCGTCGCATGAAGTATTGTTTTCCACCCTTTAACTTTCAGTCTATGAGTTTCTTTTTGAAATAAGTGTGTTTCTTGTATGCAACATATTGTTGGATCTTGCTTATTGACCCATTCTGCCAGTCTATTTCTTTTGATTGGTGAGATGAGACCATTAACATTGATGGTTATAACTGATATGTATTGAGCTATCATTGTCATGACTTTTTCTTTTTGTTTGATCCTCCCCCTTTGCTTTTAATATCTTGTCGTGCCCGGTGGATTCATTCTGCTGGGCTTGTGATCATATAGAATTTCTTTACTAAACTGTACTACTGTTGCCCTTTTCTTATAATGCCTATCATTGTTAATATGCCACTGTTGACACCTTCATGTATACTCAGTTGGTCACTAAATCTTACAGGTTCACCATTTACGTTTATCTCTTGATCAGTTTTCCTCCTTTCTATCCTCAGGCTCCTGCCATGTTTACCTTGGCCTGAACTATTGCCATAGTTCAGCTGCATTTCTTATCAGTGGTCGTGAGCTCTTTTAATATTTTATTCAGAGTGCCAAAAGTAGACTTCCTCATGTTCAGATCAGAGCAAACCATTCTCCTGTTAGAAGTGGCTCAGTTGCTTCCCTTTCTTGTCACGTACAAAAAACCTTTTATTATAAAAATATTAGAGGTGAAACAAAGTGGTTTTTTTATTGGTATATGTGATACATAATAATTACATTCATCTTGGGGAACTGGTATATATACATTTATTTTTACCTACCCTGGGATTTTTTTTATATATCAAAAGATGTATATATTTTAAAAGGCTGAAAGAAAAACAGACCTACACAATAAATTTCAAACTTCCTAGTATGATCAATAAGCATATTTACCATCTGGCCCCACCCAGTTTTCCAAGTCCGTGGAGTGAACAGACCATCCATTCTGATGTGGCCCCCAACATCCTCCAGCCAGACAGCTCCGTATGTGTTGTGTTTTAATGTCCAGTGCATTTGCACATACTTAGCAATCTGCATTGAAGTTTTTATCTTTTTCTACTTCTAACATGTGGTCACCTTTGAGGAACATCTACTCCTCCACTTTTTGGCACAAATTAATAAATTATGTAATTTTCCAAAGTTAAATTTACCTTACCTTGTTTCCTCCAATGTGAATAAAACTGACCTAGGAATGCTGTCTACAGCCTACATTTTGACTTCTTAGAGTCCCTTGACCCACCTCAGATTGAGACGTACTGATCGAAATCTGATTAAATCTTCTAAGACAATGTATATAATCCTCATTAATCTGATTTTCTGCCTACTTCTCTAGCATCTCCTTCTACCTACCCCTACTAACTATCCGAATCTTTATTACCTACACCATATTAAACATTTTCTCAGGCCGGGGATTTAGCTCAGTGGTTCCGCCGCCTGCCTTACAAGTGGAAGGACCGGAGTTTGATCCCCGGTACCAAAAAAACTCAAAACAAACAAACAACAAAAAATTTTCTCTATCTTTGTTTATGCTGTAACATTTTCTTGAAGTGGTTTTGCCTTTGGCTGTCTTCTATATTAAACTTACACATCTGCTATAACAAGTTGTCTCTTACCCTACCAATCCTCTTCATGGATAGGGATAGAAGAGGAATTAAAATTATTTTTAGGGCTGAAGATGTAGCTCAGTGGTAGAGCAAGTGCCTGGTAGGTATAAGGTCCTAGATTTGATCTCCAGAAACAACATGCACACATGCACACAGAAGAATGCACGCATACAGAATTATTTAAAAAGTAAGAATGTTTTTCTTTGTAATGCTGCCACCTAGTGTTGATGTATTTTGGGATGGCCCTTTTGTAAAGAATTGAGGGGTTTGGTTTGGCTTTTAATATATTAGATTTCTATTTATTTATTTTGGAATAAACTACTATAGCATATTTACCAAACTACTATAGCATATTTTGTCTTAAAGTGTATCAACACAAGTAGTATTATTTTCATGCCTTTATTAATAACAAGGATATCCTGCCATTTGGTAATTAGGTGATCAGGTATTTTGTTAGCACAATATATAACCTCTACTTACAGTAGGAATGTCCTTTGAAATGGAATGACTGAGCAATCTAAACACTCATATTTTGTTACTGGAAAGGCTTTAGAACAGAGTATTTCTATTTAGCATGGCGCTAAAAAGATACCTTCTTCTTCCTCATTAAATGGATTGTTTTTCTCATGAAATATTCCAGACTGGATACAAAGAATAAGATCTAGTCTCTGTCCTAAAGGAACTGCCAGAAAACCAAGCAGGATAAGTGGATTAGTTTTTAGCCCATTTTCAATTTTGTATCACTTTCATCTAAAGTTTCTATAATGTCATTTAAAAAAGTTCAGAAACTTCAGGAAAAGTACATTTTCTAAAGCCATCAGAAGAGTTATTCCTTTCCTTTTAGTGTAGATACTCTTTGGTTGATGATACTATAATTTTGTAAATAGATACTGGTTCCTTAAAGTGAGGGCCTAAAATTGTCCTATGAAGAATTTGATTTTATGGGAAATAATGGTAAGGATTTAATCTTCATTTAAACATAAGTGCCTTCCCTTTACAACTTCTGTCATTTAATTTTTCTGTACTTCATATCTACTTACAAATATTCTGCCTTGTTATAACAATGTATACTATTAAATTAATAAAAATTAATAAAAATTGGACAACAAGTTTGGCTGAAGGGAAAAATAGAATTGCAGGGACAAACCTAGAGGATTTACAGAAATGCATGGTGTTGACTTAATAACTATAGAGTTACTAAAGGTGAGATGAAATTTATTTAGAGCAAAGGAAGATAGTCTTTACTTTTGAAATTTTATTTGTCCATTAGATTAATGTATATCACCTTCTCTGGAGAAGCAAAATTTTACTTTATCAGTTATTTTTTTAAACTTATGTGTGTGTATATATATATTTTTATATGTATGTATTATATACATATATATTTTACTAACAGAATTACTGAATTGATGGGGTATGAGCCAGAAGAACTTCTGGGCCGCTCAATTTATGAATATTACCATGCTTTGGACTCTGATCATCTGACCAAAACTCACCATGACAGTAAGTATGGGAGGAAGTCATACATAGTCTAGTTAAATATTTAACTCTTTTAACTCTTACAGTCTCTTACTATTTGTGCCTTTAACTTTCTGGCTAAAATTAATGAGTCTTCCTAGACTAAGTATGTTAAAAGACCTCTCTATAAGGGATCTTGATCATTAAATCTTTGTTTTGTATTGTTAAAACAAATGTCAATTTAAGCAGAACCATTTAATAATATATAAAACTTCCCTATAGAAGCCATTTTAAATTCAAAGACTTTAAAAATCAAATATTATACAGTAATAGCATCATTTTCAGAATCCGTACTTAAGTACTCAGATCAGGGTATGGTAGATAGAAGGCATCAGAAAATAATTTGTTCAGTGAACCAATGAATGTGAAGGTGATCAACATCATGTACATGTGGTAACAAGTACCCCTGACATAAGATTCTAAACTTGATTCAAATGAATGTTACTTAAGATCTCAAGGTAAGTTAAATTTTGGAATTCCTCACTTGCTTATTTAATCTGTACCTAAATAGGACTTCCACATGTTATTGGGAATACCTGAATGTCACTAAATTAGCATATTAGCCTTAAGCTGCAGAGTTAGCTTGAGTCTGTATACCAGTCCTTAATAATAATAACAGCATGATTTTTATTCATGACTATTATTTTTATTCTTTCTCTTAAATCAATAATTTAGATTGCCTAAGTTGCTGAACAACTGCAGTATAGCATCAGTTTATATTGCTGTTTACAACTTTCTAAAGTGTTTTTGGTTGTCTGGAAATTACAGCAGGAATTTAATAAATGATAGTACTGTTTTCTTGAATGTTCCCTGTGCCATCAAGCATTAATAATTTTCTAGTCTGACACTTTCCCATAAGTCAGTAAAGGAATTTCAGTTACTGCTGTCCCTCATTCCTGACTTTCATTTTACTTCAAGTGAGAATTGGGAGTAAAAAGATGTGGGAGGTTTATTTTCAGCTATGCTAGGACTTTAAGTTAAATAATTACAACTGATTCTATAAACATTAATCCATTTTTCTAAAACAGTGATCTATATTTAATCTATTTATTTGATTGAAAGTTGTTACTTTCTCTGATTCTTTTTTGTTTTCATTCCTAGTGTTTACTAAAGGACAGGTCACCACAGGACAGTACAGGATGCTTGCCAAAAGAGGTGGATATGTCTGGGTTGAAACTCAAGCAACTGTCATATACAACACCAAGAACTCTCAGCCACAATGCATTGTGTGTGTAAATTATGTTGTGAGGTAAGCTTGGGAAATAAATATTTTGGGGAGAGGTGCAGTAGTAACTCTTTTGAGGTACTCTTGTAGGAAGGGAGGAGATCATAAGCATTAAATTTTATTTTTCTACAGAATTATGATTTTTCAACACTGTGGCTTAGGTTTCCACGTCAGCTATTCCACAGTAATTCCTTTAAAAAAATCAGCAGTAGTTGTCTACCCATACAGTTTCACTCCTGTTTTTACAAAGACCTTGAAAGAATACCTGTTCTATGGATTAGTTTGCTTTAGTTATACAGCGCTAGGCATTTATTGTTTTAAAGCAGTATGTTACCTTTGCAGGGAAAATAGCCTTGGAATAGTTATGTGTCATAGTTCCATCACTTTTTAGCTTCATGACCTTGGAAAAGTCTCATTAATGCTCCTAATTTCATCTATGTAGGTGACATTATAACCTCAAATGATTACAACGAAGATTAAATGAAAAATCTGTGAGATTAAAGTAAATAAGCCACAAACTTTTGTTATATTCATAAACTCTTAGTTGTTGGTTTGTGATATTATAGACACCTTAATTGTTCATTAGCTCTATTTCCATAGGCACCACTCCCATATAGTGTATCTTCTACACACACTACAGCGTTCTAGTTCATCTGTTGGGCTGAGCTTTCCAGTATAGATAGCTCATCTCATTTTGTTTAGAATTTTCTTGCCTACTTGGAGAGCTTCATTCCTTGTCATCATACTTCCTTGTTTTCATAGATTTTCTCTTCCTTCAAAATCTGTGGTCACTTCTCTTAGGAAGACTCTGGTCATGTTTTTATTCTTGCCACTTCTGACATCAACCTTAGTGCTTCTCTTCCTCTAGTCTGTCAAACAGATGATACTGAGTCCAAATATCTGATTGTAGGACTTTCTGTGAAGCAAGACACCTTTGTTTTAGCAGGCATCACAGTATATTTTCTTTGCCCTTCTATTTCCCCAGTGGGTTATAAGCTTCTTTGGTTTGTTTTGGGTACCGGGGATTGAACTTGGGACCTTGTGCTTGCAGGCAGGTAGCGACACCACTGAGCTAAATCCCTGCCCCTGTTATAAGCTTCTTGAAGATAAGGAATTGAGTATTTTTTAAATCTTTGCAACCTCTTCATGCCACATAGTGAACACTTCATATGTTAACTAAAGTAATACAACTGCATTGAATTTGCATGAGCTGGAACTGTTGTTGCTCATCTTTCTTGTATCTTATGTTACAAGTGGCATCACCATATCATTTTCATACCAGCAAAGAAAATCTAGCATCTCTTAGAAAGGGTAAGGTCGTTTTATATACATATCTTTATACTGTATGACCATCTTTAGACCATGTCTCATATACTGACAGCAGAGAGTGCTTTTGTGCAATTTTATTATGTGGGTTAGCACAGAAATTCTGAAGATCTGTTTGTGTCTCTCATGTACTTGACTACAAACTATTTGCCACCACTACTCTTTCCAAGAGGGTATTTGAAGTTTTAAGTTGGAATTAGTCAAATATTTGAATTATCTTGTGCTGTAAATTTTACTAGGTCTTTAACATTGGTCTTATTTAATTTGAAAATGCGAAGTGTGACAGACTGTGTGAGAAATCATGGATCTCGAGGAATATTAAAATGTTCTTTTCATAAAACAGAATTTAAGGGACAAGGTCATTTCATAGTGCCCCTTACCCTCACTGTGTAAAAAGCTCATTTAAGAACTACTAATCTCTTTTTTTGACAGTGGTATTATTCAGCACGACTTGATTTTCTCCCTTCAACAAACAGAATGTGTCCTCAAACCAGTTGAATCTTCAGATATGAAAATAACTCAGCTGTTCACCAAAGTTGAATCAGAAGATACAAGTAGTCTCTTTGATAAGCTTAAGAAGGAACCTGATGCTTTAACTTTGCTGGCCCCAGCTGCTGGAGACATAATCATATCTTTAGATTTTAGCAGCAATGGTGGGTTTTTATTTTACTAATCTAAACTATGTCTGTTGCTGCAAGCCCCATTTCAGCTTACTCTGACATTTTTTGTTTGGAAGCATTTGCTTAAATATTTTTTGCCCCTGTAATTTCTTAGTATTCCTGTTTTTTTCATACACTTAGGAATCTTACTTCAAAGTATCCTTAAGGTATTTCTTCTTCCCTGTGGTTAATTTTCCCCAGCTACCCTGCTATTCCTATGTCCTGCTGTCATGTTTCTCCACAATTTAATAGGGTGATACAGGTGTAACTGCATTAGAAGATAAATAAGCATACTATAATATCAGATATTGAAAATGAAAACTAATTTAAAACTAGGTTAGATTTTAAAGTATAAAAAGGTTGCAGTTGCCAGTCTTTGTGCCACATAGATTAATAGGACGTGTAAGTAATGGATTGAAAAAATAACTGAGACTTATTATTATACCATAATAGCTATAAACTTTGTTTAAGGAAAAATTGGTAACATCTTTATTGCTTGAGTGAACTAGACAAAACTTTAGGACCAAATTTGTGTGTATGTTAAAATTCTTATGTTCTTGCTTAATCTTTTCCCTGCAGACACAGAAACTGATGACCAACAACTTGAGGAAGTTCCATTATATAATGATGTAATGTTCCCCTCATCCAGTGAAAAATTACAGAATATAAATTTGGCAATGTCTCCATTACCTGCCTCTGAATCTCCAAAGCCACTTCGGAGTAGTGCTGACCCTGCACTCAATCAAGAAGTTGCATTAAAATTAGAACCAAATCCAGAGTCACTGGAACTTTCTTTTACCATGCCCCAGATTCAAGATCAGCCAGCCAGTCCTTCTGATGGAAGCACTAGACAAAGTTCACCTGAGGTAGGTGCCATGACATAAGAAAAGGACAACTTGCTGGGCATGGTAGTGCTTGCTTATAATCCCAGCACTCTGGGAGGCTGAGGCAGGGGGGTTACAACTTCAAACCCTACTTGGGCAACTTACCAAGACTCTGTTTCAAAAAATAAAAAATTAAAAAGGGCCAAGAATATTAGCTTAGAGACAAGGCCCCAGTTTCAATCCCCAGTACTGTCCCCAAAAAAAGAAAAAAAAGGGAAAAGACAACTTTCAGATTTTAACATTCAGAAATTTGTAAATTTGATTCAAACTTTAATTTGGACTGTATGTTAATGTATGCTAATTTATAGCACTTGGAGTCTCACTTTGTAGTTCAGGATGGCCTGAACTCACTGTGTAGCCCCAGCTGGCCTCAAATGTGGAGCAATCCTTCTGCTTCAGCCTTCCGAGTGCTGGGATTACAGGAATGTACCACCAAGCCTAGGTTCCTGTAACACTTTAAATTATTATAAAAGCTAATAGCCTCACATAGAACTCAGCATATGATTTAGTCCCAAAGACAGGAATATGGGAAGGAACCTGCCTAATATAAATCCAAATCTAAAACTTAGGTTGTTTCTCTACATATTTATGTCACTAGGACAAGAAAGTCTTAACTTACAACATCCACAGAAAACACTTCCTTCTCGTACACAGGATAGCTCCAGCCTATATCTATTTCTCCTTTGAATTGAATTGTCCAGTGTCAAAAGGCTTATTATTAACAAAGTTTAAATGTGAAAGTAGCTTGTAAACTCCTTACTGTTTCTAACTTCATTACAGTTTTGAGATACTGAGTAAATTTAACATGAAAATACCACAAGTCTTACCCAGAATACTGAAGAATTTTTAAAAATTCTAGATCTATCTTGATATTGTCCTACAAACACAGCAGTCATTTTAAGGATTAAGCAAGGGCCAAGCCTGGTGGTGCATGCCTGTAATCCCAGAATTTGAGAGAGAGGCAGGAGGATCATGACTTCAAGGCCAGCTTGGGCTACACAGTGAGACCTTATCTCAGAAGACAAAAAAATAAGTAAAAAAAAAAAACCCAAAAACTAGGCTGGTCCAGCACCTAGTGGCAGCACATATGGCTGTATTTCTAAATCTAAAATGATTTAATTTCAGAGCTTTCTACCTCCAAAACTATGCTTTAGAGCAGGGTAATTTAGGTTAAACATTATAACTTGATAAAACAAGGCACAAGCAAGTCTTGATGAGTGGTAAATAGGCTTACATGTATTTATTAAAACTGGCAAGCTGAGAGTACATTTGCTATCTCATAACTTTCTGGAAAATACATCCTTTGTTTTGCTTAGTTTGCGTAGCACAAAAAATGATTCACTTTGTCTTTAATAAAAGTAAATCTAACAAAATGGTAATGTGAGGGAAATAAAATTTTCTGCTTAAAATACACAGCTATAGTTTTTTTGTTTAGAATTCTTGCCCAGAACTCCTAAAATATTAGTATATCCATTAAGGTATATGCACGTGAAAGAACTCAAGTCTTTCCCCATTCCCTAGAGCAGCTGTGAGACATTTAGGTAGAACACAATAAGTATTCCTTCACCGTACAAAGGTAGATTCCAGTGCATATATCAACTAATTAATTGGCCAATTAGGTTCCACTGTGGGACTTGAATTATTAAGTAAGTTGTATCCTTAATAAGGAGATAAATGTTATCTTTTAATCTTAACTTTATAAGTGGTGTTACATTATATAGTGAAGAGTATATATACTGGCAAAATTAGTTACTAATGTAAGCTCAAAATTATAAATTCTTGGCCTGTCATAGTGGTACATGCCTGTAATCCCACCACTTGGGGGCTAAGACAGGAGGATCACCATGAGTTCAAGGTCAGCCTGGACTATATAGCGAGACCCTGTCTTAAAAAAA
>NW_004624734.1:39307777-39420786 GCF_000247695.1 Heterocephalus glaber | reverse complement strand
CCCTACACAACAAAACCACCACCACCACCACCACCCCCGCACATACACACATATTTAGGCAACATTTAGTAAATGAGATGACTTTGTACATAATTAACAATATATGGAGTGGTGGCTTCTTCAGGGAAACATATTTAATAAACATATTTAATTCCCTTTACAGCCTAACAGTCCCAGTGACTATTGTTTTGATGTGGATAGTGATATGGTTAATGTATTCAAGTTGGAACTGGTAGAGAAACTTTTTGCTGAAGATACAGAAGCAAAAAATCCATTTTCAACCCAGGTATATGATCTTATTTATTTTGTATTAAATTTTATTAATGTTTAGTCTGGAGTGACTGGGTTTCATTTGTTTTTATTTAACAAAATGCGGCCATTTTTGTAGAAATTCATGTATTTGTTGTCTTACAGGACAATGACTTAGACTTGGAGATGTTGGCACCCTATATCCCAATGGATGATGATTTCCAGTTACGCTCTTTTGATCAGCTGTCACCATTAGAAAGCAGTTCTGCAAGCCCGCAAAGTGTGAGCACGACTACAGTATTCCAGCAGACTCAAATGCAAGAACCTACCGTTACCACCACCACTGCCAACACCACCACACCTCCCACCACAGAGGAATTAAAATCAGTGACAAAAGACAGTATGGAAGACATTCAAATACTAATTGTATCTCCGTCTCCTACCCACCTACTTAAAGAAACTGCTCATGCCACAACATCATCACCATACAGCAATACTCCAAGTCGGACCACCTCACCAAACAGGGCAGGAAAAGGAGCCATAGAGCAGACAGAAAAATCTCATCCAAGAAGTCCTAATGTGGTTCCTGTTACTTTGAGTCAGAGGTATTTGTACATAACATTATAGTTCTTTATGTTTTAGCAAATGTGTGCAATGTTATGTGATTTCTCAACATACAGCAGTCTTTAAGGAATATGAAATTAATATACAAAATCTGAACTCAATTCAAGTACTCAAAAACTAAATTACCTGTATATTGATTTTCTCTAAAATATTCATATCACCTATCGATATAGAAAGAATGTGGAGGGTCTTCTAACACCTTTAAAAATAAAATCCACCCTGTGAGTTCTATGGAGATGTAAGAACTGGCCCAGGTATATTTCTGCAGTTCTCTGAGACTAGTTGTACTCACTACTCTTAACAGAGGTTCCCATCTCTGGGAGCTCTTCTTGAGTGTACCAATAAAAAACCCTTCCAACTTAAGGGTACTTTCTAAAATGAGCCTGATGATTTTTTTTAAATTCACAGTATTGAATATGGGTATTTACAAGCATTCTTTTAAATTTTGTTGTGTATAGTTACTGACAAAACTTTTATTGCTTTTCATTACATATTTGTAAAACATTAGCTATACTGTAGGTTAGCTGGGCTTTACTAGCCCTGTACCAAGAATTATAGAAAAACTTAAGACATTGCTTTTATGGCATGAAGCAGTTTTTGAGTAAATGTTTGGACGTGACCCAATTTTAAGTTCCAATTTCAAGAAATTGTATTTGACATTTTAAATTTGACGCTGTACTTAGAGGTTTTAGTCAGTGTATGGAGAGAACAATGATTTTTCTCTACCGTGCCTAGGCTGAGCCAGCTATCCATAGCATAGGAAAGAAATACTGCCAAAAGCAGAACATGGTGTAGGTGCTGGGAAAGGCCTGCCTTTTCCTTGGTCTAGGAAATAAATCTTGGAGCTTTACAAATTACTGTATCATTGGCTGACTAGACCCTGAGCTCTACTAGGGCAATGGGAGTGTCTTGATCACTGTAGTGATAGTAATATTTAGCCCAGTACCTGATATGAAGTACTTGTTCCATAAATGCTTCTTGGAGTTATAAGTGAATGTAATGATACAAATGACTGACCCATAATTTACAGTTTACTATGAACTGTAAAGGATGAGATAAAATTTAGTTTTCCAAACAGTTGTTCTCCTTGGATTTTATTTGTCAAATTCAGTGTCTAAAATCAGGTCACTTTTAACAGTTTTGCAGTGTTAATTCCTATATAACATGCACTAGACACTATTGAGAGAACTTTCAAAAATATACAGAAGTCCTCCTCTACACACACACCTAGGTAATTATTTGCAAAATCAAAGTGCTACACTCAACCAAGGATTAAAGCAAGGATTAAAGATAACCCATTAAAAGTACCACTACTAAGATATTTACATGACAGGCTGAGTTACATCTCATAAAGATAATATATAAAAATTTAGAGGGGCCGGGGATTTAGCTCAGTGGTTTCACTGCTTTCTGCGCAAGCGCAAGGACCCAAGTTCGATCCCTGGTACCAAAAAAAAAAAAAAAATTTAGAAACCTTGGCTGGGTACCTATCTCAGTAGTAGAGTACTTACCTAGCATGCATGAGGTCCTGGGTTTGATCCCCAGTACCACCAAAAATAAACAAACAAAAAATCTACCTGCCTGTAGACTAGAGATTTTATAAAAATTTTTAAAACACAAAGCAAAAATATATATAGGAGAGGAGTTAGAGTAATATAACACTTATTTGGTATTTTTAGCTACCTCAAATAGAGCAAGGGATGGTTATGACATGAGGGGTTCTTGAAAAGCCAAAATAAATATATAACAAAATTGATGGACTTTGACCATTTATGATAATTCTTCACTGTTTGATATTAATTTAAATACAGAGAGCTGTGCTTTGATAGAGATCAGTTATTGAGGGCAAAGTCAGCCCAGTGAGAAGACGACAGGAAGGGGAAATGTTGGTATCTGGAGTCCTGGAGCACATGTACTATACTTCCATATCTGCAACTAATTAGCAGTGGGACTTTGAGAGAGTCACCTAGCAGGCCTCAGGCTTCTGTGTATAAAATGGGTATGAAAAAATAAAATAAAGTGGGTATGATATACCTGTCTTATGGGAATTGAGGTGACATTAAAACGGACTAGTAGACATAAAATGTTTTGTAAATTGAAAGCAGCATACAAATGTGAAATTGTGTATTTCAGCAGTCCCAGCATATCACTTTATTGTGGAATGAAAGGCTGATAATTCTTTTTGACCTTCAGTAGTGTCAGTTGAGTTCCATTTGGTTCTGTTTTATAAAATAAGGATATGCACAGTTGAGAATATTTTGTTTAAAAAATTGAACTTTGGTACTAGAGCTGTAGTTTAGTGGTCACATGTTTGCCCAGTATGGCTCAGGTCTTAAGTTTGATCCCTAGAACTAAGGAAAAGAAATTTTTTAAAAAGCTTTTGCTTAAAAGTGATAAACTAGCAGGAGAACTCTTTTGTGTATTTAACACAACATTCCTGAATGTTGGAAACTAAAACATTTGAGAGAGAGGTAGGAGGCATTTTGTTTAAAAGAGCTCATTAGTTATGTTTTAAAATTATAATTAAACAACCATATTTTAATCTGGAATGTTTCTTTTCTAGAAATACCATTCCCGAGGAAGAACTAAATCCAAAGATACAAGCTTTGCAGAATGCTCAGAGAAAGCGAAAAATGGAACATGATGGTTCACTTTTTCAAGCAGTAGGAATTGTAAGTTTGAGAATGTCACTTTTCTACTCTAAAAGTTATGTATGGGTAATTTCTTGTTTCTTTCAAATACTGAAGTTATATTTTTCAGCAGTTATACATTGAGCTTTTTTACTTTATATACACTATTAAACATACATTTAATGAATACATTCTTGGTGTAGAAATTCCACACAGAATGTGTATATTTTGAAGGAAAAGTGAAGCCCTCCTATTGCTCCACTCTGAGTATCACCACCAGTCTCATTTTCTTCCCTTGGGGTTAACTTTCTCTATTTTAATGGAAACACTGTTTTAGGCTAAGTCAATGCTGGTGTAATGCACAGTGATATTTTCAGACCAAAATAACTGTAAAGTATTTAGAGACAGAACAGCAATAGCGGATGGAAAGAGAATTAAAAATAATTTAGGAGCCAGGCATGGTGGCACATGTCTGTAATCCCAGCACTTGGGAGGCTGAGACAGGATTGCCCTCTTGAGCTAATAGTGAGTTCAAAGCCAGCCTCAACTGCATGGCAAGACTCTATCTCAAAAAACAATAATAATAATTTAGGGCAGTATAGCTTTTAAGCTTATACTAATTGCAAAGTTTTTAATTATAAAAATTTAACATACTAAACTTAAAATAACTTTACTCTTTTTAGGGAACATTACTACAGCAATCAGATGACCGTGCGGCTACTACATCACTTTCTTGGAAACGCGTGAAAGGATGCAAATCTAGTGAACAGAATGGAACGGAGCAAAAGACAATTATTTTAATACCCTCTGGTTAGTTTATTCTTTCTCTCCTTTGAACATCACAAGGATAATTAAAATGTGAAACTTTTTTGTGTAGGAGCTTTACCCCAAGTGAGAGTGATTTTTGGTTCTTAGCAAGATTAAAAAGAATAGAAGCGTTTCATCTACTGGCCATGATACACCAATAGATATGTCAAGATGGAACTTTCATGTGTAATTCTCTTATATCTATATCTGTGTGCTATCAGTATTGATAAAAGCTGAAACTTTAACGTTGATTCATGACTTTGTACCTTCATTGTCTCCTGTTAACATTTCTGACACAGTGCCAATAACACGTGATTGCACCCACTGCTGACATAGCTGTCTGGTTTCTGCTCGCCCAATTACCTAGCAGAGAGTGGGTGTTTAGTAAATTTGATGAATACGTAGGTGTCTCTTTATTTTTCAGATTTAGCATGTAGACTGCTGGGGCAATCAATGGATGAAAGTGGATTACCACAGCTGACCAGTTACGATTGTGAAGTTAATGCTCCCATTCAAGGCAGCAGAAACCTACTGCAAGGTGAAGAATTACTCAGAGCTTTGGATCAAGTTAACTGAGCATTCTCATAATCTCATTCCTTTCATTTGTTTGGTTTTTGTCCTACCCCCCCCCCCCTTTGGACACTGGTGGCTCATTACCTAAAGCAGTCTATTTATATTTTCTATATCTAATTTTAGAAGCCTGGCTACAATACTGCACCAACTTGGATAGTTCAATTTTGATCCCCTTTCTACTTAATTTACATTAATGCTCTTTTTTAATATGTTCTTTAATGCAAGATCATAGAAAGCACACTTTCGCAGCTTTTTGGTATTTAAACCATGACAGTAGCATCATTTAAAAATGCACCTTTTTATTTATTTATTTTTGGCTAGGGAGTTTGTCCCTTACTGAAGATTTGTTTTTAATAAGATGCCAATATAATTTTTTAAGAAGGCAGTAACCTTTCATCATGATCATAGGCAGTTGAAAAATTTTTACTCATTTTTTTTCACATTTTACATAAATAATAATGCTTTGCCAGCAGTATATGGTAGCCACAATTGCACAATATATTTTCTTAAAAAATATGTACCAGCAGTTACTCATGCAATATATTCTGCATTTATAAAACTAGTTTTTAAGAGGAAATTTTTTTTGGCCTATGAAAGTGTTAAACCTAGAACATGACATTGTTCATCTTATAATAATGATTCTTAAATGCTGTATGGTTTATTATTTAAATGGGAAAGCCATTTACAGGATATAGAAAGATATACATATATCTGGAAGGTAAATGGCATTTATTTGGATAAAATTCTCAATTCAGAGAAATCATCTGATGTTTCTGTAGTTACTTTTCCAGCTCAAAAAGAAAACAATACCCTATGTAGTTGTGGAATTTTATGCTAATATTGTGTAATTGATATTAAACCTCAATGTTTTGCCTACCCTGTTGGTATAAAAATATTTTGAGCAGACTGTAAACAAGAAAAAATAATGAATTTTTAGTAAAATCACCTAGTATGTTAATTTGCTCAAAATATGTTTGGTTTTATGCACTTTGTCGCTATTAACATCCCTTTTTCCTATAGGTTTCAATAATTGAGTAATTTTAGAAACATTATTTTAGGAATATATAGTTGTCATAGTAAACATCTTGTTTTTTTCTATGTACATTGTACAAATTTTTCATTCCTTTGCTCTTTGTGGTTGGGTCTAACACTAATTATTGTTTTGTTATATCAAATAAACATCTTCTGTGGACCAGGCCCCTTTTGATCAGCTTTATAGTTTAAATATCACCTCATAAAGTTGTTTCCCAGCAATTTAAGTACTTTATGAAAATCACATTGTGTACATTTCTACATTTCTCTTACTGCCATCACCTTAATGTATGCTGTTCCTAAATGTCATGTTAAATGATTAAAACATGATACTGCATTGTAAAGAGTATGTTTTTAGAAGATACTTGTCATTTATAAATTTATGACCCTATTAAAGCATAAAACGAAAAATGATTATTTTTAGTATGAATGGAATGAGTGAAGCAAATCATGAACAATATAATCACATAATATCATAAGGGTAGAAGTTCCTCTCAAGATTTCTAATCTATTCCCATTAAGAAATGAACAAATTTAGCCTTGAAATGATTTTTTCCAATCCCTGAAAGTAATAAATGGCAGACCAAAGATTTAACTTAGGTCTTCTGACTTAACATTAAACTTAGGAAAAGCCCTTTTTTTGGTCTGGTTTTGATACTGTTTTTTTAAAGAAATTAAAATAGCTTTATTCTATTTCTCATTTAAAAAAAACACACCACCATATAAAGCTATAAAAATAAATGGAAAAACCACAGTGAATCCCTGCACTTAGAGGTAACAAACACTTTGTGGTGGTGGTAGCTAGGAATCAAACCCAGGGCCCTGTATGGACTAGCAAGCACTTACCACTGAGCCACACCTCCAGCCCCAGACAAATACTAGTGACCAATTACATAGGCAGTACCAGAGCCTCAGGTTATGTTGACTAGTAACCTGAACAATATAAACTAAGCTACAGATCTCTTAGAATAGGTGTGTTTTAGCTTAGCATTATCATGTGATCACTTGATAATTCTGGAACAAAAACAATACTAATTTTTAATCTGAAATTTGGGGGGCACAGACCTTATCAAAAACGGTATGAATCAAAGTACCTCCACATTCAGTAACAGATACTTCTAGAGGTGGCATTTATAGAATAAAGTAGTTGCTTAATAGTACCAGGTTGCAAAATAAAAAATCCTTATTTAGCAAATTAGCTTCAGTTGAAAACTAGAAGTTTGTGTGTAGTTCTCAAATATTAGTAAATGGCCAGATTGTGTAATGGCCAGGAGTCTGGGCAATTATTAGAGAGCAGTGACTTAGAAGGGAAAGCCATATTGAAGGACAGGAGATGAGGAAGAAAAGCAAGTACCAACTAACTGCTCTATCACTCAGAAAACAAGGCATTCTTCCCAGCACTGGGCACCACCACAAATCTATAATGCCTTTAGCCAAGGAATTTTGTAATAGCTGTGCTCTCCTTCATATTCCTCTCTTCCCAATGTATGCTTAACTTCCCTCTTCCCTGGTGCTGCTATTAATGAATGACTAGTATTACTTTCACCCTTAAGAACATAGAGCAAAAATGCTTAGCATATTTTGTTCATTTGTTCAAAGCACCTGTTAAGCTCAGAGCTGAAAATAGTTACTGAGAGAGCCTGCCACTGCGAGGTACAATGTTCATAGACTAAATGTTAAAATCTTAACTAACATCTATTTAGTAGTACATACTGGACGTGCTAAGCAATTCTGCCTATTATCTCATAATGTCAACACCCCTTCCCCATGAATTAGTTCACTTCATTTTGTACATCTGAAAGTCTTGGAGAGCTTTTGAGTTGGCCACCAGTGAGTCCAAAGTCCCATAGTGCAGCACTAGCCATTCCACTAAAACTTCGTTTACCTACTGTTACCTGTTCAGCAAGAAAAGGCAATGGAGATGAACAAAACAGGACCAAATAATGAGGCCACACAGGACATCGAGGGGATATCCTAAAAGGAGTGGCAGGTCATAAACAGCAATGAGTTAAGTTTTTGAAGAGCTATTTGATAGGTTTTGAGTTTGAAGTAGGGATTAAGATCGATAATTATGGAGACACTAACTCAGGCAAAGGAGGTAGTGTATGCGAATAGACTTGAACTATAAACGGCTCTGAAACTACAGTGTGGTTTCTGAGCTATTAGCCTTAATGGCATAGTAGGTATGTTTAAATTGGTATAACTTCACAGTCATTTTTTTCAAAACTTGATTTCCTCCTACAAACCTCTAAAGAGGTTTGAAAGATAGTTACTTTGAGGAAACAAATATTCTAAAAGTCCAAGTTTGTAAAGCCAACTGTGTCCAAAACTTGCAAATATAGATTTTTGAACTTTAGAATCCAGTTAAATAAAACCATTGCAAACACTGCTAGGTGACGGACCAGGGATTTAGCTCAGTGGTTACGCCGCCTGGCTTGAAAGCTCAAGGACCTGAGTTCGATCTCCGGTGCCCTCTTCCCCAAAAAATCTCAGAACACTCCTAGCTGGAAGACAAATTTTAAAAGTAAAACAAAATCTTTGGAGGGGGGCTGTTTAACTCTGCCTCTAACCATTTGCTTGTATTTCTTCCTTATAAATAGCGCTGAACCAGCTGTCGCGTATCTGTTTCACAGAAAATTGTTACAATCTTGTAGTTTGGTACATGGTCTCCTCCAGAGAAGAAAGCAATGCCTCACCACAAACATTCCTATGAACGCCTCCTGGAGCTTTGTTTTGTTCGCACCTTTCAGCGATCCGAACACAAGTTTTATTAGTCTTACCTGTCAGGGATGATTTTTATCCAAGACGCTGCCCAGACACCCGATCTCCGTGTACTATTTAATTTCCTTTATTCTCTTGTCTTGGCTCCATTCCGGGACGGAGAGGAAAACAGGTGCCTGAGAGCGGCCTCGGTCGGACCCGCAAACCCACGGGCAGGACCCGGCTCCCCTCCTGCTCCGGCCGACAGGTCCTGCAAGAAAAGGATGCGAAACCCGAGCTGTGAAGAACTTCCCGAGTCCCGCCCGCCGCGCTGCAGGCCACGCCCCGGTACGTGCTCGGGCGCAGCTCCCCAGGGCCGGCCCGGCCCGCGGCCCACGGCCCCCACCCCCGCCCCGGGCCCGGGGCTGCGGCCAGCGTGTGGCCGCCCGCGGCTCCCGCCTACGTGTGCGAGCGCATGTGCGAGGCGCAGGGCGGGAATGGGGGGCGGTGCCCCTTTGTCTCCGGCGATGAGTAAGTGTGATCCTAGCGGTCCCTCAACTTTATGATGCTGTTGCACGGTAAACTGACCTTGGTGGAAACATTTCTGAGGTCTAAGAACATTATATCTATTTTTTTAATTAGTCTCATCTAATCATCTAGTTAAAACAGTTACTAATTTAAATGTAGCCCTCTTAAGGTAAAGACAGTTTATTTTAAATAACACACTTTGAGATATGCTAATTAAGTATATACGGATTTCTTCTACCAGATTGGTTGGACTTTTTTTTTTTTTTGCTTGGTTTTCGAATTTATTGTCTGCCAGCTATTAAGAATCCTTTGGGAGACAATCATGTTGGACAGAAGGGCCGTGAGTTTTCGGAATATGGAGACGCCTGGGGCCAAAAATTTAATCTCCTATAGTCTTAGCTTAAAATGGCCTCACTTTCTGCCAAGTGCAAAGGCGAGCATTGTTTACAACAGACCTCACCTTACAGGGATTGATTGCGCTTCTCCTGTCCCTCTCACAGGTGTTGCTCCTGCAGACCCTCCCTAATCAGACCCCTGCCTTAGTCCAAGAATCCACTTTCAAGGGAACCGAAACTTCGAGGACGCTTTGTCCTCATTATTACCTTTGCTTTTGCACAGGATTAGGTTTCGGTTATGAAAATTTCCAGATGAAAAGGGCTGTGCCAATCTGGATCTAGGTGACAGGTGACCTCTAAGACTCTGGTTTCTGAGGCTGAGTGATACCATTCCGTATGGGATTAAGGAGGAGCTTTTGGAAGATGCCCGAGGAGTTTGTTGTCCCCGGGTTTGGCCTCTAGCTATTCTTTAATCTCTCCTCTGCGAGCCCAAGCAGCTTGCCCCTCCCTCAGTTCTTGCTTGGGCTTCCTCCACTTCCTCTCATCTGCCCCATCCCTGCCACAGTACACTGTTGCCAAACTATTTTAAAACAAAACTGAGGATGTTATTTCTACATTTGGCATCCTCTCGGGGGAACAGGCTAATGAATGTAAAACTGGCTCCCTCGAGTTGGAATGCCAGAGGGCTTCCTAGAGTTCATTCCTACATCTTTTGTGATGATTTATAACAAGTACGATCACTTTGGTTAATGGTTACTTAAATTCAGTAGCTATTGATTATCTTCCTATGAGAGTTCCAATGCTTATTATGTATGTGATGCGGAGGAAAAAACTGTGAGGAATCTGCAAGATATATAGTATATTAATAATGTGTTTTTTTCTGCTGGTGTTTCACAGATGACACATTTCCCATATTTTTCATGAGACAGGGTCTATGTAGTTTAGTCTGGTCTTGAACTTACGATGCAGCTCAGGCTGGCCTCGACCTCCCAAGTGTTGGGATCACAAGTGTGTACCCCCACACCTGGCTTCTCGTGGAACATACTGTGTAATTTCCCATGCACCAGTTCTACACACACTGTATGATAAAGTCCAGATATTCACCTGTAAGTACAGTAGGGTTTGTACCTTGGGGCAGAAACCCTGTAATTATGAATCTTGGAGCTTATATGTTGCAACTGGGATATCTGCCCATACTCCTCACCAGAGAACATTGCTATGAAATGTGTTTACATTTTCTCTGCTGAGAGAGAGACAGCACACGTGTGCACGCCATAAGAACGAAGAAGTCAGAAGCTGTACCCAGAGGAACTGACTTTATCTGGAACAGAGGCTGGGAAAATTGAAACCTAAAGTGCTCTTGAAAACCATGGACGTTTGGATGATGAGCAAATAAGAGGCCGGTAGCTTCCTAAGAGCAACGCGCTAACTGCAGACCAGCTAGTTTACCAGTGAGAATCAGAGAAGAGCAGTAATGGGATGAGAACATACCTGAAAGCTGAACTAAAAACCTACCTCTTCAAAGGACTAGACTTCAGAGCAATTTATGTCTTAGGGTGTTGTCAAAATAATAGAGCAATTAGCTAGCAGTTAGCAGTTGCTAACAGCTGGGTGTGATACCAAAGGAGGCAAGCAGTTAGATGGAGAGATCAAGAAAAGAGATAATGAGCATGCTAGAACCATTATCAACCCACAGTGACAGCAGGGCCAAGGCTGCTGTCAAGGGAGCAGTATCAGAACTGTCATACCAAGGGAAATGGACTTCACCAAAACAATCCTGCCAGCTCATAAACAGGTAAGGAAAAACAAGTGTGACAGTTAAGCTTGATAGTCAATTGGACTGGCTTGAGAGCCACCTAAGATTAGTAAAGCATGGGACCTCTGGGCGTGTCTGGACAGGTCATAGAGGTGTGACTGGATACTGCAGTAGTCGGCTTTCCCATTGCTGACATTAGAATTTAAAGCAGAAGTTTAATTTGGCTCATGTTTTAAGGGAATCCAGTCCTTTGCTGGGTCCCAGACAGAAACATAATGAGAGAAGGCCATAGTAGAACTAGGCTGCTTAGTTCATGGAGAGCAGAAGGCAAAGAAGGGGGACAGTGCCAGCAAGAAAGGTATCTTAGTCACTTCCTTCTTGCTGGAATAAAATACTTGACACCCACAACCCAAAGGAGCATAGGTTCATTTTGGCTCACTGTCTCAGAAGTTTCAATTCATGGCTGGCCAACTCCAACGCAGAAACTGCATGGTATAAGGGCCAGGCAGAGGGAGACTGCTCACGTCATGGCAGCCAGGAAGCAGAAAGCACAAAGAAATGAGCCAGGGAAGGAGACAGACCCTTCTAAGTCGTGTTCTCAGATATCCAGTTCTAACCAGGCCCCACCTCCTATTGGTATACTCAGCAGCTGAACTCATTAGTGGGTGAATCCACTGATGAGTATAGCATCCCCATGATCCCATCACCTTCCAAAAGCCCTGCCTCTGAATGCATGAGACTTTTGGGAGACAATCTAAATCTAAACCATAACAGAAGGAGTGAGGGACCAGACATAGATCTCAAGGCCATGCCACCATGACCCACCCAGGCACACCTTGAAGTGTGTACTACCAATTCCTGGGGCAGATCCCAAAGGCAATCAAGTTGATACTGTAACCACCACAGATACCATTTCTTGTCTATCCTTGTCCTCTTCCTCTTTGGCACTGTTCTCCTGCTGTGCTTCCTACCTGTCGTGAACTGAACAGTTTCATTCCACCACAATGTTTCTGCCCTGGAGCCAGCTGATCATGGACTAACCCTCTAAAACCATGTACAAAATTAAACCTCTTCCTTTAAGTTCCAGGTGTGAGGTAGTGTAGTTTGTCCCAGCCATGGGAAAACTAATACAAAAAGTTGGTACTGAGAAGTGAGGTCATTGCTGTGACTATACCTGATCATATGGTTCAAAAACCTTTGGAATGGTTTGTAGGAGAAATTTGGAAAGCGTTGAAGATGTAGGCTAGAGAAGCCCTAGATTTCTGTAATCAGAGCTTGATGGGCAATTCTGGTGGGAGCTCAGAAGACCAGAATGCTGATAGGAATGTGGACAATAAAGCCTCATATGATTACAGATTGGAATGAAGACTATATATTGAAAATAAGATTAGAGGTTGTGTATGTTACACTCTAGAAAATGAAGCTGAATTTAAAGGTGGTGGACTAACTGATCTACGGAGTGTTATGGTTTAGAAATCAGATGTCCCCCAAGAGTCTCATGTGCTCACAGGTAGGGCTTGTGGAATGTGGGGCCTGGCCAGAAGAGGCAGGTCACTGGAGGCATGACCTGGGATGGTATATTGCTCTTCCCTGCTTCACTCTTACTTCCTGTCATACATTAGACAAGTAAATTTCCTCTAGATGTACCCTTTCACCATGCTGCCTACCATGCAAGGACTGAATCTTCTAAAACAGGAGCCAAAATAAACCTCTCCTTGTTAAGTTGCTGCTATTGGGAATTTTGTCCGAGCCATAAGGAAAGTGACTAAGATAGGTTGGAAATCTCAAGGCAACTCAACATTCAGACTGTGGCATGATTACTGCTGGCTTCTTTTAGCCAGATGTGTAGTGAGAATTGGAAGTGAAAAACAAGAGCAGAAAATTTGAAAAACTTCAATTTTGGCCCAGAAGGGACCACTTGTAAAGTTGGAGCCAAAGAAGCTGTGATTGCTAAAGATTTGTGTTATTAAAAAGAAACATGGGCTGGGGATTTAGCTCAGTGGTTCCGGCGCCTGCCTCGAAAGCGTTAAGGTCCTGAGTTTGATCCCCAGTACCAAAAAAGAAACAACATACTTTGAACTGGGAGAAGAAAGATGCCTTCTGTCTCAGAAATCAGCAAGACCGCACACACTGCAGGCTCAATGGTGCAAAAATATAAACATTTTCTTTGAGAAAAATATATCCTGGTCCCTCTACTACAGAAGGGCTACCTAGGGAATTTGTTTCCTGAGATTCATTTCACCATGCTCAGCTATCTAGGACCTCAGAGGTTATCTGAAGCCATGGTCCAAGGGGGTCCAGCTATTGCTTATGCTGGAAGCAGATCTTGGCATTGTCTATGTGATACTGTTTTTTTAGGCATATAGATAGATGCAAGAGTTGTGAGGTCAGGGAGGCTTCTACCAAGATTTGCCTGGAAGGCCCAAAAGGCCAGGCATTGTGCCCCTGAGAGGGTGGAGTGTGAAGCTTGCAAATGAAGCTGAAATTGCAGTAGAGACCACAGGAAGTCAGAAATGCTAAAAACATGGGATGTCTGCCAAGGAAAGCTATAGGCTTTGAGAGGAGCCAGACCAAAAGAGAGGCCATACAGGTGGAACTAACTGAGCCCTTTGCAACTCACATCTTACTACCACGCACCCTGGATGCCAAATATGGAGTTACAGGGGACTTAAGTGTTTGTCCTACTGGGTTTCAGTCTGGCTTTGATTCAGTCCTCTTCTACTGCCCTATTCCTCCCTTTTGAAATGGGAATGTTTACACTGTACAATTGTATATAAGGAATATTGTAGAGAATGGGAAAGGGTACATTACCAGAAACCCTGCAGTAGGTCTTGGTCTCCTGTGAGCCACAACAGTGCAAGGTGAATTAAAGAATAAAGACAGGAAGTGAGACTTAAGAAACTGGGTTCTGGGCCTGATCAATGCTGCTCTGGGCAGCAAAGATGACACCCTGAGCTTGCCACTATTTACTGGGTTCATAGGGAGTAACAGATGGTGGTGATAATCCTAAATTGGCAAGGATTGAATAATTGGAGGAAGTATCAGATGTCTTGGAGGATGGCAGTAAACCTATAACTATGAGGATCTTATGCTGATGAGGATCTTAGGTTGATGAGAAACTTATATGATTAGGTTGGTCAGATGAGCAAAGATGTTCTTACAACAGTAGGTGGGATGATTTAAGCTGATAAGGAATTTGTCCCTCCCCAGTTGAAACCTTTCTCTTACTATTCAGTTCTGTTCTCAGGGAACCAGGATGTCTTCAACTGATGTAATGTTGCCCTTAAGTGTTACAGATCATGGGACCATTGAGGTGTATCAGCTGTGACTGGAGGCTAAAATAGAGTTGTTTCGGCATGTCATAGCTGGCCTGTAGGCCAGAAGACTAGGCCTAATCTTAATTTGTGAAGTGATTTTTCCCCAAAATTATGTAGAATGGCTCCCAACAGAATATGTAACATACTTTTCAGAGGTTTACAGCTAAGATTTTTTATCTTGAATCATAGAGGAAACTCTGAACTTGAACTTTTGAGCAATTATGAAGCTATTGAGACATTGAGAAAGGGATCATTGTGTTTTCAGCTATACATGGAATAGTTAGATCATGTTAGTTGGAATTATGACCTTGTTTTAACTTGAAGATTAAGCATGGTTTAAGGAGATGTATTTTGCTATCAAGTTGACAAGGGTTGGAATGTGATAATTGAGCTGGATTATCAACTTGATTAACTAGAGAACCACCCAGGGGATTAGAAAAGCATATCTTTGTGTGTGTTTGGATGGATCATGGAGTTTCAACTTTGGACACTCTGTCTGGTCTCTGGCCCTTTCTTCTCTGGCACCATTCTACTCCTTTGCTTCCTAGCCATCATAAACTGAGCACCTCTGCTACACTGTGCCTTTCTGCCATGATGTTCTTGCTTTGGAGCCAGGTAACTGTGGACTAAACCTGTAAAACTATAAGCCAAATAAAACTTCTCCTCCTTTAAATTGTGGATGTTGCATAGTTTGTCCCAGCAATGGGAAAGCTGACCAACACAATAAGCTTTGAGGCAATTTGGGGGAATTCTGGATAATGACTTGTCATTTTAATTTTTAAAATATTTAATTTTTAATAATTATGAGACATAAAAAGACAGGTAATTTTGATTCATAGAAAGGAAGAATGGTTGGATAGAAATTACATGTCAGAGGGCCCAGATGGCTAATTTAACTCAAAAAGATTTTAAAGCAGCCATTAAAAATATATTAAAAATATCATACTTAAAGATGTAAAAGAACATATGAAGACAATGGCTTGTCAAATACAAAATACAGGTAGGTAGGGCCGGGGATTTAGCTCAGTGGTTCTGCTGCCTGCCTCGCAAGCACAAGGTCCTGAGTTCGATCCCCGGTACCAGACAAAATACAGGTAGGTAGAAATTATTTTAAAAGAGTCAGAAATTCTAGAGTTGAAAAGTAAAATAATTTAAATTACTAGACTCTTCATTGAGCAACTGCTGGGTGCCATGCACTTTTAGTGTTGGTAGTTCAGTAGCCAACAGACACACACCCATGCTCCCATGTTTATATTTAACATAATATAGATGGAAGTCTTAGGCAGAGAAGTGAAATAAGAGGAGAAAATTAAACTAATAGTGCAGGAATTGGGAAGGAAAAAACAAACTTAATTTTTCATAGTTGCTGATTTCACCCTAGGAAACCTCAAATCTTTAGAAAAATTAGTAAGAGTTTAACAAGTTTGACTATTAGATCAATGTATAAAATTCAATTGTAGCTGGGGCTGGTGGTACACACCTGTAATCTCAGCACTCAGGAGGCTGAGGCAGGAGGATTGCCATGAGATCAAGGCTAACCTGGGCTACATAGTGAGTTCAAGGCTAGTCTGCACCACAAAGCAAGACCCTGTCTCAAAACAAACAAACAAACATAAAAAACCCAAAACCAAAACCAAAATAATTCAATTGTATTTTTACATAATAGAATTAAGCAATTATAAAATGTACAGAAGTAAACAATACCAAATACAATAGCCAACAAAAGCAAACGTACATAAAAAAAAATCCAATCAAAGATGTTGACGGGGCAAATTTTATATTATCAATGGTAAAAGTGACTTATGAAATATTTAGACATAGTATTATAAAGATGTTATTCCTTTCCAAGTTGATTTATAGATGTAATGTAATCCTGTTAATGTCCCAGTAGCAATGTATCTTAATTTCTCATTGCTGGGACAAAATACCAGACACCTACAAGTTAAAGGAGGAGAGGTTTATTTCAGGTCACAGTCTGTAGAGGTTTCAGTCTATACTCAGCTGGCTCCATGGCAGCGCAGCATGTCGTAGGGACACAGCAGAGGAGAAACAGTCCATGGCAGGGCAAGCATAAAGCATTGAGCAGCAAGCCTTCCTTTTCCTTTTATTCCATTCAGGCAGTAAGCCTAATGGTTAGTGCCACCCACATCCAAGTGGGGGGTTCCCATTATCCACACCCAGAACTGTGCTTAGTAAGTGGACTAATCAAGTTTTCATTCCTTAGTCCAGTATCACACACCCATGATCTAGCCACTTCCTCAAAGACCCACCTAGGAGTGCATGAGGCTTGGGGAAACATATAAACTATAAGCCATAACATTCTGCCCTGGCCTCCAAAAGACTCATGAAAAATGCATTTAGTCCATCTCTAAGAGTTGCCAAAGTCCTAACAGTTTTGGCACTGCTGAAAACTAGTCCAAATTTTTCTCTGGGATTTAAGACAAACTCTTAGCTGCAAGCCCCTGTAAAGATGAAAAGAAAGTTAAGCACTTCCAACGTATAATCTCTCTCCAAAAGTTTCACATAGAGGGATGGAAAGGAAAGCAACCAAAGCAAGACCAAAATCCAGCAGGGTAAACATCAAATCCCATAGTTCTATATCCAGCACCTGGGGCAGTCATGGCTAATGTGAACTCCAATGAGCTTGTGTGGCTCTACTTCTATGGCACTCCTGGTGGTTGTAGCCCTCAGGGCTTCTTTCTTGAGCTAACTTTGCTCACTCCTTGGAACTTTCCTTAGATGATCCACATTCCTGACTTCTCCAACTTTCTGTGGTCTCCACTGCACTTTTGGGTTCACACTCATAAGCTTCACACACTGCCCTCTCAGGGGCACACTGCCTGGCCTCCCAGACCTTCTTCTGAAATCTAGGGGGAAGCCTTCCTGACCCAACAACTTGCAATGTGAATGCTCATAAAACTAGCACCATGTGAATAATCCCAATATCTGCCACCAGCTGGAGCAGTAGCCAAGCTTCCTTCTTTCTTGGCTGTAGGAGTAGAGTACCTGGATGGCTGAGCACTATGAACCCAATGCCAAGGAGCAAATTCTCTAGGTTGCTGCCATTCTGGGACATGGTGCTCTGGGGGCTGTCTTCTCAAACCAAAATCTTTCACCTTTGCAATTTTGAGGCTGCAAAGTGTGGAGTACTTCTGGCTCTTATGATGTCCTCAGCTCATCTTTTTTATTGTCCTGTTTTGAAATACTATCTTTTTATTGGTAATATTTTTCAGCAACCAAGTTCTCCTCTGTTCATCTTTGCATGTTGCAGCTTTACTGGAGCTTTCTTTCTGGCCAAATTCAAAACTTTTAACATCATTCAGCTGGGCTCTGCTCTTGATTCTGGAGCGATCTAGCTAAAAGCCCCCAACAGTAGCCATGCCACTGCCTCAACATTAGACTGCTTTGAAATTTCTCCAGCCAGATTTTCTCCTGCTGTAGTGAATCTCAGTCTCCTGCAAAGTATCTAGACATGAGCAATATTTATTCAGAATTTCTGCCAGAACATAACACACATGGCCTGGAGTCCAGCTGCCAATACAGTCCTTGTTCCCAATTGAAACCTCCTAAACCTGGTGTTTACTGGCTGCATTTTTATCAGCATTCTGGTCTTCCAATCTTGGACCAGAATTTCCTATCAAGTTCAGCTTATAATATTCTAGGGCTGCTTCTTCAGCCACCATTTCCAGACTCTTCCCACAAGCCAGATCCAAAGGTTGTGAACCACATGGTCAGGTAGCATCACAAAAATGACCTCACTTTTGGTACCAAAATCTTGTCTTAGTTACTTTCTCATTGCTGGGTCAAAATACTCAACATTCACTAATTGAAAGAGGAAGTTTATTTCAGCTCACGGTTTTTAGAGGTTTTAGTCCATATTTGGCTGGCTCCAAGGCAGGGTAGCATGGCAGAGGGGCATGGCAGAGGAGAAAGTCTGTGGCAGGGCAGGCAGAAAACACTGAAGAGCAAGCCTTTCTTTTCCTTTTATTCCATTCAGACTACAAGGGTATTGGTTGGTGCCACCCACACCCAGGGGACTAAGCAAGTTATCACATACCCTTAGTCCACACACCCATGATTCAGCCCCCTTCAAAAGCCCCACTTATGGGTGTGCATGAGGCTTTAGGGAATATCTAGATATAAGCAGTAATAGTACAGTTAGAAACAAGGGAGATGAAGGACTCACTCCTTTCCCTCCATTTAATTCTAAACAAGCCTACAGTTATTCCTACTTCTATTGTCTGAAAAGGGGTAGAAGATAAAATAAAAACCAGGAGATCTCTGATGCTTTAGGCAAGAGCACATGTGTGTTGGATCTCCCAGCCTGACCTTTCAGTCACCTTTACTCTGCTCCCACCTTATTACAGATTCACAAATATGCACTACATGTCATAAATATAATTAAGATCACAGTGAATTCGGGGATAGGCATGAATGTTAAGAGCCCTTAAGATGACTCATCTCCCTGTCAATCATTCCTGTCAGTCACCCCCGGAGATTCAGGGGGAGATACCTAAGTTGAGGTTCCTGGCCTTTAACCACTTACAAGACCAATTGTTTAAATACATGATGACCAAAAATTATGTATTTTTGGGTTAATTTTTATAAGATAATATAACAGGAATATAAAAATGTCAATTTTATCAAATTTTTTCAACACAAGAATCATCTGGTTGGAATAACACCTGCCTGAGCAATACTCAGGATAGCCCGTAAACATGCTGCACTCAGGGTAAACCTGATTTATACATGCTTTTGTTTGTTGTTGCTGTTGCTGCTTTTGTGTGCTTTGACCTGTGTGCAGTGCTTTTCTGTCACCCTGCAAAAACAATGGGATAAGTGTGTTCAAAGCAAGGGAGAATCTTTCTGGGGGATTAGTGCCAAAGTATCTTTGACTTTAATAAATTTTTAAAAATTTAAACATTCACTATATCTTTGTAATTATACCTCATACATACATAAGGTTGTACATATAACCCATACCATGTGTAAGAACCATTTTTGATAGATTATGGTAGATTAAAAGTAAAAACTTAAAATAGTTTAAGACTTTGGGAATAAAATTATGGTAAAAAAAGCTTGCACTCCAACTAAGTTTTGTGTAACTTTTCCATGAATTAAGAGATTTATTGTTGCTGGGAAAAGGTTGCCCAGTAGGGGACTATAGTTCCCATCCCCTTTTGTTCTTGGATGGGTCCATATGACTTTTTGCCCATGGAATGTGGACTGAAATGGTATGCATCAGTGATTCTCAAACTATCCTTAATAATGGGCCATTTCCCCTAATCTATCATGGACTGATATTTCTGTGAACTAAAATAAAAATAAATTACTAGAAAAAATGATATTTAAAAAGTTATCCCAAATACAAACCCATTTTTCTGTTATTAGACTCAACAGACATGAAATTACTCTGTCAAACTGCTATAAAAAGTTTGCTGTGGGATTTTGTGTAGAGAGATGGGACATCAAGGCCTTTTTCCCAGGAAGCAGCTTTATTCATCTTGGCACTGACTCAGCAGATTCGTATCCAAAGGCTGAGTGCTGAACATGACATAGTTACACCCTTTTACACAATTTTTGTGTCTGTCTCCCTTCTATAGGCATATACTAACATTTTACAGCCTTGTTGGGTATCCATTAACATCCTACAGTCTGGTTGGGTATGATTTATGTTACAGTCACATCACAAATACACATGTACACAGAGGCTGATAGTTACAGCCCCAGCACATTGGGAGGGGCCCTAATGCAGTCCTCCCATTCTATTTTGGGCGAAAGAGCATCATCCTGGTTCAGAGGTTTATATTTCCATAACATCATCACGTGTGTGAGGTCGTTTTTCTTTCGAGCATCGTTAAGCCACTAAGTATTAAAGGTTTACAGTTACACTACTATTATCTTGACTAATGATGAAATGTAGGAAAAATATATTAAGCTTAAGACACAAAAGTCCCTATCAGAAAAGATGAAGATAGACAATAACAAAAATAAGAATTTTTGTAAATGAGAAACACAATAAATTGTGCCATTGAGTGCTTGCCTAGCATGCATAAGGTTTTGGGTATACTCTCCAGCACCAACAAAACAAAACAAATTAAAGATAATAAATAAAAACAAGTATCACATTGAAAAAAATATATTTACAATACACATAAAAACATCAGTTTACTAAGAATATATAAGGTGTTCCTAGAAATCCATATGAAAAAGTCAAATAACCCAATTGAGAAATGAACAAAATATAAACACAGGTATTTTACAGCACAGGAAATATTAACAGGAAATTCGAATTTCAAAATCTGCATACCACACTAGTAATCAGAGAAATGTATATTAAGAGCACCTTTTGATATCAAGTTTCTGAGTTGATAGGGCTCAAGCAAGAACTCGCATACAATTTGGAAATGTCTAAAGTTGAACATGTACAAATATTCTCATGCAACAATTCCATTTTGGACACACAAGTATATACTCTAGATGGCTGCAACATACAAGTAGAGTCACTATATTTAGCAAATAGAATTACAGTATGCTACTATGGTTTATATCCACAATGCCCAGATATATCTATGCCCTTTATATCTAAAGACCCAGGTATTGAAAGCCTGGTCCCTAGACCATGGTGTTGTTGGGAGGTAGAGGGACCTTTAGAAGGTGGAGCCTAGAAGAAGAAATTAAGTAACTGGGAACATGCACTTGAAGCAGACACTGAGATCCTTTCCACTTCCTGTTTCCTTTTGCTTCCTGGCTGCCATGAGGTGAGTGGCTCTCTGCCACATTCCCACCATGAGGTACTGCCTTGCCACAGGCCCCAAATCAACAAAGACAACTCACCATGAACTGAAAAACCCTTTTCGGTTTTTATGTTGATTATCTTGGGTATTTTGTCACAATGAAGTAAAGCTAATACAAATGCCCAAATTGAAATTAAGGTAAACAAAGAATACTTTTTTAGTTGATCTGAAATTCAAGTTTAATTGGGTCTTCTCTACTGTATCCCTACAAAGAAGAAGTGACATACAAGTGTTTATAGTAGCACTGTTTATAAAACCAAAATCTGGATTCCACCTAGATTTTCAGAGGAAACAATGGAAAAACTATATGTTAACAATGGACTATTGGGCAATAGTGAAAGTGAACTACAGTTATAAATAACAAGATAAGTAACTCTTAAACATCAAGTTTAATAAGCAATTCAAAAATATGTATTAATTGCAATACCATTTTCATAAAACTCAAAACCAACTACAACTAAAATATGTTTAAACATACAGATGGGCTAAATGTATACAAGAGAAACTAAATTCAAGATGAGTGTTACTAAGATAGGGCAAAGTTATTAGTATGTTTCATATTAATATGAGGGGTTGGCAATATTCTGATTCCTAAACAGGAAGACACGTTATACTGCTAAGCTTCTAATCTCACACATCGTCTAAAGTTTTTGTTTACATAGAATATAAAAGTATTTAAAAAGAACAATGATCAGGAAGGTGAAAGGAGTTGATCCTCCATTTCCAGATAGCCCATTCCTTTTCTAGTATATCAGGATACATCTAAAGTATAGCACTTGTAACAGCTTGTCTTGCAGTCAGAAAAACAGTCTAAAGTGCTATGCAGCTAGCTTCTGGGAGAAGGCAAGAGGCAGAGTCAGTGTAGCCAAATAATAAGACATATCAAGTAGGCAATCTCTACTAACTACTGTGCTTGCTTGTAGCACAGGAGTGTGTGGGATGGCAGTTTACAGTAGGGTATGAAATACAGCTCCTCTTCTCCAGAGGGGGTCTCAAGACTACTAGGGATACAAGAAGACAGCCACACATTAAGCTGTGTATTAAGTGGGCATGGACTGTAAGGATCTGGACGATCAGAGGAAGAACAAGTTGAGTCCATTTCCCAGTAAGTGCTCTTCTAAAGTCTTTCCACGTGGGGGTTGTAGGTTGTGGGTCACTGACTTCCCCCACTCTACGGTCCCTTTTAAGAAGAGTGATAGTAACGGTAAAGCCAATTTACATACGCTAGCGGAAAATGAAGACCTAAAAGCTTATTGGGGCTCACAGAAGTCTTGATAAACAAACCTCTTCACCGCAATTAAAAGTCCCAATCTTCGTACTCTAACGATAACGCCGCTCACAAAACTCCGCCGTCCTCCGGCGCATGCGCAGTAATCACCAGGAACTCTAGCACGGGCCCGGATGAAGGCGGAGCTAAAGGAGCCTGGGAATACGCCACAGCGTACGTGCGTCCTGTCGCAGGGGGCGGGGCATCCCGTTTTGGTTCCGGGGTGACGGCTGAAAGCTGGTAGGTGAGTATTGAGTGCGAACCGCGCAGCCATGGAGACTTCTTCCTGCTTGCAGGCCGATTGCGAAACGCTGCTTAGCCGCTTTCAGGAGATGGACAGTGTACGCTTCGAGGACTTCACGGAGCTCTGGAGGAAGATGAAGTTTGGGACCGTCTTCTGGTGAGTGACATCTGCTCGCTGACTTCTCGCGCTTGTGGCGGGGTAGCAAGTTGCTTTCTTCAGTCTGTGCCGTGGCCGGGGGAGAGGCCCGGCGAGGGGCGGCCTCTGCCTGCCTGGAGGCGGACGCTCTGTACCTGGCAGTTTCGCTGGGCCTCGATTACTCTTACCAAATGGGAATCTGACCACCCCGGCCACTGTCTTGTTCTTCTGGAATCCCATGTTTAAAAACAAACCAGTGCCCGAGCAAAGACAAAATCCTGCCCGATTGCATTAATTTTTCGTGCAACAACCAACGTTCTCTTTCTAAAGTTCAAATTTGATGTCACTTCCCTTCTCACCTCCCTTCGGTGGTTCCCGTTACATTTGGGATAAAACTCAAATTCTTAACAGGGCTGGCAGTCCTTTGCAGTGCTCTGCCGGTGTTCCAGCCTCCTGGCGCCGTCCCCTCAGCGCTCTCGCTTTATTGCCCCAGCGATTGCCTTTCGCCCTCCACTGGCATTTCCTAAGCCGAGACCCTCTTCCCTACTCCCTTTGCCCACTTTATTCTTCACCCACACCTATGCCCAAATAGCAGTTCCTCCCGGAAAGTTTTGCCCTCCTAGACGTGCTCCGTTTTTTCCCCATAGCACCCTATGCTTGTCTCACCACTTAACCACCTTTAATTGTGTAGTCCAGGAAAGGAGTGCAGGATAATTAATGGTTAAGAGCGCAGATGATGGAGTCCAGCTGTCTGAATTTGAATGCAGGATTTGGGACTAGGATTTGGGGCGAGTTACTTGTTTGAGCTTTCTTATCTGTAAAATACTGTAGAGATGATGGTAATATCTGTGAGGATTAAGTGAGCTAATATAAACCTTAAATACGTTTCAAGTACCCAATAAATATTTGTGTATATTATTACTTTTACATTTTTCTTCCACTAGACTGAACTTGAGAACCATGATTGACAACGTATAATATTAAAAAGGCTAAATAATTGATTGAATGAGACTTTCGGATTAAAACTGTGTTTTGCTGAATCAAATGTAAAGGTTTTCTTTGTTAATGTAAACAAGTTATGTAGTTTGTAAATTATAGGGGCTGGGGGATGAGGAGCTATTTATTGTACAGCTACTGAAAGGAGAACCCGTTTTTTAAATAGCTACCAAATGTAATACACTTATAGCTTAATTTATTTAATCCATAAAACAACTATGAAAAATAAATATAATTATCCTTGTTGTGTAAGTGAAGAAATTGAAGCTTAGGGAGGTTAATTTTTCCCAGATTGCAATTAGAAGGTGGAGCACATGTTGGAATCTGTGTGTCTGCCTGTTTCTAAAATCCATCATCTTTCAGGTTGTATTCCTTGGGGAAAAACAAAAAGGGCACATCAGAGAAAATTTTCAAGGCTTACCCTAATAGGGAAGTAATTTTGAAGGAGGCAGCATGTTCGCTTCCTTGTAATCAGATATAATAAAGCCAGTACTTACTGGCTGCAGAGCTATTAAATGAAAATTTCAACATATTTATATTTGTAAAGTGTGTCAGTTACTTATACCTGTTTAATACACTTTGAGACATTTATTTTACTTAAGAGTATATTAAAAAGATTTTTTGGGCTGGGCATTTAGTTCAGTGGCACCGCGCCTGCCTCGAAAGCCCAAGGTCCTGAGTTCGATCCCCGGTATCAAAAAAAAAAAAAAACAAAGATTTTTTTTTTTTAATCTACTTATTTCAGGTGTCATATAGAAAATGATCCAAAATGTGCTCATATTGGGTCTGAAGTTGTAAGAAGGATGTCATATGGACTTTATTTATTTTTTTTGGTACCGGGGATCGAACTTGGGTCCTTGCTTGTGCAGCAGGTGGCGAAACCACTGAGCCAAATCCCCAGCTCTCATATTGACTTTATTACAATCTTGCTTTTTTTAAAAGTTTTGGTTAGGGTGGCAGTTTCAGATAGTTTATTAGTAATAATTTCAAGTTTCTTCTTTAGTTTCCGATCAAATTGGCAAGTAAAGTTGGTGCTTTTTGAAAGCTGTAGGTCATTACCTAAGCTTGTGTGACAGTGTCAGAAGGACAGCACTAAAGTAGCCTTTTGTTCTTGAATCCAGGAAAGGTCATGTAGGAAATCTTTATACCATTACTGGCAATTGCTTTTAAATAAGTATATACCTGTTCTGTCCTTTTTCATCATTTATTTACTTAATGAATCATAATATTTTTTTGTTTTGTTTTACAGTGGCAAAATGAGAAATTTAGAAAAGAACACATTTACAAAAGAGGCTTTAGCTTTGGCTTGGAGATATTTTTTACCTCCATATACCTTCCAGATAAGAGTTGGTGCTTTGTATCTGCTGTATGGATTATATAATACCCAGCTGTGTCAACCAAAACAAAAGGTAATGTTGGTGAGTTGTTTTCCTCCAGTAGAAATGTGAAACAAGTACCTTATTCATTCTACAATATGCTGACTTAAATAGAAATAGCGTGTTTTAAAATTTAATACATTTACAAATAGAGACTTATGATTTGTACAATTTTTTACTCTTTATTATTGCAGATTAGAGTTGCTTTGAAGGATTGGGATGAAGTTTTAAAATTTCAGCAAGATTTGATAAATGCACAACATTTTGATGCAGCTTATATTTTTAGGAAGCTACGACTAGACAGAGCATTTCACTTCACAGCAATGCCTAAATTGGTATGTTGCCTTAAGTAATTGTCTTTTTCAAAATGAGCAGTTGTACTTTATTTTCCAGAAAGCACCTCAATCTACAGAAAAATGGAAAGACTATTAGTAGTGTTCAAGACTTACAGCCTTCTTAAAATAGAAGAAAATGTTACTTTTTTTCTTGCAAACGAAGTTCAACCTCTGCTTTTGAATGTCGTATGTTTCTGGAGGCCATGTATAAGCAAATTTGGGGGAGAGGAAATGAGATTTAGCAGCTTCATGTGCATGTATCTTTTTAAATTTGAAAGTCTGAGGAGTTACCCAAAGAGGACCAAGGAATTTTAACTTGTCAGTTGGTGACAAGGTGGAACTTCTCTTAAAATCTTATTTCTTTAATCTTGTGACAATTCAGATACTAGGTTGAAGAAGTTCTGATTCTGCCATTACCTGGCAAATTGTTAACTTCTGAATCTCATTTGAATTTATAACAAGGTGGCTTGGAATCTAATGGGACAGTCCAAATCTATAGTCTTTGGAAGATGAATATTTAATAAATATTTAATAAATATACACTTAGAGATGCTTTTGTTTTATTCATATTTATTGATGGTTTGTACTGCTGACTTATTTTCAAAATATCTTTTAATAGACATGCATTTTAAAAGACATTTCCTATCTCATAGCTTTCATATAGAATGAAGAAAAAAATTCAACGAGCTGAAATTACAGAAGAATTTAAGGACCCAAGTGATCGTGTAATGAAACTTATCACTTCTGATGTATTAGAGGTAAATTTGCTTTTGTGCCCTTGAATATAAAAAAAATTTTATTGTCAATTGTATATTGAGGTTATAACTTACTCTACATATGTAACTAACTCTATTAATCTGTTAGCAAAAGGCATTTATTTCCTAAGTTCCTTTTTTAAAGCACTTATTTCTTTCCTTTGTTTCTTTTTACAACATTTATTTAATTGGATGGTAATTGGAGATGGACAGTATTGAAAAATCTTTTTTTGGCATGGGTGAGTAGTAGTACTCACAGACTTCTACAAGGGCAGAAAAGCATTGCCCTAGGGTTCTGACAATCCCAATGCTAGGTTACATATGCCCTTCTAATCAGTGACGTTTCAAAAGAATATAGTCAGAGGAGGAAGTGGCAGGGACATCTTGGTCACATTTATTTCATCTCTTGGAACCTTAATTTTCTTAATACTAGGATCACAACCTTTTTTTTCTGAGACAAGATCTTACTATGTTTCCCTCACTTGAGCTCAAGGGATCATCCTACTTCAGCCTGCTGAGTAGTTGGAAATACAAGTACCCTCACCTCACCTAGCCATGACTGCAATCTATATTCTGTCCAGTTGTGAGAATTGAAATGAGGTGAAGCCCGAGTAGTACTGAGTGTGACATGTAGCACATAGTGGATCTGTAAGAAGTGTTACTTCTGTTTTTCCAAACTCTGTTCACGCTTCCTAAATCTGCAGTGAAAGAGGAATCAGACCTTTGATTTGCTTAAGTATTCATATACCCCAGAGTATCTGCCTGCCCGGTTGCCACTGTGTTCATAATTCAGGGAGCAAATTGATTTGAAAGCATTCTAGCCTTGTTCCATAAAGTGACTTTATTTTTGAGAATAAATTTTAATCTGGAAACCATGAGTGGCTTTCTGATGGTTCACCCCCCTCCTCCACTACAATGTGTGAAGAATTGATGTTGTACATCTGGATACTTAAGAGTGAGGGCTGAGTCAGTATGCTTGGCTTCTCAAAGTTATTCATGTCTCTAAAAAGGTTAAGAATAGAAGGAAATGACATGTTTACCATGAATGTCTGAAGACATAGTATAATACAGACACTATGCAGGATGCTTTGTGTAAACCATTTTCTTCTGCCATATTCCTGCAAAATAGATGTATTTATTTATTTATTTATTTATTTATTTATTTATTTGGGTACTGAGGATCAAACGGGTCCTTGAGCTTGCAAGGCAGGCGGTAGAACCACTGAGCTAAATCCCCTGCCCCAAAATAGATGTTTTTAATAGTTTTTAATTATTTTTTATAGTAGACATTCTTATCCTTGCATTAAAGTTGAGTTAGATAAGAAAATAAAGCTAACAGAGATACAGAGACAATAGGAAGTAGTGGAGTTAAGTTCATACATATTTCTGAATGGCTGCAGTGCCTTTGTGTTGGACCTGGGCTGGAACTAGAGTCACAGATTTATCATTCAGCAGACATCTGAGAATCAAGTATAATAAAAAGCAGGGTTTTTTCCTCCTCTAGTAGCTTAGTGAGAAAGAAGTGCATTAAAATACATGTTATAAAAGTACTTTGTATAAGACCCTAGCCCAGAAACCCTCCTGGAGAAAAGCGGTATGGGCCCCCATCCCACCAAGTTTGAACCCTACCTTTTAAGAAGGAGGGATAAGGAACAAAGCACCCCCTTCCCCTCTAACTGTAATGGCTCCAACCCTCTGTGACTTTGGCCCAGGTTGGGCAAGGGCAGAGAGAAAGAATCCTTGAGGACCAACCCCAGTGGTCTGGGAAGAGGGAGGTAGAAAGAGACGGGTCTGACTTGGGGACTCCCTCCTCCTGCCCCAACCCCCAAGGAAGTGACCAGATCCCAGAGATGGGAAGGGGCTAGATGGGAAGGGCCTGCTCTTTGAGTTACATGAAGGTACTGCTTCTGAGGCTGCTGTTGCCCACATAGGTGTGAGGAGGACACTTGCACTGCATTTGGGAAGGCGGAGGGTGGCAGGTGATGAGAGCATCTGCCCTAGGCCCTTGCTCACTCCTCCCAGGGCCTTTCCCTGGGGAGTCTGGAAGCCTAACGGCCCCAGGGAAGGCGGAGAGAGCCTTCCCTCCCCTCTCCATCCTCACTCTGGGCACCCTCTCCAGTTGTTCTAAAGAAGCTGTTGTGCCAGTCTTTCCCCCCTGCCTCCGCTCCCGTCCTAGACAATTTCCTTGTGCCGCTTGTATTCCTGGATAGCTCCGCTTTGTATGTGTGTGTTGTGGGTGGGGATAGGTTCTGAATGGAGTGAGTTTGGCAGGGGTTCAAGAGGGGCTGGAGGCAAGATGGAGGAAGAAGCCACAGGAGCCTGGGAGGGAGGGTGCCTACTCTCGCTGCCGTGTGTCTTGCAGATGTGCCAGTATGGGCAGGGTGGGCCGGGAGGGTGCCTGGCCGAGCAGCCCCCAGGGTGGCGCTCTCAGCAATACAGCTTCCCTGTCTGGGGGATGGCAAGACGGGAGGGGACCTGGGGGTTCCCTGTGTACAGCTGTGGATATTCAGGAGTGTTCCCAGTCTGGTGCCCGCTCTGGGCATCAGTGTGTGTGTGAACCTCCCCTTCCCCATGCCCTGCATGACCTGTGATGCTGCAGACACCACCATCCTGTGTGCAGGTGTGTCGGGCAGGGAGGGGTGCGTTTCATGTCCTGTTGCAACCTCTCCCCTGTGACGCATGTACTCGGTTGTAGGAAGTAAAGAGAACTGAGCACAATTTACTGGATTCTAGTTGAATCTTTCCCTACGCAATTTCCCCATCCCTACCCTTCCCCTGCCCTGGATCCACCTGTGGTGCTAGTGTTGGGGTCAGGGGTGTTTAATGCTGGTGGGTAGCAATAAAGGCCAGGTCTGCCCCGATGCCTGCATCCCCAGGGTGCTGAGGGCAATAGGAAAAAGTGGGGCCCTCGGTGCCTTTGCCCCACCCCTCCCCTCCCTGGGCTAAAGCCCAATGCTCTCCCTGAAGATTGATGCACCCTGCCCTCCCCAGGCCCTACTCATGTCCTCCCCAACCTGCATCGAGCCCTCCCACCACACCCTGGTTTTCTGTGCTGTTTTGGTGCAAGTACAGTTGTCATAGTCATGGCTTTGGGATGGGTTCTGTTTATTAAAATCCTATTGCTCCTAAAAATAAAAAAAAAAAGGTGCTTTATTATTTGGGAAGGAATTTATATTTTCTAATTTTTTGGCAGAAGGGGAATTATTGAGAAGTTTTAGTAATTAGATTTAGTGTCTGGACACTGTTACCTCATTGCAGATTCTGTGTATGTGAGCATTCACTGCTACCAAGCAGTTTCTGATTTCTTGGCCGGGTGTTGATTCCACCAGAATTTCCTGCAGTTCATTGAACAGTCAGGCTTGGGAATGCTTGGATGTTATCACAGTAGCCACCTGTCACTAGTTCGCTGATGATCTGAGACACAAGTCCCTATGCCAAGATTTATACGCGTTCTTAAGTCTGACTGTTATGGGCTGTCTTCTTACCCCACAGACATGAACATTGGCTCAAGATTTTGTGGGGAGGGAACCTTCATTAATAATGTCATAAGTGGTATCATAACACCTTCTATATCTTATCACTCAACTAATAATGAAACTTAGGGCCACATAGGTTTTTGAGAGCCTGTGGAGGGTTGGGCGAAAGTTGTCATATAGGAATTTCCAGAACAGCAGAAATAACTATAGATGGATTATTTTATTTTGTCTTATTATACTTTTTTGACGGTACTGGGAATCAAACCCAGGGCCTTGTACCTGTTAGGCAGGTGTTCTGCTGAGCCACATCCCCAGCCCTGTAAATGTCCTAGATAATGACAGTATGATGTAAAAAATATGTTCTTGTCAGAAGTGAAATAATGATACATTATAATGTAAATAATTTGTTATGTCTGGAATTCAATTCTGTATTTCTCATTTAGTCTTTTCCTACTGTTTCCCCATAACAGTGTGTCTTAGCTAATGTTTGTTGAGCTGAATTCAATTAACTTATACGTGCCGCAAGTAATTCCTTTACTTTGTGATTATATTATTTTCATAGTACTGCTGCACATTATTTCTTACCAACTGACAGTCACTTTAGAAGGTTATTTGGTGTTACATTAGTTTTGTCTTCAAGTTACTCCTCAGAAATTAAAAATCAAACACACATCTTTTCATTTTCAGGAAATGCTAAATGTTCATGAGCATTATCAGAACATGAAGCATATAATTTCAGCTGATAAGTCCAAACCAGACAAAGCCCTCAGCTTGATAAAGGATGATTTTTTTGATAATATTAAGAACATAGTTTTGGAACATCAGCAGTGGCACAGAGATAGACAGGTAAGCAGTGAGCTGGCTCCTTTGCCTTGCATCGCACGTGAGGGTTTAGATGTGGGCAAGTGTGTTGAGGTGGCCTGGGGATTCAGGATTTAGAGGGTTTTGCCTTTCTAGTTTTGGCTTTGTTGCTCAGTAGCTGTGTCATGCCATTTAACTGCACAAGGGGATTTTTTTTTCTGTATGTGAGTATGTATATATATAGATTTTATAGCATAGGTTTATTTATAATCTTTGTAGTTGGCATTTCTGTAGGTTGCAAATTGCCAGTCTTGGGGCCAGATCCGTTTCTTCAAGGATATGGGTTTTTTTGACACAGCATTGATCTCGACATTGTTTTAAAATTTTGAGTTAATCACCCACTGTGACAGGGTGTGTGCTTCTCTGTCTATCACATCCTGTACCTGATGTGGCTTGTCTGTTTGCAGATTTCCTCAGCACAGATTTCCAATTTGGTTTTTTGAACCAAAAGTATTGATGCTAGAGCTGGCCACATTAGCCTTTTCATTTAGACAAACTGTTTCACTCTTGGTACCTGAATGCCAGTATTGCTGAATTTATGTTTTAAACTACTATTCCATTTCATTTTAGTACGTATGTCTAGGAAAAAACTTTTAAAATAAGCCATTTCTGGTTACTTACTGTGTATCTGATCATGTATTAGTGTATTCACAAGTGCTAGGTAGGTATTTTGATCCACATTTTCTCTCTCAGAAAGATTTGTTGCTAATTTTGGCTTTCCATTATATAAAGTAAACTGGCTCAAAACTTAATTATAAAAATGATAAACAAGGGAAGAGATGATAGTCCTGGGAGGAAGACAGTAATTACTCATTTATTTTAAAGAAGGTGCCAGGTTTTAGAATGTTTGAGTACTTTAAATGTCACAAATAGGCTGCATGAATGATCTTGGCATTTAATAAAACAGCCTGTCAGTACTCTTTTAATAGACAAAGTCTCTTAAGTGAGCAGTACTAAGCCAGTCATGGTGGTACATGCCTGGAATGCCAGCCCTCTGGGAGATGAAGCAGAAAGATTGCAAGTTCAAGCCCAGCCTGGATAATTTAGCAAGATCCTATTTCAAAATATGAAAAGAGCTGAGAATGTAGTTCAGTGCAGAGGCTGTGAGTTCAGTCTCCAGTGCTGCTGGGGTTGGGGGCGGGGGAATAAATAGAAGAGCCGTAAAAGACCTCAGAAAATCTGAAGAAAGGGAGAATAAAGCAATTTTCTTCATACTACATAAAGTGCATGCTGTCCTTTCATTACTTAGAAGGATTTAGGTATTTTATCGATGATTTTATAAATGTTCTGAAACCAAAATACGATCTTATTGTCAGGTGGTAAACCATGTTGTAATTATATGAAATGATCTTGTAGCTTTTTAGTAATTAAAAGTAACTGATTCTCAATGTTGTAAAATTGATTTGTATTTAATGAAACTGTAAATGTGTGCGTGCATGTGTGTGTGTGTGTGTGTGTGTGTGTGTGTGTGTGTGTAGTATACATAAAGTTTCTGTTCTTTCAGAATCCATCCTTAAAATCAGATCCTAAAGATGAAGAAGGAAAGAGAGAAGGAACTGCACAGGAATCACAGGTCAGAGCACAGCTCTGTGATCACTTACAGGGCCGCAGTTTGGTTAGGTTCTTTTCATTTTTTTGTGCTGCTGTCATTGTGTATATAAAGCATCACGATCCTTAGTATCAGAATATCAGAAAAGGTTTGGAATCCCAGTCCAGTGGAAAGCTAGTCCATCTGTCCTGGAATCTTGCGAAGGGCCCCGTGAGCCCGGTGAGGTACTGAGTGGGCTGAGACTGTGAGCCCGTTTTACGGTGAAGGGAAGGGTGGTGGTGGAGAGCACTGCAGCTCTCAGGTGCCAGCCTTTTGCCAGGGTGCAGCCCGTGCTGCGATCCACTGTTTGCTGCCTCGAGTCTGTGCTCATCCTAGCGGATGAGGCGTGAGCGGAAAGGCAGGGAACAGTGGGCCAGGGCCTTGTCTCAAGGCTTCTGTCCCTCTCTTGTTGCTCGGGTCTTGAGTAGAAGGGACCATGGCTGTCTGCTGAAGGACAGGGTTGGTGTTTGTGTCCTGGGGCTCACTGTGTGCTCAGTAAGCGTTCCTTTCACCTGCCCTCCCTCGGCCTGTTACTGCTGATAACAAATATGTGGCCGTTCATTATTTCATCTGGTGTCTGTGTGTTTTAACTGTGTTTCCTTCTTGCTTATTTTTATCCTAGAGATGTGAAAGAGCTGAATCATTGGCAAAGATAAAATCAAAAGCCTTTTCCGTTGTTGTTCAGGTAAGTTCTTTCTTTCATAAGGTAATTTGGAAATGGGATGTTTTTTAAATCTCACTTCAGTTTCTCATCAAAGTGATACAAACACTGTGCGTGGTTTAAAAGCAGAGTAACAGGTATCCATCAACAAGCAGCCGGGCAGTCTCTGCCCCACCGGTTCCACCTCTGTTCCTGCCCCAGAAAGGCTGCCCCTGCAGCTGTTCTCTTTAGCTCTTTCTTCTCTGTCGTCTGGTTCTACTGGCATTTGCCTGGAATTTTCCTTTCATTTTCTTCATCATCTTCGTTTCCAGTATTTCTGATTTTGGAACGTTTTCAGGTTTTCTCCTTATCCTCAAAGTTTGGTAATCCTGTGACAATATACCTTGGTGTAGGTCTTTTTATTCATTGTTCTTGGCACTCCTGGTGGCCATCCTTTCAAACCCATTGGTTCTGAGAAATTTTTTTGTGTTTCTGTGATGTTACTCTTTACTGCATTTTTTCTTTTCTTGAACTTTAATTTCTTATTTTTCACTCCTGTTTTCAATCTCTTTCTGTTAATCAGGAATATTTCTGAAGCAGTGATATCTTGAGTTTAAAGTTTCTGCTGACATTTTTTGTATGAAGGATTTTTCTTATTCTGTAAATCTTTTCTTTAAAAAAATTATTTTTCTTCACAGGATGCATATCTTCTGTTGAAGTATATTAGCTGTAGTTTTTGATGTTTCCTGCTTATTTTGATGTCTTTCTTTCATTTTATTGTTTTTTGTTTTTTTGTACTAGGGATCATTTTATTGTTTTTTTATTTCCCAAAAGATTGAAGCTCCTCAGATGTCTGCTCACATTTAAAAGTGGCTAACAGGAGACACAGATTTTTTTTAATCCCTGCTTTCTTTTTCCTGTATCTAGTCACTGAACAAAGAGCAGTCTTCCCTTGTCTGGGGGAGAAGGGGGGAAGTGAGCCCAGCTGTCAGTGTTAAGGCCTGCAGGGGAAGGGAGCCAGGAGGCCCTGTTCTCTGTAAAGGTTCCTCTCAACCTCCTGCTCTGCACTGAGAGGCCTCATCCCCTTCCTCAGTGACACTGTTTCCTAAAGCCTGTGGCCTATTGGGGTTAGCCTCTACAGGAGGGGCAGCCACCTGCCTTCGAGGGTGGAGATGGGACCCTTCCTTATGCAGACTTTGATTCCATCTACCCTCTCTTTCCAGTCCCATTTCTGATGACTCTAGTCCAAATGTTTGCTTTATACTGACTTCCTCAGTGCAGGCAGTTAGGTCGTGGTCTTCTTTGTTCTGTAAAGCCAACCATTGCTTGCTTTTCCATCTTCCATCTTCTAGATTTTATTTCCTGTTCTCCCTGTTTTTTGAGAGTTTATGCATTTTTTATTCTTTTACTGTCATTTTAGTGGGGTTTCGGGAGTACTGAGAAATTCATGTGCTTAATTCCAGATTTTTCCTCTGGATTTTTTTCATGAATCTAAGATGTTTATTTCATGGAAAAGTACTACCATTTCCTAGTTTTAGAAATAGTAATAAAAAATTGAGTCTAGATTAGTTAGGTGTTATAAATGTTCTATAACACTATAAGTATTGAATACAGTGGTACCTTGGTTCATGAACTTGATTCTTTCCATGAGTCTGGTCGCAAACTGAGTTGGACAAGAACTCAGTCAAATTCGGTGGTTAGGTTCAGTGTTGACCTTATGGAGAAATTTGATTTGGTTCTTGACTAGTTCAATTTGTGACCAGAATCATGAAGAGAATTGAGTTTGTGAACCGAGGTACCACTTTATTACTGAATGAAAGTGCCAAGGACAATAAATTATCTTTAATTCTTTTTAAGATGAACTCTTCAAAAAAAAAATATATATATATATAAAATTTCTTATTAATGTTTAATGTATATCTAAAGAAGCTACTGAATACTCATTAAACAAATTGTGTTCCCCATAAATTGTTGTGTGTGTCATTACATGGCTGTGGTTTTTCCCCTTTTTTGAGGTACATTTGATCTACAATATGTGATTGCTTTCTAAGAATTGTTAATACCTGTACTGCATATGTGACGTTAACTGAAAACTCTTCATGTAAGCAACCAAGAGAATTGTTTGACAGATCTAACTAAAAAGTTCCTGGCTAGGTGGCTCCAAGCATGAGTGCTGTTAGGATGCACCCTCATTTGTCACCTTTCATATTGCTCTCCTGTCTTCAAGCACTGTTTGTGACAGCTCTAGCCTTGGTATTTCCACCTTCCAGTTCAAAGGAAAGAGTACATTTTGCCTTCCTAATGGTTAAACGGCTCTAAAATAGGGTTCCATCAGCTATGACAAAGATCTCATGCCCATCCCTGAACAAATCAGGGACCATGGGGATATGGTACTCACTTTGTCCAAGTCTGGGCCACGTGGCCATATTTGGACCCACCTGTAAAGTAGATCCTCTCAGAGCACATGATGATACCTGAGGAAAATAAATTTATGTTTACAATAAAGGGTAGTAGGTGGTTGGGAACAGAATTAAAACAGTATCTGCCTGTATACCTTCGTTTTCTAGCCATTCCAGATACCAGAACCCAGTGTGAGTAGACAGTAATAACTATAGTAATAGCTACAGAAAAGTGTTATAAAGGGAAGGTAAAAGACTAGGTACATGGCACAGGTAATGATATGAAGCAAGACAGTGTAATAAGTGCTATATGACAGGTATTTTTGTAAATCTTTCCTCATCTTTGTATATTTTCTCTTTCTCTAAAGTATCTTATCAGTTGGATTTACTTTGTAATTCTTTGTGATTAATTGGATTTCTACCTCCAAAGGCATCCAAGTCAAGAAGGCATCGTCAGGTCAAACTCAACTCTTCTGACTCTGACCCTGAATCTGGTCAAGGGCAAACCAAAGCAACTAAGAAGAAAAGAGCCAAGCCAGCAGTGAAGTCAGCAGAAAGGAAGGTATCTTCCAGGAGCAAAGGTATCTTTTAAGGTCTCAGAAAGGGAGATCAGATCTTATTTACAGGTTTCCTTCACGTTAATTTTTTTACTAGGAAGGATTATAGGATTATATATATTTTTTTTATTTGAGAACATCGTGAGAGTTAATATTAAAAATAAATTAATTTCTTAGATTTTGGGGGTCTTGTTGCTGAAAAGGACCTTAGGAGTTAAATTTATTATTTCACAGATGATGAATTTAGGCCCATTCAGATTAAATGACTTGTCAGAAGTAGTGTAATATACACAAGGTCCCGAGATCGAGCCCCAGTACCAAAAAAAAAAAGAGGTAGTGTAATATAGACAGTTCTAGAATCAGTCTAGAAGTACCGTAATATAGATAGACAATTCTAGAATCAGTCTAGAATTATCCAGTGTATTCTTTTATTAGTAATTTTTATGTTTGAATTAAACTTTCTGTGTAGAATAAGCTAATGATAAGTTAATGCATTCTATAAACCATATTTTTCTTTAGTATATTAATTAAGCTTTTGCTGCTTTTCTTTGAAATAGCCTGTTGGTAAAATTACCTTTGCTATTTGGTTCTTAGATGACTTATTTTAATGCCCTTTTTGTTTTTCTAAAAAGGTTTTTTAAAAAAATTGCATGAATACTATTCAACATACATAAAATTAGGATTTGAATATCAGGCTTAGGGGGAAGAAAGAGCACTAGAATCATGAGTAAACATTTAATGTTTAATACCAAACAGTTTCCTAGTGAAACTAGGAACACTTCACAGACCTCAGGAGTGTGTAAAGATGATTTATAGCCTTTTTTTTTTTTTTTTGGTATTGAGGATCAAACTCGGGACCTTGTGCTTGCAAGGCAGGTGGTGGAACCACCCCAATTTATGGCCTTTTAACATGTTTCCCCCATGTATTGAGGAAGTAGAGGGTAGTTAACATTAAATACCTTTAGCATCAGATATGATTAAGTGTAGTGGTAACCAAGAAATACTTAAAAAGGAAAATTTTCTACTTTTTATAAAGCTAGCAGATAGTGTGAAGAGTATTGTTAGACCAAACTCAATATAAATATTAGGAAAAAATCCTAAATTACATGGATCACAAAGAGAATCTGAAGTATAAAAGCCCTTGCCCAAATACACTGATTCTGGGGGGCAAGCAGAGTGCAATTCATTGGAATCTCTTAATAGAACTTAAGTAAAAATGCTGGGGGAGAAATGGAGTTAATTTTAATAGTTACTAACAAAGACAGTTGATAATATCCAGCATTCATGATTCATTAAAAAAAATCCTCCAGTTCAGGGAGTCTGCAGACTGTTTTTGTTAAAGGTGAGAACCGCATATATTAGGGTTTGTGAATCGTATAATTTGTGTTAAAACTGCTCAGCTGCCTTTGACAATACAAAAGCAAATGAGTATGGCTTTGTTCCAGTAAAAGTATCATAAAAACAAGTAGGGCCATAGCTCATCAACTCTTGTCCAAGATAAATAGAAAGTTATTTCTTTATAATTTTTTATTTATTTATTTTTGTGCAGGACTGGGGATCAAACTCAGGACCTTGCACTTGCCTGGCAGGTGCAGTGCCACTGAGCTAAATCCCTGGCCTAATCTATAATTTTTATAGTTTGTGTGTACATGTTAGACCATGAGGTGCTTCACATTTAAGAGTAGTATGCTAGAAGTGTCACAGTTTTATTTGACATTGTTCTTGAAGAACTAATCAATATAATTGGACAGGAGAGTGAAATGAGATATATTAGGAGAGGCTTTCATAATTTGGGAATGACAAATTTTATGTTTTCTTTACTGAATTATGTATACATTTATTTCATTACTTATATAAACATTCTCCTAACATCAGAAAATTTAGGCATAGCAGTAATAATGCACTCAGTTATCTTTGATAGTTTGCAAAACAATTATATAAAACATAGCTTTGCAATATATTGACTAATTACAAAGTGTTTTTAAGGTAGGAAGATAGAATTGATTTTAATAGTTTGTTACATTCATCCCTCTCAAATATTCAAAGATGTGACAGTGAAGCCCTGTGTGTACTCTTCTTCCAAGCCTGCCTCTGTTAGCGGCAAGCAGGGCAAGGGCGGTGGAGTATGTATCGGAGAGGTTCTTCTGCTGGCAGGGTAGGTCCTGGACTGGAGGGGAGTGACGGGAAAGACAGACAGATGAGATTCTGTAACCATCTCAAGCTCACCGATGAGCTTTCTGGCTTGGGTGACCCAGTGGATAGCAGTGTTATTTGGTAAAGTGCTAGAAAACTGAAGGACTAACAGGCTGTGGATGAAGATGACAAAACTTTGAGCAAATTTGCACTTTTGAGATACCTGAAAAAAATGTTGAGAGAGAAGATTGTGTTTACGTATGTGTATGAGTATGTAGGTTACATTTGCATATATGTATGTATGTTCAAGTGATTGGGGCTTAGAAGAGCGGTGTGAGCACTACATTTATAATGCTGGAGCATTAAGACAGTCACAAAGAAGAATATGTATAGACATGTATAGTATAGAGGGCAGTATATTGGAACAAAGGAAAGAACTGGTTTTGAGAGAAAAGGGCGTTAACCTGTGTCAAATGCTGTGATGTATCAGTAAAAATTAAGAATTGAAACTGGAAGCATTGAGCCAGGCATGGTGGCACACACCTGTATCCCAGCACTTGGGAGGCTGAGGCAGGAGGATCACTGTGAGTTCAAGGCCAGCCTAGACTACGTAGTGAGACCCTGTCTCAGAAAAGGGGAGGGGGGTGAAAGCATTGAGAGTAGAAAGCAAAGTGGCTGAAGTATAAACAGAAGGTAAATAATTGGAGACTAAGATTAGACGGCTTTTCTCAGTAGGTTGGTAATGTCTGGAAATGGGTTTTCTGCGAGTTTAAGCTCAAGGAAGATGTAGTTTTACAAGGTGAGAGTAGTATAAGGATGTTTATATTCCAGTGGTGGCAAACTATGGCATGTGTGCCCCAGCAGGCTGTTTGTATCATTGAAAGCTCTAAAAGGTTCACCATCACTGTTACATTTTAAGTAGAAGAAAACAGCAGGTGAGGCTGCAGAAATGGGGAAAGTGCTGATGATCACAACAGTTTTTTGTTATTTGTTGTTGCATATATCTGCAGCCCATTAGAGCTAGCGTAAGCAAAAAGGGAGAATAAGGTTCAGAGGTATCTTGTAAGATCTCCAAACATGCCTCTCTGGGGAATGGAAACAAACCAGAAACTCTTGAAGATTTATTTATCACTGTCTCCAGGGCAGCGGGCCTCTCTCTTCTGCTTTCCTTGATACCTCTGTTCCAATGTCATTTTCCCTACTTTTCCATGTGCACAGGGATTCTCACTTTACATATGGCTCTTCAGACAGTCACCAGAGACTAAGATCTCTGAAACCAAATTTTGAATTCCCAGAAGAGATCATCTGATCATCTCCACTTGAGTTATGGCCTGATGCAGTTCCCTGTGGTCAGGGAAACAGGAAGGATCACACGAATGATCTTTAGCAAAAAAAAAAAACCCATTCCTGCAGGCAAATATCTGAGGCCTTCATCCCTGTGCTACTTCTTTTATTGTGAGACAGGTACACTGTTAGTTAATTCTGGTTAGCTTTTACTTCCCTGAGTTTGGAAGCAGGTTTTTTGGAGTGTGATTGTGGTAGTGTCACATAAGTTTTAATGAAAATAGAGGGTTAGAAGTGCTGTTTTCAGAAAGGGGATATGGATTTCTGTGGGGACTTTAGAAATTTCAGAGGGACATCTCAGAGTTTCCAGCTGAGGTTAAAGACCAGCGCTCTGAAATGATGGATTTTATGCCTAAAAATACCCTAAAGAGAATTATCTGAAAAAAATTAGGGACAAAAAGTTTAGTAAGATAAAGAGATGTCACTGTAGACCTTCCAGAAATGAAGAAGGTAAGCAAAAATTATGAATAATTTTATTATAATAAATTAGTTAAAAGGAATAATATTCTATACATATTCTTCCCAGAAAATACAGAAGGGATTATTGGCATTATTTAAAAAAACTAGAGATTGATATCTCTTGTGAGTATACATGCTGAATCCTTGACAATGTATTAGCAAATCGAATCCAAAAATATATTAAAAGGACAATCTGTTATTAGCCAACTAGGGTTTGTCCCAGCAATGTAAGGTTGGCTTACCATTAGAAAGTAAGGCAATGTAATTCTCCATAATAGCTGATAAAAGAGTAATAATGTCAACAGAAGTAAACAAAATATTTGGTACCCTTCAGTTTCTCATCATCATGGAAATTCTGAGCAGGTGGGTGCGGTAGTGCACACCTATAATCCCAGCTGTTTGGGACACTGAGGCAGAAGGGTTGCAAATTTAGGGCCAGCCTGGGCAATTTAGCAAGACCTGGTCTCAAAGAAAGGGGCTGAGCTGGGGATTTAGCTCAGTGGCACCGCGCCTACCTCGCAAGCACAAGGTCCTGAGTTCGATCCCTGGTACCAAAAAATGTACACACACACACACACACACACACACACACACACACACACACACACACATGGCTGAGGATATTGCTCAGTGGCTCAATGGTAGAGGACTCCTAAGTTCCATTCCCAGTACCAAAATGAGTAAATAAAAGTCTGATTAGAAGGAAATTTACTCAATCGATAAATGACTTCTATGAAAAACTATATCATATGCAATGGTAAAACAATGCTTTCTTCCTAAAATCTAGAATAAAGCAAGGATACCCACTGAAGTTCTAGCCAGTGTAGTAAGGCAAGAAAATGAAATAATGGACATTCAGACTGGAAAGAAAGAAAGAATACTGGGCATGTTTTCACATAAAATTAACTTCCATAGAATATCCTGAAAAAATAGCTACCCGAACTAGTCAAGTGTTCTACCATTGAGCCACACTTCCAGCCCCAAATAATTGAATTTAGCAAGGTCACAAGGTACAGTGTTAATCATTTTTTATATTAAAAATCAGTAATTACAAATTAAAATCTTTTGACATATATAGTAGTATGTACAGTGGTACATAGTACAGTAATACTGGAATATAAATTACATCAGTATGTGCAGAATGTGTATGCTGAAAACTCCAAAATGAAAAATAAATAAGACCTAAATAAATAGAGAGATGTATTGATCTTCATGGATTAGAAGATCCAATATTAAGATGTCTACTGATCCCAAATTCTTTTGTAGAGTCTGAAATCCCAATGAAAATTTCCAATATAGTTATTCTGTATAAATTAACAAGCTTTTTAAGTTTGTATGAAAAAGAAACTAGACAGTTTTGCAAACTAACTGAAGGTCATCAGAAATCAAGACACCATACCATCTGAGACGGACAGAGAGGTCAGTGGGACAGAGGAGAGGTGTAGAAATGGTGCCATACATGTATGATCGATTTTATTTTCAACATTGGTTCAAAGGCAGTTCAGTGGAGAAAGGATAGTCTGCAGTAAGTGGTGCTGATATGATTTCACACTCGTCCAAAAAAATCCTTGACTCATATCTCATATATCAAGAGTAATTCACAATAGATCATAGTTCTGAATGTAAAAGCTAAGATGATAAAACTTGTGGGAGAAAACATAAGAGAAAAATGGGTTCTCAGATTAGGCAGAGTTTTTTGATGATGACATAAAAAAACAAATCATAAAATAAAATATTGATAAATTGGACTTCCTCAAACTGAAATCCTTGTCTTTGGAGGACACTATTAAGAAAATTTTAAAAACCATTAGCTGGGGGAAAATACTGTCTTTGCAAAATAGAACTCTGATAAAGATTTTATATTCAGAATACATAGAGAATTCTTAAAAGTTCAATAATAAAACAACCCACCTGATTGAAAAGTAGATAAAATATTTCACCAAAGAAAATATGGATGGCGTATAAGCATATTACAAGATGCTCAGCATTTTTAGTTGTTGGAGAAATGTGAACTAAAAGCGCAGTACCATTCCTTAAACCCCGAATGGCTCCAAAAACAAAAGCATAAAACCAAAAGCTGCAATAACAAAAGCTGATGAGGATTCTGAATAAATGGAACCTTTGTAAGTTTCTGGTGGGAATCCAGAATGGTGTAGTCACTTTGGAAAACTGGTAGATTTTAATAAAGATAAACCTGGACTTGGCGTATGACCCAGAAGTCCTGTTCTTTGGTATTTACTCGATTGGAATGACTACTTATGTTCATAGCAACATTGGTATGCACAGTTTATAGTAGTTCTATTCATATTCGTAAAAACTGCCTATCTTTCAGCTGGTGATTGGATAAATTGTGATATGATCATAAATGAGATATTCCCAGCAATACAAGATCCCCTGATACATGTAACAACATAGATGGGTCTCACAGCCATTTGCTAAGTGAGAGCTAAGCCTTACCAAAAATCCAAAGAAAACCTACCTGTGATAGTTCTATTTACATGATATTCTGGAAAAGGTAGATCTTAAAGGACAGAAAATAGAACATTGGTTTCCAGAGACTAGGGGGAAGGTGTTGGTTGCAGAAGGGCACAAGGGAAGGTGTTGGGGAAATGGAAATGTTTTGTTTTGATTGCACTAGTGATTGCACAGCTGTGCATTTGTGCAAGCTCCTAGAGGTGTGTATTTAAAGTGGCAAGTTTTACTGTATGCTAATGCTTTGATAAACCTGACCAATAATGAAAACAAAGCCAGAGATGAGGAAAAGATTTCTTAGTTCATTGTATTTAAAAAATGAATTTCTGGTAGGTTAAAATAGTTTTTCTAGGGCTGGGGATTTAGCTCAGTGGTTTGCCGCCTGCTGCGCGAGCACAAGAACCCAAGTTCGATCCCCGGTACCAAAAAAAAAAATAGTTTTTCTAAAGATAGTGAAATTTATAAGGTATCATTAAAAAATACGGTATGTTTAAATAAAAATTATTACAGCTAAAGACACATTGCCATTAATTCCCCTCAAAATATTCTTTTCAATTCAAACACGCTTACCCGGCCCGGGGATTTAGCTCAGTGGTTCCACCCCCTGCCTCGAAAGCACAAGGTCCCACTTACTTCATGGTTTCTCTTTAGTCAAAAGTTCCTTTCCATAAAGTGGGAAGACTAGTTTTTATTTCATGGTCTCTTCAACAAAAGGAGCCTTATATTCCATAAAAGGCAAAAGATCTTGCAAAACCATTTGCAGCACATAACAATATGTAAAAATTTCTACTTTTACAACAGCTCTTACAGATTCATAAGAAAAAGGCTGCAACCCAGCAGAAAAATGCTTAGGACATAAATAGACAATTCACAAACAAAATGCAAAAAAATCCATACATATATGAAAAATTTAATTTTACTATTAGTAAAGCCTACAGATTAAAACATGCTTTTAACGTCTACTAGATCAGCAAAGATTATAGGTAAGTGAATAGTCATTGATACTGAAAGTGTAAAGAGGTAAACATCTCAGAATTTAAGTGGGATAGTAAATTAGCACATCCTCTTCTGAGAGAAATTTGGAATTATCTGTCAGAAATTTAAGTCTGAGCTGGTCATAGTGCCACACGTCTGTGATCCCAGCACTTGGGAGGCTGAAGCAGGAGAATCGCCTCAAGTTCAAGGCTAGCCTGGACCACATAGTGAGACTCAGTCTCAAAAAACCAAAAGTAAATAAATAAACAAGTAAATAAAAACAATTTGTCTGTATGCTCATTAACAATTCACTTGCTAGGAATTTATTCCACCCAAATGACAGAATGCATGAACATATTCATTGCAGGGTTATTTGAAATGGTAGATTGTTAACCACTCTAATGTACAGCAAATTGTGTAAATAAAATTATTGTTAATACATATAAAGGAATATGTTGCCATGATTAAAGAGCTGGAGGAAGTCCATGGACTAAGACAGCAGACAGACTCTGGGAAGTGTAGAGTGAGAGGACCATTTTTTTGTGTGTTTGTTTGTTTGTTTGTTTTTGAGACAGGGTCTCGCTATGTAGTTCAGGCTGTTCTTGAACTCACTGTGTAGCCCACATTGGCCTGAAATTCGTGGCGATCCTCCTGTCTCAGCCTCCCAAGTGCTGAGATTACAGGAGTGTGTCACCACACCTGGAGAGAGGTTCATTTTGGTTGGACTATAAAAAATGTGTTGAGTTAACCATTACTAATGCTGGGAAAATATGTTGAGGTTTGTATTATGACTAGGCTTTAAATGTGAACTCAACTTGAAAATTACATTTGTGGTTAAGTACGTGATTATTCCCCGATGTCTTCAGACACCCCATGTTGTATGTGGTAAATATAGAATAAGGTATCCATGTTTGGCTAATTTTGTTTCTCTTTTTCTCCATTTTTCTTTGAGGAAAACTTGAGACTATTCAAGCCATAGGCACAAATACGTTAGTACCTAAAAATAGGTATCCTACAATGTATATTTCTATTTCCCTTTATTTCAGTTTTTAAACAATTTTTATGTTAGAATGACATATAAAGTTTTTAATGATTAGTATTTTTATTTCACATAAAATCATTTTTAAAATATTTTCAGGTAAAGTGCGGAATGTACAGAAGGAAGAAAAATCTTTACGTTTGAGTATGCCTGTAATTACAGAAGAGGAAGAAGAACATGATAGTTTTAATGAAACAGGTACAGATGAAATTTCCTCAGACTAGTGAGGGAGATGGGTACTCTTAGAGCATCGATGTTTAAACCCCAGGGAAGCATTGCAGTTGGCTGTGTTCTTCTGATCTTTTATCTTTGGCTCATGGCTGAATTTTAAGATTATACTGCTGATGACAGCACTTAAAATGAATGATAACATAATAAGTGACTGGAGACCCACTGGGTGCTCAGTCCCTTCCATCTTTTTAAAGAAGTTTCACAGACTTGCTGTCCTCTGGACAGTGCTCTCTTGGCCTGCTCTACTCTTCGTCCTGCCTGCCTCTCTCTTCTAGGAATCTTTTCTTTCTTTTGTTTTTCTTTCCTTAGCATCCCCTTTGTGTTGTTGTTTTCGTCACATCTGTCCTAATTTTCATGTTTTTGTGTCATCTGTTAAAGATGGATACTTGAGTGGTTGTGGCATCTGCTGTGGTAGCAGAAGGATGTTTGGAACAGAGAGATGGTCGGGACTCGGGTGTGGGGCTACATTTCAGGCTCCCTCAAAGTGAAGTTGAAGTCTTGATCACTCTCTTTCCCAGCACTGGCCTAGATCGCTCTTTCAGGTCTGGCACATTGCATCCATGCCAGTCCCAGGGAGGGCGGCTCCTGTGAAACAACCTCAGAATAACTTTAATTATTAGTAGAGTTTAGGGTGACTAAGAGCTGCTACAGCAATAGATTGTTACCTCGATATGATTTAGATCTTACCGTCTCAATGGAGATAGTTTTAAACTGCAGTGTCATTTTGTAGGGAAAAAAGCTTATGTTCATGTCAGGTTTAAGACTCTTGGACTTTCGCTGAGAGGGCCTTCTTGTGTTTACCAGGTTGAATGTCTGTATGCTTTAATGTACTACATTTGATCTTAGGCAAAAGGCCGAGAAGCAATTGTGTGCATTAATGTATATTATCAATTAGGTATTATTTGTCAATATTTTTTAGCATTGACAGACTTCTTAACTTTATGTCTAATTTAGAGTTCACTGCACCCAAGAGGAAAAGAAAACACTGAACAAAGAGCTTGATGTGGAGTTATAAATTTTGAACTGACAGAAGAAAAGATTTATATTTTGTGTACTGAACAGGAAGACTGCCAGTATTAAAAATAATTCTTCTGGAAAACTGAAATTTATTTGAAATGAGAATACTTTAACACGGTTAAAGAGAGTAAGAATTTACTCTGAATTTTAATTTGTAACATTTTCTTTTGTAAAGTCTGCATAAATGGAGGTAATTACATTTAAAATGTAATAGAAATAATCTTATTTTCAGGTTGTTACTACTTTCCATAATTTTTGTGGTATTGTCTAAATACAGTTCTGGTAACACTGATGCTTCTATTTTATTTAAAATCTTTTCTTGAAAGAGTAGTGTTTATTGGATGTAAATGACTTTCTGTCTACAATATGATAATGGATTTGCATATGATAAATATTTATATTTTGTGCATTGGATAGTTAAGTGCAATAAAAATTTTGCCTTTTTGGTTTTGCTTTTTAAATACATGAAACTTACATTGTCCGTAACTTTATGACAGACCATCTCCATAGCATGTATGTGGCTCAGCCTGTCCATCTTAGTCACTTCTCATTGCTAAGATGCAATACCCAGACACCTGCACCTTAAGGGAGGGGAAGTTTATCTTGGCTCATGGTTGCCATCCATGGTCAGCTGACTCTAAGACAGAAACAACATGGTGGAAGGGCCTGGGCAAAGGAAAAGCTGGTAACACCATGGCAGCCAGAAAGCAGAGCGAGAAAGGAGTTGGGGAAGAAGATGCACCCTTCCTAGGTCATACCCCACCTCCAACCAGGCCCCACCTCCTATCAGAAGCTTGCTATGGGACCCCCATGATCCAGTCACCTACCAAAAGCCCTGCCCCTGAGTGTGTAAGAGTTTGGGGTCATTCTTGATCTTAGCCATAGTACTGTCTTACAGTTAGTTATACTTTATGTGGTTTCCCAACATTTAAGGTGTGAGCTGAGGAATAAATCTAAATCTGCAAATGTCCTATGATTAAGAACGTATCCTGCCTTACATATATAATCTTTTTAGATCAAAACACTAATGCTGACCTGAATAAAACTTTGATTTACTAAAATTCATATTATCACATTAGCTACTAAAAGCACATGTTTCCCTTGATTCACTTAATATGTGTCTGGCTAGATGGTGCAGTTTGCGTAATGTGGACATTGGGTGGCACTTCTGGGATTTCAGCGTTCTAGGATTGGGGCACTGAGAGGCGTCAACCCACTATTGGCTTTTACCAGGTTATTGGCTAGAACTTGGCTGATAAGTAGCTTTGACAAATACTGCATGGCTAAACAGTGAGGTGGAATCTATTTTCCACAAAAGTACTTACAAAATACATGCTATCATTTCATTTGTACAGTGAAGAAACTTCACCTCAGGATGCTAAGTGCCTCAGTCACATTGACAGAGTGGTAAGTGTTGTGTCTGGGATAGAAACTCAGGGTTCAGGCCTGTAATTTTGGATCTTTTAAAATCAGCCAACAGAAATGGGAATCCAGAGGGGGTACTTCTGACTGTAAGAGTAAAACTCAAAAATTTCTGTAAATAGTAAGGAAATCTTGTTTTAAACCAGCTGAGTCTGTATGCTGGGTGGCTCTGACATGTGTAGTACATCCTCAGTTCCATGATGGTGTCATATTTAGTTTTTTAGGAAAAGCTTTGTAGAAAGTATTTATCAGCCGTGCTCCCAGATGCTACCTGATGGCCAAACTTGTAAGTGAACCTTTTCTTGCTTTTAAAGAGTATTTATTATAATGACAGATTCATAAACTCATTTTTAAAGTCAATTTAAATTCCCTGTGTGGTTTAATTAGTGGTTGGTTAAATGGGTTGGTCATTGTTACAACTGGGATCTGGAATGTTTCCCTTTTGAAGGCTTTGTCCTCAGCTGGTGGCACTATTGGGTAGAAACTTGAAGTGGGCCTCATTGGAGGAAGTAACTTACTGGGGATGTGTCCTGGAAAGGTGTGCCTTGTCCTGCCCCTTCCTCACGCTCTTCCTCTTTGCTTCCTGGATGCCATGAGGTGAGCAACTTTCCTCTGCTTTGCACTTCTGCCACCACGGTCTCCACCATAGGCCCAAAAGCCACTGGGGTCAAGCAGCCATGGACTGAAACCATGAACCAAAACAAACCTTTCTTCTTTTCCTAAATTGATTTCCTCAGGGTCTTTAACACAGCAACAGAAAGCTGACTAACGTGGTCATTGAGAACCATACACTTGGGATTAAGAATAAAGTTTACCTTTGTCTTTGGCGGGGGGGGGGGGTCAGAAAGGCCCCTCTACTGTGAGCAGCAAAATTGTCCCACATTCCAGGGAAGATCTGTGTTCACTGAGCCCCACCACACCCAGATTTGCTGATGTCCTGAGTGGGCAGGATTCCATCCTGATAAAAGGTCTGTGACCCTCAGTCACCAGGCAGCTCTCCTGTCTTCACAAGGATGCTTTCAGTGTGAGATGTGCAGTTAAGACTGACCCACCACTGCCCCAGTGATGCTGTTGAGCAGAAGCCATGTACCTAGCTCTGGAGGTGGCTCACGTGCTGGAGCAACCACAAGGCCCTTTGAGCAGAAAATCTAAAGGAAAACAAAACCAAAATCAAAATTGTTTCCAAAGGATTTGAGGCTCCTGAACAGGCTCTTTTCTACTAGGGTAATTACATTGTCTATTGTCCTTTTAATGCTCTTATACAAAAGGTATTTCCACTCACTCTGCCTGTGGTGGAGTCCATCATGGCAGGGGAAAGCTGCTCAACTCATGGCATTCAGGAAGCAAAGAGTGAGTGGGAAAGGAGAACTAAAATCTTTCTGATTGGAACTTGTTTGATGCATAAAATGTAGACTCACAATAGTGGCTTTTTATCTAATTCTTTGTATTCTCTTGTATGGATGACTGGAATTCTAGGAGATTCATAAGTCCAAGATAAATGTGTTTGGGGAAAGAAAGTAAGACTATTAAAGGAATGTCATCGTTACAGTCTGAAGAAGTCTAACCATGTCTAAGCACTGTTTGTTGATGTCTTGAGTATATCAAGATTATTTTGATTCTTTAAAAAATGGTGTTTGTAACTGTAGGGTGGTATACACCTGTGATCCCAGCACTGAGGTGGCTGAGGCAGAAGGAGACCAATGTGGGCTACATAGTGAGTTAAGGCCAGCCTGAACTATGTAGCAAAATGCTGTCTCAAAAAACTAACTAAATAAGCTGCTGAACACTTTTTTCTTCCTTCACATCCAAACATTTATTTACTTGACAAAAATGTAAAATGCTAAGGAATGGAGAGAGAACCCTGTTAGTGAAGTCTAAAGCTTAAGCACTTTTACAAAGCTGTCAGATACTACAAACATCACAAAATGCAGAAATAAAATCACAGTGTTTCGATTGATCAAGAACTCCTCTAGGAAACTTTCTCCTTTTTTCCTATTTTTTATTTTGCTCTTTATATTTTGAGTTTCTTGTATAAGACAAACAATGCTTTAAGCTTATGTGTCTGATTTATTTCACTTAACACTGTGGCCTCAAAGTGCATCCATTTTCCTACAGATAACTCAAATATATCCATTATGGCAGAATGCTACTCCATAGTGTATAAATACCACATGTGTTGATGGGCATATATAGGATGCTTCCAACATTTAGCTATTGTGAATTGTGCTGCTGTGAACATGGGTATGCATGTATCTCTGTAATGTGATGTCTTAAACCCTTTTGGGAAGATGGCTTAGAAGGGGAATAGGTAGGTCAAATAGAAGTTCTAGTTTTGGTTTTTTGAGGAATCTCCATACTGTCCAATAATGGTCATACTAGTTTACATTCCTACCAACTATGTAGAAGGGTTCCTTTTCCCCTGCAGCCTCACCAGCATTTGTTATTACTTGATTTCTTAATGATAACCATTCTTTCTGGAATAAGATGATATCTCATTGTTTTAATTTGCATTTCTCTAGTGGCCAGTGAAGTTGAACATTTTTTCATGTATTTCTTGCCCATGTGTACGTCTAAGAAGTAAATTCATTATTGATCATTGTTTGATTGGGTCTTTTGGGGTGTCTAATTTTTTTGAATTCTTTATATATTCTAGGTATTAGTCTTTTGTCTAATGACTACCTGGCCAATTTTTTTTTCCATTCTGTAGATTGTCTTCTCATTCTGTTGGTAGTTCCCTTTACTGTGCTAGACATTTTTAATTTGATGTGATCCTATTTGTTGACTCTTGGTATTATTTCTTGTGCAATTGGGATTCTGTTCCAAAAGCTTGTCCATCCATGCCCATGTCTTCAAGAGTTTTACCTATTTTATCTTCCAGTGGGTTGTGTTTCTGTTTTACTATTTAGATCTTTGATCGATTTTGATTTTTGTTCAGTACGTGATGAGAGAGATGGATCTATGTTCAATCTTCTGTGAGGTGCCTCCTCCATTCCAGAGGCTTGTCTCTTACCCCAGGGTGTGGCAGTGTCCACCCTGAGAGGTGTCCTTGCTCAGGCTGGTTGATAAGGAAGGCAATTAGACCCCAGATCTGAGCTTGATGTAGACAGTAGGGCAAGGAGTCAAGTACTCAATGTAGGCACCTTCAGACCCAGCACAATTCAAGCCTGGCCCAACCTCCCACCATGGGTGGCAGGGCTTATGCCCTTCCTGACCAGAGTTCAAACCCCTCGACAGTCTCTTTCCAGCCTGCTCCCTATCCGAGGCTGTCTTCTGTGACTGTCTCTCACCCAGTCATTATGGTAGTGTAACACTGGGAACCCTGAAGTAAAGTTGCTGCCCAGTTGTTTTGAGTCCTGAATTCAGACAATCGACTTCCTGGCATGGTGCCTGACCAAGCACTCTGTGGCATTACGACAGGTGTCTCCTTTGGGATCCCTCTCCAGTTGTTGCCTGTCAGGTGGGAGAAGTCCCCTCAGAGCAAGACCCTGCATTGTCCCTGCAGATCATAACAATGTTACACTCCCCCTGGGCTCTGCATACTGGTCCAGTCCCCCACCATCATTTCTCCCTGGAGCCTAAGCACTCACCTTGCTTCTGCAGAGCCAGGCTCCCACCCCTACAAACTATGAAGTTGGAGCCTGGGAGAGTCCAGACTGTTTCTTTCCGTTTTCTACCTTGTTGTCCATCTCTCAAAGTTCTCTGTAGCTTTTAATTTTCCTGTCAGTTCCTTCCCAATTCCTAGTGATCTACTTTTTTTCTTCCCCAAGTTGTTGTTTTCCAATGTCTGGATTCCAGATCTTGGTGAGGCTGAATCCTGTTGCTGCTCCCCTCTGCCATCTTGATTCTTAGGAATCTTTCTAAAGATAGCAATCTCAGGCCTGCTTTTCGCCCTTTGCTTGTGTCTAGATCTTGTTTCACCTGTTTTGGTATTTTTGTTGGATGAATCTACACATGAAGTTACTGGGTCAATCTACATATATATAAAATTTTGTTAATGTCAAATTTTGCTCCAGGAAAGCTGCCAATTTACATTCTCATTAACAGTATTTGTGAGTTGATTTCATGTCACCGTTACCAACCTTGACTGTCAATTGAATGCAGCTTAAATCTCAGCAGAAATATATATAAATAAGAATAACAAAATTGTATTAAACTGATGTGAGTTCTTACATGGGACATCTCACAATGCAGTGCTGAATCTAGAGTGAGTTTTTCTTGAATATATTTTGATGGTAAGGTAAGAATCATTTTAAATATGAATGAAAGTGAAGCTTATTGGATTGAGTTCAAATAAAACATTTGTATTTAACAATGACTTTTCAGAATTAAAAGATGATGTTCAAGTGCTAGTTACCTATTAAACCATATTGCCAACTGAGCTATAGTAAAATAACTGTACTAAGTCTAAAGCACATGACTTCAGTATTAAATATTTATTAAATTAATGTTTTGTGGGAGAAGAGAAGTGTGGTCATATAAGCACAAACTTTATTTTAAAATTATACCACCAGTCTTTCAGTAATCTCAATGTACAGGGCTATGGTAGAGCACTGGCCCACTATTTGCTAGACCCTGGGTTACATCTCCAGTACTGAAAAGAAAAATTCAACAGAAATTTCAATATACGATAGTCTTATCCAAAATAGAGGCTTGGAGTTTATAGTAGTTGCAATGTTATATACTAGGTTTGCTTGGGGACATCTGAAAAAAAATCATGAATAAAAGAAATGGATTTTAAAAAATAAAAGAAATGGATTTACAAAATGCAGCTTGTATGAATGATTAGCTAGAGGAATATTTTTTAGTTTAAAAATAAAGTATAATTTCTTCAAACAAAACCTACCCTGGGAATGTGCAGTACTCCGTGAAAAATCATAGTGTGTTGTCTTTGTTTCTTTTGTGGTACTACAATGAGTTCTGTTGTAAGCATACCTAAGATCCCATCTGGGCTTATAACCTATTCCTCTTACTAGCTTCAAGATTTCCTGACCATGAATGGATATATTCAACGAAGGAAAACTCCAAATCTTTAACACCCAATTAAATGCCTTGTCCCTCAAGACAGGCACCATTGTACTATTTGCAAGCTTTATAAAGGAACAATAATGAAACAACTAATAGAGCAAAGAGGCTTTCCAGAACAGTGATATAAGAAGCAAATGCACCAAAGCTGTCTAAATGGTACAGAACTATTTTACCAACTTGTTTGAAAATATTAACTGTTGCATGATGTTTTGAAAATGCAAAAACATGTATCCCAAACCTCAAAATAATTACAGCTGGAAAAAGTAAGCTTTTAAAAAGTACTTGGTTGCTAGGAAAACCAAAATGATTATTAGTACTTAATGTGACTTTTTGGTGATTTTTTTAAGTCATAATTGAAAATTTATGTGTTTACACAGATCCTCAAGTTACTACGAGACCACACACACCTGGCTGTATTGACAACTAAGAAAACTCTGATCTCTTTTTTTTCTTTTTTAAAGCCAAATTAAGTACAATATATGGCCTCTTCCCAATAACCTACTTTGGTTATTACAAAAAGATTCACCTATGTATGGAGAGATAAACTATCTTTAAGATCTTTTAAAAATGAATTTTATGGGCTGGAAATTGCTTTCATTTTGACATTAAAAACCTAGAAAAATAAGCATAATTACTAATATCTTCTTTCCTTACCCTTGACTCTTGAATTAAATTACAGTTTGAAGAATGCTGGCTTTTTATGTGACATTGAGAGAATTCCGTGGGTGCTTAACTATTCACATTTTCATTTATCTTTTGAACAACTACGTAGTAATTTTCATCTCACATTTTTCTTATTCCCTATTTTAAATGTCAAAGCCTAGACTTCACGTTGTGTAATCTCTTTTTATGTGGTATTTCTTATGCTTGAATTACTTGTTCTAATGTGCTATTTATTGCAAGTCTGGGTTTTTTCCCCTCCTAGGAAGAAAAGTTTAGACAGTTTCCTTTAGGTTGCAACTCAGATCTTAGATGCTAGAAGTCCACTGTGAGAATACAGAGACAATATGCAGCTCCTCAGAGAGGTTGAGGAAGAGCTCTGTCGTCTGGTGAGCACCAGCAGTCCAGATGGCTGGGCTGTGTTCTCACTTTCCAACTGGGTGTGCGCACTACATAGTCACAATATGCACCTTCTTCTCATGCACTGGTCTGCTTCTCCCTTTGCTAATCCTACTGTCCTTTGCTGTCCCTGAGAGAGGGTCTGATTGATTCTGTTAATTATAATCTAAACTAGAGCCTCCGATTGGGAAGAGATTATTCAACTGGGTCATTCTGCTCCTGGCCTTTCTCATGTCTAGCAAAACAACTGGCTGCCCTTAAATAGGACATAATGATCCAATCCTTACTGCAAAAAGTCATGCCCTGTGTCCCATAGCAAATTATGTGAAAGGACCCATCTCTGGCAGCTATCCTCAGAAGAAGTTGTGAACAGAGCAGGCCTTTAGAATCTCACGGATTTCTCAGTTCTATCATGCACTTGACTAACGTGACAATGATGCTGTATATTATTGCTGGTACTGTAACTTGAGGTCATCGAACAATGGCCAAAATGTTCACTTGACAAACAGCAGTATTGCATGTCAACTCTGGGGCCAGACTGCCTGGGTTTGCTCTGGGATTACAATGTGCATAATGTAATAAAACGTGTCTGTAATAAGTTAGGGGTGTGTGTCCTTAACTCACTGTTCTGCCCCTCACATCCTTTATGATACCATTGTTGGATATTTTACTTCAATGTTATAAACCTTATTTATATTTTTATTCTTGCTTTAAACAAAGAAAATATAAGAACGCTATTATATTTATCCACGTTGAACCTTATTCATTGCTCTTTATTCCTTCCTGCAGACATATGCTTTCACCTGGAATGATTTTCTTTTAGCCCTAAGAACTTCATTTAATATTGGCTTCTTAAAGCTCAGTTTTATTGGAGACCAATTCTGTCACATTTTGTGTGCCTGAAAATGTCTTTATTTCACCTTCAGTTTTGATTGATGTTTTTTGCTGGATTTATAATTCCACACAGGAAGCTTCTTTTTCTTTCAACATTTAAAAAATTGTTTCATTGTTTTCAGCCTTCATTGTTTCGTATGAGAAGTTGGTTTTTATTCTTATGGTTTCCCTGTATATCATAATGAGCCGTTTCCCTCCAGGAACTTTTTTTTCTTTTTGGAAGTGTTGGGGAATTGAACCCAGGGCCTTGTGCATGTTAAACATGTGCTCTACCATGAACAACACCTCAAGCTTCTCTCTGGCTACTTTGAAATTTTTGTTTTTGTTTTGTTTTTCAAGCATTCTGATGTATGCACCTAGCATGGTTTCTTTTTCCAGTATAGCAGTATATGTTTTCCTATGGAAAAACACTCACTTGCCTCTCTTTGTAGGCCTCCCATTACATGTCTGTTAACTGTTTAGTATTATACCAGAGGTTGTGGCTCCACCCCAGTAATTTTTCCCTCTGTGCTTTAAATCAGATTTATCTTCAAGTTCATGATCCTTTCTTCTTTTTAATTTAATCTGCTAACAATCCCATAAATAACTTTTAATTTTAGATATACTGTTTTTTAGTTCTAAGATTTCCCCTTGGTTCTTTTTTATGGTTTTATTATCTTCACAGAAATGCCCCATTGTAACCATCTATTGTAACCATTTTGTTCACATATTTCATGTATTTATACTTTGGGTTATAGTGCAGATACTATAGATTTATACTATACTATAAATACTATAGATTTTGTTAGCTTTCTATTACTATAACAAATACTGGAGATATTCTATAAAGAATGAAAGTTTCTTTTGGGCTCATAGTTTTAGAGATTTCAGTTCATGATCAGTTGACCCTGTTGCTTTGTCCTTTGGCAGTCTGTGTGATGGAGCTAAACCACTTACCATATGGCTTGGCAGCCAAAAAGACAAGACTGGGTACCACAAGTCCCTTTGCGGACACACTCTCAATGATCTTAAGATGTCCCACCAGTCCCTGTCTCTTGAAGGGAACATCACCTCCCAGTAGCACCAACCTTTAGGGGGCCTTCCAGATACAGACTGTTGCAGACACTACAGATTTAACTTCTTTACTTAGCTATCTTAAAGTCTTGGCTATCCCCAGCATTGGAGTTATCAGTATAACTTTCTGTAAAGGTGGGTTACATTTTCCTGTTTTTCTCTCTGTCTAGTTATTTTATATTTTATGATGATACATGTTAGCAACTCGGGATTCTATCACCTCCCTCTGAAGAGTGTTGAATTTTGTTCAAGGAGCCAGTTAAATTACTGACAGAGCATCTCGTACTTGTAGAGACAGATTTTAGGCTTTGTGAGGGTGGATTTCTTTTGGTTTTGTCCTTAATTTTAAGACAAATCTCTTAGTCATGGCAGGTGTTCCTTTTTTCTAAGGGGCGGCACTTTTGAAGTTTAATGGAAAGCATGAAGTGTTTGTCCCATTACTGTATCTTTGTGTGACTTGAACTTTGAATTCAGGGGTGGACACCTGCTGAAATAGCTTCTCAATACTTTCATATCTCCAGCTGTTTATTGGGCCTACAATCATTGGCATTCTTGCCCTATTTGCAGCTAAAGATGTGAGGGGGATTTTATTCTGAGTCCGGAGTTCCCTCTCTGGAACTGCTTCTTTCAGTGATTTCCCACCTTGACTCCTAACTACTTTGACCAAAGCTCCACTCTCTCACTTCTCAGGTAAGTAAGAGCATCCTGTTCTGCCCAAGTCCTACCTGCCCTAATCTGTGGACAGAGGAATACACAGGGCAGGAGCGGCACCACTGAGCTACATCCCCAGCCCGAGAGGAATACACTGGGAAATGCTGTGTAAACATAGTCTTTCCTTCCTGGGGTTGAATCCTCTGCTGTTTCTATCACAGAAAAGAATAAGTGATGGCCTCCCAAGTTATTGAACCGTCTTCAGTGGATTTGTGCCCTGAGTGTCTTCTTGGTTACCGAGGTTCCACTTAGTACTCTCTAGACATACAGCATATTAACTCATTTAGGTCATCCAAGTGGTAATTGATCTTAACTTAGTGTCATATTAACCTAACATGGCTTGAAATAAGGTGCACTTCTGAAGAGATGTTAAAAATCTCTGATTTTTCAAGGAGGCTTTCCAAAACGCTAAGCACTACAGAATCAAATTATGCAATTAAATTGCTTTTGGTTGCAAGCTACAAAGCCTGATCATCAGGCTAATTATAGAGTATGCTACCAAAAAAATATTTTCATAAGCATAAGTTTTATTTTCTTTCAAGCACTTTAATATGAGGTTTTAAAAGGTCTTATTTTATTTATGATGAATTAAAAAAGAAAACCTTCATATAATTGCATTTTCTATAGACTGGTTTTAAATACTTAATCAGCATAGTATTTAATTAAGTGGGTTATGTTAGCTTTAGCTGACTAACTTTAGAGAAGACAATGCTCATGGGATTTGTTGAACCTGAATTTCTTATAGTATATAATTTTTAATGAAATGAAAACAAGTTTCACAAATTGTTAACAATTCTGGCTTTGTCGAATGTTTTAAATGATTGACTTATCTCTTAGTTTCTTGCACCCTAATTGGTATATTGCCTCCTTGCTAACAGTACAGACCATTTTATTACACATGTTTAACTGAATGTATTCTCTCTGTAAACTTTAACTAGTTACCTATAAAATTTTTTCAACAAAAACTTTTTGTGCTGTGTTTAAAGAAGAGAACTCCATCCTTTATTTAGAGGTCATATGCCCAGAAAATCATCCTTTATACAATGAAATATGAACCAATCAATCAAAATATATAATTTTTTTTGATTATCACATATATAACAAAACACTGAATTGCCAACAAAATTACCCATGTATGTACTACACCAATAAATAATTCTTTTATCCTTATTTCTGAAAAATCTGTTAGATTTACAAATATAATTTGTTTACAAAACTACACTCTACAGAATTAAGATTAAATATTTTTACAATGTTTCTGGATATCCACAACTAGAACTTAATTGCTTCAGAGAAGAAAATTATGGAATGACTCTTCTGGGATGTAAAGTTAGAATCCTTTTGTTCTCTGGTGGATTTAGAGACTTTTTTGATATCAACTTTTAATAAAATGAGAATATCTCTAGCAATTTGTATAGTCTGAGCGAATACAGGAAATGAATTAAAAGAAGTTGAGGGGCCCAGGAGGCTTCATGAGGCTCCAAACCTGTAGCACCGTGGGGAGTCAAGTCTGGGCCAGGTCATGGCTCCATCTACTTAGTTTTAAATTTTCACTTTTTTCCCATTTCTGATTTTTCAAGGAGGCTAATCTTTCCAAAATGCTAAGCACTATAGAGTCAAATTATGCAATTAAATTACTTTTGGTTGCAAGCTACAAAGCCTGATCATCAGGCTAATTACAGATTATGCTACGAAGAAAATATTTTTATATTCTCATTTTATTTTCTTTCAAGGACTTTAATATGAGGTCTTATTTTATTTATGGCAAATTAAAAAATTTAAAAAACCCTTCATATAATTGCATTTTCTACAGGCTGGTAGAAAATATTTATAGCTGCCTAGAGTTTTGCATATTTTCTGGCTCTTTGATTAATTTTTCAATTTCATCTTTTATGTCACTGAATATTTTCAAGCATAATATCCTGTATTTGGCTGTGTCAATATTGGAAATTCAACAAATTAGTCTGTTATTTGTTGTTTTTAACCCTCATTTCTGGTGGTTTGTGTTTGTTTCCTTGTCATATTTGGTGATTTTTGTTGGTAACTCAAATTTTCTTGACCTGAATCCTGTGAGCATGATTTGGGAGTTTTTCCTTTAGAGAGAATTTGTTCGCTTCTGCTGTGAGCTGGGATTAGTATTGTCCTGGGACCCTGAAGTCCTCTGAGTCCTGGAGTCTCAGGTTACTAGTCCATGTCTGGTCTCTTGACTGCAGAAGTTACCAGCTTAACTGTATTTCACTGGTCTCTCCTTTGCTTGGTCTGGTTTGGCTCATTGTTTTCTTCTTCCTCTTTGAGATTTGCCTATTTTCTAGTAAGCACAAGAATGCTTTGAATTATTTTTTGTAGTAATTTATCCAGGAGAAGGAAGAAGACCTTTTAAAGTGGTAGTCCAAGCAGGTATCATCAGAGGAAGAAACAAAGGTGCCTGTATGATACGTAGCTTGGTCAAGACCACGGAGTTTGTGAGCGGTCAGGCCATTTCTGCAAACTTTGGGTGGCTTCACCACCCACACATTTAACTACACACGGATCAGAATCAGTGAATGTTGCTTAGGTTTTATAAGGTATTGGTTGTTGAGACCAGGAAAGAAGGAGGATTATTAAAAGAGTGTACAGGCTGGAGCAAAGCACATAGGATGGAGTATCAAATTCAAAGTAATCAGCAGGGGAAGAGGAGCCTTGAAGGAAAGCTATTGATGGTTTTATGAAGTATCACAGAGCCAAGGGAACAGAATTTTAAATAGGAAGTGATGCATAATGTCATAATATGCAGTAGAATAGCATGATAAAAGCAGAAAATCATTTTTTGAGTTTGGTCACAACCTTCACTGAGGGTGAATTTTAAGAACAGATTGAGGATTGAATTGGAAGCAGTGCACTGTGGATGGGAATCATGGAAGAAAGCAGAAAATGAACAGTCCAGTGAGAGATGGAACATGAGATCAAGAGGTCAAGATGTTTAAAGGTTTAGGAAATAGAACTAAGGAGGATGACATAACAAATGAGTGGCTGAAACCATAAATGTCATGAGAGCTCTGGAAGGTATTGATATTGCAAGACAGTGTTTTAAAACATACTTACATTTCCCCTTAAATTTATTCAGCTATCTTATATCTGAAGAGAGAAAAATGCCCTAAGGTTAAGTGGATGTTTTATTTTCAGACATCCATAAATTCCTCCCTATCTAGGGATCATTCCCTAAATAAAATATAACTGAAAATTATACCCTTTTATTTTAGCTAAAACAAGTACTTTGACAAAGAATTGGAGTTACTTAACTTGGTGAGAAGAAAGCAACGATGGGATCCCATAAATATCGGAGCTTTTTCTTGTTGCCATGATGTGAATGTTTGAATTTCCCCCAATTCTCGTGTGGAAATCTAGCTCCCAAAGTGATGCTCCAAGTGGTGGGGACTTTTCAAGGTGAGCAGGTCATGAGGGTGGAGCCAGCATGAACGGGATGGGAGCCTTATAAGAAATCCTGGAAAGATTCCTCACCCCATCCACGTGTGAAGTTAGGTGAGTGGGCTGGCCTTGGACACTGAATCTGCCAGCCTCTTGATCTTGGACTTCCCAGCTTCAGAACTGTGAGCAGTAAGTTTCTATTATTTATAAGCACTCAGTTAGTGGTGTTTTATTATGACAGACTACGATATGAGGATTTAATTATAGAGAATTATGATCACTTGTCTATATTCATGGAGAATAAAAAGAAGAAATACGAGTTTAACCTTTACACCTAATAACCTTTTAATAACCTAATAACCTAATAACTTTTTAATCTAAATAGAGTTAGACCCTTTAGGTCTAGGAGCCATTTATTGAAAAAGTTTGTTCACACCAAATTTGTTCCCTGGTGGCCAAATCCTCAGCATTTAGTGTCTCTCCACTGTGAACAGAGATGACCCAGACAGAAGCTCCAAGATCTGAAATTCCAGGTCTCCAGGCAGTTTTGCTACCCAGCCAGCTGCTGTTCCCTGGGCCAGAGACTTCCCATCTTAGGATGTATTAGAAACCCCTGAGAGCTTCTTCAATGTGCAGGTATGGAGTCCTCTTGCTAGCTTCCAAGCCAGTATGGTTTAAAATCTGTATTGTAAGCAAGTTCTCCAGGTCGTTTGGGGTCAGGTACTCAGAGACCCACTCTCCCCAGGGACTTGGTGGGAGCTGGCCTGGGTTTGCCTACGGAAAAACAGAGCAGCCTGTGAGGACACTTTCCTTGGCCCTTGCACTCTTCCTCTGCCAAGCATACCTATCCCCAGGCTGAGTGTGTCTTGCTTGAGATTGTGAAAGCACTGTTTCTATAACGGTATTTTAAAAACTAAGTGATCATTCATCTTTAGGTTGTTTTGAGTGACTGCTAAACAGTGCCTTTTAAAAACAGGCTTAGGGACTATTAAAGGGAAAACGCCATATTCACACACACAGAGTCTTAAACAACAGGGCTGTCATGTCGATCAGTTTGTCTCCCCAGCCTCTTTCTTTCCCCTGAGATTAGACCCTAACCTTTCCTCATCTACATTCCCACCGTACAGATTCTTTACATTCTCCTCTGCCTGTGCCCATATGGATAGTGGCAGGAGACATACAACCCTAGCACCAGATCCAGGCCCTTCCTGACACACTCCAGACCAGAATTCCACCTGTCTAGCCCTCTCCGACTTCTGTCCATCTCCCATGTGACTTGCAAGGGTGAACCTTGAACATGATGCTATTCATTATGTATGTTTTTGTTACCAACCCCATGTCACATCTGAATGTACAGAAGAATTTGAGTTCAGAGGCTTAGGATACAGGGACATACACCACAGCAAAGAGGTGCAGACACATAATATGAACCAAAAGTGAGTTTTTAAAAAATGAATGAAACTCTTTTTTGGTGTCACATAAAATTCTCAATAGGTCGCAGTTATCACACACAAATCATAGTCAAATTAACTTATTTATTTTTTCCTGTGCCTTTCCCATCACACCATGAACTATTTCTCCTCTGTGGTTTCCCTCTGCCATGCCACCTTGCCTTAGAGCCAGCCAGTGATGACTGAAACGTCTACAAACCATGAGCTATGTAAACCTTTCCTCCTTTAGCTTTAGGTGTTGGGTATTTTGTCTCAGCAATGAGAAAAGTAACTAAGATACCTCCTAGTCCAATTATTCAGAGAACATTTATTAAACATATATGTGCTCCAAGTTGTCTTTATCATTTTTCTAATTCACAAAAGTTTTGGTCAATGAATGAAGAGCTTCACAAATGTTCTACTGACCCTCTGAATAAGCACAGATCCAACTGTCCATCATCCCTCAAACCAGCTTAACTTCTGGGTTTATGAGCTTCAAATAGGTTAATAATTCTGGGATCATCTTTAAATGCTTTTCCTGTCCTTTTCCTCCTCCAACCCATTTCAAGGTTTTTGGCCTGTGGGGCCTACCACAGAAGGCTGTTTGAAACACAAACGAGCCAGGTCTCCATGGTTCTCAACTAGAAGTGTACTTCAGAATCACACGTGCTGCAGATTAAAAACCAAGTCCCACTCTAGATGTACTGAATCTGGATGAGGAGCCGGATCAGAATATTGTCTCCCTCACCTGAGCTCTGTGGGCTGATCAGAGAGGACTTCTGTGTTGTCGCCCTCCTGGTTTCTGGTCGGTTTGGAGAACAGCAGCTACTGCCTCACTCCTGAGTCTTCCTGGAGTCTAAACCAGGGCTGGGATGGTGCCTGCTGAGGTCCTTAGAGTTCGAACTCTCAGAGGCATCAGGTGGATTGTGTCTGTAGGAAGCCAATAGCCACCATGTCCCTCCCCTCAGGACATAGGTTTGGGCTAATTTGATGCTTTAGATAAGAGATGTGGTGGTGGTGGTAGTGGTTTCTCATGTACCACTATCCGCTGAGAACTCGAGATTGGTGTGAGCTTCAAGAAGATGTAGAACGACAGCTTTCACAGGTAGCCTGGGTTCAGAACCTCAGGATCCACGTTGGGCGGGGTGACACCACAAGGTCTGCTTTCACATTCAGGCGGGTCCTCTTACCCCCAAGCCCATCCCTAATTAACTGGCAGGGCTGGGTTTGGGCCGTGGTTATCCAGCGATCAGTTGCTCATAGAGTCTGCATCCAACCAGTTGGTTATTTATCCACGCATTGGGGGACACAAAACAGGGTGACAGGAGGCGCAGGGCACCCTGAGGACATACCGGGGTGGTTCTCACCCTGGAGGATTAATGTCCAGCACCTGAGTGATCATCATTGCCTCCAACTCCCAGCTCCTCTCCTCTTTGCTCCTTCTGGCGCGAACTAAGTCCCGACCTGGCCAGTAAGAAGGTCGAGGCATGCTGAAGTGGAGAACGTGAACAGTAACAAGTATGCGGCAGGGGACTGCAGTGGGAAAGGCTCCCGGGCCAAAGGACCCTGGCGAGGCCACCGCCTGGGCGTTTCCAAGCTGACACCTTTCTCGTCACTGGGGTCGGGCAAGGAGGCCGGTGGGTGCTGCGGGAAGGCAGGGCAGGTGCAGACCCGGGCTCTGCTCCCAGGCAGACTCCGGGCGGGGGCGCGCGGCGGGAGCGGTGGCGCGCGGCGCGGGCCAGCGCGGGGCCTGCGGAGGAGCGCGCGCCGGCGGGGCTTGGAGCCGGGTCCCCAGCCGCGGGCGGCCTGGGCACAGCTCCTGCGCGACCATGGCCGCTGACAGTAAGTGCGCTCGCTCGGTGGGGGAGGCCGCGGGCTGGGCGGGCATGGGCGGGCGGGCATGGGCGGGCAGGCCCCTCCCCGACACTGGCCGTGGTGCCGCTCCGGAGGGCGGTGGAGCCCCTGCGCCCGCGGGCCTCTGCCCCACGCTCCGCACCTGCGCGGCCTCGGGGCTCCGAGGGCAGGAGGTCCTGGCGACGGCCGGGGGATGTGGCCGAGGGCCCGGGGTGGAGGGGACGCCGGGCGCTTTGGGCCTGCCCCGCAGCCCCTCGGGGACACTGCCCCAGGCCCCAGCCAGCCCGTGGGGAGCCCTGACCGGGAAACGCCGGGAGTTGGGGCGCCGAGTTCCAGGTTCGCCTCGAGTTCTGGGCTGGGTTTGCGCGCCTGTCCCCGGGGCTCTGGAGGCTCCCGCTCCCTGGCCGCCAGTGGCCCCCGGCAGGCTCTGTCCCCCGGAGGAAGGGCCCCCGCAGACCACAGGTGGCTGCCGTGGACAGAGGACGCGGGTGGACGCTGCAGACTGGAGCCCGGCGCGGGCTGGACTGCCTTGGACTTCTCGGTACCTCTGCTGTTGTGTGGCTGATGTTTTTGGAAAATGGAATCACGCCTATGAAAACTGGTTAAGTTTGGGGTAGCAAAGCTGGATGCGTATTAGTGGTGCCTCAAAGGGATTTCAGAGTCACACCACCAAGTCACCCCCCGCCCGTCGCTAGCACCCCAAGTCCCTAGTGCAGGGCTGGCACATATTAGGGATTCCATTGAATCAACAACCTTTGCGTTGGTTATAGAGGTCCTTGGAGGACGTTTTTTGAGAGATGAGGCGGGACAAGGATGGGAGGGCGAGGGTCATGATTTCTGCAGTAATTTATTTATTTTTTCTTTTAAGCAAACTGTTATCCACCCAAGAGCACAGCTTTGAAACTATGCAGAGAGCATGATTTTTTTTTTTTTTTTGTCAGACTCAGGTGTTTCCACTAGCACTGGACTCTTGTACTGCCCTCAGTTTTCTGTCTTTACATTTTCCCCGGGCTGTCCTATCTCATGAAGTGATGGGCACACAGTTGCTTTCCTTCCCTTTCCTTACTCATCGTGATTTTATCTTTTTCTATTTTTATTTATTTACTTATTTTGAGAAGGAGTCTTGCCATGTAGTTCAGGCTGGCCTTGGAACTCATTATGTAGCCCAGGTTGGCCTCGAACTCACAGCGATCCTCCTGCTTCAGCCTCCTGAGTGCTGGGATTACAGGCGTGCACCACCCTGCCCAGCTCATCCTCTTTTATATGTGGAGATACCAATGTGCTCTTCTTATTTTTAAATTTTAAAAAAATAGATCAGGTATTTAGAATAAAATTATCTAGCATGGACCAACCCTCCTTTTGTTTTTCTAAGTTCTGCACATTTATACAAAGGGTACATTGTTTTTGTTCAGGAAAATAAATTATTGATTTAGGCTTTGATAAAGTAAGATACCACAAAGAAGATAATTAAACTTGGCCTTATTCATGGATTTTTTAGAATAAACAAAGGCAAAGGGTTTCAAACAGGTAATTTGTACATCACACAAATGCAGGAGGACAGTGTTCTGTTATTTTCTTATATTTTGCTTTAAGATGCATTTGTTACCCTAAAAGACTTGGCCACACTTTTGTCTGTTTAGAAAAAGGTTGCTTCTTCCTCCTCGTAATGTATTCAGTTTTTCTGAAGACTCAAACTTTGGGGCACCACTTTTGCTTGTTTATGGAGAAAAAGATGGTGATATTTGATCATCTTAGCTCTTGAGGGTATATTTGGGGACACAATCTTATGCTTATTCTTAGCGTGGATGGAGCTAGAAATTGAAAGATTTTCAGAGTGTAAAGGACAATTAGTTTGTCTTTGTTCTTATTCAAAAGTAATGTGAGAGACTCTGTCTCTACTATAGACACGAAGAGAAGGGAAATATTTTCAGTGAGTGTCTTAAAAATTCCCCCCAATCTTGACCACATCTTCAGCTGAAAGACCCACAGCCCTCTTATAGTTAGGATAGGGGTGATTTGGAAACTGCAGACATAGAATGAGAAACCTGAAATATAAATAAAGTGCAAAATAAGAGATAGATAATAGGAAGTAGGGAGATGATCTTTCTCAGATGAGAAGGGGAAAGGAGATAGAGGGAAGGGGAGCGGGGAGAGGGAAAGGAAATGAAAGGAGAATTGATATGTGCTATGTACATGTATTAACCCCACACGAGGAACATAATTATACAGTGCAAACATGTACTAATAAAAAAAAATCCCAGAGGCTGGGCATGGTGGTGCACATCTGTAATCTCAGCACCTGGGAGGCTACTGCAGAAGGATCTCCAGGAGTTCAAGGCCAACCTGGGCTATGTAGTGACTTCAAGGCCACTATGGACTGCATAGCAAGACCCTGTCTCAAAAACAAGTCAAAAACCTGTAAGACATAGAGGATTTTAGTTAGCTCTAGGGCTGGGGATGTAACTCAGTGGTAGATGTAACTAGCATTTGTGAGGCCCTGAGTTTGATCCCCAGCACAGGAGGGAGGGAAAAAGGCAGTACCGGTTCTTAGCCCTGGCTGCATATTAGAAACACTCCCAAGAGCTTTAAAAAATACTCATGCATCAGTATTTTAAAAAAATGTAGCCTGAGACTTTAACATGCACCAGAATCACCTGAAGGGCTTGTTACAATGGCCTGCTGGGTCCCTCCCTAGAGTTTCTGGTTCATTAAGTCTGGATTTTGGTCTGAGACTTCATATTTCTAACAAGGTCCAGTGATGTGAAGCTTTTGTCTGCTCCTGACCTCTGCAGGAGAGGGACTGACAGGTGAGGGGCAAGGAGAAGCACAGAGTGACAATCAGTCACTTCTTTAGCAGTCCCATCTTGTCAACATAGAGTGAGTGCATGGCCTCCTTAAGATAAATCAAATCTTGGCACAGTATTGGCTTCAGACTGTAGCTAATTTTTTTCCCTATTTTTCTCCCCTCCACCTAAATTTCTCCTTGAGGAAAAAAATTGGTTGTGAAGCAAGCTAAAGTGCAAATGCTCTACTCCAGCCATTTCTGGAAGGTCTGGAAAGACCTTGCTTGTGAATGTGGTGTGTACATGTATATTAAACACAGAGATATTTTTAAGATGTTTGCCTGGAAACTTATAATGTTCATAAAAAAGAATGTAGCCCCCAGAAAATGTCCTTGGGTCCAGACAGCTGCTATCTAAGGGCAGGTTCTTGAGGAGAAATGGAGAACTAGAGCATCTCAGTGTGGTCCACTAAATTACCAGGAAATGGGAAGCAACTCTGATGTCCCAGCTTATTTTATAAACTGGTACCTGATTTTGAACTATATTTCATGATTTTCTCAATAACAAGTGTTCCAAGTAATTTTGTGTTTTGAGATATTAGTGATTTTCTCTTGCATTTATAGCATTTGTTTCATTGTTAATAGTTTCTCTGAATCTTTATTTTTGAAGCCACTTTACTCTGCTTATAAGAATAAATTCTCAGGAACAGCCAGGCGTGGTGTGCAATTTGGAAATATCTCATGATAGAATGCCTTAGAAATCTTGGGCAGTTCTTGGGTGATTGAGTCATGGGGTATTGCTGATGAACATTTGGCATTGTAAGGGAGCTTATCTGGTCCCCTTCAGTTGTACAGTCTGTTTGTTGACTTTGTGTCATTTTTGCCTGGTCCATGCACAAGCTGCTTGTAGCTACTTTGTAGCAATCTCTAACAGTAACTTTCCCCTCACTTCTACTGTCTTTTTGGCAACCTTCAGTTTCCTTTCTCCCCATCCTCCTTACTCCATTTGCAATTTCTGCTCTGTGCTCAGTCCTGCAGGGATGGAAGGAAGAGAGAGCCAGGCAGGGAAAAGTCAAATGTAGGCTCTCAGCAGGTAAAGGTAGGGAACCAGTGCCAAATAATTGCTTGAGAGGTTCAAGAGGTAGGATGTTTAGAATTTAAGAGAAAGGTGCTTGACTTTGAGTGAAAATATTCTGAAGTTCTTGAGTAAAGTTATTTTCAACCACAGTAAATTATTAAAAAATTTACAAATGATGCCACTTAAAGATCTAGACAGAGAGTTAGACAGTTGCAATTGCCTGGAAACTTCTAAAACCCACAAAAAAGGATGCAGCCCATCGAACATGTCCTTAGGATTTTGTAAACAGAGACTTTATCAATTCAAGGAAGAATTACTCATCTATTATGTGAACATTTGGAGAGGAATAGAATATTTTCATTTTTAAAGAACTTTCTTTATGATGGAGAAACCTAGGGTCCACTACCTTGAACAAATAGTTAATGTTACCACCAATGTAACAAACTGATATCCTGGTCTGCTTGATAAGAAGCAGTGAGGACATAGTGCCACTTACTATCCTCAAAATGTCAGACTGTTGCAATCACGAGGAAACATCAGAAAAACTGAATGAGAGCTATTCTATGAGAATTCATGTCACCAGAGATGACTGAGGCACTGGTCTAGATTGAAAGTGACCAAGGAGATGACTAAATGCAATGCATGATTTTAGATTGGATCCTGGATTGGGGAAAAATGCCACAGAGAACAGTATTGTGATTTGAACAAGGATTGTGTATTGGAATAGCATGGTATGAACATCGAAAGTCATAAACGTATTTTATTGCAGTTTGAAAGGGAATGTCTTTCTTAAGGGAAACTGAAGTAGTTAGGGATAAGAGGACATATGTCTTCAACTAATGTCACATGCTTTCGGGAAAGAAACATGTATAGGTATGTGAACATTTAAAGGTATATGCAAAAAAAAGAGAGAGAAAGATAAAGCAAATGTAGTCAGATGTTAACATTTGGTAAATCTAAAAATTTCTTAAACTATTCTTGGAACTCCTCTATAAATTTTTTGGGAAAAAAAGCTTATTAATGGTGGCACTGGGATGCCAATCTGTATTCAAGGCATTATGGTCTAACATGATTGAGTTTACTTTTTGAAAGAATAATGCTAAAGGATTCCCAATTATGGACTCTTGATTCTGATTTGAGATGATGACATTAACAAAAAATTTTTTTATCACAGAAAATGTCATATGCACTCAAGAGAACATAATATATAAAAAACCCATGTACCTGAGCCTACCCAGTTGTTTAACAAGTATCAGTATTTTACCAATCTCGTTGCATCTGCCTCTACCCACCTCTGAATTTTCTGGAGGAAGTATTTCTAAAGCAAATCCAAGACTTTATGTTATATTAACCATTGATGGGTGCTTCAGTGCATCTCTGTGCATACATCTCTCCTATCACTCCCAGGCTGTTTTCATAGTTAAGTAGCAATTCTACAATAAGAGATGATAGCATTTAAATATTCAGAGTGTCAGAGACGAGCAACCAGAGTTCTGAGAAATGCATTGCTTTGACACATACGGGTCGTGCACTTCATTTCTTTTTGAACAGCAGACTAAGCCTGGGTAATTATAAACAGTGTAGAAGAAAAGATCTGAGAAACTGCTTGTTCTTGTTTTGTTTTCCAAACTCCTCCTCCTGTTTTTTAAACCAGGAATTAAATTCTAGAAGAAAACATAAAGATGGGTGTGGAGACAGTATTCTGGACTGATTTACCCAGTTGGTGTTATCTTAGTGAAACATTCTGAAAGTAAGTCAGAACAAATATTTTCATACTATTTGAGTACAACTTCACGTGTTTTAATTTCTGCTGGGCATCTTTGAATTGGTAAGTTCAGTTAAACTTCTTGACTGACTGAGCTTTCTAAATCTGTGTAAAACTTGGTCTGCATGTTTTATAGTAACAATGGGAAGAATAAACCACCACCTGGGAGGGATAAACCACCTCCTGAGTATGGTAGATTTGGGTGGCATTTGTTCCTTTAGATCACTAGAATATCATTTAGTTAATAACTATTATTATTTAGCATTTTGGATTGACAAGAGAATGCCTATTATACCATTTAACAATGATTGTGTATATCTTAAAACGATGATAAATTTCTAGTGGATCAGGGAGGTATCTGAAGCACATATTACAAATAAAATTCTTATATGCAATTATTCTCCCATTAAACATTGTGCATATCTGAATTTAGGAAGTTTATGTTTGTGATGGACACCATCTCTTTAGAATATTATTGTTGGAGAGTAATATTCTTCTGGATTCTAATTTTAACAATTTAATAAGTCACATTTTATAGTTCAACTCACAATGGAGTGTAGGTAAAAGAGAAATAAAGTAATTTTACCCACCCTACATGAAAATTTCCTTCATTTATTCCAAGAGAATACCATAATCTGCTCATTGCAAATTGGTTTTCAGTTCGCTTAGCTCAGAAACTTCAGAGGATGAGTTAATCAAACATGACACAGTGGAAGAAGGCTCAGGCTTGGTGTCAGAGGTGCCTGAGTTGAGAACTCTGGCACCCAAAAGCTAGTTGATCTCAGGGAAATTAACTTCTCGGAGGCTTTGGCTTACTCTATATTGGGAACAAGAACGGGCATGTTACTATAGACATCTGCAGTAAATCTACAGCCTCCTGTGAGACACTACAACACATACTGATAAAAAGTAAAGAAAGAAACAAGACTTAGAGAGAACTGGGTCTTGGAGCTGATCAGTGCTGCTCTGGGCAGCAAAGACAAGGGGCACCAGGGGCACCCAGTATTTTATTGACTACAAGTGTGGGAAGATAAGAAGGGTATGCTTTGAAGACATTTAGTGGCACAGTGTGAAGCAGGAAGCATCTGGTTGGAAGCATCTGGCAATGGCTATTATGCAGGCAGAGATATCTGATATGCAGGCAAGGATAGCTGAAATGCAGTCAGGGATAGCTGATATGCAAACAGAGATGTAAAAAGGGGAAGGGATTGCTTGTCTTGCTTGGAGAGATCAAAGGGTGCTGAGACTGGGTTGCAATTAACCAGAGTCTACTAATACTGGGCAGAGATGTCTGCTACAAGTCTACTCTGAGGAGCTACAATACAAGAAGCAAATGAGATGCTACAAAGTTCCTGGTGTTGAATAAGTGTCTGTCCCTTTCCCTCCTACAAATGCTTCCCATGGTTTATAGCTCTTACCACAAGAACAAGCTGACTTTCTGAAATAGGGCACCCAGTCATTGATTCCATTTTTTCCTTTGTGAAGAATATAAAATTAAGACCAAATGTTCTGTTTAGAAATGTGAGAGTCTAGGAAAAGAATCTAGGACAAATCACCCAATAGAGAAGAACTCAGATTTTAAATAGAAGTATTAATCATGATGTTTTCTTCACCAAGGCCATTTATTTCACACAGGGGTCCTTTTGGCATGTACTGTGAGCATGGAGTTGTGGTACACGTGTGCACACACTTTTGCTGATCTTGGTAGAGTTGAGCAGTGGGCTCTTACAGGGGCTAAAACAGGTACCTCTTTTATACAGATCCTAGAGGGAACTTCTGGGTATTTCTGTGCTGATTTACACTTGGTGCCTTCTTTGGATTTTGTGCTCCCCTCCCCTGGGTGCAGTTGCTGGGTAGCTGTAGCACTGGATGGGTGTCACTTTAGGGTGTGTTCTCAGAGTTTGATACTCTTCTGGCTCTGGAGTCTTATAAAAGCCCCTCTAGTAACATAGGTAAACCTGAGGCATTGGTAGTTTTTCCATTACTGAGTCTTAAAAAGGCCTAATCTTCTAATAATGCCCATATACATAGTACATGACCTTGTTAGCTTGGTGCTGATCACGGTTGGGCTACTCCTAACCTTGGTGATCTGGGCTGCTGAGAAAGCCTCTCTTTGCTTAGACTCATGCTCTCAGAAGGTCTCTCACTGTGGTCTTGACTTTTCCCCATTTCTTTTCCTTACAGCTCAGAGTTCTGTATCTGCTAACTTGCTTTCTCCTATTATTTCACCATACCTTGAAGCTTTGCCTGAGACTCGTGGGGCCTACCAAGCTCCCATCTGTGGAGACCTCAGCAGCTAGGCTGCCTTCAGCCAGGTCACCCCTGCTTCTCTAGGGGGAGGAGGCAGAGGACAACCTGTTGCTCCTGATCCCTTACCAGGCTTTTGCTCACTGCTCTGTAGCATCTTTCCTATCTGGTCTGTTAGCATAACATCAGTTCTCAGTTTTTAGTGGTGATAATTACAACCATAATATAGTCATTTTCTTGCTAGTATTATTTTCCTTGTGTTCCCCTGCAGTTGTTATCTATTGCTATGTAACAGATTATCACAAACCACAGCTTAGAACAGCACACATTGACCATCTCATGGCTCTGGTGGTGAGGAGTCTGAGAAGGGCTGCTGGAGGTCAGGAGCCTGCCAGGCTGCAGTCAAGTTGTCAGACAGGGCTGGGTTCTCATCCGAAGACTTAAGTGGGGAAGCATCCGCTCCCAGCCTTACAAGGGGTCACAAGATTTAGATGTAGGGTCTCAGTTTCTTACCCTCAGTTTCTGTCTGTTTCTTGCTGGTATGGTCATTTGATTCTTCAAAACCAGCAAGGGAGGTCTCCAAGAAAGATGGCTGTGGAGATCTTATGTCACAGAGTCATGGATCCCATCATCTTTGCTATATTCTATTGCCTAGAAGCAAACCACAGGTGTGACTCACGACTTTAGATGACATTGGGATAGCAAAACCTGAATAATTTCTGTGGCCAGAAAAGAAATTTTTCTCATGGGGACAAATAGATTTTCTCTTTCAAAGTGCCTTGCCAATGTGTGAAGCATTTTATGGGCATAAGATAGTATTTGAAGTTTTAAGGATCTATGTGTTTGTGTTATATACTCTTCCTGATGTTATCATTTCATACTGTTGTTCCTGACTTACCTAGAAGGTGACAGATATCTGGAAATGGAACAGTTTCTGACTGCCTCACAATATTGTTCTGGGTAACAACAAACTGCTGATCATTTAAAAAATTACTGACATGTGAGTTTAGAATATGAAACCATTTTAAAGAGTTTGATTTATGGAAAATACTGATTTTTTACTGCATTTCCCTTCTTCCTTGAAACTCTGAACACCCTGATTTTTGGATACCACTTATCATCTGAAAGCTATTTTACAGTAAAAGAGATGTAACCATCATCATTAGCTACTTGTAATGAGGATATGATAATCCTAGTCTTTACAGACTCTGTTGGATCCTAGGGATAGACATTTCCATTTTTATCTGATAAAATTGACTTATATAAAATGAGTAGAAAGGGATGATACTGAATTTATTTTATTAAAAAGTGTCCTGTCATCCACCGTGACCCAAATCACATGGTGTTTTCTCTTTGAAATGTTTATCAACTCTCCCAGTCAGAATCTATCACTCATTTTACCCATACCTGTTAAATTTTGTTTTTCTTTATTCACTTCATTTAGCTTATATGCTCCTTGTGGGAAAAATCTACTTTTAGAAATATTTTCTCAATTTTGTCATTCTGTTGAATAAACTTGGTGGCTTACTCAAATGGTGGCCAGTCAGGTGTTTGACAAATTCTGTTCATTTATCTATTGTGATGCACTTTTTTTCCCCTTGGATATTATCCTTTATTCCAGAAATTTTCAAAGTGTAGATCTTTGGATCTTAGGGACCTTGTGAACTGGGGGTCATGGTGCCTTAGACTTTTAGTCTGTCAGGACCAAACTATTTGCCTAGCAATGAGATTATATTTGTCTTTTCACTTTAGTGAAAAGTTGAGTATGTATCAAAGTTTACCCATTAGGATCAATGACATTGTCATCCTGAAGCCAATAGAATGTGTGCTTGTGTATTCTTCTGTTTTAAAAATTTCTTGGTTTTAATATCAAATATGGTAAATACTAATAGATAAAACATAGAACACTAAAGTGCTTTGGGACCCTTCCCTTAAATTTTTAAAGTACAAAGAGCCCTAAGACCATAAATTTAAGAATCACTGTCTTACACTACTGAGGTCTCTGGTGGATCAAATCTTCCATTAGTTTCTTGAAAAAACCAGCTATGATCTCTGATTGTCCATTCACATTTGAGAGCACAGGACTAAAATATTTGTTTGTGAGGGCAGGGCTGGGACTACTTTACTGGCAGTGTCACTTTCAGGTGATTATTCATGAATCCATTTCTTTGTGGGCCCCCCGCTCTTGCTATATTAGATATTTTGGGGCCCAATACTTTTCTTTACAGATGAACATTGCAATTTCCTTTTTCTGTTTTTTTTTATTGGTACTAAACCCTTTACTATAATAAACCAAATATGTTTGCAATTTATACAAATGTTTAACCTTGAACAAAAATTTAAAAAAGTTTCACAAGATGCAAAACCAGCCAACAGGTTCATTTGAGACTCCAGTGCTCTACAAAAGGTTGTAAGAATGTGTGCTCCATAAGCCTAGCTTTCATCATTTTCTGAGTCTAGGTGGTGAAGAGACCTGGCAGTTTTCCTCTTCTTTCTATGAGCTCTCTGTGAAGATTCTACTTTCAGTGCGGAACCTTCTGGCCATGATGGGATGCACGGTTAGTGTGTCGGTCACCTGGGGCTCCCATAATAAGACACCACTGTCTGGGTGGTGTAAACAAGAGAAAATTATTTTTTCACAGTTCCTGGAGGCTGGAAGTCCAAGACTGAGGGCTAGCAGGGTTAGTGTTTGGTGAGGTCTCTCCTGATGGGTGGATGGCTGCCTTCCCTGTGTGTCCTCACAGTGTGGAATGATGAAGTCAGGGTGTTTCATCTTCTTCTCTTAAAGTTACAAGTCGTATTGGATCTAAGTCCCACTCATATGACCTTATTTAACCACAATTACGTCTTTAAAGATGCTATCTTTAATACAGTTAGTTGCAATTGGAGGTCCTGGAGGTTAAAGCTTCAACATATGAATTTTGGGGAAAACAATATGGTCCATAACACTTAGGGAGGGAATAGACCTCTATCTTCATTAGTGGAGGTGGGATCTTAAAGATAGTTTATTATCTACATTCTTTCAACTAGTTCTTTTATTTTCAGACCTGTTTTCTCCTGAAGTGACAGTTACATGATGGAAACTTCCATTATGGAGCCATTCTGGGATTCTACAGCATAAGTCAGTGTACTTATTGTAGCCTCCTTCTCATGTAGCTATCTCATAGAGTGGAGAAAGATGGCTGAGATTTGGTTGTCACTATATCCCTCCCATCTCCAAGAAGTGTTTTGATCTTTCTTATCTACTATTGTTCCTCTTTTGCTTTTTTGGTCTATGTTGACTTTTACCTTTAAAAAAACATCCTTTCCTTTAAGGAATTGGAGGCACAGGAATGGAGATAAAGGCATGCATTTGATCTACCATTTCATGCTGGAAATGAGTCGTCAGTAGATAACCAATCTTGCATCCTGGAATAAGAACTATTGCTCATGAACTCTTTGTTGTTGTTGCTAACTGTTTTTCTCTTTCTACTTTTTTTGAGTTATTTATATGTTACTTTTTTTTTTTTTTTTGGTACTGGGGATTGAACTTGGGACCTTGCACTTGCAAGGCAGGTGGCGGCACCACTGAGCTAAATCCCCAGCCCTATTTATATGCTTTTTAGTGTTCTGTTTTAATTTGCATATTCCTATATCTTGTATGTTTTTAAGAGTTTGCACATGAATTAAAATATAGATACTTAACTTTTCATAGTCTACTTAGAATTAATATTTTACCACTCTAGTGGAATATAGAAATCATAATACCATGCAAGTCCCTTTCCCCTGTTGTTTTAGTTATATATTTTATTAAAATTCTTTTATGGACTGAATCATGTATTTCCAAAACTCATGTGTTAAACTATAAGTCCTGGTACCTTAAAATGTGATTCTTGTTTGGAGGAAAGTTCTTTAAAGAAGTAATTGAGTTAGAATTAAGGTAAAATGATGTTGTTAGAGCGGGCCCTAGTCCAACAGGCCTGGTGTCCTTATTAGCAGAGGAAATTTGGACCCACAGAAACACAGGAAAGACCACCTGAAGACACAAGAGAAGATAATGATCCACAAGCCACAGAGGGTGGCCTCAGAAGAAACCATGCTCCTAGCACCTTGATCTTGGATTTCTAGCCTCCAAAATTATAAGAAAATAATTTTTTTGTTGCTTAAGGTACCAAGACTATAGTATTTTACTTATAGTAGTCTTAGCAAACTAATATACATACGTTTTTATTTTCAAAAGTAAAATATATTTTAAAGAACTTAAATGAGGAAAAATAGTCTTACGTTTATTTATCATCTTTGTTGCTCTTATTTCATATTTGAGGATCCAAATTTCTCCCAGGTTCTTTTCCCTTTGGTCTGAAGAATTCTTTTAGCAATTCTTTTATAGTAAGGATAGTTTAGTGTTCCTTTAACTGAAAATGTCTTGATTTTCCTTTTCATTCCTGAAGAATATTTTTACTGATAGCGAATTCTGACTTGAGAGTTCCTTTATGTTAGCACTTCAAAAGTGTGCCACTTCCTTCTGTACTGCATGAGTTCAGATGAGAAATTCTCTGTCATTTGAATTGTTATTCCAGTATAGGTGATGCATTGTTGCTCTTTGGTTTCAAGAATTTTTTATTGTCTGTAGTTTTCAGAAATCCAACTATGGTATGTATGGGTATGGATCTCTTTGAGTTTCTCCTGTGTAAAGTTTATATACCTTCTTAAATCTCTAGATATAAGTCTTAAAATTTAGGATATTTTCACCATTATATGTTTAAATAGTTTTAAGTTTTGCATTCTTTCTCCTCTCCTTCTAGAATTCTGATGACATAAATGTTAGATTTTTGTTGTTCCATAGCTCCCCAAGTTGTTATTTATTCCTCTCCCATTTTTTTCTCTCTATTGTTCAGACTGGGCAATTCTATTGATACATTTTTAAGATCACTGATCTCTCCTGTATCTTCTTTGTTATGCACTGAGCCTAGGTTTTAAAAATTTCATTGGATTTTTTAGCACTAATATTTCCACTTGATGGTTCTTTATATTTTTAATATTTTCCTGAGACTTCTGGTTTTTTTCCATTTGTTTCCAAAAGATTTATAATTTCTTGTTGGAACATTTTAATAATTCCTTTAAAATCCTTGTCATAAGTTCAACATTTATGTCCTCCGGGCATTGGTGTCTGTTGATTGTCATGTCCTTATTTGACTTGAGATTTTCAGCATCAGCGGTATCCTCAGCCTCTGTCCACTAGATGCCATTAACAACTCCCCCAGTAGTGACAACTACTTACTACAATACATTTTGACAAACAATTTTTAGTGTATCCTTGACATTTTTAATATTACATTATGAAACTCTGGTTTTTATTTAAATATTACAGTTTTAGAGGCAATTTACTTGTTTCAGTTAAAAACTCATGTCCTCATCTTCTAATGTGGGCTGTGGTTTGAAAGTCAATTTAAGTTTTATAGCCTCAGAAGTGCTGCTCTGGTCTGCCTTGATTATGTGTTACCCACAGGCTAATCTGAAACTTGGGTAGTCTTTTTCACTATAGTTCAGTTTATTCAGGTTTATTTCACACATGAACCATTTAGGGGTGTGCTTTGGACTTCATACACAGATTTATAAGATTCTTTTATCCAGTTCCTTCTTCTCCATAAAACCCCTGTAAAGGATGGTGTTCCTTCCTTGCTGTCTGTCCTTTTCTTAATATAGTACGGGGTGGTAGAGATTGCTTCTCTCTTTCAAAGAACCAGCTCTTTGATTCATCAATTCTTTGTATTCTTTTTTACTCTCCATTTCATTGATTTCTGCTCTGATCTTATAATTTCCTTCCTTGTACAACCACTGGATTTGGATTGTTCTTGTTTTTCTAAGACCTTGAACTGCATCATTAGGTTATCTGGATCATCCTGTTATTCTGATGTAAGCATTCACAGCTATAAACTTCCCACATAGAATTGTTTTCATTGTGTTCCATAAGTTCTGGTGTGTTGTACTGACATTATCATTTAGTTCTAGGAACTGTCTTATTTTTTACATAATTTCCTCTGTGAATATTGATTATTTAATAGTGTGTTGTTTAATGTCCATACATTTGCATAATTTTTGTGGTTTCTTTTGCTATTGATTTCTAGTTTCACTGCACTGTGATCTGATAATATGCAAGGCAATATTTTAATTCTTTTGCATATTCTTAGGCATGCTTTATTAGCTAGTATGTGGTTGATTTTGGAGAAAGTACTGTGTGTAGCCAAAAAGAATGTATATTCTGTTTTTGTTTGATGGAACACTCTGTATATATCTATTAAGTCCATTTGTCCAAAGGTTTGGTTTAACTTTGATATTTCTTTATTGATTTTTTGTTTAGTTGATCTGTCTTTTTGTGATAATGGGGTATTGAGATCCCTCACTATAATTGCATTGATGTTTATCTGATCATTTATGTCTATATGTCTATCAGTGTTTGTTTTACAAAGTTGGGTGCACTGTGGTTTAGTGCATATATGTTTATAATTATTATCTCTTTCTGTTGAATAGTTCTATTAATCAATATATAATGTTCTTCTTTGCCTCTTTTGATCAGCTTTGGCTTGAAGTCCACTTTGTCTGAAAATAGGACAGCTACTCCTGCTTGTTTTCAGGTTGAGAATGCTTCTCTCTATAGTCTGTGTGCTCTCTGAGGTCATTGTGCCTGTGAAGAGGGGGGCACTGCCTCTTTCTTGATGTTATCTTAGTTCAGAGCAGGTCTGGTCCACATGGCTCCCTTTGTCTCTGCACACCTGGTAAGAAGGGGAAGGCCTGCTGCCGCTGCTGTTAGTACAGGTAGGGATGGTCCATCGGACTCCTCTCCTAGGTCTCTACAGTGCCTACTGGGAAGGCAAAGGGAGGTAGCTCTTTCGTAGTGTTTATTTTGAGGGGGTATATTCAAAAAGGGTTTTGTTCTGCAGGATGTCCTTCTTCCTTTGACTAGAGAGAATGAGTCCTAACTGGGGATGATTTTGCTGTTTTAGGTGACATTTGGCACCATGTAAGTTTTTTTTCTTTTTTTTTTGAGACAAGGTGTCGCCATGTAGTTCAGGCTGGTCTTAGGCTGGCCTAGAACTTGGAGGATCCACCTGCATTAGCCTCCCAAATATATAAGTTTTGTGGTTGCATTACTGAGGCAATAGATCATGGGATCTAGTTGATAGAGGGCAGAGATGCTGCTAAATATCCTATAATATAACAAAGGATTACCTGGCCCTGAGTGTCAATAGTGCCAAGATTGAGAAACTCTGAGTATCGGAGGGTGGGCTTTCCTTGGACTTTGTATTTTTGTACTTATTTTACCTTTGCAGAAATGAAAGTCTTTTTAGCATTTTAATGTACTATTTTTAAATTTTCATTTTAACTATTAGGTGTGGATTTGTTTTTATTTAGACATGTTAAGTTTTCATTCTCACCACTCTCTTTAATTCTGGAAATTTCTTTGCCATTATATGAGTATTATTTCTCCTCCATTCCTTTTCAGATCTCATTAGAATGACATTTACTGAATCTCTCTTTCTGTGTTTTAATGCATCTTTGTATTTTTCTCTCTTTTTCTGACTCCTTCCTTCTCTTTTCTCTGCATCCTTTGTTTTCAGATTTGTCTTTCCCTTTTATAGTTCTCTTTTAAATTAGATCTAGTCTGCTATTTAAACTATCAAAACTTCTTCATTCCATTAATAGTTCTCATTATAAAAGTTTCATTTGGCTATTTTAAAAAATTTCTTTTAATATTATTTTGTATTTTCATTTTGGTTTCTAAATTATTTTAAACCATGATCTTTTAAAAACTTTTTCAATATGTACGTTTGAAGTACATGTTTACATTCCTTGAGCAGAGTTGATACATGTACGTTTAATTACTTGAATTTACTTTGCTTTAATGACTTTGCTTTTTGAAAACCCCTTCTCCTCTCCTCCCTCCCCTCCCTTCATCTCTTTCTCCCCTCCCCATTTGAGAAAGATCTATCTCCCCACTTCCTATGATGCATCTTTTGTTTTGCTCTTTATTTATATTTTGGGTTTCTCATATAAGAGAAACCGTGCAACATTTAAGCTTGTGTGTCTAATTTATTTCACTTAACATTATGGACTCAAGGTGCATCCATTTTTATACAAATGCCTCGTTTATCCTTCTTTGTGGCAGAGAGGACTAGATTTGTCCGTGTGAGTTTTGGGTTTGCTGATTTGGCCTCACAGTGATTTCTTTCCTCATGTGATCTGTGATATTTAACTTTGCTGGTTCATCTCCATTGAGATCTGAAGGGTGAAGAGTCTCTAAGAGCAGGAGTTTTCAGTTGTGTTTACTGGATCTCTAGGAATTTTAGCGGTCCTCGATAATTTTTTATATTAACATTCATCTTGGATTTCTTAAAAATTTCATAGGGAAAAAGTTTAGTACACTCACTGTACAAATGCAGGGTTTCTATTCTCACGGGGATTTTTTAACACTCAAAGTTCAGGGTACTCAGCAATTTCTTTGCTCTTTTTTGGGGCTAGTGAGCAGGCTTGCTTTGGATAGCTTCAGTTTTATTTACTGCTTCTTAAAGTGAGGGTCTTTGTCCTGTAAGGAGTTGGAGCTTCAACTCCTGTTCTTCCTTGGGGGCTATAACCCCTAAGTCTCAGACCCTGAAACCCAGGGATGGCTGAGACTCTGGCTTTGATTTTTTTAAAATATGGGAGATACTTATTCCTTGGAGTTAAATTTAGCTTTCTTTTTTCCAGAATCTCCACATGTCTGTAGCGGGGCAGGCATATCCATATCAACTCTGTATATAATGTGTCCAGAAGTCCTAAGTTCATATATGATGTAGATCAACCATCCATATATCCAATCCTGTTGGCATATAAACACTAGTCAGTGCTCTGCTTTTTTCTCTCAAAATTATTTATTAAACATATTGATATATTTCAAATATCTAGTGTTTGAAAAAAGGGTATAGTGTTGCTGTGTGACAACGTATTAATAGCATCCTGTAAAACTGGGCAGGGGTCATATCTTTCTGTTTTCAAAGCACTTCTTTCAGTTTTGTTAAGGCCATAAAGAACCTTGCTTTTATAAATCTGGTGTGTGTGTGTGTGTGTGTGTGTGTGTGTGTGTGTAAAGGTGCTTAACAAATGATGAGTACAGTTATTGTCTGAAGACACAAGAAAGAAAAAATAGTCTTATTTACCAGCTTTGGAAAGATAAAGGCAAAACTGTTTTTGTAAAATTTTGAGACAAGGGATTGCCATGTAGCCCAGCTGGCCTGAAACTCTTGGTCATCCTCTTGCCTCAGCCTCTTGAGTGGTGAGATTACAGGAATGGGCCACCACACCCAGCAAAACCATTTTTCGACTTGTTTTTTAAAGGTTATTACAACAAAATTCTATCAATCTGATCTCAATCAAAAATGCTGAAAAGAAAAAAAAGTTCTTTTCTGAGTTACAGAATAAAAAGAATTGAGTGATTAATTTAAAACTCTCAACACCTTGAAACCATGTGTCTGCTTAAATCACATTGCTTCTGAGCTACTAAGTAAACTTACAGCCAGGAAGAGCAGGGTAACAGGACATAGGAAGGATTTATGGCCTAAAAATTGTCAGACTTCAGAACTTAAAGAACACAGCATTCCATCTCAAGTCCTGGCATCCTGCACCTCAAGCGATTGGGGGTCATCTCCGCTGCAAAGGGTCTAAAAAGCACAGCCCTGTGCAAGGCCTTCCCACACCGCCCTGGCCATGACCTCTCTGCAGCTCTGAGTGCCAGATCCCATTCCCTGGGGGGTCCAGGGACCCTGGAATCTTTGAGCCTTCCTAAGAAGCTGCTTCAGCTTTGGACACTCTTATGGAAGTGGAGTGGCTTTTATAAATCTTGACCTTCATCTGCATTTACCATATGAAGATATTAATGTTTAGAAAAGTTGTTACATTGTGTGCTATTACAAGGCATTTTCTTTAGAGGCACTGTGCTGCTTTATATCTTCACAGATGGCATTTTGAATAACACTGACTTGTACAGTAATATGTGCTCTCCTGACCCACCTTTTCACTAAGCACATTGTGTACCTAATTTATCAATCACATTTTAATGGCAACTAAGGGGTTTTATAAGGATAAAAATATTTCTATGAATATCATTGAATCTACCTTTTCACACTGTCTGTTCTGCTTGTGTAACTGTTGAGTCAAAGGATCTATGCATTTATTTACTTTTTTTTTTTTTGCAGTAACTAGGGATTGAACGCAAGGGCTTGTGCATGCTAGGCAAGTTCTCTACCCCCGAGCTACACCCCTAGCCCATTTTATTTTTTAAATTTTGAGACAGGGTCTTTCTAAGTTGCCAAGGCTGTCCTCAAACTTGAGCTCTTCCTACCTCAGCCCTGTGAATCACTGGGATTAGAGCTGTGTGTCACCATGCCCGGCTCATTTAGTATTTTGATGTTGCCAGATGTTCTTCAGATAGCTGTGCATATTTGTACTTAGATCAGCAGTGCATCAGCAATAAAACCTAGCATAAAACTTTGCTATGACAATAAATTTCAAACTATAGATAATCTAACAAAAATTCCTCTGCTTGACTCCCAGGCATCTGTCTGCATGTTCCTAATTTATCATATCTTGGGTGCATAAGATCGACTTTTGTTGGTCTGCAACCAAAGGATCGTTATTGGGGCAGTGCCATTGGCATCACCTTGGACTTGTCTGAAATGTAACCAATCAAGACAGGTGTGGGGCCACACAATTGTCATCCCAGCACTGGGAGGTGAAGGCAGGAGGATCGCACGCTGGAGGCCAGCTTAGCCAATTCAGCAATTTAGCGAAACCCTGCCTCAGAAAAGAAAAAAATAGTGAGCGCTCAGACCTTACACCAGACCAGCTGACAGAGAGCCTCTGAGCAGAGCCCAGCAGCCTGTGTTGTAATGGCCTCTCTGGTTGAGTCTGGTGCTTAATGAAGTTTGTGAACAGTGGTGCTAGAGGAAGTTCATCTTTGTATATCCCAGAGGTCAGCTCAAGTCCTTTTTGTGAATTTATTTTTTAATAGTATTTAAAAATTAATTATAAGTGTTTTTAACTGACATATAATTGTACATCTTTATGGGGTACAGTGTGGCATTTAGTACAATGTATATAACATGTAATGATCAAAGCTGGGTAACTGGCCTGTGACCTCAAACATATATCACTGTTGTATTAGTCCATGTCTTCACTCCCATATCTTTCATACAAATCAGAAATGGAATTCTCATGGTCTCTTTAAACTCTTGGGTCCTGCTTTTAACTTTGGGTCCCTCTACTGTGGATGGCTGCTCTCTTCTCCACATTGCAATGATCCAGAAGAGACACTCAAACTATTTTTATTAATTTATACAAATTCTATCACTTGAAAGGCACATAAATATGTAGAAAACCAATCGATATTTTGGAGATATGGAAGAAGTTTCATGTCTAGTAACATTAACAGCTTAAAATTGAATATTAGCTGTGCCCATCCTAAAATCCTTACTGGTCTACCACCTTCCCCCACCCTCTTCTATAGAACAGTTTAGCTCTTCTATTTGTTTTTCTGTTGTCTGTTGTAATAATCAGGGTTTATGGACAGACAACAGAACCTAGTCAGCTATTTTAAGGAAAACAGACTTTCCATTTGCTCCAAGAACTCACTTGTAACTGCAGTGTTTACTTCAAGATAAATCCAGATTACAGTCCTAACCTGACCTCCAAAGTTTGCCACAAATTATTTCCTTTTTGTAATTATTTGCAGATCCCTGTAGTATATCAGTAATCTTGAGGGGGTGACATCATTCTATTTATAGCATTGTTTTTAGCAGTGGTGTTTTCATTTACAAAATATTGTAATTCTTGATCACTTAAAATGAAAGGAATGCTGAGAGCTGGTTGCACCTTTTCTTTCCCAAACGGGAAGAGGTTGCCTGTGGAGTCCATGGTGGCTTACAGAATTGATGAGCGGGCCTGTGAAGCAGCTTGTAGGCCACTCAGTCATAGGTAATGCACATCTCCACTGCTTTATGTTTGTAATTTATTTCATTAGGGTTGTCTACATTTCTTTGAATAAATTCTTTTGTGGCCTCAATATCCAATGAGGTTTTTATTTTCTCATAAATTCCTGGCAGTTTTCTGGTTGCTGCCTGGATTTTCTAGTTTCCTCTACCTGCCCACAAACCTTACTGATGGGAGGAAGGGAAAGGATATGAAGGTCTAAGGGCCACATAAGGCTCCTCTCCCTGGATGGAAGCAGTTGAGCCTGCATTTGAAGCAATGCTGTATTTGATACCAAACTTGTTCTTCCTTCTTGCTGGAAACTCTTATCAGGACCTTGAGATTGAAGAATTTTTCAATGTAGACTTTTGTTCAGTGAGAGCAGGCAAGCACCGCCAGGGCTCATGACGGGTGTTGATCCTAATGTCCTAACGGAATTCCACTGATCCTCCACTGAGCACGGGAGACAGGGCCTGCCTCTATAAAGGGCGCATTGTAACAGGAGAGTCGCTCTGCAAACTCCTCCGGGGAACAGATTTGCCAAGCATCCTTTGTTAACTGTGGCTAGACAAACATAGGCTCCAGCAAACCTAGGTTTCAGCGCAGTTACATGCTGCCAATCTGCTTCTGTTATATAGAGTCATCCTGCCACCTTGTGGCCACGATGGAGAACTGTGCTTCCCCGAGGTGGCTTCCTTCCTACCATTCCGGTATTTTACAAAGCTGGAATTGGTTTTCCTGGATTGTTTCTGCTGCTGGTTTTTTGAAATAACATGATCTGTAGAGCTGTGTTTCAGCTCTTACAAAAAGAAAAGTTTCCAATAGCTTTAAACAGAAATATTTCTGTAACAAATTTCCCCGCCCATGTTCTAACATCTTGGTGCATTAGGTTTGTGTGTTCGAAGCAAGACTGGGCCAGTGTTATATCCCAAAGCGGTTCCAGGGATACTTTGAAAAACTAGGTAATTTTCTGGGGGATTGAGTGAGCATTGTGTGGCGGGTATCAATTATAGATCACAATTTTATTTTAGATCATATTCCTTTATTTCTCTAAATTAAATTGAGTCACCTGCATGGCTGGAGAGGAAAATCAATCTGTACCATGACTAAGGCACCTTTTCCCACTCCACGGGACAAGGTAAGAATCCCAGGCTTGCAGTGTGGTAAGTGTGGGGTGGGGTCCGGCCCACTCCACAGGTGGCTCATATGCCACTGCACGTTCTGATATGCTGTGGCTAAGGACTGGACCCCTGTGTCTAAGCTGTGAGATGACCTTCCCAGTCATTCACACTGCCATGCTGGAATAGAGTGTATAGTGGCCATCGCTATAGACGACTTTGGAATAACCCTCCCACTTGCCAGCCATCCAGGTATAGATGGAAATGGGGCCTGGGTTTCAGACAGATCACAATCCCTCAAACTCACTCTCCCCCTAGGATTGAGGAAAACCCATGTCCTCCCACGTTTTACATAAGCTCTCTTTACAGACCACTGTCAGGATAGTATCCTTTTTATTGTTGGTAGATGCTTGCAATACATAATAATTTACACTCACATTGGAGAATTGGTACACATACCTATCGCATATGATCATTTTTACTTCCCCTTCATTCTCTTCCCTCTCCTCTTCCCCACATCCCCTTCCCATCTCCATGAATTTTACCTCCCTGTTTTCTACTTGGGTAGGAACTTTTGGAGTATTTCAAAATGTTCACTTACGATCCTGTAATACATAAAACCATGAAAACGGTAGTGTTGCCATGGAAAAATGTCTTTCTCAGAGTCCACAACTCTAAACATAAAATTGTCTACCTTCTTGGGAGGGAGAAAGAAAAGTGCTGATAGCCATAGCTGCAGGAAGAAACCACAAACAAGTATCTCAACCACTCACCCTACTCTAGTGTATTTAGTGTGGACAAATAGGCCCCAGGCCTCGCTTTACCTGGGTCACCGTTAGCATTTTTAAGCTGTTATTTTTTGGCTTTCTACATAGTCTAAGCACTGTACTTTGATCTTGCATTATGAAGATGGCATCACGTCATAATTACATAATGGTAATCAGATCCTAAGCCAGAGAGGGGTACCTCTGCAGTTCTGGGAAAGTGCTGAAGGAAGATGATATAGTCTGATTTTGTCCCTCAAAATTTGTGTGTTAGAAATATACAATCCCTAATGAAATGGTGTTGGGAAGTGGGTGGGTTTAGGGCATGAGGGCTGTGGTCGTGAATGGATTAATGTTGCCATAATAAAGGCTTGGGGAGTGGGTTTACATTGTTCTCCTGTGCTCCTTCCATATGCGGACACAGCATTTGTCCATTTTGCCCTTTTGCCTTCAACCATGTGAAGATGCAGCTGGAAGGCCCTCACCAGACAGTGGCTTCTTCATTCTGGACTTCCTGGCTTCCAGGGCTGTGAGAAATAAATTTCTGTTCCTTATAAATTACTGAGTCTTGGCATTTTGTTGTAGCATCACAAAGCAGACTAAGACAGCATGGGTCAGGAGAATGGCTACTCTCCTGGATCAGGAGACGAGCCCCAGGGGCTGACATATGGTCTTGGTCTGGGAACCTAAGGAAGCATCTGCCTGTGGGCACTGTCCTTTCCTGGCAGTGGGGACAATGTGGGCACCAGCGTGGAGGAACAAAATCACTCAGCTGCTCTGGGGATGCCTGGTGGCTCTGTGTGGTGCACATGCAGGAACTATTTGGGGAAGTGAATAGAGGTGCGGAGGGCTAGAACCCAGTCAGACAACCTCATTGATGATACTGACAGTTTTAATTGATCTATTAGGCCAACAAACTATAGTCCATTTTCTATTGCACTATGTCCCCATGGGCTTACTTAGAGAAATGTGCCAATCCCTAAGTGCTGACTGTCGTCTATGTTTTTGCATTCTGTTTAACCATCATTAGGACACTTGGAGGAGAAAGGAGAGAGAGAAGAGACTAGGAGAAGGGAAAGAGGGAAGAAGGGTTGAGTCAGCTGTTATAGAACTAGGCCAAGCAAGAGGCGTGCAGAGGCTGAACTGAGGCAATGCCTGGGGATCATACAGATATGAGACATTTTGGAGGCAGAATCCAGGGTGCATACATACGTAATACATGCATATATGTGTGTATATCTATGATTAGATATGCATCTTTGGATGATATATTTTCAATTAGACATGGGGATGAGAGAGAAAGAGCAGATTATAGCATTTTCAAGTTTAGACAATTGGCTGGATGAAAATGGCATTGTTTGAGACAGAGGGTAAGAGAAAAAGCAGATTTGGAAACCTAAATAATGAGTTATTTTTGGGTGCATTTAAGATGCATGTTGGGTTTCTGGAGAGAGAGGCAAGATAAAGTATTAGAAATGTAAGTATAGAGCTTGGCAGAGAGTTGGTGGTTTTAGATTTGCAAAGCATCAGTCTATAGGCTATAGAGAAACCCCAAAGTGAGTCATACCACTCTGGGAGAGTGAGCAGGGCAAGAAAAAAGATTGAAGCCATGGGCAGGGACACTAATTAATGTTCCTGACGAAATGCATAAGCAGAATACTGCCAAAGAGACGAGCAAAGAGTAGCCTGAGTTTGGAACAAATCCCAGAAAGTGTGAGGTCATAGAAAGCAACGAAAGGTGAATTTAATGTCAAGATGCACAGAATCCAGAAGATGCAGAGTGAGCAAAGATCTTTGAGGTGGCAGTGACTGGCATGTTACTTTTGGCTGTATAGTGATAATTAAGGCATAAAGGGGGATAAGAGAAAGAGCTTGGGGATATAGGCTGTCCTGTTGGGGAATTTGTAAGAGGTGGTAAGGAGATGAGAGGGCAGCTTAGCATTCCAATAAAAGGTTTTATTTAGGAATGGAAAGGCAGAGTATATAGGCTTAGTGGGGAAGCCAATGGAAGGGGGAGGGTGAAGACAAGAGAAGAGACAATCAATGGAACAACCATGCAAATGAAGGGAAGGCAATAGGATTAGGCTAAACCTGTGATTCTTTGTCATTTAGAACTAGTTTTGGGGACTAGAGAAAATTGGCTTGCCTGAATCTACTAATGTGGGGTAGAAATGCCCTGGGATCTCCCTGAGACCAAAGATAGCCAGTATAGCAAGTAAGCAAATGTCTCTAAGGTTTATAACAACTCAGCCTCCTAGAACTGTTGGGATGCTTTTGGAGGGAACAGTGTTTAATCAAGTTTAAAAAAATCACAGAACCCCACTTTTAGCAGTCATTGTGTGGTGACACACAGTTGCGTCCCAGGCTTTTGTTTCATGTCACTAAAAGTACTTGATGGTGCCAAGAAAATATGTCTGGTTATAGGAAAAAAAGTATATTATCTTGTGCCATAACTTTCATAGTCGATAAAATGTAATTAGAAGCAACGAGGAATTCCTAGATTGGCAAAAGTTAGGTTTAGACCTAAAATATCCCCCCAAAGTCCTGTGTTCATAGTTGGGGCCCAGTAGGAAGAAGAAAAGGAGTGTGACCTGGAAGAGTGTGTTTTGGTCCCCAGCTCCTCCTCTCTCTCTCTCTCTCTCTGCTTCCTGGCTGTCATAGGGTGAACAGCTCTCTTCTTCCAAGCTCTTCCACCATGCTGTTCTGCCTTGGAGTCAGCTGAATTTGGACTGAATCCGTTGCAAACTGTGAGCCAAATAAACCTCTCCTCCTTTAAATTGCAAGTGTCAGGTATTTTGTCCCAGTAACAGGAAAGTAATTAATACAAATTTTTGTACCAGAGAGGTGGGGTTGTTGCTATAACTTTACCTGACCATGTAGTTCAGAAGCCTTTGGAACTGGTGTGCAGGAAGATTTTGGAAAGTTTAGGAGATATAGCTAGAGAAAACTTTAAAATACCATAAGCAGAAATTGAAGAGAAATTCTAATTAGAGCTCAGCAGGCCAGAATACTGATAGGAATGAGGATAGTAAAGCCCAGACTCGTGATGTTTCAGTTGGAAATGAGGACTCTATTGGCAGTTGGACTAGAGGCCATGTGTGTTACACTCTGGGAAAGACATTGTCTATGCTTTTCCCATTTCCTAAGATGTTGTGTGAGAGTGCATTTAAAGATGTTGGACTAATTAATCTGGCAGAGGAAATTTTAAGGCTGCCCAATGTTTAGACTATGGCATAGGTACTACTGGCTGCTTTTAACCAGATCTACAATAAAAATCAGGGGAAAAGGGGAGCTGAATGATCGAAAAACTTGTAGCTTGGCTAGAAAGGAAGCACCTGCAAAGTTGGGGCCATGAAGAGCACAGTTGCTGAAAATATTAGCATTAAAAGAAATTCAAATACTTTGCATTAGGACAATAGGAAAGAAGGGTTGAAGGCATCTCAGGGATCAGCAAAACCCCACTTATCACAGGCTCTAAGGTACAAAAGGGTAAACTTTTCATTTGAGAAGTGAGTCCGTGGGCTCCCTGCTGGAGAGCAGCACCCTAGGGAGCTGGTTCCCTGAAATTTGGCTTACTGCTCTCAGCCATCCAGGCACTAAGAGACCACTGCAGCCATGGCACAAGGGGCCTGTCTATTGCTCTAGCTGGTGGCAGACTTTGGCAAGATCCACATGGTGTTAATTTTGCTGGCAGGCAGAAGACAGAGTCATGGGTCTTGCAGGCTTCCACTTCGATTTCAAAAGAAGGCCTGGAGGCCAGGTAAGACTCTGTGACAGACTCATAGTCCCTTCCAGGAGCTCATGAAGGAGTCATGTATAAAACCGTGAGAGTGAAGCTGAAAGTGCAGTGAAGACCCTGGAGATGCCAGAAAAGCCACAGACAATGAGCAGAGTCAGTGCCAGAAGAGAAAGACCATGTGGACTGCAGCCAGTGATCCCACAGGGAGAGGATGTCCAACTCTTTGGAGCTCATATCTCACTTCAGCCTGCTATGGGTGCTGGTCCTGGAGCTACAGGATGTAATGTTTGCCTTGTTGGGTTTTGGTCTTGTTTTGGTCCCATTCCTTTCTATTCCCTTATCCTTCCCTTCTGTGCCATTGTATTTGAAAGTATTCAACTTTAAAAATTTGCTTTTTTATTTTTATGTGTACAGGACCTCACAGTTAGGCGTTTGCCTGGAGCCTCAGAGAACCCTTTCGATTTGGACTTTTTAGGGGTGGTGGAACTGTTAAGATTTTGGTGACTCTTAGAGATGGACTAAATGCATTTTGCATAATGAGATGGACATCAGCATTTTGGGGGCCAGGGGTAGACTGTTACGTTTTAGATCTAAACTGACCCTCAAAAGTCTTGTGTTCAGAGCCGGGGCCTAATAGGAAGAGGAAGAGGCGGGATACTGAGGGTGTGACCGGAAGAGGTGTATTCGTGCCCTTAGCTCCTCCCCTTTCTCTCTACTTCCTAGATGCCATGGAGTGAGCAGTTGTCCTCTGCCAGGCCCTTCCACATACAGTTTCTACCTTGGAGCCAGCCAGCTTTGGACTGAATCCATTGGAAACTGTGAACCAAATAAACCTCTCCTCTTTTAAGCTGTGAATATCTGGTATTTTATCCCAGGAATGGGAAAGTGACTAGGAGAGAAACCTTTATTTAAAAGTTTTTTAAACAGGAAAATCTGAGTCAGGCTAATTTGAAATTCTCTTAATTATCTTTAAAATGAGAGAAAAGCCTAAGTTTTATGATTATGTTGTCTACCCAGTAATGAGATTGTACACATTTTGAAGAATAGAATTCTCTTACACTTATTCCTTTGGTGCCCTTCACATTAGACACTGGTGACAAAAACATATTTCACTGTGAATGAGGAGTGCTTCTAGTCCTTTTGTGTGTTTGCTCCCGGATGTACTGGTGATAATTAGTGAATGGGAAAATTCTTGAGTCTTTTTAAGGCTGATGAATATCTTCTTGAGCTTTGACTTTGTGACAAGGTTAAAGAGCTGAACTGGCTGTTATAAAAATAACAGTTGTTGTGAAGAGTCATTTTAAAATGTCTTAAAAGAAATCTTTTTTTTATTTGAAAGAACGTTAATAAGCTTTTTGAGACAGAGTCTCACTAAAGATGCCCAAGCTGGCCTTGAACGTGTGATCTTCCTGTTTGAGCCCCTGCAGCTGGGATTACAGACACATGCCACTGCACCTGGCTAATTAGGGCATCTTAAAAGTTAAATAGATACCATAAATATAGAGATTTATTATGTGTTGTATTATTAATGATTTAAAATGTGAAGTAGGACTTTCAGTTGATCTTTCCTTGTCCCGAACAGAGACTGAAAGTTAGAAGATTAAAGTTTTTCCCCTTGTGCTGGGTACTGAACACAGGCCATCTGCATGCTTATCACATACCTTACCTCTGAGCTACATCTTCAGCCTGAATTTGTTTTGACTCTTGAAGTGAGAAGCCCTTAAGAGGCTAAGAATTTCCTCTGTTGCTATATTCAGGGTTAGTTTTTAATACACAGTGGGAAGCCTACTGTAATAGCCTGAATGTTTGTGTTGCTCTTTCCCAAATGCATATGTTGAAATCCTAACCCCCAGAGTGATGATGTTAGGAAGTGGAGATTTTGAGAAGTAATTAGGTCACAAGAGAGGAATGCTCCTGTAAAAGCAGTTGATGGGAGCCTGTTGGCACCTCCTGCCATGATGGAACACAGCAAGAGGACACCTTTGTGAGCCAGGAGGCAGGCTCTCAGTAGACACCGAACCCTCTGGCACCTTGATGTTGAGCTTCCCAACCTTCAGAGCCATGAGAAATAAATTTCTATTTTGTATGAGCCATTTGCCTTATGTATTTTATTATGGCAGTCAGAAACGACTAAGGCACCTACATTTTGCAAGTGGGGAAACTCAGGCACAAGGAATAAATGAGTTCTTCAGGAGTTTCTTAGGGAAATAACAGTGGGAACACAATTTATTTTTAGAAGTGTTTCAGTGTGTGATTGCCATTGGAATTATTAGGATTTCTCGTGGGCCCCTTGCTCACCAAGGGCATAAAATTTGTATTTTAGAATGTATGTCTAGTCAAGATTGACATCCATACATAAGTTTTGCAAAACTGAAAGAATTAGTATTCATAATACAATTTTAATTTTGAATTCCAAATCATACCAGTGTCAATTAAGATATTTAGAAATCTAGTGATTATGTTGTAAACAGCACAGTTTTTCCTATTTTCTCAAAAGTGGCTACTTTGTTTAATTAAGAAACTTAAAGTACCCTCCATTTTTTTATAATCTGTTTTGGCATTTTGTAATTTTTAATATACCATGCAAACACATACACGGATATTGGCCTGTACTTTCTCTATAGAGAAGGCTGTTATCATTATTACTCTAGTAAGAAATTGATTGGCTTCTGCCTTTTCACATGTTCTGTGTTTATAATGGGACTGCTTTGGTTTGCCAACCCAGCAAGTCAGTCCATCTGGGAGTCCCTGTTGTAGATTTGTTTAGGGAGAAAACAGGTTTCTTTGGGCTCTTTTGGCTAATTTAGCAGAGAGAAGAAAGAAAGGAAGCCACATTTAATTGCTTTCCTAGAAGCACATGCCATCACAGTTATTATACCGTGTATGTATGTGTGCATACACTCAGATGGACCAGCAGTTTCTTGCAGTGTATTTTCCTACATATCTCTAAAGTTTATAAGAACTGTTGCTTATCCTAACCCCTGTGCATAGCCTGAGACAAACACAACTGTTAGTGCCTCCTGCATGCACCTCCACTCCACTTATGCATGGAGAAGGACGTTTAAGTGTTCATTCTGGTTGTCTCTTTGTCATGACAATTTTAACACGTGGGATCTTAAGGGTATTCCTTGGATTATTCTCTAATTACACTTGCCTTTGTAGGAAATAGGGACAGCCAGGTTGGGTCATATGAATACTGTATCTGAAAGGACCCAGAGAAGTTTATCGGTTGTTAGCTTGGTATCCAGAAAGTTTTTCTCTGTTCGAAAGCCATCAACTACAAATGAAACAAAGTCCTTTAAGTCAAGGGGAGGACAAGGAGAAGGGCATGTTTGCACTGCCAGACTCTGTTCAGTGCTACTGGGCTCAAGACCATTTCCTAAACAGGGTTAAAGGGACAAGTTTATCATAAGTGGATAGGTAGATTATTAGACTGTAATTTTGCGTAGAACTACAGATGTATATGTGTCTATAGTGCAATGATTATATATATATATATATATGTGTGTGTGTGTGTATTTTGGTGGGGGTAGTTGGGATCTTATTTTGTTGGCCAGGCTGGATTTGAACTCCTAGGTTCAAGTCATCCTCCTGCCTCAGCCTCCTGAGTAACTGGGACTACAGGTGCTTTCCACCATGCCTGGTTTATAGTAGGGTGATAATATACTGTTAGAAACTTCTATAAAAATAATTTACCATAAGAGTAGAGTAGCAATTATGTTGTTATTTATTTATCAATTGTAATACCAGGCTAGCTGTTTCAACTTTAGAGTTTTGGAATGTTATGGAAGAAGGAGCAATTCTTTGCAGTAAACCCAAGTGGGTTTGTTTTGGGAGCAATGCTACATAATTCTAGGGAAAAATCATTTGGTTAGCCTAGTTCTCTTGCCTACAGCCCAGCTACAGAATAACTCCAGTTTGGCCTCCGGTCACAACTGAGACTTCAGTGATCCAGTGATGCTGTGATTCTCCAGGACAAGAAACATCCTGGGAGAACAAACATCTGCTCAGTTCCTCATTGTTCTTGGACTGATTAACATCTTGTTTGCCGGAGATGTACGAACTCTCTGCAAGCCTTCCCTTACACCTTGTTTATCCCAATGTGAACTATTGAACTCTCTGCAAGTCATTTGTTACATTTGTTTCTCCCGATGTACTGAATAAAAGGCGTGGTAAGCTGGGGGCTTTGTCTTTGCTGCCCAGAGCAGCACTGATCAGACCCAAAGCTCAGCTTCTTCTCAGTCTCATTTTTCTACCTTTCCTGTAATTCGCCGTGTGCTGCCGTGGCTCGCAGGAGACCAGGACTAACTGCAGAGGTTCTGGTAACGTCCCCTTCCCCTGTCCCCTACAGGTTTGAATAAGTCTAAAACTGACACAGCTTTAAAAAACTCTCACAACCAACATTTCAAGCTAGCACATTTTTATATTCCCCCTCAATGTTATCCCTAAAGTCCTTGAAGGAATATGAAGAGGAGGAGCCAGGATTATGCCTGGTGTGGCTGAAAACCAGCAAGGAAGCCAATTTACTGGACTAGTGAGTGAAGGGAGAGCGAGAGAGGGGGTAGGAGTTGATGGAGAGACAGATGGGCCACTGGACGCAGTGTGCAGACTTTGGATTTTACTTTGAGTGAAGTTTGAAGTTATGAAGGGTTGTGGTAACAGATGCAGTGTGATCTAACACACATTTTAGTAGAACTGCTCTGGCTGCTGTTTTGAGCAGAGGGGTAAAGGATGGTACTAGCAGGGTGGAAATGTAGTTAGAAGATGAGGGCAGCAGGGGAGCAGTGGAGATGGTACAAACACACTGGGATGCACACACACACCCCTTGAATATAATTTACATACACATGCAAATACAGATAGCATTTTGAGGCTGCAACTGACAGAATTTGCAGAGTAGGGGAGATATATATCAAGGACCCTTGAAGAGTTTATGCCCAGAGTAAGTGTAAGGAGAGTAAGGCCATGGATTTCAGGAGAAAGCTGTGGAAGGTAAGGGTTTGGGCAGGTAAGGTTTAGGGGAGTGGCATGGAGATCAGGTGTTTTATTTTGGAAACATCCAGTTTGAGATGTCTTTTAAACATCCTAGTGGAGACATTGAACACGCATTTGGGGATCTGAGTTTAAGAGTTCAGAAGAAAGATCCAGGCTCAATATAAAAATATGGGAGCCATTATCATTGGGTGATATTTAAGTCATTGTCTTAGTTACTTTTCTTATTGCTGAGACAAAATACCCAACACCTAAAGTTAAAGGAGGAAAGGTTTATTTAAAAGTTTGTAGAGGTTTCAGTCCACTGTTCACTAGTTCCAAGGCAGGGTAGCATTGCAGAGGAGAAACAGTTCTTGGCAGGAAGAAGGCAGCAAAGCAGCGAAGCAGCAGTAGCCTTTTTTCTGTTCCTTGTGTTCCATCCCACGGTGGGGCACCCTTAATCCCAGCATCACACACCCTAGACCTAGCCACCTCTGAAAAGCCCCAACTATGACTGCGTGAGACTTTGGGAGGACATCTAGACATAAGCCATAACAGCCACAATCCTAGCTCATATCACCAAAGGAGTCACCATAGGTATGGCACAGAAGTGGTCAGTGGTCAGTGAAGGGAATCTGGTAAAGGTGAGGAAGAACAATCAGGAGGAAAGAGTAACAACATGTTAGTTAATACCATACAAGCCAACCAAAAGCTGTTTCAAGGAAGAAAGTGATCAACCATACCAAGTGCGTTTGATAGGTAAGGATTGTCTGGATTTGGGTTCCTTAAAAGCAGAGACGTAGACAAGTTCTTATGAGCAGATATTTGTTCAGGAAGTGATTCCAGAAACTGACACTAGGGAGTGGGGAAGTGAGACAGTGTTGGATTTTTACAAAGTGGATGTCATTGGTGCTTTTGAGGAGCGATATAAAAGCATGGTAGGACAGGACATCTTTGAGTTGGTTAAAGAAAGAAAAAGGACTCAAAAATATATAAATAGTATGAGAGTGAAGTAAAGAGGCTGAGGGGAAGTAGGATCAAGAGAAAGGGTTTTTTGTGTTTGTTTCTGTTTTTGAAGATTGGAGAAATAATAGCATGTATCCTAAGGGGAAAATCTCTAATGCAGAAGAGGAAGAAGAATTGATGGTACAGTGTCCTTGAGCGGATGACAGGTAGAATCAGTACATAAAGGGAGGATCTGGCCTTTTATGGGAACATGAATTATTTGCTTATAGTAAAGGTACAGCCAGGGCATATGGCCCCTTCCGGCTGTCACTGCAACTGAGAGTAAGCAGGAGGAAGTGCTGGCAGTCTGGGGAGAGGAGAAAGCAGGAAGGGATCATCTGGACTTGCATTACACCAGGTGGGCAGTTTTGTGAGCCTTTGGTTACTGACCTGCAAGGAGGGAAGAAGAGAAAGGGAGAGTAGGCATCTAGGAACTTGCATAGCACTTGACATTGCTGTAATATTTTTAGTGTGTTTTATAAAAGTACTGCTGTGTACCATGGTCTATATGGATCAGAAGTGAGCACATCTGGTCTTTCTTTAGTTTGAGAGCACCGGGCATGAAAAGAACAGACTGTGGAAATGTAGGACAGATGCTGCCCCACACTGAGGAGCCATGAGGCTTGTGCTGTGGATTTCGGGTGCAGTCATTCAGCTTGGAGTGTTTTCCTCCAGCCTGATCTGCTGTGTGAGCAAGATTTTACCAAGCTGTGGTTTAGCCAAGTGGGTGTGAGGCAGCAGGAAGATGTGGCGTGCAGAGGCTGGCTTGGCCTTAGGAACTGGGGAAAGAACAAGGCAGATCACAGGGAGCGGAGTCAGGAGAGAATGTGGCAAGGTTGACGAAAGGTAGGATCTAGAAGGATCAAGGATCACTAGAGTCAGAGTGAAGTAGAAATACTGAAAGTGGTGATCAAACAGTGTGATTCTTGATAAAGAGATTCCTTATACAGTTCTTGCAACAGCAAAAACTGGACCGACCCTGAAAGTTACTTCTTATGTATGTAATGAATTATTTCGAAGCCACTTATAAGTCATGTTGTTGTTTCCTCCCTCCCTCCCTCTCTCCCTTCCTTCACTGCCCTAGGAACCCTCCCTTCCCCTCTCTATTTCTCCTTCCTTCTCCCTTGACCTCTAAAAACCACTGATTGTTTTATTGGCTCCATAGTTTTGTCTTTCCCAGAATACCATATAGTTACGATTGTGAGCATGGAACCTTTTCAGGCTGGCTTCTTTCACTTAGTAACATACATTTAACTTTCTTCGATGTGTTTTCATGGCTTGATAGCTAATTTCTTTGTATTGCTGAATAAGATAATATTCCATTGTCTGAATGTGCAATAGTTTATCAGTTTAAATACATAAAGGCAACTTGTCTGCTTCAAGATTTTGGCAGTTATGAATAAAGCTACTATAAACGTCCATGTACAGAAAAATTTCAACTCCTTTGAGTAAATAAAAAGGAGCACGAATGCTATATGATATGGTAACATTTACTCGTGTAAGAAACTGCTAAACTGTCTTCCGAAGTGGCCATACCATTTTGTATCCCCACTGCAATGAATGAGAATTTTTGCGGCTCTGCGTTCTCACTAGCCTTTTTGATGTGTGTTTTGGATTTTGACCATTTTGATGGATGTGCTGTAATGTCTCATGTTTGCTTTAATTTGCTTTCCTCTGATGACATATGTCATGGGGCATCTTTTTATATGCTTATTTATCATCTATCTGTTTTCTTTGGCCCATTTTCCCAAGGTCTTTGGAAGATTTTACCACTAGGTTGGGGGTGTTCTTGTCGAGTTTTAAGAGTTTTGTGTATATGATGGATAACAGTGCTTTATCAGATATGCGTTTTGCAAACATATTCTCTCGGCCTGTGGCTTGTCTTGTCATTGTCTTTACAGTGTCTCTCATAGAGCAGAAGTTTTGAGTTTTCATGAGCCTGGCTCATCAGTTCTTTCATAGGTTGTGCCTTTAGTGTTGTAGCTAAAAAGTCATTGCTAAACCGAAATCATTTAGATTGCCTCTGTATTATCTTCTGGATGTTTTCTGGTTGTGCATTTACACTTAGAGATGTGATTGACTTGAGTTAATTTTTGTGAATAATGTAAGGTCTGTGTCTAGATGTTATCTGTTGTAAGACCTTCACCAAAGGCCAAAGTGATGGGGCCACCATATTTTGGGTCTCAACCCCTAAAACTGTGAGCTAAATAAACTTCTTTTCTTTATAAAGTACCCAACCTTAGGTATTTTGTTTATTTTTTATTTTTTTGGTACCGGGGATTGAACTCAGGACCTTGTGCTTGCGAGGCAGGCTCTGAAACCACTGAGCTAAATCCCTGGCCCAGGTATTTTGTTTTAGCAACAGGAAATGAACTAATATACTATAGCTTTATAGTATGTCTTGAAGTTGGGTTATGTCAGGCTTCCAATTTTGCTCTTCTCTTTCAGTATTGAGGAGCCTGTTTAGGGACTTGTTCTTTTTTATGAGTATGAATAGATACACTAGCATGTATAGATATACTATAATTTATTTATGTATTCACCAGTTGATGGGCCTAGGTTTGTTTCAAATCATTGATTACTATGAATAAGACTGTTAGAAATGATCACATATAAGTATTTGTGTGGGCAAACATTTTAATTTCTTTTAGGTAAATATCTAGGAAGTAAGATGCTAGATCATACAGTAGGTGTGTACGCGTAACTATGGAAAACTGCCAAAATGTTTTTATTACCGGCAATGAAGGAAATTTCAGTTGCATTACATCTTCTGTAACACATGATATTGTCAATTTTCATTCTAGCCAGTGAGTATAAGGAGGTTTGGGTTTTAGTTAGTCCTTCCTAATAAATAACAATGTGGGCTTTCTTATCATAGGCTTATTTGCCATTTGTTTATCTTATTTTGTAAAGTGTGTGCTCAAATCTTTGCCCATTTAAAATTTGTGCTTGTTTTCTTATTACATTATGAGGTTATTTTTGTTGTACGTATGAGTTCTTTTATGGAGATATGAGTCACAAATATTTTATTGTAGCTTGTATCTTTGTTTATAATTTTCCTGTGTTTCGAAGAGCAAAAGTTTCTGATTTTGGTAAAATCCAATTTATACTTTTTTCTTTTATACTTTAGTTTGAGAGGCACAGGGCTTGGAAAGAACAGGCTAAGGAAATGTGAGAAATTTGCTGTATTTTGTATGAAATCTTCACTCAACCATCAATCACAAAGACTTCTCCCAATTTTTTATTTTTTTTTTTGAGACACAGTCTTGCTATATAGTTCAGGCTGGATTTGAACGCACTGTGTAGCCCAGGCTGGCCTCAAACTCATGGCAATCCTCCTGCCTCTGCCTCCTGAGTACTGGGATTACAGGTATGCACCACCATGCCTGGCTGAGTAATCTAGAATTTGAGAATCTAGAATCATATAAATTTTAGGATCAGCTTGTCAATTTCTATGAATAAATTTGCCCTGGATTTTCTTGCTATATGGTAGAATGCAATATGGTGAGAAATAATAGGCATACAGATTGAAAAGGAAGCAGTAAAATTCTTTTGCTTTTGCAAATTCATCCTCATCATGATTAATTTACTCATGCGGTTAGTGAGAATTTTACTAGTTCATCTTTAGTGAGTTTCCATACACCTGGCACCTAGAAGACCCATGTACCTTGAACTGTGAATTGGGATCTACATAAAACCTACTAGAACTAATAAGTGAGTTCAATAATTTTACAAGGTGCAAAGTAAAATATAAAAAATTTTTTAGACACATTACTATTTAAAATTAAAATATAAAATTATTTACAATTGAGGAAACTATCTTTTTTTTGTATTAAATTCTTTTATTGGTACATTGTAGGTATACAACACAATTACATTTCTCATTGGGAATTGTACCTTTATAAAATGCATCTTGGTTCTTATTTTTTCCCCATTCCTAGCCCTCCCTTCACGACCTCCACCCTTCCCTATTTACAAAGACTTTATTGCCATTTTTTCCATTTCTCATCATTTTTCCTTTCCCTTCTTTCCTTTCCCCTGCCCCTCCCACTACCCCTACCTCTTTAGACCTTTTCTTCCTATTTTGCATTATTGATTATTCATTCTAATCATTGGTACATTTTAGGTATACAATATAATGACATTCATCATTGGAAATTTGCACCTTTACCTAGTCTCTCTTGGTTCTTCTTTTTCACCCTTGCCCAGCCCTCCCTTCAACCCCTCCAGTCCTCCCTATTTACAAAGATTTTGTTCCTATTTTTCCATATTCTCATATTAATCCCATTCCCTTCTATCCTTTTCCCTAGCCCTCCCACTTCCTTCCCCTTTGCCCCTTTTCTTCCTATTTCACATTACCTATTATACATTTACTCTTTATTTACACTTTCAGTTTCTCACACCAGAGAAACTATTCAGTATTTACACGTGTGTCCTATTTATTTCACTTCAGAGTATTGCCTCAATGTGCATCCACTTAGCTATAAATGTCTCTAATTTCTCATTTTTTATGGCTGAGTAGTACTCCATTTTAAAAATAAACCACATTTTCTTTTCCAGTCGAGGAAACTATCTTTTATACAAGCATAAAATGTGAAATAATTATGCAATAAATTAAAAGATTGTTCTGTTGAATAAATGGCTCTTTCCAGTTTTAGGGGAAAAGCATTTAGTTTTTTGCCATTAAGTCTGATGTTAGGTGTATGTTTTTCACTGATGGTCTCTATTATGTGCTGCTCCCCACCCCGGTACCGGGGATCGAACTCAAGACCTTACATTTGCGAGCCAGGCGCGGCAGGGGGGCCACTGTGCTAAATCCTTGGCCCAGATCTTTATTATGTTGTGGCAGCTTCTTTCTATTTCTATTTTGCTGAAAGTTTTTAAACAAAAATTAATGTTGAATTTTGTCAACTGACTGTTCTACACACATCAAGAAGATCATGTCGTTTTCTTATTTAATCTGTTAATACGTTGAAGTACATAGTTCATTTTTGAACATGGAACCAGTCTTGCATTCCTGGAATAAATTCATCATACGTTTTATCTGTTTTGTATATTGTTGGATTTCTTTGGATAAAATTTTAAGAATTTTTGTTTCTCTGTTTTTGTTCATCAAAAACATTAGTCAACATTTTCTTTCCTTAATATTTTTGCTTAGTTTTGATACCAAGCTAATTCTGGATTCATAGAATGAGTTGGGAGATATTTCTATTTTCTTCCTTTTCATGAAGTATTTGTGAAAAATTGTAGTTAAAAAAATTTAGTAGAATTTCCTAGTGACGCCATCTAGTCCTGAAAGTTTTTTAAAGCTAAAAATTCAGTTTATTTAATAGAGATAAGACTATTGTATTATTTGTTCTTAAATGGACTTTGGACGTATATATCTTTCAAGAAATTTGTTTCATTTAAGTTTTTCAAGTTTATTGGCATAATGTTTAAAATATTCCCATTATCCTTTTAATGTCTATAGAATTCATAGAGATAATTATTCCTCATTCCTGAGAATGGTTATTTATATCTTCTGTCTTTTTATCTTGATCAGCAAGAGGCTTAATTAATTTTATTGTTTTTCCCCAAACACATTTTGGTTTTGATGATTTTCTCTATTTTTCTGTTTAAAAAAATTTCATTGACTTCTTGCTTTTATCTTTACTATTTCCTTTCCTTTGCTTACTTTTATTATACTTTGATTTTATTTGTTCAATTTTTTTATGTTGGAAGAATTGTTTTTAAATTCTTTTATTTTTATAATATAAGCACTGCTTTGTCTGCATCCTACAAATTTTGATATATTTTGTCTTAATTTTTATTCAGTTCAAAATATTTTCTAATTTCCTTTGTAATTTTTTCACTTATGGGATATTTATAAGCAGGTTCTTTAGTTTCCAAATATTTGAGGATCTTTCTAGAATTCTTTCTGTTACTGATTTCTCATTTAATTCTGGTAAGGTAACATACTTTGTATGAGGTAAGTCCTTTTAAACTTATAGATGCTTCTTTTCTTGCTCCAAATGTGGTCTTGTACATGTTACATATACACTTGGTAAGAATAGATATTTTGTATTCGTCAGGTGGAATGCTCTATAAATGCCAATTAAATTAATTTCAGTGATAGTGTTTTTCTGGTGTTTTATATCCTTACTGAATTTCTGGTTGCTTTTTCTATCAATTATTGAGATTAGAGTAATGAAATATTCAACTATAGAATAATTATGAATTTGTCTATTCTAATTCCATTTTTACTTTCTGCATTTTGAAGCTTTTTATTATCTGAAGAGACATTTGGAATTGCAATTTGACAAATTAATTCCTTTATCATTATAAAAAAGTACTTTTTTCCTGGTAATATTCTTTATTCTGGCATTAATTTTATATTAGCATAGCCACTCAGCTTTATTTTGGTTGGTATTTGTGTGATTTTTTTCTATATTTTCTCCTTGTAACCATTCTTTGTGTGTGTGTGTAATTTTAAATTAATTTTATTGGTACATTCTAGGTATACAGTATAATGACATTAACCATTGGAAATTTGTGCCTTTACGTAATCTCTCTTGGTTCTTATTTTTTCCCCCTTCCCCTGCCCTCCCTTCATCCCCTCCATCCTTCCCTATTTGCAAAGACTTTGTTTCCATTTTTAAATTTTCTCATATTAATTCCATTCCCTTCTTCCCTTTTCCCTACCCCTCCCACTTCCCCTTCCCCTTTGCCCCTTTTATTCCTATTTTACAATATCTATTATATCTTTTAGTCCTTATTTACACTTTCTGTTTCTCAAACCAGAGAAGCTATTTGGTATTTACACGTGTGTCCTATTTATTTCACTTAAGAATATCGCCTCAATGTGCATCTATTTAGCTATAAATGTCTCTAAGTTCATACAGAATGAGAAATTAGAGACAATTGTAACCATTCTTTTTATTTGAAGTGAGCTGTACTTTACATTTTAAAGCATAACATTTATCCAGTTTTACAATGTGTTCCTTTGTGGGTGAATTTAGACCATTTCCATTTAAGATGGTTATTACTATCATAGAATTTTAACCTCCACCTTCCACTTTTTTCTATTTGTCATATCTGTCTTTTTTCTTTGTTTCCTACCTTCTTTTGGCCTAAATTAATATTTATTATTATTCTATTTTAGTTTTTTTCCTTATTAATTATACTTCTTCATTTGTGTAGTGGTTGCTCTAGAGTTTATAAATTTTTAATTTACCATTGTTTACATTCAAATAACAGGAATGTATAGTGTGAGAACTTTACAGCTGTCTATTTCTATTTCCTCTCTTTTGGCATGTGTGCTTTTGCTGTCATGCATTTTATTGCTTCATATGTTTTATACCCAGCTGCTCTGGACCGAATATTTATGTCCCTCCAAAATTCAAATGTTAAAGCTTAATTCCCAACATGATGGAAATTTTCCACATGGTATGAGGCATGTACCACATGACAAAATGTATTGTCACTTTTTTGGAAGCAGCCTAAATAGATGAATGGATAAAGAAAATGTGGTATTTATGTACAGTGGAGTACTACGTGCCATAAAGAAAGAAAACTTCAGTCATTTGTAGGAAAATGAGCTCATAATGTTAAGTGAAAAAAAATCAGACACACAATCTTAAATATCATGAGATTTCTCTTATATGAGAAACCCAAAATATAAATAAAGAGCAAAATAACAGATAGATAATAAGTAGAGAGCTAGATCTTTCTCAAAGGGGAAGGGGATCAAGACATGGAGAGGGGTGAAAGGGAGAGGAGGGAAAGGGGAGGAAAGAAGAACTGCGATGTGTTATGCACATGTCCCAACTCCCCACAAGGAATGCAAACATTGCATCCTATAAACATACTAATGAAAATCAATCAATCAAAACAAAACAAAACAGGAAATGTTAAAGACAGAAAATCAAATTTAAAAAATTGAAAGGAAAAGAAGAAATGAGCTCTAGAAAATGGAGAGTCCTTTTTCTATTTTGTTTTGTTCTGGAACAGTTTTGCTTTGGAGACTTAGGAGTAGCACCTGAGTACTGAAAACCTTGCCCTGCAAAGTGCAGCCATAGCCAAGCAGCCTAGGTCCACCTGGGACCTTGTTGGAGCTATGGAACCCCGGCGTTACTGAATTCGTGTCTGCAATTTAACAACATGCCTGTGGGATCCATGAGTAGATTAACGTTTGAGAACCTTTACCCCAAATGATGAGGTCATGGCTGGTTGTGCATTTCCTGAAGTTAGTGTCCCAGGTTTCAAGCGTAGATACACAGGGTGGCCGTGTCAACCTGCATCATCTTCCTATGACTTTTCTTATCCTACTTTTGATTATATTCCTAGTTGAAAGTGAGGAGCCGGGTGGTGTAGTGGTGCACGCCTATAATCCCAGCACTTGGGAGGCTGAGGCAGGAGGATCACCTCAAGCTTGAGGCCAACCGAGGCTACATAGTGAGTTTAAGGCCAGTCTGCATTACAAAGTGAGACTCTGTCTCAAAAAAAAAAAAAAAAAAAGAGGAAAGTGAGGAAGCAGGGAGTTTTCAGAAATTAGACATTTCTGTGGGTTAATTACACTTGAAATAGAAACTGAAGACTCAAGAATTGGGGAAAAGCTGGAAAATTTTGTCAGGCAACGAAAATTCAAGCATACAATTGGTTTTCATGTGATTAATACATTAAAAACTTATTCTCTGATGTAGGGCTCTTGGGTATAACAATAAAACCAATGCTGGGTTGATTGAAGGAGAAGAGGAGTTGTTTGAAAGGGTGCTGTCTGCTTCACAGTCTCTCTGGAGGGCTGGGGGGCTGGGGGCCAGCTTGAGGCTGTGAAGCTGGGGACAGGTTGAATCTTCCCACACAGCTGGTCTGATGGATGCGCCAGTTACTGCGGGGCCCTGGAGGCCACAGCCTGCACTTTCTGCAAGCACCTGGGCGGAGCGGTGCAGGCCAGCGCCAGCCCTGCAGCATCTGTTCTCCACGGGGAGAGCTGGGTGATCTCTGTAGGCTCAGGTGAGGGCCTCTGAGGGTGGTGCTGAAGGCAGTGGCTTTGTCTCAGTTGCAAGGGAAGCAGGGGTATCGCTGTCATGGTCATCGTGGTAGATGAGCACTGTCTTTTGCAGTTGGGCAACTCCCCAAATGTAGGAAGAGGGTTCAGGTGCAGGTGGGTAAAAGGAATGAGAGATTTTGGGGCTACATGTGGATATGTGTGCATATATGTACATGTGTATGTGTGCATGTGAGTGTGTGTTTGGTTTACTATGGACATGCATTTCTATAGGACACCTTCCTGATTTTATGATGGTGGATAACGGGAAAATAGGACACATTTTGCAGAATTTTGCTTTCTCATTAAAAGTGCTAACGTACATAGAAACCATGAGCACCAATACTTCATTTCAGGTCACTTTTAAGCAGGAAGAAAGTTAATGTGTTCTGTGTGATCAAAAAGCTTCATAGCAGCCACGCAGAAAAAAGCAGTTCCTTGCATTCACTTTCTAAATAAGAACCACATTTAGCAAAACCCTGACTGTGCCATCAAGATAACGAAAGATTTTTAATTTGTCTGAGTGACTCAGTTGTGGAGTACACACTTTGACTTGTGTTCTGATGGGAGGCTGAGAAATCATCACGCCTCTTTATGCATAAGACATAAAGCAGAAACAAAATCAGCATTCACCCTGTCATATTTGTAATGAGAAAACACTGAGAAACAGCTGTGACTCTTTCAAATGACTCCGTTTGTTTGATAATTGCTGGGTAAAAATAGTGCCGCTATTGGCTATTTTCAGGATGGCAGATGGCGTTCTAGATTATGTTCTTTTCCTTGTACCCAAGAACAGGACCAAGTCTTTCAGAAAATGATTGTCTCTGCGTGTGATGCAGAGGACCAGAGTGGGACAGCCCTGCCCATCAAGCTTCTAAGAAGTTCAGCAGGTAGGTAAGAGGCAGGGGTTGCTGTAAAGGAAATAGGAAATTGAATGATTCCAGCCTCAGCTGTGCTGGGAAATAAAGGCATCTGTCTGTTGCTTAGGAACAGAAATATGTTATGCTTCTGCTGCAGCAGGAGAAACCAGGTCATTTTCTTTTAGAGTTCACCTACTGGTTATCCCAACAGAGCTGAAGTGAACTCTCTTTTCTCCTTGGCTCCAGGCTTGCAGGGTGGTTTTTCTGATCAGACTTCCACTTCCTTTCCACTTAGCAAACTTCTCTGTTCTTAATGCATTGTCTTAAAACTGTGCCAATCACAAGTCTGTATTATTGTTGGGAAAAACAATAGATTCTCTTAGGAGCTGGCCTTTTGGTTTTTTGCTCCACGGGAGGCCAGGGGAGCTCAGAGTGAATGGAGCGTGGCCCTCAGCCTTCTGTCTGAATGGCCTGTGATGCTTGGCAGCTGAGTGGCCTTCACGTGTGTTCCTCAAAGGAAATGGTTGTCACACACGCACTCCCACTGTCCTGTACTTAGATCTAGATTCAAGGTGGGAGGGAAAAACACTGATTTGTGAGTGTGAAGTATGCAAGGTGTGATTGACACATATGATGAATGTTTAAATTTTAAAAATTACAGTAAAAGACACATTTCCATCAATCCCCCTCAAAGCACTTTCCCTCACTTTAAACTCACTTAGGCCATCATTCTGGCCACTTTCTGAAGCAGTTCTGGAAGTCTTTTGATTGAAAATGTTTGACTTTCACAGTTATTTTGACTTTGGGAAAGAGTCAGAAGTTGTATGGTACCAGATCTGGGGAGTACGGTGGATGACCACATACTCTAATGTTTTTATGAGCCTGCCTTTCCATTGGATGGGACTCAGTAGCCGCATTCACTGTATTTTTCACACCTTGCAAAGACACTCATGAATGAGGACTTTCAGGACTGTTTCAGAAAGTGGCCAGAATGATGGCATAAGTATATTGACAGCAAGGGGAGTATTTTGAAGGGGATTAACAGCAAGGTGTAACACATTTAAAAAAATTTAAATACACAGCATAGATTTTAATCAGCCCTTATAAGGGCCCTGTTTCCTGGCATTATCATAGGACACTGGTTTGCAACCTTGGCTGTGTACATGGATCTCTTTGGGAGATTAAAAAATTATATGCCCAAGGAGATTAAAAAATATACATGCACAAGGTTTACCTCCAGAAATTCTGATCCATGAGATGTGAGAGAACCTTGGCCTGTCCCTGAGGGTTTACAAGTATCCTGGGTAATTAGAGTTTGCAAATCAGCCCCTTTTCCTCCCCACTCAGCCCCTGCTAGAGAATGTTGAGTCCCAGATCTAGACTTGGGATAGATATACCTGGGATGAAGTTCAAAGGCACCCTCCTTCCTGTCCAGAGTTGAGTGCTTGCCCTGTGCCCTGCTCCTTGGGAAGCTCTGTGTTCTACTGATGACATGTTCCAACAACGGTGCCGTCTATGGCCTTCACTTTGTATGGGGACGTTTACTCCATCCAGAGTGCTCAGAAGGAGAATTGGGGCTTATATTTGGGCAAAAACACAGTGGAAATATTTAGGAGGTGACTAGACATTAGGAACTGGTAAGCGGAGCCCTAATCCCTGGGTGTTTCTGACCAGGCAGAATGATAAGAGCAGAACTGTCTAGACACAGGGTTGGGTTGTGAGGACACCACTCAACTCCACACACTGTTCTCCAGTGGTCGGAGGAAAACCGCAGAGCTTAAAGCAGTATTTTATGGTATGCAGTGGATAGTAGATTATGAAGGGAATGAGATGTGTATTTATCTCTTTTTATCTTCACAGAGAAAGAAAAGCAATGACTAAAACGTGTAAATTCCATGGAAAATGAAGGTGATAATAAAACCTTTAAAACACTCTCAGTATTGTAATGGGATAAATGCTAAACATTTCTCCTAGAAAGCTAAAGCCAAAGGCAGTTATTTCTTGGCTTTTTTTTTGGTTCAGTTATGTAAATGGCCGTTTATAGGAACACCAGAATTGTTCCAGAAGTCTCATTTTAAAGAGAGCTGAAAAAAAAGAGAGCTGAGATGTAGATTTTCATCATGTGCATGGAAGGAAACACCGATTTGCATGATTCTCAAATGTAGGGATGTGACTAAACCCTAATGGGTCTAATTTTCAGTTGTTCCTGGCCATGAAATCAATTTCAGTGTCTACACTGTCACACTCGAAACAAATTTGTGTCTTTTGCACTGGCTTTCTATATCCTGTCTTTGACTTGAGAAAGAAGAAAACAAAGATATTTCAACTAGATTCACATCAAGACCTGGTCTTTTAAAATAATTTGAATTTCCATTCCTTTTTCAACCCCCACCTGCCTCCATTCACATCAGCTTGGAATCCGGAGTAAACTTGTAGCTTACCCCTTCCTGGTGGTGCACACTAGGAAGGGTCAGAGAGAACGTTGGAAAGATTTTAGCCAACCTGAAGAGGGAGGTACAGAGCCACTAAATAGAAGGAGCTTGACGGGGCAGTCTAGGAAGATTTAGAGAATTTATCTAGCTGGTGTTATCTATGCAGCAAGCACCTTTTCTTTCTTTCTTTTTTTTTTTTTTTGGTTCTTTCATTGGTACATTTTAGGTATACAGTTCGTTTACATTTATCATTGGGTGTTTGTACCTGTACATGATGTATCTTGGTTCTTATTTTTTTCCCCATTACCTGTGCACCCTTCACCCCCTCCGCCCTTCCCTATTTACATAGATTGCATTTCCATTTTTTTTCTTTTCTCATAGTTTTTCCTTTCCCCTTCCCCTCCCTTCACTCTGTCTTTGGACCTTTTTTCCTATTTCAAGTTATCAATTATTCATTTTAATCATTTTAACCCTTGTTTACACTATCAGTTGCTCACACTAGAGAAACTATTTGGTATTTACACATGTGTGTCCTATTTATTTCACTTAAGAGTATGGCCTCGATATGCATCCATTTAGCTATAAATGACTGTAGTTTTTTGTTCTTTATGGCTAAGTAGTACTCCATTTTATAAAAAAAACACATTTTCTTTATCCAGTTTCCAGTTGATGGGCACTTGGGAAGTACCCTTTCTTTATAATGCAAATTTAGGATGAGGAAAGTATTGCCTAGAATCCCCCAGACTATCAGTTGGTGCTACTACTGTAAACTACTAACAATCTTGTATAGACAGAATCTCATCCATTTCCTGCTATTAATTTGGTTTGTTTGCATGAGTCCTTTTCTTCTGCTGGACTCAGTATGCTGCTGAGGAAGAGGTTAGCTGTATCTCCCTTTGGAATACCACCTAGGCAGCCAGCATGACTTTATCATTAATAATTTCCCGTCTTGGCTTCCATAATGATTTAAAAACAAGAAAGTGAATTGTGCCTTTACTTTCTTTTCCTAGTTGACCTCTAAGTTAATAAAACAAATGATAGAGAGGTTTCACCTGCCAAGAAACCAGGGTCCCTTCCTTTTCAGTAATGCATCATGGCTGGGGTCCTACCTTTGCTTCTATGCTCTTGGCAAACACTACGTATTCAATAAAGATCTTTCTTGCCACTCTTGGCAAGTTACTTTATTTCTCTGGATCTCAGCTTAACATTGTATTATCTATGATTTTGTGACCCAAATAGTGTGAATCCCAATCCCCATTCCCATGGTCCCTTGACATTTTGTCACCAATAAGTGGCACCATCTCTAACATCTTGGTTTTAAAGGACCTACTTGCTGACACCCATCCCCCCTCCAGGTATACTCTTTAATGCTATCACTCCATAGATCTCTAATCCATCAAAATACTATGTTTTCATTGTTCACAATCCCTTTTCTCTAGTTTAGATTTTATATCCATACACATTTAAGCGCTAAATGATGCAGGTGAAACATGTATACTTAACTGTGTTCATGGGTCCATAAATTCATGACATAAACCTAAAATTAGCCCTTGATCCTGGTGATCCCACTACCTCTCCTTAATATATTTGTTCTTCTGCTCACCTGAACAATTACACTGTCTGTTCTCATCCAAGCTCCCTAGACTCCTTTCCCACTTACCCTCTGCTGGAGGTGTTGCCTCAAAATTTATTGAGAAATAAAAATAGTAAGGCAGGCCAAACACCCACCATTAAACCTGATACCTCACACTTTTGTCTGTACTCCATTTCCCACTTGTATCTGTAGAGGAAGGGCCTTTGTTCCTTCAAAGGCTGTTTCTATTTATATTCTCTTCCAAGATAATCAATAAACCTTGTATACATCCTCATTTGCCCAGTGGAGAGATGGTTTACATTTGTTGGCTTGACATAATGTTGAAAATAATATTATCATTATAATAATGATAGTTTCCCCTGAGTGCCCCAGTCTGTATGATAAATTATACGCACTGTTAGTCATATAATCAAGTTCCTCGTATGGGGCAATCTGTTTTTAGACTTGCTGGTAGGTTATCTTATGCTGACATCCTACTTTATAGGTAGTTACCTAGCTTTAAAGCAAGTCCAGACGTACGGCATGGTAAGCACTTCTTTCTTTTCTAGGTGAAATTGACTTTTTTAGTCCTTTGCCATTTCATTGCCTTTTGGGATCAGTTTGTAAAGTTCTACAAAATCCTGTTGGGGTTTTGACTGGTATTTCATTGAGTTTCTAGAAAAATTGGGGGAGAACTGACATTAGCAAATCAAATCTTCCTGTTCATTAACATGTGTATGACTGTTTAGTTCTTTCTTAAAATCTTACAGTAAAATCCCACAATTTTCTATATCCAAGTTGAATATATACAGGTTGAATATGTACTTAAAAGAATGATTTTACTAGATGTTTTATAAATTTTTTATTATAAATGCTGCGCTTTAAAAATTCTTTCAATTTTTTATTGTATACAATTGACTTGTGTCTTAATGCAGCTACTTTATGAAATTTTCCTTTTATTTATAAATGTATCATAAACCTATAAATCTATCATAAATCTATAAATCTTATAAATCCATCTGTCCTGTGTAGGCAATCAAATAACTTGCAAAAAATGATGCTATTTGTTTCCTCTTTTCTAGTCCTTCTGTTTTTTTAAAAAAACCTCTATTGATGTTTAAAACATAGAGGAAAGAGCACATATCATAAGTTTATCTCTTGACACATTTTTCACAAAATGCACACTTATTTAACTAGCACCTAGATCAGGAAACAGAACATTATTTTCACCCGAGAAGCACCTTTGAGTTCCTTGCTACCACCATCTTCTCAAAGAATAACTCTGTGCTTCTCACATATTTTTTGGTCTTATTGACACCAGCATTATCACTGTCCCCTTTTCTTCTGAAATACAAACACTCCTTATAATCATCTGTATGAATTAATTCTCCCTCAACCTTGGTCCATTTATAGCTACTGCTCCATTTTGCTGCTCCTACTTCGCTTCGCTTCTCTGCAAAACTCTGAATAAATGTCATACAATTACTGTCTTCACTTCCTTGTTTATAGTTTTCAACTCACTTTAATCTGGCTTCTGCTTTTGATATTTCAACAGTTCCTGTCAAGATTATAGTGACTACCATGTTACCCAGTCCAATGGACAACCTCTCCATCTCTAAGCATCATTTGATGTGAACTGGTCCTTGATATAGCTCACTTTTGATGGCTTCTGTTTTTCCCTTGGGTGATTACTTATTCAATATCCCTTTCTTTTTCCATGAAGACTTTAAGGTTTTCAACCACAACTGAGATGATGCCTAACATTTTCACACTCTATTCCCAGCACCTGGTTTCGTGTACAATAGAAAGGGGATGGACAAATATTTGTTGCCTGGATCTTAGGCATGATGGGCATATGCAATCAATTTTACCTCATTTCTATTTGAATACTTACAAGTTTCTCATATGCACCAGGTCTAAAATGCGTGTATCATATTATTCCACACTCCACTAATGTTCCTTCTCTCACTATACACTAGTACTGTCCACTGGGCCAGAAACTCTAAGACCTTACTCTTCTTAGGCCCATCTAATCCATGACTAATACATACTCACTTAAATAACCTGTTCCAACCCATCCATTTCCCTCTGTCTCCATTTTTATCCTTCTGGTAAGCCACTGAGGTGAATTACTCCAATAGCTTCTGGACTGTTTCTGTTCTGACCTCAGGTATTGCTTCCTTCCTACTGGTTTTCTACATAGCAGCCAAAAAATTTCTTTGAAAAACCTGTATCTAATTAAATCACCTTCATATAGTAGACATTGTGCTGTATATTATCCTTCAAATTATAAAAATACAATTAAGTAGGGTAAGCAAGATAGTGCAGGATTGCACTAAGTGAAAACAAATAATTAAGAGGAGTCTGAGGTGGGCATTCAGTTTGTGACTTTTCCAGAACTTTGAGACAAAGTCTTGGGTCGCATATGGAGAGCAAAAGGGAGCATATGGGTTAGGAGACTTTCACTAAGCTCAGGGTGACAGAGGAGAAGGGACATGAGGGCTACCAATGAATCAAGGATTGCACTTTAAAGGCTGATGACAGACCTCTAAAGACCAGATGGATCTTTGAATGACAAGACAATGCTCAGTGAGACCATGGTGGCCTACAGATGGGACTTCAATGCAGTGCCGAGGAGGAGGTGAGATTCTGGCTGCTATACCACCGCCCCCAGCACTGAAGAGGTGAGCCGCAGGTGCCAGCAACATCCCCCACTCCCTTGAAATGAGAAGACACGTAAACAAGTCTCAAAAACAGACTTCCACATCACCTAAAGCAACCCCAAACGGAAATGTGATGGAACAATCTGATACTCAACCACATGGACTCCCTGAACTGGCAACAAAAGAGCATCTGGAAAAAAATGAAATCAGAAATAATTTCTCACATAACAGCAGAGATTGTGCCCATAGTGCAAGACATGATTAATAAATCTAGAGAAGACAAAGATAAAAAGAAATAGAGGAGCTGAGGAAAAGGATGAAATCCCAACATAGGAAACAAATGGAATCCATAAAACAGATGCAATCAGATTTCCAGGAGATTAAAAACTCCATTGAAACCTTATGCAGCAGAATGAGCCAACACGAGGACAGAATTTCAGATACAGAAGATAAGATTGCAATTCATGACCAGGAAAAGAAAAATTGCTTTAAAGTAGTAAGGGACTATGAGAAAGCAATCCAGCAGCAGCTAGAGGATGCAAAGAAGAGTAACATAAGACTGATTGGAGTCAATGAAGAAAGAGGAGAGAGTGCAGATGACATAAGAAATCTGTTCACAGAAGTGATGGCAGAAAACTTCCCAAGCAGGAGAAAAAAACTTGACATACAGATAAGTGAGGCATATAGGACTCCACCTAGCCTTGATCAAAAAAAATCTACACATAGGCATATAATAGTTAAGATTCCAGAAACCCAACAGAAGAACAAAATTCTATAAGCAGTTAAAGAAAAGAAACAAATCACATACAAAGGAAAGCCCATCAGAATCACAGCAGACTTCTCAACACAAACCCTCAAGGCAAGAAGAGCTTGGAGTGATGTATTCCAAGCCCTAAAGGAAAACAGCCTCCAACCCAGACTGATGCACTCTGCAAAACTCTCTTTCAAAATTGATGGAGAAATAAGATACTTTCATGACAAAGAGCACCTTAGGAACTTCATGAATGCCAAACCAGCACTCCAGAAAATTTTAGACTGTATCCTAGGAAAAGACAATGAGGATCACAACCCCAGTAAGCCCAGCAGAATGAATCCATCAGACATGACAAGAAAATAAATGCAAAGGGAGAGAATCCAACAAAAAGAAAAAGTCGTAACAAGGACAAGTCAATACACATCAGTTTTAACCATCAATGTTAATGGTCTCAACTCACCAATCAAAAAAAATAGACTGGCAGAATGGGTCAAGAAGCAAAATCCAACAATATGCTGGATACAAGAAACACACTTAATTCAAAAAGAAACTCATAAACTGAAAGTAAAAGGGTGGAAAACAATACTCCATGTGACAGGAACTCAAAAAAAAGCAGGAGTAGCTATTCTCTTTGCAGGTCAAGTGGATTTCAAACCAACACTGATTAAGAGAGATAAAGAAGTACACTCCATCTTTGTAAAGGGAACAATCCAAGAGGAAGAGATGACAATCATAAATATCTATGCACCAAACACTAGTGTGCCCAACTGTATAAAACAAATATTAACAGACATAAAAAATCAAATGAGCACTAATGCATTAGTAGTGAGGGAGCTTAATACCACAATGTCACAAATAGATAGATCAACTAGACTAAAAATAAGTAACGAAATATTAGAAATCAACCAAACTCTTGAACAAATGAACTTAACAGATGTTTACAGAGTGTTCTACCCCACAAAATCAGAATACACATTCTTTTCAGCCGCACATGGGTTGTCCTCCAAAATAGACCACATACTTGCTTATAGAATATGTTTAAGTAAGTGCAAAGGAATTGATGTTATCCCCTGTATGTTATCAGACCATAGTGTGATGAAATTGGAGATCAATTGCAAAAGAACCCATAAGAATTTCATAAACACATAGAAATTGAACCACACACCTCTGAATAACTAGTGTGTCACAGAAGAAATTAAAGAAGAAATCACACAGTTTCTACAATTAAATGACAATGACAGTACAACATATCAGAATCTATGGGATACAATGAAAGCAGTCTTACAAGGGAAATTCATAGCAGTGAATACTGATATTGGGAAAAGAGAGTGAGCCCAATTAAACAACCTGGTGCTGAACCTCAAGCTTCTAGAAAAGAAGAGCAGTACAAACCCAAAGCTCAAACAAGGGAGGAAATTATAAGGATCAGAGCAGAAATCAATTCAATAGAGACTAAGAAAACAATACAAAGAAATCAGTGAAGCCAAGAGTTAGTTCTTTGAAAGAATAAACAAAATTGACAAGTCCTTAGCCAACCTTATCAGAAAAAGGAAAGAAGAGATCCAAATCCATGCAATTAGGAATTAAAAGGATGAAATTACAACAGACCCAGCAAAAACCCAGAGGATCATCAATACCTACTTCAAGAACCTATACACCAATAAGATGACAAACACAGAAGAAATGGACAAATTCCTAGATTTGTATGAATTATCAAAGTTGAATGAGAAGATCTAAAAATTATAAACAAGCCA